>OU342733.1:84014137-84614137 GCA_910589765.1 Avena atlantica
AACCATCAACAATTAGAATCTGAACAACAACAACAATAACAACCAGAACAACAACAATCCACCACCTCTAGATATGCTTACTAGATTTTTAAGATTGAGACCTGCAAAGTTCTCTGGTACTTCTGATCCAATGGTAGTCGATGACTGGTTACTGATAAGTAGAAAACGTATCTATAATTTTTGATGTTCCATGCTTGTTTAGTATCCACTTTGCTATGTTTTGTCTACACTTTGAGGTATTTTTATACACTTTCTGGAACTAACCTATTGACAAGATGCCATAGTGCAAGTTGCCTGTTTTCTGCTGTTTTTTGGTTTCCGAAAGCTAAAACATGAATATTCTCGGAATTTTACGGGACAAAAGCGAAAGTTCATATTTTTCCCTAAACGATACGAAAATAGAAGACGAGACGGAGGAGGACACCAGGGTGGCCACACCCTAGGTGGGTGCGAGGCCCACCCTGGCCGCGCCCACAGGGGGTGTGGGCCCCCTAGGCCTCCACCGACCTTGCCTCCTTCGCCTATAAGAAGCCCGTGACTCAGAAACCCTAAAGAATCGACCAAAAAGCCACAAAAAGTTCCGCTGCGCCGCCGCCACTGAAGGGGAGATTCGGGGGACAGAAAGTCTCTGTTCTGGTACCCTGTCGGGATGGGGAAGTGCCCCCGGAGCCATCTCCATCGATCTCCACCACCATCTTCATCACCGTTGTTGATTCCCATGATTAGGAGGGAGTAGTTCTTCCTCGAGGCTAAGGTCTCTACCGGTAGCTATGTGTTCATCTCTCTCTATGCATGATCTTGTTGTGGTCATGAGCTTTGTAATCAAGTAGATCTACCTTGTTACTCAAGTGCTTTAATAGATCTCTGCTCTCCCCACGTGTGTGTAAGTGACAGCATGCATACTGTGGTGGCACTTAGGCTATAGGTTGCATAAATACTCATCGTGCTTTAATAGATCTATGCTTTTCCCCACGTGTGTGACAGTGACAGTGACAGTGTGCGTGCCGTGTGTGGCACTTAAGCTAGATTACATATATATTCATGAGTTATATTTTGAGTTGGTTGTCTCTATGAAATTGTGGTGTTTGTTGGAACCATCTAGCGCTCAAGGTGATAGTGTGGGGTTATCTAGATGGGGAAGGCGGACTTTGAGGTGTGCTTTTGTAGGCCTACCGTGGATTAGAGTGTCCAACCAGAGAGTATTTAAGAGTAGTATCATGAAGAGAGGATATTTATATGAGAGAGTGTTCACTAGTGAAAGTATGATCCCTAGGCCTTGTTTCTAAGCATTGAAACACCGTTTGCATCTAGATGTGTTGCATGTTTGCTTGCTTCCATCCTTTTGCCTTAAGTCTTTACCTCACCGTGAAGCTATTTTCTGGCACCGTTACCACTTGTATTTTACTATCTCTTCGCCGAACTAGTGCACCTATACACCTGACAAGTGTATTGGGTGTGTTGGGGACACAAGAGACTTATTGTATCTTGATTGCAGGGTTGCTTGAGAGGGATACCTTTGACCACTTCCTCCCTGAGTTCGATAAACCTTGGAGAATCCACTTAAGGTAAACTTGATGTTGTTCTACAAACCTCTGCACTTGGAGGCCCAACAACTATCTACAATAATAGAAGTGCGTACACATCAAGCTATTTTCTGGCGCCGTTGCTGGGGAGGTATGGTAAAAGGTACTCACATCCTCCGATGTGAGTGCTCGAAGTTATTTCCTTTAGATTCTGCAATTTTGTCTTTTTGTTTCTTGTTTTGACTAGTTAGGCTTAATGGAAAACAACAAAAAAATTAGGGAGCTTTATAGTATTTATCCTGAGTTAGGACATGAAGTGTTTGAGGAGAAAATTAAAAAACCTATGGAACTTTATTTGCATGATAATAGCAATATTATTAGTATGAATTCTTTGGACACCATTATTGCTAATGCTATGGAAAAGTCTAAGCTTGGGGAAGCTAGTTTTGATGAAAATGTTCTTTTTAGTCCCCCAAGCAATGAGGAGAAAATTTACTTTGATGTTACTTTACCTCCAATATATGATGATTACAGTGATGATTATGATATTTTCAGTCCACCTACTATTGAGGAGAAAATTTATTGTGATTATAATATGCCTCCTATATTTTATGATTATGGTGATGAGAATAATAATGATAGCTATTTTGTTGAATTTGCTCCCACTACAATTAATAAGAATGACTATCCTCATGTGGAGAGTATTAATTATTTTATGCATGTGGCTCATGATAAGAATGCTTTATGTGATAGTTATATTGTTAATTTTATTCATGATGCTACTGAAAGTTATTATGAGAGAGGGAAACATGGTTTTATGCATCTCAATAATATTAAGTTTCCCCTCTTTATGTTGCAAATTTTGAAGTTGCACTTGTTTTGCTTTCCTATATTTGTTGCTTTGTGATTTCATGACTTGTTTCTTTACAAGATTATTATGCATAGGAAGTGGGTTAGACTTAAATGTGTTCTGAAATTGCTTCTTGATGCTCTCTTTTACTTCAATTCATATTTCTTATGTGAGCATATTCTCAAACTATCATGCCTAACTTAAAGGCATTAAATAAAAGTACTTGTTGGGAGATAACCCAAGAGTTTTCTTGAGTCTTGGAAGTTATTACTTTAGTAATGACCTATCCTTATCCTTTTTGTTTGCTTTTTATGCCAAGAATAACCTCTAATGAGAGGGAAGTAAGATTTGGGGAGTTGTTGTCCCGAAACAGATTTTTGTGCTTCACCGTAAAAATTCGTGAGGAATCTTTGTAAGTTGGATTGAGCTGATATTTTCTGAATAAATCCCTAGTATGTTAGGTAACTTTCGTTAGTTCAACACGTTTTGATTTGAGCAACAGAAGGTCTTCTAAAAAAATGGTTTCTGCCTGCTGGTTTGTTTCGACAAATTTCTGCCATTATTTGCATTTGCTTCTTATTGATTCCTTTTTGGGTTCTTTTTGCGAAATAGAGCTTTTTGAAGGAATTGCTACAGTAGCTTGTGTTTTTTAGTGAAAGTTTTGATGTTCTAAAGCTAAACCCAAGGGTCTATTATCTTTTGAATACACTAATGTTGCTAATGAAGATTGTGTGAAGTTTTGTATGAAGGAAAATTTTGAGGTGTACAGAGAGAATGATGTAATAAGATGAAGAATGGACAAAAGATCAAGCTTGGGGATTCCACCCCATGTCACCCCAAGAAATATTCAAGATGTACAAGCGTTAAAGCTTGGGGATGCCCAAGGCATCCCCTTCTTCATCAATAAAAATCTTAGGTCTTTCTAGACACTTCGTTTTTATTATTTCATGCACTGTTGTGTTGTTCTTAGAGCGTCTTAGTTTTCGTTTTTGGTTTTCGTTTGCTTAGTTTGCTTGAATAAGTTGGCCGGATCACAACACACTTCTTTTGGAGAGACACACACTCTGTTTTCATTGCCTAGAACACTCTAGTTTTCATTCTTGTTGTCTTGTGAGTGTTCTCTTTTGCTAGCACTGCGTTTAGCCTTAGTTTTCTTGTGCTTTCAGCTTAGAACTTTTTAGTTCTTCTTTGTGAATTTGTGAGACAAGCTCACTAATCTTTATTGATTATTATCTTTGTGAGTTGTTTCAAATGAGTTGATTGGTTTTGGAAAAGAGTAGAAAGTTCTTGCTTGAATAGTACGAGAGCAGCTTGCTTTGACTGTGGCTTAGACTTTATCATGTCATGATAGATGTTGTTTTGACCTTATGCTTAGTGATTATTGTTGTAGCATGAATTGTTCCAAACAATTGGGATTGCTTAGTGTTCCTTGAAAGAATCATGCGTTGTTTTAGCATACAAAAGCATAGTATTGTGGTATTCTCCTTTGATGCTTTGTTTGGGTTGACTTAGCACATGCTCACACCATGTTATGACTATGAACAAGTAACCATAGCCTCTATGATCATCTAGTCCTTGACTTGTAGTACCACTTTATGCTTTGATTAGTAATGTTTTGTCGCTCTGCATGATTATGGCCATTATTGCTCTCTTAGTTGGTCGCTCCCAGTCTTTTGCTAGCCTCTGATACTCCCAATTTTCATCACCCTTCTATATAATAATTTACCTCTATTCATTGATATTTGTCTTATTATGAGGTATTACTTCTGGATTTTCATCTATTTATGCATGTTGGATGATTCTTGGAGGATGGACTGCCGGAGTCTGAATTCTGATGGAAAAGAAGGCGTTTCGGTGCAATTTCGTGAAGATCAGAAAAATACCAGAAAAATATGGAAACATATTATTTTACCAGAGGACGAAGGAAGCCAGAAGGAGGAGCGAAGAGGGGCCACAGGGGTCCCACACACCCCCTAGGCGCGGGACCACCCTAGGCTGCGCCTAGGGCAGGTGTGGCCCACCAGCCCGACCTCCGACTCTCCCCCTTCGCCTATAACTTCCCTAGGGAACCCTAAGCCTGGGGAAGCGACCACAGATAGATTTCCGCCGCCTCTTGGGGGGGCTGAAAACACCGAGATGCAAAGATCTCTCCGGCAGACATATTTCTTCCGGGGGAATTCCTTCCTGGAGAGGGGAGACCTCTCCATCAACACCATCGTCAAGCTAGGCTTCATCGGGATCATCATCATCATCCACACCATCATCTCCACCAGCACCATCATCACCACTCCGTCCTGCTATAACAATTGTGTTGGATATTGCTTAGTTCATTAGGGGAAACCTTCCCGGTGTTAATTACTATTGTATTTGATGCTTGTGAGTGGAACCATTGGATTATTGTTTATGTTCAGATTGTTATCCATTACCATATTATCTTTGGTCTTGATTCATATGATGTCTTGTGAGTAGTTCGTTTAGTTATTGAAGACATGGGAGAAGTCATTTTGTTAGTAGTGAATTTGTGTTGAGTTATTATTCAATGGTTTAGTATTTAAGTTGTGGTGCTATTCTTCTAGTGGTGTCATGTGAATGTCGACTACATGAAACTTCACCATTTATGGGCCTAGGGGAATGCATTGCGTATTTGGCTACTAATTGTGGGGTTTCCGGAGTGATAGAAACCTGAACCCCCGTTAAGACACCTTTGCACAAGGGAGCAGAGGATCTTAGAGTTCAAGGTTGTGGTCAGATGTATATCTTAATTACTTTCATGTAGTTACGGATGTTTGCAGGGGGTTTAATCACAAGTATGTATTAGTCCAAGTAAGGGCGGTATGTTAGCACAGGTTCACCGACACAACACTTACAAAAACCAAAGAAGAGTACTCAACTATTTGAAGCGAAAGCACTTGACAGAATTCCCATGTGTCCTCGAGAATCTTTGGTTCTTATAAGTATTTCCACTGGCTTGTCCTTTGCTAATAAAGGATTGGGCCACTTGCTCTGTTTGTTTGTTACATTTGTTACTTGCTCTTTGTTTTGTTGCCTTGTCATAAAACCACTAAAAATCCGTTTGCTAAGTATTCATAGGGATTTCCTACTACATACCACTGTCTAGCACCTTCTGCTCCTCGTTGGGATCGACACTCCTATTTATTGAAAGTACTACGATACACCCCCTATACTTGTGGGTCATCGGCCTCCACTTGTATGAGTAAGCTCTACTCATGCATCCAACTCCCAAGAAACCAAGTTATTCCAAAGTGTCCACTATAAATTCCTATGCATGGTGTGTTACACAATTCCAAGTATATTCTTGTTTTAGCTATCTTCTAATTAAAAAGTATTTTGTTATGTGAAAATTTAGTGATTAAATCTCTCACGAACTTGATGGCACACTTTATATTCCTTGCCCCTAATAAACTTGAACCATTGTTCATCTATGTTGTATATGATTGCACTTATACATTGGAATTAGCAGAACCATGTTTTCATGGGGAACGCTTTCAACTTGCACTTGTACTTTGAATAGAGTTGATATCATGCAATTTTGTCTATGGATGTTGTCGGTGTGAAATGAAAGGGGAGCTTGTAAGTCCATGGAGTTAGTATTTTGTGTTAGAGAAACGCCTGGGCCGCTAGCCTAAGCCATGCCTAATAATGGTGAAAACTTTCAGCATCACCATAGTGACATCTATGAAGCATTGTTCTTATAAAAAAAGAGATTGAGAAAAAGAGACATATTGAGAAAATAGGAAAGAGAGAAAAAATCACCATATCCCATGGTAAATAAAAACAATGCTGAGATGCTCATTGTCTGCTTGCCTTGTCATTTTGATTATGGGATAGCTCCTATATCATGTGCAAGGGGTACCCCGTTGGCGGTTCTCTATGATACACATGTACTTACTATGACAAGAACTTGCAAGTAACTAAACTTGAGTAGCATGAGGAGCGGCCCTTGTATTCAAGGTACATGAGATTGCCAACTTATACTTTGTCAAGCATATACTCCATATTTTTCACTTTAACCTTAAACACTTCAAGATGCTTATGATAGGGGCAATGAGAGCTGAAAGCTAACAAGTACCATAATTTTTGGAAGCTCTTTTTGAAACTTGAAATCCATTCTTCCCTTTTATGAAGGGCCTTTCTTCCACTACTATATTGAGTCTCCACCTTCTATCCATAGGCACCCATTATGAGAGCATAGTTGCCATTCTTAGTTCTATGTGCATTGTCCCAAAACTTATTGATTGATTCATATTGTTGATATTGCTTGTTCTTGGATTATTTGCATCTAGTCGCCCTTATGAACTTTGAAGGTGTCCTATGGATTTATGTTTTTCTACTCCATGAGGTACAAGTTGAATGCCACTATGCCATGTTTTCTATATGTGAAACAAACAAATGTTTTTCAATGCATGTTATTCATGAATCTTTGTTTGTATCCTTTCATGTTGCATGCATAATTTCTCTGTCTTGTTGTTAGAACTTCATCTTTCATGCTCATGTTTAGAGTACTTTGATCCCAGCTTTCAATGCTTGCAAATGGTTTGATCAATATTGTGATGGTGCATGTCACCTCAAAAATTATTCTTTTTATTACTTACCTAGTCGAGGACGAGCAGGAGTTAAGCTTGGGGATGCTTGATACGTCAGAAACGTATCTATAATTTTTGATGTTCCATGCTTGTTTAGTATCCACTTTTCTATGTTTTGTCTACACTTTGAGGTATTTTTATACACTTTCTGGAACTAACCTATTAACAAGATGCCACAGTGCCAGTTGCCTGTTTTCTGCTGTTTTTGGTTTCAGAAATCTAAAAAATGAATATTCTTGGAATTGGACGGGATAAAATCCAAAGTTCATATTTCCCCCCGAACGATACGGAAAATCGAAGACGAGACGGAGGAGGACACCAGGGTGGCCACACCCTAGGTGAGCGCGGGGCCCACCCTAGCCATGCCCACAGGTGGTGTGGGCCCCCTAGGCCTCCACCGACCTTGCCTCCTTCGCCTATAAGAAGCCCCGGACTCAGAAACCCTAAAGAATCAACCAAAAAGCCACGAAAAGTTCTGCTGCACCGCCGCAACCGAAGGAAAGATTCAGGGGACAGAAAGTCTCTGTTCTGGCACCCTACCAAGACGAAGAAGTGCCCCCGGAGCCATCTCCATCGATCTCCACCACCATCTTCATCATCGTTGCTGATTCCCATGATGAGGAGGGAGTAGTTCTTCCTCGAGGCTAAGGTCTCTACCGGTAGATGTGTGTTCATCTCTCTCTCCATGCATGATCTTGTTGTTCTCATGAGCTTTGTAATCAAGTAGATCTACCTTCCTACTCAAGTGCTTTAATAGATCTCTGCTCTTCCCACGTGTGTGTAAGTGACAACGTGCATACCATGGTGGCACTTAGGCTAGAGGTTGCATAAATACTCATCCTGCTTTAATAGATCTATGCTTTTCCCCACGTGTGTGACAGTGACAGCGTGCACGCCGTGTGTGGCACTTAAGCTATATTACATATATATTCATGAGTTATATTTTGAGTTGGTTGTTTGTATGAAATTGTGGTGTTTGTTGGAACCATCTAGCGCTCAAGGTGACAGTGTGGGGTTATCTATATGGGGAAGGCGGACTTTGGGGTGTGCTTTTGTAGGCCTACCGTGGATTAGAGTGTCCAACCGGCGAGTAGTTAAGAGTAGTATCATGAAGAGAGGATATTTATATGAGAGAGTGTTCACTAATGAAAGTATGATCCCTAGGACTTGTTTCTAAGCATTGAAACACCGTTTGCATCTAGATGTGTTGCATGTTTGCTTGCTTCCATCCTTTTGCCTTTAGTCTTTACCTCACCGTCAAGCTATTTTCTGTAACCGTTGCCACTTGTATTTTACTATCTCTTCGCCGAACTAGTGCACCTATACACCTAACAAGTGTATTGGGTGTGTTGGGGACACAAGAGAATTCTTGTATCTTGATTGTAGGGTTGCTTGAGAGGGATACCTTTGACCACTTCCTCCCTGAGTTCGATAAACCTTGGGTAATCCACTTAAAGGAAACTTGCTGTTGTTCTACAAACCTCTGCACTTGGAGGCCCAACAACTGTCTACAAGAATAGAAGTGCGTAGACATCAGTTACATTCAGTGAACATGTATTTAGTGATTGTTGGATGCTCTGATGCCGAGAAAGTGAGATTTGCAGCACACTTGCTCAAAGGCCATGCAGCTATATGGTGGGACAACTTTCAAGTCACTTACCCCATTGAAGAAGTGACTATGGAAATATTTGAAGATGGTTTTCACACTAACCATATCTCTTCAGGCGTGATGATTTTAAAGAAGGAGTTTCACAACCTTAAACAACGTCACCGCAGCTTTGCTGAATACATTGAGGAATTCAACAATCTGCCACGTTATGCTCTAGATGATACTGAAACTAATGCTAAGAGGAAGGAAAAGTTCCTAGATGGACTAAATGATGAAATGTCCATGCAGTTATCAGTTGCTTATGTTCCAAATTATCAATCACTATGTGACAAAGCTACAATTTTAGAGAGCAAGATGAATCAAGTTGAGAACAGGAAGAGGAAGCATAGCTTTGACAAGTATCAGTCAGGATCATCACAAAATATGCGTTCATTCAAAAGAGCAATGGAGATTCTAGATCACATCGGCATGAAGGAAATGGACACACTCATCATCATCACAAGAATCACCACAACAACAATGTAAGTGGTAATAATAATGGGAATGATACTGACAATGGAGATAACCTTGGTCAGAACCAACATGGCAATTCCATGAAGAAGGACATTAGATAGTTGCAGTGATACAATTGTAAGCAACTTGGACACTATGCATCATACTGTCCTGAGAAAAAGAATAAGAGTGTTGGAGACACCAATGGGAGCAATTCCAATGTGACCCAGAAAGGACATGTGAACCACATCAACATGTATGGAACCCTTGAAGAATTAGATGATGTCGATGGTAAGCCTTGTCTAACTCAATTCAGTTATATAAAGATCTCAAGATGAAGAAGTGTCAAAAACCTTTGGATTTCAACCATTAAACCCATTGTCAAGTGAACCATCAAATGGAACCCTACAAAATTTCCTTTTAAGGGTGGTAGAACCCAAGTTATTCTAAAACCCAACATATTCTTTCTATCCTTCTCGAATCTCGGGACGAGATTCCTTTTAAGGGTGGTATTCTGTCATATCCCAAATTTTTGCAAATTTTTAAATGTGGAAAAAACTTAAACAAAATGAAAAACTAAGTCTTGGAAATTCAAAGGGAACAATTTTTTTTTTGACTATTTAATATAACTCCTTCAAAACAAAAATTAAATAAAACAATTTTGTTTGTGAAGTTGTATGCATGTTTTCAAAACCTCAAAATCATGAATCGTGCATAGTTGCATTTTAAAACCAAGAGAAATAACTTTCTTATCAAAGTTGAATTGGACACTTAACAACATGAGACTTTGGATATATTCCATATTTAAAATATACAAAAGAATTCCTAAGTGAGCTAAAAAGATAAAGGGCAAAATTATAAAAAATATGGAGATCTGTTTGAATCTTCTTGAAGATCTATATAAAATGTTATGAAAATTTTAAGATAAGGAGGAAAAAAATAAGAAAAATGATAATAAAACCATGTGGGCTTAGGTGCCATATGCAATTTTTATAAAAATAGTGTCAATGTGCCACACTCAATTTTTAAATGAATAATAATTTATAATAATATTTGAAATACTCTAATTGGACTAAATAACCAACTTATATTTTATATAAAATTTTCTAAAAAGGTTTGATACAAATTTGAGATCAATTTGGAAGTTGAATAAATTGATATGAATAAGAACAGAATATAGAAAATAAAAAGAACATGAATATAAAAAGAGCGGCAACTCACTCTAATCAGGCCAGTACCCTGGCCCACTAAAGCCCACCCGGCACACCCCTCTCCCCTGCTGGTTTTCTTTTCTCACTGACCCCTCCCCTCACCCACTCTCTGACATCCCGACCCCACCTCGTCGTCTTCAACCAAGCGCCAGAAGAGCCGCTCCCCTCCCTGACGTTTCTCGTCGAATTCAATTCGAGTAAATTCGCTTGATTAGAGAGCGATTCTCCACTCTGACCATGACCTCTTAATCCCCTCTGGCCCCTCTTCATTTCCCCCCAACCATCACCACTCACGAGCCACTAGGCTGCTCGATTTCGAGCTTGAACCGCCGTAGTCTACGATGAACTCTGGCGTTGATTCCGGTGAAGGATACCCCCGCACCTCCATTTCTATGTTAACCTCCCTAGTTTTCTGTCACACATCTCCCTGACTCCCTAGTTTTCTTAAGCCCTAGATACTCGGCACCGTCTTCATCTGCAAAGCACCGATGGTAAATGCAACTCCGGCGAGGAATCAGAGGCGAACCAGAGCACCCCTTCCTCAACCGCGACCACCACTGAGACCCTCTCGACCACCGCAACCCTCGGTAATGCTCCACGCCCCCCCTTAACCCTTTAGAATCACCGAAACACCACCCTCCCGACGCGCCACCGCCAGTTCCTGGCCAAGCTGTGTGATCCATCGGATACGGATCCAAGGGCTAGGATTAGATCAGTTAACGAAAGGGTATTGGTCAATCTGGCCCGTTCAGTTTCACTTAAATCCAACGACTCGCGTTGTCGATCTAGCCGAAACAGTATCAGCTAGTAGAATTAGGCCACGTGGATAAAACCTGCTGTTAAATTTGAAAATAGATTAAATAGGTGATTAAACTAAGAAATTCAGTAACTTTTGATCCACAAATCAGAAAAATACAAACTTGGTGTTCATGGATTTAGAAGAATGAGAGATTCGCTTCAGTGACCCCATTTTGTTCAATTGCTTTTGTAAAAAATGTGTTTTAGGCAGAACCATTTGAGGAGTATTTTGAGTATAATTTTTTTTTTGTAAATTATTTTTGAGTGAATCCTTTCGCAAATGGTTGTATATCGAACCCTATGTACAATAAGACCAAAATATAATTTTATTCTAGTATAAATAAGACCTTGGAAATTATTTAGTGAGAACGGCCTTTCCAAGTGATAGAAAATATTGCTAATTGCTATAATTGCACAAATGGTTGCATTTGTAATCTTGAAAATATAAAATGTTCAGAAATCACTTAGTAGTGTTCATAACCTTGTTATAACAATCTGTACAATAAGAATTGCCATCTTGCATGTTTGCATACTTTCCATGATTTTTGTGTTGTCATTAGTATTGATCTTGTGATTGTTTTGTCTTGGTTGTTTTGCTTGATAGATTGTGTTGATTGTCAAGTGTGTTACTGCGAAGAGTGTACCAACTACGAAGGCAAGTGACACTATCATGACTTCCCATTATTTTCTATACATGTAGTGGTTTTGGTATGGCGGGAGCCTAGGCGGAGGAGCTACCCTCCGTCCTCTAGAGCCTACGCACAACGCTAAACAGCTCTACCGGCTACACGCGCTTCTTCATGGTGTACGGAGCCAAAGCAATTCTGCCCACCGAGGTACGCTACAAGGCCCCACGGGTTATTGCCTACAGTGAGAGCTCGTGACATCTCCGCTTCCCGGTCGACGGTATACCAACAAAGTCTCCGCAACTACCACAACCGACGGCCATGCACAAGGTCTTTCATCGAAGGAGACCTCGTCATGTGACTCAAGAAGAAAGGGCACCTGAAGCTCGAATCATTTTGGGAAGAACCGTACGTGGTTACTGAAGTATTCCCAGGTGGCGCCTACCGCCTAAAGTACGTCAAGTCCGAAGTCGAATACTCCAACCCCTGGAACGTCGCACAACTACGATGCTTCTACCCCTAACTTATCTTTTACTTTCTATAAGGCTACTCAGCCGAACACTTGTAACTCCTGCACTACGATGAATAAAATATAAGTTCTTTGGCCCAAATATTTTCCCTCCTGTATACATTTACATCCTTAAAATACACTCAGGGGCTGCACCTCACCATACGACTTCGTCGATTCTCACAACAACGCATCGCCCTGAGTATCTGACCACATCAGGCTAACGAAAAGGACATACACAACTCATAGTCAACAGCGCACTACGTGCCAATACATACTTAGTACTTTCCAAGGGCACAAAAGCCCACTCGACAATATACAGACTTTACATTGCTATATTTACAACTTGCAGGGCTCAGCTATGTTGGATCAAGACGTTCGTCCGCTTGTCAAAGACGTCAACGATGTCCTTAGCATGACGAGCCACCGCGGCATAGTGCGGGCGCTTTGTCTCATGCCATACCATCCAGAGGAACGGGTGGCCCCACTGCTATCTCGTCCAAGTCAACGTCGCAACGATGCATCCGAACGAGTGCTAGCGCCACCTTCACACCTGCCACAAGCTGATGACGCATAAGTTCCTTCACGGCATCCATGTCATGAAATTTGCCCAGCAACCCCAAGAGGCCGGAGGGAGATGCATCCAGAGGAAACATCACAGTCCAGATAGTCACGAGTGATGACTTTACGCGCTTCAGCACCCGAAGCACTTGGTGGACGCGGTCCTGAACCGTCACGACAACAGCCGCCCGGTCACGATCCATCCAAAAGAAGTCGCCAGCCTCCAACTCTTGTTGCGTCAAGAAATTAAGCCAAATCGCAACCCGCTCATTCTCTTTCTTCGGAAGAAGATTAACAACTGAAAGAAAAAGCAGCCGATCAGAACCCATGAAGGTCGGGCCCAGTCGAAAAGAAAAAGAAGCTCACGATGACTTACATTGGAGTTGCTCGCCGATTTGCCGAAATTCCTCAAGGAGAAATTCCTCTCTCGCAACGGCCTGTTTGTTCTTGGACTTCCACACGTCCATGTGGCCACGGATCATGAGAACATTCTTCTCCTGGCTTCGGATGCGATCGCGTAGCAGAGGAAACTACGATGACTCACTCGTTGGCAGACGGGCACCATTCAAGGCAGGAGGCATGGTCACTGGCTCAGCATTCGAAGGACCCTAAGAAGTGCACATGTGAGAGAATATAAAAACCAAAGCAAATTTACAACAGTCAAAAAAAGCACATATATTTACATCAAACAACCACTACATGGTAGAGTCAAGTTTATCCAGCACAAAGCATTACATGCACGCTGGCAAGGCAAAATCAAAATACTATCAAATAAACTACGGCTAAGGAGACCTAAGCAGCCACATCCAGAGCAGCTTCGGACTCAGTGGCCTTCGTCTTGGCTGCCCGCTGCTGCTCCAGCGCATATGTGGCCAGAAGGTCAATGAGGTTCAGGCTAAATGCTTGCAGCGGGAGGCGAAGGGAGCAAAGGCTACCTTGGTGCCATCCGCTGCCACCGGCATGCTGGAAGTGACCTGTGAAAGATTAGCATGCGCGCCAGCGGCCATCGCCGTCGCTAGGCCAAGGGTCGCACCCACACCCTTCTGGGCCCTCTTGTAGTCCGCAGGGGCATCACCCGCCAAGGCCTTCGCCAGAGAGTCGACGTCGTCAAGGGAGACGCCCTTGGGGGTGATCTCCCGGTATAAGCGGGCGAGGACCTCCCTGGCGTTGCTCAACGTCTCGACGGTAGAGCTGTAGCAGTCTTCGACCTCCGCATCAGCATCCGCCATGGGATCCCCATGCTCCAGACTGCTGCGATCAAATGCGACACCTGTAGCATCTACAAGGCAAAAGAAAATTCGAATGAGGCACGGGAAGCACATCAGAAGAAAAACAAGCTCAGGCAGAGGAGCACACAATAACTTACCAGACAACGCTTTGGTAGCAGCCATAAGCTGCTCCGCCATGGCCTTCTCCTGCGACACTGCGGCAGACGCAAGTTGTCGCTCGCGATCCTGTACCTTCTGCTGGTAACGCTGAAGGGCCTACACGACATCCTTTGCACACATTCATGCATACAAAACCATTCCTCTTATTTGCCTCGGCCACACCGAGGAAATGATGCAGGCCTTTAATGAACTCATCAAAGCATCGGTCATCATACATCCATTGTGGTGCATCTGCATTATATACGTGTACCAAAAAAACATCACACAACATTATGAATAGAGAAGTGACCAAATTAATACAAGTTCATAACACTGAAATCAAAGTCGAGTAGTGACCAAATATTATTATTGAAAAATAAACAACTATGCACTAATTTAAAAACATTTTACTTCATCTTTAGTCAGTTGGACCAGCTGGGACTAAACGTTTAGATTTTAGGGATGTGTAGATAATTATATACTAACTTTAGATTTATTTAATCGTGGGTGGCGGCACTGTGTCTTGAGTGAGTGACGACACTATGTCATGAGTGGCGGCACTATACCATGAGTGACAACACTATTCGGTGGGTGGTGATACTATTCGGTGGGTGGCGACACTATGATGTGGATGGAGACACTATTTCACAGTTAGTGGTAGCACTATACTTTCAGGGTGGCATCACAAATGTTGTGGCGCTTAATCTATAAATAGGCAAGATACATCCTTGTGAAATTATAAACTGCAAGATGGTGCGAGAGGGACACCACTACGGCGGAGCTTCTCGGGAATGTCTTAGAATCCCATCCTCGGACATCTTCAAGGAGATCATCATAGAGGTACTCTCATATATGTGAAATTTATTAGCTCTGGAACGTATTGATATAATGAGAAAAAATATAGTTTTTCCTAGTGTGTCTTCTTATGAAGCTTTTTTGAATTAACCCTATTTTTGTTATAATTTTTTGATTATTATTGTTTACTATGTTACATATATATGTCTATGCATAATGATGATGTTATTTATTTATATCCATCCGAAATTTGAAGATGCAGTGGTTACAAATCTCTCTACTTCTAGAACATGAAATGAGCTAAACTAGCAATGGCGGATGAAAGGATGGAGTTGTTAACCTTTTAGAACTCTTGGATAGATGGGGCGCCGCCAAATCTTGATAAATCGTGTGAAAAAATAGGGATGAACTCGAGCTCGGGAAGAAGTGGCCAAATCTTCATTATATAAGTATATCAAAAACCATTACACAACTTTATGAATAGAGAAGTGACCAAACTAATACAAGTTCATCACATTAAAACCAAAGTAAAGTAGTGACCAAATGCTATTATTGCAAAAATAAAATACAATGCACCGATTTAAAAACTTTCTACTCCATCTTTAGTCCCGGTTGGATCAACCGGGACTAAACATTTAGATTTTAGGGATGTGTAGATAATTATAGACTGAGTTTAGATTTATTTAATTATGGGTGGCGACACTATTCAGTGGGTGGCGGCACTGTGTCATGGGTGAGTGGGGACACTATGCCGTGAGTGGCGATACTATTCGGTGGGTGGCGACACTATACCGTGGGTGGCGACACTATTTTACCGTTAGTGGTAAAACTATGCTTTCGGGGTGGCATCACAAATGTTGTGGCGCTTAATCTATAAATAGGCAAAATGCATCCTTGTGAAATTATAAACTGTAAGATGGTGCAAGAGGGACACCACTATGCCGGAGCTTCTCGAAGATGTCTTAGGATCATCATAAAGACACTCCCATATATGTGAAATTTGTTAGCTCCCGGGCATATTAATCTGGAGAAGTTATAAACTACAAGATGGTGCGAGAGGGACACCACTACGGAAGAGCTAAACCTGGGACTGGATTTGCACTATCCAGTGGGCTTTAGACCTAAGCCATTTTGGACCATGCTAGGGTTATCCCAGGACGAGCGGCAGAGGATAGCTGACAACTTTAACTGTCGGCTCACCTCCTTCCCCATTACCTATCTGGGCATGCCGGTTCGCGACACCGGGATCCTCATTAGGGACCTGGATCCGCTTGTAAACAGGGTACGCTCTCGGTCCGAACCTTGGTGTGGGAGATTCACGTTGAAGGGTAGCAAGACTGTCTTGATTGACTCCTGCCTGTCTAGCCTACCCATGTACATGATGGGCATGTACCTCCTGCATGACGGGGTACATGGGGATTTTGACAAGGAGCTCTCTCAGTTCTTTTGGCAAGACCCTGTAGGACGCCAGAAGTACCACATGGTCAAGTGGACAGACATTTGCGCCCCCAAGGAATTTGGGGGCATAGGTATCCTCGCTTCCCGCTAGTTCAATAAGGCCCTAATGCTGAGATGGGTGTGGCGGATTTTGCGTGATGATGGGGGCCTCTGGCTCAAACTTATTAAGGCCAAGTACCTTCGGGGTCGGCCCCTCTTAGACTACGACCGGAGGGACGGCTCCCAGTTTTGGCACTCCGTCCAGGAGATCAAGCACGAGATCCGGCTAGGGGCCATGGTCTCTATTGGGAACGGGGAAGGGACCATGTTCTGGATGGATTCCTGGCTCGGGGGACGCCCCCTACGGGAGGTATACCCGAGCCTCTTCGCTATCTGTTCCGATCCTACAGTTCTTGTATCCACCGCGGCTCGAGAGGGTACATGGAACATCTCATTCCGCCATACCTTCGGCCCGGAGGAAACCGAAGCCTGGAGGGAACTTAGAGCGGAGCTCCCGGACTCCTTGGCGGATGAGCCCGACAGGGTGTCGTGGAGCCTCTCTCCGTCTGGGTCCTTCTCGGTTAGCTCGGCCTACCGAGCCCTGTTTGGTCGTGCCGCTCTCCCAAGGACCAAACCCCTCTGGAAGGCTCCCCTTCCGCTGAAGACGAAATTTTTTGTGTGGCAGCTGCTTCGAGATAGGCTCCCCTCGGAAGTGGAGGTGTCCAAGCGACATGGGCCAGGGGATGGGCTTTGTCCACTATGTGGGATCCCAGAAACGGGCGCCCACATAATGTTCGCCTGCCCCGAAGCGAGGTTTCTTTGGAGCTTCATCAGAGATGCGTTGGGCCCGGACTGGCAGGCCCATGATCTCGGTGAATTCCTCGAAACCCAAGCAAACCAAGCAGGAAAGGGCCGCCGCCTTTTCTGGCTGGTGTTTGTTGCGATGTCTTGGTCACTATGGAACACCCGGAATAAGATGGTTATTGAGAAGATTCTTCCCCGGCGTGCCTCTGATTCGGTTTTTCACTTTCTGGCCTCCTTGCAGCTCTGGTACCCGTTGTGTAGACAACGGGACAAGGCGAGGCTGGAAGCGATCTACGGCGTCTCTTGGAGGTGGCGCGGCGGCTCCCCCCATAGTCAGGCGTAGCCTCTCGTGTTTCGGTGTGTCCTCGCGTGGCGAGGTGGTTTTTTCCGTCTTTTTTGGGCCGTCTTGTGCTGTGGCCCCAACATGTGTTGTGTGCTTGGTTTGAATCTTGTGACTTGTCGTGGACAGTTGCTTTATTTACGTCATTTGGCTGTACTAGAACTGATTCACGAAGAGTCCATTTGGATTTGGATTTCTTTGGACTTCTGACGTGTGGATTTGGATGGATTTGGACTTTATTAGTTGTTAGTTGAACTGGACATGGACTGGATCAAGTTTATTTGGACAACGGTTGGGTAATTTGGTTTTGGACTTGGATGTGGATCCATTTCCAGGTTTGGGCGGAGTTTTTCGAAGATGTCTTAGGATCCTGTTCTCTGACATCTTCGAGGAGCTCGATGTTAGAGTATATGTATCTGTTAGGGATAGACTAGGTTATTTGTCTTGTACTTTAAGTAGGTTATTTGTCTTGTACTTTAAGTCGGTCCCTATAAGCCTATATATACTCGCTCGAAAGGCTCAATAATACAACCATCATATTTCGCCAATCTCATACTCTTACATGGTATCCGAGCGGCACGGTCTTTGACCTAGCCGCCGTCTCCGCTTTCGCACCGCGCCGCCCTTGGGGAGGTCAATCTCCATGATCTCCGTCGGGGGATGCGCGACCTGTACGCAGGGTCCGTTCGCCGATCTATGATCGGCTGCCCTGTAAGTCTTTTTTTTCGATTTTTTGATCGGTTTTATTTTTTGGTTTACCGATCTTAGATCGGATTGAGTCGCTCATCGCCGTCGTTATCGCCACGCCTCTGCTCCGACCATCGGCATCGACGATCTACACCGCGCTCATGCGCCTGTCACATGCGTCGTTGTGCCTTCCTCGGTAGGCCGTCGCGGCCTCATGACAGGCTACCGCGCACCACGGATGGCTGCTGCGGCTTCCTCGGGAGGCTGTCGCGGCCTACCCCTCCTCGGATTGTCTTCGCCGTCATCGCCTGGGATTGCACCGACAACGACGCCGCGGATTCCGATCTGTCGTCGTCACGGACTTGGCGTGTACAGCGTCGTCGGTCTGATCAACCGATCTGGCGCTCTTCTCCGCCGAGTACGTCCCCGAGCACGCGCCTACCACCGATCGAGCATCGGGCTGCCGCTGTGTCGCCCCTTCGGGCCGTAGCGTCGCCGCCTTTGGTCCCCGCCGCCGGCTACCAACGCGCCTTCTCAGGCGTGTCTATCGCTGGTGGTTCTCACGCCGCTGCACCGACTCACGCCCTGCAGCTACGCCGCCCCATCGGGCAGTAGCATCGCTGCACGCGGTCATCGTCGTCACCCCGCAAGGACGTCGCAGGCTTCCACCGCGCCACCTCCCTCAGCGCGGGTCGCCGCCATCCGCGCATGGTCTTCGTCACTGTAACATCCCAGATTTTATATTAAGATGTTAGAAGCATGCATCATCCTTGCATCACTGGATCCTACAAACTAAAGTTGTATCAAAACCCTACCACCAAACCTTAAACAAAACCCTAATAATAATTCCTCTATGTGAGCAAGAATTATAGTAATCTTGTTGACCCTTCTAAAAACTATGTAAAAACAATATTCTCTGGTTCTATGATGATCACCTCATTATTATAAGAATTTAGAAACTAGTTTCACTAAATTTGGATTTGTTATGCCAAAGTTATCAAGCTTTTAGTGAAACAGAAATTTAACAAAAGAAAAGAATTAAAAAAAACTAACTAACCTAAACGGGCCAGCTACGCCAGCCCACCAGCGCCTGCGCGTCGCCTAAGCCTATCAGCCCAGCGCCAGCCGCAGCAAGCCCGCACCGCATCTGGCCCAGCCCACTCCCGCTCCTCCGCTCGCTGACACGCGGGGCCCACTCGTCAGTCGTCTTCCCCACTACGATGGTGAGTCCCTGATGAACACGGGACCGACCCCGAACCGAATCCCGCGATTTTCTCATGTCCTTGGCCTCTTATCCACGCCATCCCCTCCTTATATATCTCCGCATCGACCCCCTCTCTTCTTTCCAAAAACCCTAGCTCGAATCGATCTCCACCGCCGTCGGCCGCCGGCGGGTTGTTTTTGCCGAAACGGTTCGGACCCCCTTGCCCTTTTCTCCCTCTGGAGCTTCCTCCCGTTCTTTACTGAATCACCCCATGTGTTTTGCCCCCTCTCAAACGCAACAAATCACCGGGAATCGCTCGCCGGAGCACCGCCGGACACGAAGGATTGCAGCTGAGCTTCGCCGCCATCCCGCTGAAGAGAAGCCGACGCCGAGGGCACGAAACGAACCATGGAAGTCGCCTACTTAAACACGCCGGGAGCCTATCGGAACACCGCTGACCACCACCATCTGCGCCGCCCGCCGACACCGCCGTCGTCTACGCCGGTGAGCACCTCAAGATTTTGCTCACAGCCGTTCGTTCCATCTTGTACGGTTTAGATTAGATCGCAGCCTTGAAGGGGTATCAGCCACTTAGGTTTCGCAACCTATCACAGTCCACGTCAGCGCGCCGCGTCGGCCGCATCGTTTAGTTGGTCCAATCAGAGGCCGCAACCTATCACAGATCCGTTAGGATTAGTTTAAATAGGCAGAATTGATTAAAATTTTGTGAAATTCATAGTAAATCAACCGTTTGGCCAAAAATTGTGTATAATATACCGTTGGATTCATAAAATTGTGTAGATCACAGATCTGTAATAATTTTGCAAGTTTTCAATAGTATTATCTGTGTAGGATTAAATCTCTAGTTTGGAGTATTTAATTCATAGAAAAATAATTAGAGCTCTGTTTTGGTTGATTCTTGTTGCGTTGGCTTTGTCCTCATAATACCTACTGACCAAAGTTATAAAACCTTGCTTAAGATTCTTAGATCTGATTCGGGGATAAGTTGGATGGTTGGATCTCCTTATGCGCCTATAAATTAAACTAATGATCCAAATTAATTAAAATCTGTGGGAAACTGATACTAACAACATCCACAACACATTAGCAACCCCAAAAGGATACCCTGGTCAAATTAGTAACAATCTCGCATAATTACCATGTTGCATGCATGCATATTATCTCTGTGGCATTATTTTGTGCAAGTTGTGATTAAATCTATGTTTGTGTTTCGTTAGATTGTTCGGAGTGCGCTGGCGAGTACTATTGTGTAGAGTGCTGCTCGGATCAAGGCAAGTTACACCACTTGTTCATTATTTTTGTCCCAGTTTTTGATTCTATGCATGTGATCTTCAAATTCTGTAGTATGCATGTGTAGGATGTTCTAGTAGAATTTTATTAGTATTATTTTTGCAAGTACGATGATTTTGTAGTATGCCAAGAGTAGTTCTATACTTAGGATTTTCCCCTCCTAATAGGTTTTCCTGTTTTTGCCAAGTACTGCTTGCTATGCTATATAAATAAAGTACCGTTGGGGGGTTCGAAAGACAATGAATTTTTCTAAGTATAAAGGCTCTCTTGAGCAATCTTTTCTTCTCAAATCCACTTCAAAATAAAACTAAGTTTTCTTCTGGACGGAACGGTTGTCGGGACAACGAGTGAGATTTTGGTGAAGGACGGGCGCCCAGGAATCAAAGAAGTCTGCCATGTTTCAGAATTCAGAAGCTTCCAGTGCAACCACAATACATATGGGCTCTGCCTTTGCCTAGTACTTAGTAGGAAACCTCACCGGGATACCAACATTTGGAGGTTCTTGGCACGGTTGGATCCAGCTGGTAGAGGGTCTATTAAGGGAAAGCCTCGCCATGGTCTTGTGTGAAAAAGGACTTGATCATGGATTGTGGGTAAAGTGCACAAACTCTCGAGAGTATTGCAATCTCATCGATCAGCCGAGTTCAAAAAGATGGAGCCTCTGAAGGATCTTCCTTTCTCTCTCTTTCAAAAACTCAAAGTTTTTCTAAAAACCTAAGACGTGAGTCATATCGCCATTGGGAGGATTTTGAGAACTTGGTGAGTAATATCCAAGTGTTAGGTTGTTTGGACACTTGGTGAGTATTATCCTCGTGTGCCATTTGACCGTATATTACTTAAACAAATGTTTACAAAGTAGGGAAATCTTCTCTTCTTCTTCATACTCAAGAAAAACTAGCTTTGAGCAAATAAACTCTACAGCCTAAACTAGCCTTGCATGTAGAGTTAGTCTTTTCTTTCCTTGGTGTAATTTGCCAATACATTCAAAGTATTGACCCAACTTGTTGGCTGCACGTCTTATGTGCAGAATCCGAAGATTGAAAGGTGTGTTGGGATCGCGAGTCTACACTCGACAAGCCTGAGGCGTTGATGGACTCACGTTGTTTTATGTTTTCTCTGTTATTTGAGCTAGCTTAATTCTAAGCAAATTTGTAATAAATATATACTCTGGATTCTCCGTATAATAATGACTTTGTGTTTTACATGATATTCATCGACTGTGAGTGCTAGCTATTGATCCAGGGACTTAGGATCTCTATTGATCCAAAGGTCACTACAGTCACGTCGCCGGGTTCTTCCTCGCCTACTTCGAGCACCGCCACCTCATCTCCACAGGTAGCCTGCATGGCCACTCCTGGCCGTCGTAGGTCCCGCCGACTACCCCTCCGTCTAGGCATCCAGTATGACCACTCTTGGTCGTCGCTGGTTCACCGCCTTCTACGTCTTCGTCCAGCACGACTTCATCGCCATCGTCCTCGACCACACCTACTCGTCTACTCCGACAACCGCGTCCTGCATCGGCACTTCGCCGATATGCGCAACGCAACTGTCATAGAGTCCTCCTCTGCTAGTCTCCTCTCCGACATGGCGTGAAGTTGTTTCTACTGGTCCCGTTCTTCGCATGCCCGGTACTGGCAACACCGGTGCGTGCCTTCGTCCCCGACGCGTTCCCGAGTCTGGCAAGCCCGGTTGTAGCGCCTCGTCTTCATCGGTTTCGACAAGGTCTTCATCGGCATCGACTACCTCC
Organism: Avena atlantica; assembly: GCA_910589765.1. Taxonomy (NCBI): domain Eukaryota; kingdom Viridiplantae; phylum Streptophyta; class Magnoliopsida; order Poales; family Poaceae; genus Avena; species Avena atlantica. The sequence continues at coordinate 84,036,612 of OU342733.1, forward strand.
TCTACGTCTGCATCGACTTCGTCTTCGCATACTCGGTTTTGGCACAACCAGAGTATGCCTTCGTCCCCGACGTGCGCCTGGTTTTGGCAAAGCCATGGCCGCACCTCGTCCTCGATGGCTCGGACTGCATCGGCTTCGGCATCGCTCTCTCTGACGACTGCCCTGACGCGTCTCCGTCCTTCTACTGGCTGCACTACGCGCACGCGGCTTAATATGAGGCTACCTTGACACCGGCAACCCCGACCACGACATCGATCACGGCAACCCCTCGCGTGGCTACCTCGACCAAGGTTGCAGCACCCACCGCTCTCGGCTCACTCGACACCGGCACAAGGGCTACCACCTCGCCTGAGCTCCTCACCAGTATCCTCTACGGTCCAAGCTTCTGCGACGTGACACCGTCCACGACGTCCCGCTACCACTGCGGGGGGATGTCAGCGCACTGGTCTACTTCGGCTCTCCAGTCTGACCGTTTGCAACGTTCCAGTTGTTCACGATGCTACCGCTACAACTACGGGGGGATGTTAGAGTATACGGATCTGTTAGGGATAGACTAGGTTACTTGTCTTGTACTCCAAGTAGGTTACTTGTCTTGTACTCCAAATCGGTCCATGTACGCCTATATATACTCGTCCAAGAGGCTCAATAATACAACCATCAAATTTCGCCAATCTCATACCCTTACACTCGCCATAGAGGCACTCTTATAAATGTGAAATTTGTTAGCTTTCGTACGTATTGATTTAGAGAAGTTATAAACTACAAGATGGTGCGAGGGACACCACTACGACGGAGCTTCTCGAAGATGTCTTAGGATCCCGTCCTTAGACATCTTCGAGGAGCTCGGCATAGAGGCACTCTCATATATGTAAAATTTGTTAGCTCCTAGACGTATTGATCTAATGAGAAAGATTATGTTTTTTGCTAGTGTGTCTTCTTATAAAGCTTTTTTGAATTAACCCTATTTTTGTTATAATTTTTTATTATTATTGTTTACTATGGTACATATATATGTCTATGCATAATAATGATGCTATTTGTTTATGTCCATCCAGAATTTGAAAATGCAAGAGCATGAAACTAAACTAACAAAGACAGATAAAATGATGGAGTTGCTAACCTTTTAGAACCCTTGGATAGATGGGCACCGCCAAATCTTAATAAATCGTGTTAAAAAATGATGATAAACTCGAGCTCAAGGAAGAATGGCCAAATCTGTATTATATAAGTATATAAAAACCATTACACAACGTCATGAATAGAGAAGTGACTAAATTAATACAAGGTCATCACATTAAAACCAAAATAAAGTAGTGACCAAATGTTATTGTTGCAAAAATTACTCTCAAACTAAACCCACAAATCCTCTACTTCTAGAGCATAAAATGAGCTAAACTAGCGATGAAAGATAAAAGGATAAAAACACTAACTTTTTATAACCGATAGGACACCGCCAAATCTTGACAAATCATGTGAAAAATGAAAATAAACTCAAGCTCAAGGACAAAACAGAGAGGAGAAAGCAGTTTGAAAATAGAGTATGACTCAAAGCAGACACCAACTGGGACTAAACGTGCCGGCGCCGGCCCCAGCTTGCAGCAAACTTGGCGGCGGTACTAGCCGTTGGAACCGAGACTAATACTACATTATTTTCAAGCCCAAACATGATGGGACTAATGCTCCGAACTAAAGGCCCTTTTCTATTAGTTTAATATGATCATTAAGTAACAGTTTACTGCACAAGACAAACAATTACGCCGTCGATGATTCAAGTTCAAGGAATAAGCTTCTGCTATTACAGATGTACACAGGTGTTGCAGGGTCGTCGAGTAGAGCTGGCAGTGCGTAAAATCTACAGTACATCGGCAAATAGCTGATTATCCGCTTGATAACACCTCGTCAATAGTAACAAAACGGCCTTTCTCAATCGACAATTGGCCAGCAACGCCGATCGCAACAGATAGTAAGCCGTCATTCAAGTTTATAGTTGGGCTACAGGCACCTTGAGCCCTGATGGCAGACAAGAAATTGAGGTGCTCCAAGTAGCTAGATCCATGGTGAAGCCCCTGGTACCTAAACAATGAACACCTCGTTAGATATGTGTATATAATAATTTGATGCAGAACCATGGTAAACCACTTATCTTGAAAGCTAGTACTCCCTCCGATCCATAATAAATGTCGGTGATTTAGTACTGTTTTCGTACAAATTTTGTACTACATCTCCCACATTTATTTTGGGTCTGAGGGAGTAGAAGGTCTGAACTCGAAACCAGTTCTATTTCTGGAAGAAGAACTATAGGCGTCATATGTCTATCAAAAGAATATAAGTTTTTCTTAATCTTTTGTTGTTGAAATGTTAAGATCAACAAAATGTTGTAGTATATTGTTGCAAAGTAGAACATACTTGATTCGGTCGTCTTCAGCCTTTATCTTTTCCACTCCATCTCTACCTCCTGCTCGCTTCCCAACCCTCACAATGCTCTCTGGAACGAAAGCCTCACCCTGTTTGAAAATTTCTATTAAAAACAGATACTGGAATTTCATAAATTGAATTGATATACTGTACATCTGTATTCTTTTTTTGAGCTGCTGTACATTTGTATTCTGGAGTGCCTAAAGTATGACCCTTTTATTCTACACATGAAACTAAAATTCGTTTATCCTACAGAAGCAGTTAAAATTGTAATAGGTTATGTTTAGCAAATGTGTTGGAGGACAGGCAGAGGCAGATCCATTGATCTGACAAAAACAAACATGCACAGTGCTTTTCCCTTGCACCGATTGCAATGCAACAACTAAACAACCTTGGTCTTTGAGTGAGAAGCAACTTTTCTCAAATCCTAGTGATGAGAGAAACCGAGCGTCTGCTTCATGTACAACTTGAAACTTCTTTTCACGATGCCTCCCTTTCTCATTTGATCCCACTGTGTTATAATTTTGTAATGGCTCATGCCATTTGTCTCCTTTCATGCTCTTGGTTATACATAAAGCCAATCTTTTGTCTGGTGCTACGGTGTAGAAATGCATGTGATTTATCTTTAAGGGTTGTGGTAACCGGTGATCCGTAGCCTTTATGAAGACTTGAGCATGCACAATGGCTACTCTAGAGGATGCAATATTACCCTGACAGGCCCCACATATGATACACATGCATCAAATGTAGAGATGCATGTGATATATGAAAAACGATTGGGGTGACCATTGATAATCCATTCATAATAGATTCACCGGTGAACTGCAGCCTTCTGAAAGCTGAGCATGTACTATAGCTCACCTAGAGTGCAGTATTACCTAGACAGGCCCCGCATTTGTTATTACTGCATCTGATATGCATCTATTATGGATAGGTAGGCCAGCCCGTTTATAGCATAGGACTTAATAGGCTGTTAACAATCAAGAATCATAATAGCGTTAGGGGATTGAGATAAGTTAACTGGGAAAGAATTGACGTATTGAGAAAGACCAATTTAGTTAGAAAGATAGAGATACAGTTTGTGTCTTGCGAGACAAATGGAGTTGCCAATATGAGAGCTACCTTGTACCTCATTGAACTAAGTGATGAAATAAAAAATAATTTAAGCCTCAGAGCTTCTCTTCCTCGTCAGGGACGAGCAATGTCGCTGGATTATTGAGGGTGGGTGCCCTAGCCCCGTTCTTCGGACCTTTACCCTACCCAAGTTATCTCCTTCTAGATCCAGGTTCATAATAGCATCAGTGTCTAAGATCATGTTGAACAATTATTTGCAATCTTGCAGCACAGTATAAACCAGGTAAGATGCTAGCACCAGGAGGAAGTCAAACAGAGATTATATACAGCCACTATATCAAACGGCTTAATGCTACTTATTTGGCTATAACATTGTGCAAACCTACACATTTCATGGCTGGGAAACGTATCACGTGTCTCCAAAATCCTAGAACAAATTATTTCTGTTTTTCTTAAATGTGACCGTGTCGGAATTTAGCAAAGTAAGCTGGTAATCAGTAGTTCAATCATATGCACAAAACATGCATGCCATATTTACAGATGTTTTTCTGCTTCCAATATAACTTATTATGTAGATTCCCAAATGTTATTCATAATCTCGGAATCATTAATTTTCTTAGAAATGGATTAGTGTAATTTGAGGAATACCTACCTGTAGTGATTATTAGACATATAAAAATTCAGGTTATTTACCTGGCATTCAATTGCCTACTATTTAAACGAAAATCGTACATATCAAAATTTGAGTATAAACTATATAAACTCCCCACAAAATACAAATCGTTTAGGAAATATGGGGGTGAAGAAAAAAATGATAAATGACACCAGACTACAAACTGACCATACCAGACAACATATATCTAGAGTTATTTAATACGTGCATCTAATTTCGAAAATTAAAGTAGCAAAAGCGTTTGGTTCTACCTTTCCAATGTCACCAACAACACAAATTTCCTGCTCATTTTTACTACCTTCAGCAAACATGCAGAGATCAAGCATGCCACGGCAGCCATTATCGAATTCTACGATTACATATGCATTATCAATTATATCTGGCACCTGCATCCAGAGAGAAAATTTAGAAACCAAGCACCACTGTTTTAACTGAAGTGTGTCTACTATATCAGAACTTCGGAAGAGCTCGAAGATTGCCTGATAGCTTAAAAATCTATATATCATGGTTACTTGATGAGTTCAAATCCCATCCAGTATTCCATAAATCAAACAGAAAATATTAATAAGGAATCATTAACACTGATTACTTCCTCGAAACAGGCATACGCCCAGCTATATAAATATAGCAACCACGATTGAGACCGCTGCTGGTCCAGACAGCACAACTCCCAAAAGAAAAACACAGAGAACAAAAAAGAAAAAGAGAAGAAAAAGGAGAGAAAATAAAGCCGACAACAGTGGCTCGATGAAAAAACAGGGGTGACCCGTCACCGCTGCGTCCTCCGGAGAATTGCCACCTCGCTCCTAGCTCTCCGTACCAAGCAGCACCTCCAAGAAGGAAAGCGACGACAACGACGCTGCTGCCCGGACAGGTCCTAGGGTTTCCCCGATACGCTACGGGAGGTGGGGAAGAGATATGACCAACGCCCCTCAGGAAGGACGGCAACACCCGCAGGCGTCACCACATCGGTGTCTAGACGACAAGGATTTCTCCCGACCCCTCAAAAAAACACACTCCCGGACTCTTAGGATAGCTCCACCAAGCTTGCCGCCCACCAGCACACGCCACCACGGTCTTGCAATCACCACCGTCCGTCTCACCGTGACCCACGATGCACGGCTGGTAGGACCGAAAAGACGAAACTTCGGCGGGATCGGCAGTACAGTACCACGCGGGAGGGAATTTCCTCCACCGCCGGAGGGCGATAGCCGACCGGATGTAGCAGCAGGGGCAAACCAGGCCCTCGCTGGCCTGGCCAAGCCCAAATGGACTCGTGAAGCCCCGCCGCCACACTGCAGCAAGGGTGACACTGTCGTCACCAACCATATAGCGCTAGTTCCAACTCATCCGTGCACCGCAGATCCCCGCAGCCAAGCAGCAGCGCCATCGCCATCATGCCCACCCGGTCCAACCGGACCGCCGCCGGTCTGAGGAGACCCACCAGATGCCGTCCCGACGACCCTACCACTGTGCAGCCACGGCACCCTCCAGAACACCAGCAAAGGCCCATCGCGATGAGGTTGCTGTCAGATCCAGGCCCGCCTGGCCTAGATCTAGCCTGTTCACACACCGAAGCCCAGAGGGCCCGAGGCGGCCAGCACCACCTTCAGGAGCTTCACGGGTGGGGAGCCTCATCGCTGCCCGTACTAGACCGCCCCAGGCCCACCTGGCCCATGGCCGGTCCGGATCCGGGCCCGAGTCGGAGCGCCGTCCGGTAGAAGTCCTGTCGCTGCAGCACCCCCGCCGTCCTGCGCCGCCGCTGCATCTGCTAGAGGAGCGCCCGCCTGCCAGGGAGCGGCCTCCGAGACGCCGCCCGAACCACCGCCGCCCACGGCCAACGCCGCCCATGGCCCTCGCCGCCCTGGCGCAGCAACCGCCAGCCCCGAGCACGAAAACCCCTGCTCCACGCAGCCCTCCTCGCTACAGCAGGGTGTCGCCGCCACGCCAAGACTCAGCACGGCCACCACTGCGCCACCTAGCTGGGCGCCGCCGCCGGATGTCGAGCTCAGCCCGCACCGAGATCTGGCGAACCAAGGGGAGAAGAGGGGCCCCGCCACCACCGACGCCGAGCGGCTTTGCCGCCGGCGCGTCCTGGCGACGGCGAGGAGGGAGGAGCCGGAGGGGGAGAAGCGGCCCGGCGGCGCTAGGGTTCCCCCCGGTCGCTCGCGGGAGCGACGCGGAAGGGGGAGTTTTTTTCCGAGTATGACGAATGTATCCACTGCGCTATTACTTCAGCATACATGCTTTTTAACTTGCAAGACCATCTAAACTTCTAAACTAATATAAAAAGACCCAGAGGGTCAAATCCAACGCAGTGTGGCCGTACGATGCGATTATCGGACGGATGAAAATTGTCCCGTCTTTATCGGCTCATCACGGTAGTGGGCGGACAATCCCGCGAGCCTTTTTTTTTACCTATCAACGCACGAACCGTTCACACCCCACGCCCAGACCATCGGAAGCCACCGCCCTCGCCTCCGCCCCTGCGCAAGCCAACGCCCCCGCCTCCGCCGGAGGCGGCGGCCTCCGCCCTGCCGAGACCCGGCCATCGCCGCCCTCGCGTCCCCCGCAGGAAGAGAGGTGATGCTTGCACGCTGGGACGAGAGGCCGCCCTGGAGGTCGCGGCGAAATCCACCGCCGCCGCCGCGGCGGAAGCCACCGCCTCCTCCCTCTCTGAGACGCGGCCGTCGCCTCGTGGACGCCACCGCGGAATCCACCGTCGCCTCGCGGAAGCCGCCGTGGAATCCACCGTCGCCGCCTCTTCCGCCGCCCCCCGCCGACACGCTGCCGTCGCTGCCCCGCCTGTACGCCATGAGGAGAGGCCTCCCTGATGTCGCCTCCTCCCCCGCTGAGACGCGATTGTCGCCGCCCCCGCCGAGGTCGCGCTGCACGTCGGGAGGAAAGGCTTCCCTAACGCCAGTGCGCCAACACAATCCGTCGCCACAATTTGCGGGGATTCGGTATTGTATAATAGTTGTGTTTATTTTCCCAGATATATAGAGCAGAAATCCAGCACATGTAACGCCAGACTAGGAAACAATTCATAAAGTTCGTATTTCTAGCCTTTAAATTTGACATTATCTTATTCTTCTTCTTATATTGTCCTTTTAGGGTGCAAGAAAAAATTGCTAGAGATGACAAGGAGGAGCATATTAAAAATGTTGTTGGTACAGGAGATATGATATTGGCAACCTCAGAAACCTAGCGAATGAACTCATCGGTTTTTCACTTTAGCATATTGTGTGAAAATTTGACCTTTGTCCCGTGAAATTATGTAGAGAAAGATGGCCTGATTCTCCAACCATTTGTGTGAAAATGAAGTTGCACCACTCCAATCCATGGTTCATGTTTACAGCCATCTGCAGGAAAGGTGTCCAGCCGCTGTCAAGAGCATGTGTGCGTTCTTCCTTAAGGCGATCTGGATGGGCTTAGCTCGCTGATGGTTATATCAGAGCATCTGACTTTGTTGGCCATCCTTGTATTAAACATTTTTCCTTCTAATAACATGAATACAACAGTTTAGGCTGCTATGTATATTCTTCAAAAAATATATGGCGTGGCCTAGGATATAAATTGTCATCTTGAGAGCAGTCATTGGACTGCTTAATTGTTGTGTAGAAATGCAGAGTGAGCTTATTTGTCATATTGAGATTAGTTGCACGGGTTCAGAATGCATTTGTCTATAAATTTATATTTTTCAGAACATGCATTGCATGTGCAATTCATGTGTATATCGACTAAAGTTGAGTCGGTACTTGTTAATACCTGTGTTTATTTTCCTAGATATATAAAGCAGAAATCCGTATGTCATCTCAAAACCGTGCTCCATTTCAGGATATAACCAATGGGCAAAGCAAAGGTAGTTGACTATAAACACAACATATAGCTTGATGTCTGCCTCCATGGATGTCCGCCATTGGTTCTCTGGACCACAGCCGTATGTAAGTTTTTTTTGTCACCAGAATTCACTCCATTTCTTATTCTAAGATATTTCATTATCCTTCTAACATTGGCGATTTTGTTTATCATTTCCACGAGACTGCTAGAAAAAAACAAAGGGTCTTAGAATATGAATGAAGCAATTTAAAAGGCTTACACCCAATTTCAGCAAGATATAAAGTTTTTTTATGTTTCTAATCTGGTAGGGCACCCTGCAGGCCTCTCCATAATTTCATTTCTGTTACAAGGATTCAAAATCCTATTACACCAGATTATGCCAAATTTCCAATATCATAGTCCTCAAATGCATCCCTAATTCTTTAAAAATAGGTGTTGTGGAGATTACATGTCGCAAATGCAATCTGAGTGGCAGATAATAGATGTTCGTAATAAGCAGTTTTTAAGAAAGTATTAATAAGTTAAATCTTTGACTAGCTTCTATGCAATTGTCTTGTACCCAAGTAGCAGACTTAAGGAAGTCAGATGTTGAAACTGATCCTGGATATTTCCTTAATGTGAGGTCACCCTTGCGAGAAGCAGGGACTATTTGAATCCAATTTTGAAACCTTGCATGGAGTGTTCCCTGCATAGCGTTCCTTACATGTTGTAAACTGCTCTCTCGCAATGGGAACGTCGGTACCATCAAGCATGGCAGAAAAAAAGCATGGGAGAAATTAAACGGCATTAGCAAATCAATTTATTTAGAAAAACGTATCCTAATCAAGACAACCAGGTCATACAAACATCATATTTGTTTCAAAATTCTGGAAGTTGACAAGACACAATTCTTCCTTATTGATGAAAACAATTCAAAATCTGTAATTATTTCATTTATTTTAAAATTACCCGCACACCAAAATTTGCTTGGCATTAAAATTAAAACCATTATTCAAAAATGTTTTTTAAATGTTTTAAAGCAAGAGAAGACACGTGCATTGCACATGTAATATTAGTATATTGTCATCTAATTTGGGCATTCTATGAAACGTGCATGTGTTTTATTGTCATCTAATTTGGGCATTCTATAAAATCGTGCATGTGCACGTGCTCAATTACTAGTAGTAAGTAGTACAGTGAGAGGAGAGAGCTTGTAGTCACTGAACCCTGACCTTTCCATCATAAACCTCATCTTTGTGGTTAACATCAATAGCTCCAGAGGCCATCACACGAACAGGGTTCGCATCTGCAAACAATCTCAACAAATCAAAAAAGTGGCAGCACTTCTCAACCAGAGTCCCTCCACTGTTGCAATTAAACCTATTCCAGTCGTTCACCTGCAAGAGTTTTAGGAGTTAAAGACACAAGGAAATTATTACTTATCACAAGTATCACATATTTGGATCTTGTACCTTAACAAGGAAAGGAAACCGGTGCTCACGAATAGCCACCATTCTGACATGCCCTAGTGTACCACTTTTAACAATATCTATCAGCTTAGCCACAGGAGGCATATACCTGTACTCTAATCCAACTTGCACAAGTATGTCCGGTCTCTGTTTAGCAGCTTCTATGACCTATACTGAGAAAAGAAGTTTCAGATATCCAAAGAATAAGGTTGCAGAGATTCAGAGGACTTGCAAATCGTAAGAACAATGAACATCACCTCTAAGGTATGTAGCACTTCATGACAGATAAACAAATACACAAGATCAATCCATGTGGATTCAAGACCAAATACCATGAAATCGGTGTATTCAGCAGTGTGGCTAGCTCACTTTCACTTTTATTTCTATGGGAATGGTACCCCTTTATCTTAATTTACGTTGTTCAACAAATGTCTAAGATGGTAAAAAAAGGTACTCCCTCCGATCCATAATAAGCTGTACTAAATCCGCGACACTTATTATGGATTAGAGGGAGTAGTAAAAGTCAAAAAAGATTCAGATGGAACAGTCTTCCAAGAGAGTATGAGATGTCTGCTGATAGAAGGAAAAAAGATTTCAAATAAGTACTGGCGACAGGTTTCTAGGATTCTTGAATTTCTTGGGATAAAAGCTAGTATCCCTGGATGTAATTTAATTATCGGAACTGATGTGCATAAGAGGTTTTTTTGATACGACACTGCTACGACCAGACACATTGCCGTTTCGCCTGTTAAGGCTCATTTCCTAATTTTGTTTTATCATACCCAAATCATCGTACGTAGCAGCTCATCTTAATTATTTACTGAACAACATATGCATCACTGTTCTGATCTCGTCTGAGTTAATCAAAGGCAACAGAGTACTCAACTACCATCTACCTTAGTCCAGAATATTACCACTGGTCTCTCTAGCTATGACGATGAGAAACTACATAACATATAAAAGGCATTGAGATAATATTTATTAAAAAGTAGCAAAGTTAAAATTCATCAGCAGCACTTGTTGTTCTCACTTTCAACGTTTTACTCAAGTATCAAGTGACACTTTTCTTTTGAGATGCTTTTGCTGTACGCTTGAGCAGGCTGTGTGGCCATAAGAATTTTTGTATAGTATTGTCCCTGTAATGGTTTCTGATGCCTCCCTTAAATATTTATATTATACCAGAGTTTCTCCTCCTCTATCAAAAAGGTATTTTACTTTTACAGCAGTTAATGTGTACAGTACATTGCATAGCACAACCCTGACCAGAACATGGCCTCACCTTCTTACAGTCCTGCACCGTGGTGCACAAAGGCTTCTCAACAAGAACGTGGTGTGGCTTGGCGAAACCAATAATATCCATGAGTATCTCACAGTGTGTCATGTTTGGTGACGACACAACAACGGCGTCACATAGCCCGCTGTCCAGCAACTCGCGGTGACCTGAAAATGTCTTGACAAGTTCTGGTTTTTAAGGATTTGGTAACAGGCAGAGAACACACGCAGTAGCACAGTAAATACAGTCTACCATAAGTAATCTCAGTATTTCTGGAACAGCTAGACTTTGAATACTCTTTTCATACACCTGTATTTCCAATTGAATAAAATTCAGATGGAATCTAAGTACCAACGGAACTACGGGAGAGTACAGAACCTAGCTGATCATGTGTGACTGGCTCAACATTCTACAACCAGCAAGGCAACGATTATATCATATTCATGTGACTGGAGGCTGTGTCATGTACCTGGGGAGCTGGGAAGCCAAGCTCGGCGGCGAGGCGGAGGCCGAGGAGGAGGGACTCTGGGTGGGGGTCGGCGAGGCAGGTGACGCGGATGCGGACGGACTGCTCCCGCTCGACTTGTCCGGCGAGGTGGGCGAGGTTGTGGAGGTGCTCCCTACCCATCATCCCTACCCCAACTATGCCGTACCTCACCACCGCCGCTGCCATGGCTGCCTCTCCTCCTCCCACTGGCGCCTCTCCGAGAGAATGGAGAGGATTTCGAGTGACAACTGAGTGTGGTGGGGACCGGACAAACGGTAGTTAGACAAAGGGCATCCACTACGGAGGCCATAAAGTTATCCACAAGTTAAAAAATAATTTATAAGACTATTCATATATATTGGAGGTTTATTTTAGAAGATTTTTTTAAGGGTGACCTACAAGCTCTACAAGCTTATGGGTTGTCCACAAGCAATAAACAATTATTTTATTTTCTCCTCACTCTCTTGCTTGTGTGTATTTTTAACAGACATGTGGGTCCTAGCTTATGTTAAACTTGACCTTATACATTGTAGCCATTTCCATAAGATGTATGGGTAACATCTTATAGCAAAAGTTTACCTTATACATAGATGATGCCCCCAGCCCTAACTAATTCAAAAAATAACCCTATATGCAAACAAATTCACAACCGGTAATCATTTCTTACAACTCCCGCCCGCGTGGCACCGCACACACGTCTGCTGCGCCACCTCGGACGGCGCCGCACGCATGCCACGCTGGATCGGCAGGGCCGGTGCAGCAGCCCCGCCACGCTGGCGCGCACATGCAGCGTCGGCTATTGCCTGCAGTCGGGCTAGAGCCGCACGCCTTGCCACACTAGCTCCGCGGGCCCCAGCCTTGTAAGTGTGGCGCCACTCGGCTGGCGCCGCACCTACGCCTGCCGCGCTGTGGCGCATGGCGCCTCACGTGGCGTGCGGCGCCTCTCCCCCAACCCTAGCCCTCATTCTTCCCAGCCCGGCCCTAGAAGAGGCGGTGGCTCCACTCTCTTTCTTCCTCCAATCTTCACCAAGAGGCCCCAAATCTCAAGGAAAAGAAGAGGATTTCTTCTCCAAACCCACTTCTCTCCATTTCATCCTAAAATTTCAAGTTATTTGTCTCTAGTTTGAAAAATTCGTCCAAATGTCAAATCCCTTGGATATGTAAATTTGTATGGAGAAATGGGTTGTTTGGTTGATACATAGAGTTAGAATTTGTATAGTAAACCTTCATGTGCATAGGTAAGATTGTTAAGGTTAGGGTTAGGGTAAGTTTATGGTTGTGTGAGCATGTTGTTAGTGTAAATTGTGGCATAGATACTTATTGAATTCATCTACCCTTGTGTTCTTATACTTATTTTAGGGATGGCTAGAATTTTCCATGTTCATCATATGGACAAGGAAGCTTTCTTGAGAGGCAATATTGAGCCGTACCCGGATGAGATTGACTTGGTGTATGATCGTAGTCCAAACTATACGGAGGTGTTGCAACAAGTTTGGTTAGATTTGAATTGGATGGATCTTAGTGATGTTGTTGAGTTGGAGGGTAGACACAATGTGGGATTTGGGTTGTACAACCGTTGGAAGACAATGTGTATAAGCTCGGAGCAATGTTGGTTTGGATACAAGGAAGTGGTGGCTGAATCACAAGAAAAAGCTCTTGAGTTATTTGCCACGAAAAAGGTTGATGCTAATTTGCAAAGGAGTATCATACCGATTGCCTCCCCATATGAAGCTCGGAGTCCTTCACCCATAAACCAAGGGAATTGACTGAGCCTCCTTTGACCCAACAAGATGAATTGAGGACCTCTCTGAGCCCCATTTCAAAGAACCAAGATGAAGAATTAGAAGAGGAGAATGATGAGTATGGGAATAGTGAGAGCGAGGTTAAGCTCTATGATAACACTATTGGAAATTTGGACTTATATCATATTCAAGAGAACATGGATCATGGCATCCCGTATTCTCGAATGTATGCATCGGACTCGGATGAGGATGGTCTCGATGAATAAGTTGATGAGGAGGGGTTCACTAAGGATGAGACCAAAGTGCATGAGAAGGTATTGGGCAGGGATCCTCGGGTACCCTTGTTTCGTGATCTTAGTCTAGCGGATGAAGCCACGGTTGACGACGACAAGGGTATAGTGCTTGGACCAAGGCCAACTTCCTACCGGGATGTTAGTCACGAGAAGAATTAGATTTCAAAAGGACAGAGGTCTGCCACATTGTTGGAACTTAAGCAATGTATCAAGGACTTCTCTATTAGGTATCATCGTCCTTTCACGGTGGTTCACTTGGACGTGAAGAAGCGTTACACGGTTAAATGCGAGGATGATGGTTGTCCTTGGATTGTGCGGGAAAGACCATACAAGGGGGGCCCGATTGGCGCATTTCAAGTTGTGTGTCAACACACATGTGCCATGGAAAAAGGGTGGATGGCAAATATGTGAAGCACGAGCACCGACTGCTGACCTCTGACTTCCTCGCCTTTAGGCTTTCAAACCAAATTTCTTCACTGCCAACAATGACCATCAAGATGGTCATGGAGATCGTGGAAGCTCTCTTTCACTATGAGGTGAAGTATGGGAAGGCATGGAAGGCGAAGCAAGCCACATTCAGGATGTTGTACTGTGGTTGGGAAGAATCATACAGCTGAATCCCTAGGTTGTTGTTAGCAATGGTCGATGCTAACCCGGGCATGGTTCATGTGGTTGAGCCATATGGCCCGAAACGATGGTTCGTAATGAAAGAAATGTTCAAATATTTGGGCGTGCTTTTTGGGCATTTGAGCAATGTGTGAGGGGCTTCGAACATTGTAGGCCGGTCATCTCCGTGGATGGCACCTTCTTGACCGGGCAGTTTTGTGGCACTCTCTTGATTGCAATAGCAAATGATGCAAATAACCGGTTGCTTCCCTTGTCTTTTGCTTTGGTTGAGGCGGAGAACAATGTTAATTGGAAGTGGTTCTTCTGCCTTTTGAGAACGAAGGTATTACCTATTGATAGGGAAATATGTGTCATCTTAGATCGCCATCAAGGAATTATCAACACGGTGAGGATTGACATTCCCGAGCATCCTCCTTTATACCATCGATGGTGCATGCGACATTTTTGTTCCAACTTCTATAGGGCATGTAAGAGCAAGGAGTTGGATGATGATCTTCAAGATTGTTGTCTTGCTTTCACGGAACGACATTTCACAAACTTATATCTCATATTGCTGAACAACAAAAAACTCGATTCCAAGGGTCAAGAGTTTCTCAGTAGGCACATTCAACTCTGGGACAAGTGGGCACGGGCTTATGATGAGGATGGCCGGAGGTATGGTCAAATGACAAGCAACATGGCAGAGGCCTTCAACAAGGTGCTTAAGGGTGTCCGTGCATTGCCCACCACTGCAATAGTTCGATACACATTCGACAAGTTGAATGGGTATTTTTTGAACTACTCACTTGAAACGGATAAGCAAATTGCGAGACAGAACAAAAAGGAGTACAAGTACGAGTACCCACCCAGGATTGACAATTGGAGGACATTTCAGTCACGGAAAGCGGACTCCCAAGTTACCACGGTTTTTGATAACGACGAGCTCATTTACCAAGTGGTCGAGCCTGGAGGAACCACTTCGGATGGTGTCCAACACGGAGGCCAAGCCTTTAAGGTCTCCCTAATGATTGCACATGCGAAAGGCCATTGTTGCTTCATCACTCTTGTTCTCACTTGCTATGTGCGTCTCGAAAATGCCATATGGATTATAATCACGAGCGCACCGTTAGAGAGTCCGAGTTCATCCATACGTTGACCAATCACAATGGCCGGAATACAATGGAATCCAACTATGGCCCCATCCGAAATAGAAGGTCGTTAAAAGTGGCAGGCGCAAGACAAAGCATTTTAGAAGTAACATGGACAGATGGAGACGTGTTGGTGCGCGGGAATCGGGAAACGACCAATTTCAAGAGCCTTGTGGGAGATCTTGTTGTGGGAAATGTAGTGGTGAAGGGCACAATGCAAGGAGTTGTACAACACAAAGGAAGAGGGCAAAAGGAAATGAAGCAAGCACAAGTGGTCCAAGCCAACAAAATGGTCCAAGCCACCAAATTCCTAGCCAACCAAGAAGTAGCCAACATAGTGGTCCAAGCCACCAAATTCCTAGCAAACCAAGAAGTAGCCAACATAGTGGTCTAAACCAACAAATTCCTAGCCAACCAAGAAGTAGCCAACAAAGTGTTCCAAGCCAACAAACTCCTAGCCAACCAAGAAGTAGCCAAAAAGTGCCTAGGCAACAAAGAGGGAGGCAATTTGGGCTTACAAGAGGTCGTTCACAACAAGTTCCTAGGCACCAGGTTCCTAGACAACAAGCTCCTAATCAGACAAGCATGTTTATATACCTAATTGTCTCAAAAACATGTATAAAACCAATTCTTACCGGTGAAGAGCGTTGTCAGTGTACTGCCAATCCGAAGGGGTAGCCTGATAGAGACCAAAATGTCTCATAACCCGCTGCGGCATATAATGCTCAACAACCCACATGCATAACATGGGGTACTGCATATACCATAGATTGCATTCCGCGTCGCACTGCGGGGAAGTCCTCGCAACCAAAATTGTCCCTAGTACCATATACCTCCCATACAACCTTAATCACACACAAGATAGTTCAATGATAAGATCACTTGAAAGGAATGCTAAATGGTATATGGTCAGAAATTCTTACTTCCTCAAGGAGAAGGTTATCAAACTCATTGGTGTACCTCAGGTACGCGTTTTGTTGGTCGGTTGGAGGCTTTGAGACCACGCCCAATTGTAAGCCCATGTGGGCCACTTCGACCTCTCCCCACCATCGCTATAGGGCTGGGGAGGCATATGTTTTGGCCTACCAACTGGAAATCGTTCCCTCATCCACACCGAGAGGAGTAGCAACCGACCACCGATGTAAGCCTCAGCCTCAGTCCTTCGACAAGCCTCGTCCATCTATGCAAGAAAGCAAACAAATTTAGTCATGCAGAAGTTCGAAGCGCACATGTAAAGATAGGAACAATAGAAACACCCCATTACCTGCCGGTACAAGAAGGCCAATGTCGCCGAACCCTAGCTCCATTTTTTATCCATCATAGTCAAGGCCTTCAGCCAGTACCAGTGAGCCATGTTGCCCTTACCATCAGCAAATATAGTCTTCGTGATGACATACCACACATAGACACGGGCATATATAATAATCTCATCCTTACTAGCATTCTCAGGACAGGTACTAAAGTTTTGTGCTATCCACTTGAAAGTAGCCCCGGCTGTGACTCTCAGTTTCTCCCCCTTTTAGTTTACAGTGTCACCAGGACACTTACCACCGGTAAGGTCAGACATCCGGTAACGCAAGTTGTCGGAGGCTATGT
The DNA here is from genome assembly GCA_910589765.1 of Avena atlantica. Lineage (NCBI taxonomy): Eukaryota > Viridiplantae > Streptophyta > Magnoliopsida > Poales > Poaceae > Avena > Avena atlantica. The sequence continues at coordinate 84,053,207 of OU342733.1, forward strand.
TAATGCAGAGAGGATCCCCCTGGATAGGGAGTGCAAGGACCATGGACATGTCCTGCAGAGTAACGGTCATCTCACCGGTACGGAGGTGAAAACTATGCGTCTCCGGCCTCCACCGGTCGACAAGCGCGATGATGACAGCAGGGTTCATGTGCGGTGTACCACGATTGACCATATGGATGAATGGGAGCAATCCTAGCGCTCGGATGTGCACCATGTACCAATCATTATACAACATCATCTCTTGGAAATGCTCGTGATACCTCAGTCGTAGGGGAACAAGAGGTTGCACACATACAAGCTCGATTATAACATGTCCATTCGACTTGAGAAACATACAATGATTTGGAGGGTTTATTTTTATTACCTTGATCCCCTCGGAGATAATGTAGCCATGGTGACCCTTATCATACGACGCCTCAAGAAGCTCCATGCCTTCGACAAACCCGGTTTGTACATGGGGTGGTGTACGGGCTTCTTCCGATTCCAATTCCAACTCCAACATCCTAGTTAATTAAAAAAAGAAAGTACAACTAAAAATGTGAGCATCTATGTGAGCAAAATATATAAACAATTCTTTCTATATGGGAATCTCCATGTGACCAAGGTTCCAATAGTTATGAAAAAAAAATAAACTAATAAGTACATGGATAATTCCTACCAAGTATATGAAGGATTACTATATCAACAAACTCTAGTATGAAGGTTTACTATACCAACAAATTATAACTAACATGTATATGAAGGATTACTATTCCTACAATTACTATTACTAACAAAATAGAAATATATGCCATTGCTCTATATATTCCTACAATTTTCAAACTCAATCATACTACAAGGTCATCCTAGACCTAAACATACTACCACATTATGTATTCTCCCTCTAAGTAATCAACAAATCAACTATATTTCTTGATTTTGGGTTGAACTAGGGTTTGCCTAAACTACCAAAATTAGGGCTAAATAAAGAGATTTCTTGGACAAATTGGGGAGGAATGCCTGGGGGAGGTGGTCAACAACAAGATCCATGGAGCCTTTCTTTAGATCTGAGCAATGGGGAAGAATTAGAGGAGGAGGGAGAGGATGAGCCGCCTCTGTTCTTGTTGAGTAGTCAGGGGTGAGGGAGAGGAAAAGGAAGAAGAGGGTCGGGCTGGGCCGACCCCCCGCGCGGTTAAGTGCTGCAGGTGTGCGGCGCCGTGCACCACGACGCAGCAGGGGTGGGTGCAGCGCCTGCACGAGTGGCGCCACACTCACGAGGCTAGGGCATGCTGAGCCAGCGTCGCAATGCGTGCGGCGCCATCCCGACCGGCGCAGCAGCGGTGCCTGTAGCGCCATGCTAGCTGGCGTTGAACGTGCGCACCAGCATGGCGGGGCTGCTGCGTCGGGCTCGGCTGATCCAACGTGGCATGCATGCGACGCTGTCCAAGGTGGCGCAGTAGGCGTGTGTGCAGCGCCGCGCGGGCGGGAGTTGCAAGAAAGGGTTACCTACTGTGAATTTGTTTGCATATATGGTTATTTTTTGAATTAGTTAGGGCTTTGGGTTATTTTTATTTAAATTGCCATTCTTAACAGCGTGAGCTGTTGCTAGGAGTGGCTAAGAAATTTACTAGACACCTGTTTAGAGCACCTAGGCATTTTCAAAAATCCGGCGCTAAGACAAAGCTAGTTTTCGGCTCAGTTTCTCATTCATGTTTTTAGGACGAGTTCTTATGTCGACGTGTTTCCGCTCAAATTCGGCATAGTTAGGTATAATATGAATATAGATCAATATTCAGCATAGTTCTGCATAAAATTAACATAGTTCGACAAAAAAATAAACATAGTTTGGCATATAATTAAAATACATAATATTTCGGACTAGTTCGGCCAGTTCATGCTCGACATCTACGTGTTTCCCCTGCGTATCTATAGGTTTCCAACCATATCATACTGTAGCTATTGATGCACTACCGGGTCTCAGATCTCCTGACAGATGGCGATGAAGGAAGCCCAGATTGGCGGGACTTGGTGATCAGGCTCTGCAAGAGGTCCCTACCTATAGTATGGCTCGTTCTGCTCGACCAAACTCACTGGGTTCTTCCCCTCATCCTTAATGATTATGTTGTGCAAGGTCACACAACAATTCATGATTTCCCATATATGATCTTTTGACCAGGTCATAGCAGGGAACCGGATAACTGCAAACCTCTGTTAGAGCACACCAAATACTGTTGGAGCACACCAAATACACGCTCCACGTTCTTCTTGCAAGCCTCTTGTTACTTGGTAAACTATGCATGCTTGGGGAGCATCGGGTTTGAGATAGTCTTCACAAATGTTGGCCATCTTGGATAGATGTCATCTAGATAGTATCCCTTGTTGTAGTGGTGCTCGTTGATCTCAAAGTCCACAGGGGGAGCATGACCCTCAACAAGCTTGGCAAAGACATTTGAGGAGTTGAGGACGTTGATGTCGTTGTTTGATCCTGCCATGCCAAAGAAGAAGTGACAGATCCAAAGATCATATGTAGCAACTGCCTCAAGTATCATAGTGCAACTTCCTTTGTGGCCTTTGTACATTCTCTGCCATGAAAATGGACAGTTCTTCTAGTGCCAATGCATGCAGTCTATGCTTCCAAGCATCTCAAGAAATCCTCTACTTTCATTGACTGCGAGGATCCGAGCAGTGCCTTCAGCAGTGGGTATTCTCAAGTATTGTTTCCTAAACACTACAATCACTGCCCAGCATAACCTATACAAGCAATTGATGGTGGTGGACTCGGCCATGCAGAGATAGTCATTGGTACTGTCACCCGGCGCTCCGTATGCAAGCAACTTCATCGCCACTATGCACTTCTGCAGTGAGGAAAACCTAATCATGCTGGTGCATTCCTTCTTGCACACGAAATAGGGTTCGAACTCCCGGATGGCATGCATGATTTCGAGGAAGAGCTTCTGACTCATCCTGAAACGGCGCCGAAACACGGCCTCTTTGTGCAGCGGCTCTTCGGAGAAGTAGTTGGCGTACAACATGCAGTAGCCCTCAATCATCTGCCTTCATTTGCACTTCCGGCGACCCTTCGTCGAGCCTCCACGCTTTGGCGATGCAGTATGCATGTACAACCGGGCCAGAGAGGCGAGGATCTTCATGTGCTCTGCATCTTCGGTGGCTGTGGTGGTATCTTCCTCCAGCAACATGGCGAACATCTCCTTGTCGTCGGAGTCCATGGCCGAACGGGAAAAACGCCAAACACTTGGCAGGTGAGGTGGTGGTAGCTCGGAGCATAGCCGAGCTACGGCGAAGGAGGGGTGGCGAAAGGTGGCCTAGGCCAAGGGTAAAGGGTGTGGCGATAGCGACCGACCAATCTACAAGCGTGACTTCTTCTTGGCATGGTGACAGGGGCAATTGGGGAAAGCTCTTCGTCGTGGGAGAGGCGAGTGGTAGTGGGAAATGGGGTTGTCTCGCAGATAGGGTTGACCCACCCGCGTTTTTGCTTTGTCTGGAGTTCCCAGGGCGTTCCCAACACCTTGAGATCGGCCTGGGATCCCCGGATGAAATCATCATCCTGGGAATGCGACTGTGCTATTTTTCCGTGTCCGAACGAAAAAAACGCCCTGGGAATAGCCTCCTAGGAACCTGAGTGAAGATTCTCTAAGAAAATGAAATATGTTCCACCGTTTAGATCACATAGGGCCCCGCTCAGTTGAGTAGAAAGAAAATATGCTAGACGCTCATAAACGGATTTGTCTGCCATTTGATTCCCTTAGACATGGGTTTTATACTAGACATGGGTTTTATACTAGACAAAGGGTTCATGAAAACTTAGCTAGACTCGCCCTCTTTAGTGTTTAGACTAAGGTATAGTAAGAAAAATATTCTATTAGACACCCTAATTTTCAATGTTGCACATGCTCTAAGGGCATCTACATTAGGGTCCAATCAACCATCTGCAAGTCATGTCACTTAGAAATGTATCCCATCCTGGCATTCTTCTCTAATGTTCAGGATAGTATTAGTTTGGTTTAGCAGAAAATAAAATGTGTAAAAAAAGTCTAATAGGTTGGAGGATTAATGTGAGAGGCCAGTTTATTAAAGAGAAGAGAGATCTTTTGGTAGAATTAGAAACTCTAGAAAAATGGAGGAAGATAACTTACTGTGAAAGCCAATTTTAGAGAAAATGGTTCATTCAGTTTAGGTTAATACAAATTTATGAGGAAGAAGATAAATTCTGCTTCAGTAGATCGAGCGTGAAATGGATCTTACAAGGAGATAATAACACTGCTTATTTCTATAGAATTGCTAATGGTGAGAAAACGGAAAAAGATGATTTATTCTCTCAAACACAATGATGTGTTGATTCATGGGACTTCTGACCTTATGTCCCATGCTACTGATTATTACAAGATGTTGTTTGGAAAAGGTGAGAGGAATCAACTAGGCTTGGACCCAACCATCTCGTTTGTTAATGAAAAATTGTTTGACCGTGATAATGATGTGTTAGATAGTCCTTTTTTCTGAGGATGAGGTTAAAAAGGCTCTGGACCTCATGGTTAGAAACAAAGCTCGTGGTCCTGCTGTGATCCCTATTGAATTTTATCAATCCCAATGGTCAATTATTAAAGATGATGTTATTTCTATGTTTAAGGATTTGCATTCTGATACTCTTGACTCATATATAATTAATTTTGGCATGATTATTATCTTGCAAAAATCTCCTAATGTTGATGGTATTACTAAGTATAGACTTATTTTTTTGCTGCAAGTGTTATACAAGATTATCACTAAAGTTACTACGGTCGGGATTGAACCCTTCATGGACAAACTAATCCCAAGTTGCCAAACTGCTTCTATTGCAGGTAGAAATATCATGGATGGATGGAGTAATGTCTCTTTATGAAATTCTACATGAGTATAGGAGGAAAAAAGTTCAAGGGGTAATTTTGAAAATTGATTTTTAATTAGTTTATGATAAAGTGGATGGAATTACATGATGTAATGTGTATCTCAGAAAGATTTTAGTGAATTTTGGTGTAAGCTGGTAGATGTGGTGGTGAAAAATGGTACATTATGTGTTAAAATCAATAATAAAAGGTGCAAGGACTTTGGTAGCCATGGAGGGGTGAGACAGGGTGATCATTTCACTCCCTTCCTTTTAAATTTGCTGCTGAAGGTTTGGCTAAGATGGTAATTCAAGCTTAATCTGTTGGTTTGCTAACTGGTATGGCTTCTCATTTGATTGATCATGGTGTTGCTATCTTACAATATATCGATGATACTATTTTGCTTGTTCAAGATGATATGTAATAATTGATTCACATTAAACTTATTTTGTACATGTTTGAAGTCATGTCAGTTTTGAAAATTAATTTTAATAAGAGTGAAATCATGTTCGTTATGGAGGATAGTGAGAAAGGGTTAACATATGCTGATTAGTGTCCCTGTTTATGGAACTAGGTTACATGTGGCTGATTTACATCCCTTATCTGATAAGCTTAATAAGAAGTTAGATGGATGGGTGGGGAACTCTTTATCAATTGCTGAGAGACTCACTTTGATTCAGTCCTCTCTGAGCAGTCTACTTATTTACCATATGTCCATGTATCTTATGGTTGATAAAAATATGAAAGATTTTACTAAGATCATTAGGATATTTTTCTAGGAAGGTTCTAATTCTAAGAGAAAATATTACATGGTTAAGTGGTCCTTAATTTGTAGACCAAGGAAAAAAGGAGGGTTGGGTATTAAAAACCTGATCTGTTTAATATTTGTCTTTTATGCAAATGGTGGTGGAAGTTGGAAGTGGAAGATGTTTATGGCAAAGGATTGTTAAATAAAAATATGGGATAACTCATGGTATATGAAGGGTTAAGGTGAAACAGAATGACTATGCTACTTGGAAAGACTTAATGAAAGTCAAGCAAATTTATCTTGTTGGGAGGAAAATGGAAATAGGTGAAGGTTGGAAGACTGAATTATGGAAAGCTAAGTTGCCTCTAAAATTTAAAATTTGGCTCTAGCTTATCCGACATAATGCAATTGCTACTAAGGACAACATAAAAAAAGGAAGTGGGTTGGTAGTTATGCCTGTCGTTTTTGCCCCTTGGATGAGACCATAAATCATTTATTCTTTACATGTCCTGTTATTGTATATATGTGGAGTTCTATTTCCAGTGTTATTGGAGCAACTAGGCCTTCTTGCTTTACTCAATATTTTTGGTGGATTGTAAAATTTCTTCCCTTTGGATTTAACTTTCACATTGTCTGCATTGCCGCTCTTTGCTGGCCTTCGTGGAAGTCTAGAAATCGTTTATATTTTGAAGGAATGTTAATTTCTTTCTCTCTGGGATTAATATGTTACATGTGTGCCTTACTTCGTTACTGGGCAGGACTCCAAAGTGAACGGGATAGGAATTTGCTGGTTGATGATGATGATGATGATGATGATCGTCTACATCGAATGACTACCTAGGTGCACGACATGGCGCGCCACGCTTCAACGCTGAGAGTCATGATTGGCAAAGAGGATAAATATGTGGATGCCACTAGGGATTGATTGTGAAACTATGGTCTGGAGAAACATTTACCTAGTTGCTATTTTGTTCCCCTGGTTTAGTAGCCTTTTGCTGCTTTGGTTACTTAGTGCATGTTGGCCTGAAAAAAAGAACTATTGTAGTTTGGTCGAACTCTGGTGTTTGTGTTTTTACTTTTGTCGAACTTTTTTTCCCTTTGTTGTTGTGAGACATATGTTCTGTTATCTCTCTGATAATGAAACCCGACTCTTGTGAGTAGTATGGAAAAAATAATATAGATACCATGTCAGAGAGAAAAGAAAAAGTTAGAGTCTATCCGTAGAATTACCGATGATCTACTCCCATAAAAATATGTTTGTAAAGAGTGTGATCTGTTTGCCACAAATCGGTATAAAGAGCGTTTGTGGTTCGCGAGTCGGTTTTTGCCGTTCCCACTCACGTGACATGGTGCCATAAATTTATCAATTTTAGCAGTTTCAACATGGATAGGCAAGTAGATAGATGAATGAGAAAATTACATAAAAATACGACATTTGAAGCTAGAGCTTTAGAAAACTATGATAATTAGGGGATCAGGGTAAAAACTAAGAACTTTAGGCTAGCAACTACAAAGAGCTACTAATTTTATGTAATCAGCAATTAGCTCGTTTGATCGCGTTTTTGACGTGGATGGCCCATCGTGGATCATGACGTGACAGACGGTGATAGTATTCTCGCCGACAACCATTAACCCGGCCAGATTGTGGGGCTGGCGTGCTGCTGCTCATGTGTGCAACAACGAGCATGGCAGCCAGCGAGCTGCAGGCTCACGCACAACAACGAGCATGGCAGCTATGCTCGTTGTTGCACACATGAGCAGCAGCACGCCAGCTCGTGTGTGCACGAGGATGGTGAGCACACTCATTCTCATGCACAATCTCCGGCCTCAGACGGTCAATGCGTGTGAAAAATAGGATAGAAGAACTATGCAAAATGTATATGCCACGGTAGCTGGACCGTGCGATAGACGAACTAATTACCTGGTTATAATTTTTTTTTTGTAGTTGGTAGTTTCAAAGTTCATAGTTTTTTGCAATGATCCCTAATTATCGTAGTTTTTTAAAACCCTAGCCCAATTGTCATAGTTTTCTGTAATTTTCTCTAGACAAATAGATGTAATAGTATAGTTTTTACATCTAATTGTTCCAATCAACATGACTTAAACACATGGATATAGTTTAACATATCGAGTGACACAAAAAAGTTGTACCGTCACTAGATCAAATGAAGCTTTTACCCAAGAAGATCAAGCAAAATCACGGTCACCGATACCACTAGCCAATCCACCACCATCTAGTAGAGCTTCTGCTTTCTCTTTTTAAAATCTCTATTTTTGCTAGCTTCAACCGTCTAAATTGTTGTGAATCCATTTTGCTTGGATCAATTATCATGGTATTGTTTTTTCTAGCCAAGAGCTCCCCTGTTGACTTCTCCTCGCCATCACCCTCATCACCACCATCCTCCTCTCCCTCGCCCTTCTCTTCATTTGTGTCCTCATTAAACCCCTCCTCATCAAGCGGTGTGTTGTCAATGTCATGCTCAAACAACTCAAGCAGGGTGGTGCCGATGTCCACGACACTTGAATTTATCATATCGACAAATAAATTTGTAACCTCGTGCAAATCAACGCTACACGTATTCACAGTGCAAATTTACCTATCGGGAACAAAAAAAAATTGCAAATCATTCTAGAGAAAGGAGAAATTCCACATCTATCTAAGCAGGACTGGTCGGGCAGGGCAGCCAGTGCGGGGGGCCTTTGCTATGTTGGACTCCTTGGTATGCACTCCAAGGAAGAAGCGCACGACCACGGCGATGACAGCCATGGCAGGTATGGCTCCTTGGACAAAATGGCTATTGGTTCCCATGCGCTTGCTCTTCTATCCACAAACGCGCAAGATCCTGCGACTATGGGAGCTGTCGGAGTCGGGGTAGGTGGGGTGCTAGCTCCAAATTTTATCACTTTTTATTATTGATTTTCCTCTTGTTTATTGTCGGATTTCACTGAAGATTACCCATTCCACTATTGTTAATGTGGCAATTAGCGAATCCTTGGTTTCTTATGATGGTTTTTAGGTAATGAACATTTATTAAAGATATAATGGAATTTATGAGACAATTACACCTAAAGAAGCAATTCCTCAATTGAGCCCCTTTCATTGGAGGCGTGCAGTGCGCATAATGACCAACAGTACGATCGGGATGCGCCTGTACCGCCTGCCCGTACTGCACGCCATCGGCTCCGCTATATCAACAGAAGCAACTTTCGTAAATAAGAGACGACGAAAAAGAGAACACAGACGCCACAAAACTCATCTAGAGAGAAGAGATCGGATCTGGCAGAGGAGAAGAACATCCCCTCATTCCTCGACGACCGTCACCTCTTCAACCACACACTCCATCATCATCCCCATCACCACTTAGAGAGAGAGATTGGCAATTGTAAGATTAGGGTTTGATACTTTGATCTACCTTTGGTTTGTATTCGATTTTATCTACAAACACTATTGTGGTTTGCTACCATAACTTTGAGATGATTTATATTTGCAATACAATTATGCCTTTGATTTGTCTCCCTCTCATGTCTGAGTAAATCCTCATAGGCATGGGAGATGTAGGGAATTAGTGAGATGTGTCGTGCCTCCTTTATATCCATCCATTTGTGATTGTTGTAGTGTTTATTAATTTATGAGAATGATTATCTATGTTTGCCTAATGCTTTTTATCTAATTTAAAGGCCCAGGTAACATGATCCAAATATCTCCTAGGTGTGAACTTGTATGCTAGCGAATCGGCGACCCCCGAGCGACACGGCTGATATAAATGAGGAGCTATCACTAGTCGAGGACCACATGGAACCATCAAGATTAAAGCCTTGATCTGGTCGCAAGACCTTAATTAATATGCTGACCATTGATGTGGTAACGGATAGATGGATCATTGGGACTAGGAAGAATTGTCCATGGGAACTCCTAGTCGGTATATGGGTTGCTTGCCTACTCACTTACAAATAAGAAATATCACAATAACTTATTTCACTTTATCCATTTGGCACTTTAACTATCACCATGAACCATTTCTCTCCGCACCTAACTTCTCATCTACAGGGCCTCCAACTACCTTTCTCATCTTACTTTTATGAAATTTAATTTTTATTTATTTTCTACGCAAGTTTCCTCTATCTTTTACTCATAACCCTCCACCATAAGCAATTGCAGTCAATTCACTTAAGACCGGTGACACCTTGAGTACGACAGAAATGTTGCCTAAAAACACTTGCCGAACCTCCTTGTTGGGATTGATATAAAAACTAGAACTAATACTTCTGCGAAAATATTCTTTGACGAACATGTGCACTTGCAGGCCATCATGGGGCATAATGGCTGACTTCGACAACGCTTTCTTAGAAGGTGTAGGAGCGAGGGGCGGGTCAAATGTGAAGGAGATATGCTCTAAAGGAAAATAATAAAAGGGTATTATTGTCATATCTCAATTAGTTTGTAATAGTTTCGTATTGTGCTATAATTGTATCAAGTGGAAAGATTGATACATGTATGATATGAAACAAACTATGTTCCTAGTATCCTCTATTCATACTATTTCGTTGGACAAACGATGATCATGGTTTCGTGATCATGGAGCTTCTATGCCAGTTGACAATGAGGTCATATCATTAGTGAATGATGTGATGGACATTACCCAAAGATTGCAACACGATCAAGTCACGAGGTTCATTGTTTCAATAGTTAGAAATGTAGTCTCCTTCTCCTTAGACCGTAAGATCATATTAATCACTATATCCCGAGGCTGCCTCAACTGCATTAAATGTCATTTTCTTGGCCAGGTGATTATAAAAGTGTATGTTGGGTATTCCAGAGAAACAGTCGAGGCCTATAAAGACCGAGATTTGTTCACCCAGTGATGGGTAAGATACTTAAGGCTGACTTGGTGAGATTACATCCATAATGTCGCAACATGTGACTAGGTCATAGGGATGTAATATCGCGGTAACAAGTGAAACCATACTTGTCGGTAACGAGATTGAACAAGGTACGTGATACCAATGATCGGATCTCGAACAAGTCATATAAAAAACAAAGGGAATTGGACTCGACATTTATGGTTCAAACGACATTGTTATCATGGAATGTACATGGGTCATTATGGGCATCCTGGTCCCGCTATTGATCATTGACGGATATCATGTCTGTACTATTCCCGAGACATAGGAGAGGTACACTTAAGGGTACGATGAGCTAGATATCGTATGTAAGTTAGAATTATGGTAGATAAAAAGAAAGCCGGAATCGTTTCGAAGAGAGATCCGAAGTTGTTCGGGGAAAGAAAGAAAAGGACCAAAAGGTGTTTTAGATAAATAACAATTTATAATATGTTAATATAAATTAATATATACTAAATAAATATTTAAATTAATGTTTATTGGGCAACTTCCTCAATAGGCCAAAATCCCGGAGGGAATTGGCCCAGGCGGAAGCCACCCTGAAAAGAGAAGAAAATAGAAAAAACTGCCACTTCATGTGGGTCAGGTGGTCCACATAGGCGAGTGGACAGGCGGGGCTGGGTGGGCTAGGTGTCGCACTAGGAAGCACCATGTCATGCGCACGCGCACTAGGCCGCGGGGAGCAGCGTCGGTCCACCCGGGCTCGAGCTATAGCCGCTGCAGGCCGCCAGCAGGCTGCGCGTGAGCCGACTCACCTAGGTGCTGGCTGCCGCGGGCTACTGCGCTGGGCCACGGACAAGCTCACCGGTCCACTCGGGCCGCAGCTTCTGCCGCTGGTCGCCTCGCGATATGGGCCACGGGTGGCATAGGCGGCCCACCCGGCTGGCCACGATGGCTGTTGGGCTGGGCGCTGGCTGGCCCAGCCGGCTGCCCCTATTTCTTGTTAGTTCATTTATTTCCTTTAGTCCTACATGAGACACCCAAAGGGGACGGAACACCTCCCTCTGCCTATATAAAAGGGGTGCCCATGGGCGGGATTAAACACACAGCAATAAGATTTTTACTAAGGCATTTTCCTTAGAGAATTCTGTCCTCTGTCTCTCTCCAGTTGTCTCTATGCATAGTCACGGTCCCAAAAAAGGAATGTACGTGCAAGAGACGGCACACCTGCAACACGCTGTTGCGCTACAGGGATTCCAAGTCGTAGATCTACTTCCGCACTCCCGACAGGGATCGAGGAGCAGGAGGTCGTCATCGTACACCATATGTGTACAAAACCTCGAGGGTGCCACATTTGGGACATGTTGGATGTCGTGAGCCGGACTGCTGCACGATGGAGCAAGATATGACTTGCGAGAAAGATTCACAACCTTGAGGTTGGCTACAAGCACGACTACAGCAACCACGTTCCTCTCAAAACGTTAACTATTTTCGAACTATAAGGGTATGTATTCGAAATCTCAGTTGTTACTACATTATTAATAGATAGATCTTGGGCCGTTGGGGCATTCCAACATAGGAATTTTTTTGTTTTCTGCCACGGAACCTCTTAAGTGGTATCAAAGCCGATCTATGCATAGGAGCGTTGTACGGCCAGTACGCACAAGGATTGTGCGGGTATTGATCCTATAGTTGTTACCCTCTAACGTGTACTTTTATATATCACGGTATTGTTTGATGAAGTGTCCTAGACCGACCTTACGTGTAACCTTACGCGAGACTGGTTTCACGCTCGACATATGGCTTGTTCCGTATAAGTGGCTAGTAGGTGTCTGTCTCTCATTCAATAGTTAATATAGCATTTGCAACGGAGGGCCCCGAAAGGACTGTAGTAGAGATAAATTTTGGATCCATGTTGTGGTTGGAAAGTTTGTATACTAGAAATGGTTTTACAAAAGCCCCAACAACCACATAAAACTTGCCTAAGATAAAGTAGAGGCATCTAACTATATTTTGCAGGAGGGAATATGATTTAATATGGTCTTGGTCATTACAAAGGTAAAGTAGTTTACTTTTATGTTACTAAGTAGTATAGTAATAGTTATTGTTCCGATGGACGATCTGTTGTTGGCGTCATGGACTTGGCATTAAAACCGGTGGCAAGATGGAGATCATGCTGCAGCGCTCGATGTAGATCAAGGCATGAAAAGAAGGATCATATCATATCACAATATACATGTGATGTTGATACATGTTATATTTCCTATTGTGTGCTTGTATTAGATACTCAACGGCGATGATCCCTAATAATTCCAATAATATTGTTTCCCTTGTGTGCCATGGAACTATCAAGTTCCTGAAAGTTTAATGGTCTCATCAGTCTGAGTCAGAAGCAACCTGGGAACGCGAAGATCGTCTTCGATCTGAGTATCTTGCCTTCTTTTCTAAAACCTAGGATCTTGGGTCGATATTCTTGTAAGTGGGGTAGAGCTGTAACATACAACCCTCTTGTGTAATATTAATAAAGACATGGTTGAGCATTGCATACATTGCATTACATTTGCACTTTGATTCAATCCAATAAAAAACAAATAAAACCCTAAAATTCCTTCTTACAAAACCTATTCAAATGGTTTTGAATTTTGAAAACTACAAAAAATCTATGGAACCCAAATTGTTTACAAGGGTCCCTGCAATATTTGAATATTTGCAAAGTCCTGGTATTTTGAAATGTATCAAAACATTTTAGAAATTTAAATACAAAATATAAAGTATAAAAATAAAAAAATAAAATGATTTCATAAAGAAAAAACACTCTCCTAGATCTACCTAGGCCGTAGCACATCTCTACCCTCTCTATCCGCCTCTTCGTGCAACGCCCAGCAGCCTCTCTCCCTTGCTTTGCTGCGGCCCAACCCAACCCAAGCGCGGCCCACCTTTGGCCCGTACCGATTCGGCCACCTATCATGTCGTCGTCTTCGTTCCCAACGAGGAAGTTGCTCGGTGTCGCTGCCTTCGCGCCCGCCTGCGTCGCGATGCATGTCGCCGCCCGCCGTCGCCTACAAGACCACTGGACGCGAGACGAACCCTAGTCGTGCCCCACTTATCCTCTACCTCTTCTCCCTCTAGTTCTTCCCCAAGGACAAAACCCTAGCTCGTAGTCGCCGGCGAGCCTCGCTGTCTCATGTCGCCCCGGGCCAAGCCGAGGCAACCAACGTGACCGCCTTGTCGCCTTCGTCCTCCTCCGTGAAGCACGCAAGTCGGGAAGGTCCCACCTTGTTGGAATCGAGCCCCGCGTAATGTCGACCGCCGCCGTTGCCGACGTTGATTCGTCGCCGCCTGAGCTCGCCTCGCCTCCCCGACACCACCGCCGTGCTCAGGGTGAGCCACCGGTCCTCGCAGACCACTCCGTACCCTCCCTCTCGTTCTCTGCTGCTCCCGCGTCGTGCGCCTCCGTCTGCCTCCACAACAGCTACTTACTGGCGCTTCCTCGGCGACCTAAAAACAGCTGCGTCGCCACTAACATGCTCAGCGCGCAAGCCCGTGTCGAACGCCCCCGCTCTCGCAGCCCCGCGCGTCCCCAATCGCTAGCCCCGCTCTCGATCTGTGAGCATCTCCATTGCTGACGTCATGATGACATCAGCCTGATGCAATAAACCTTTTCTTTTATTTAAATTGTTTTGTAATTATTTTCTAGAAATATTATTAATCCCCATGGGCCCTACATGTAAGACATTTAATCTTTTCCATAAATATTTTCTGAAATTGTTAAACTTATGACATGTGGGCCCAAGTTGGAAAATAATTTAAATATTCCAAAAATGATTTAAAATGAATTAAAAATGGAGAATTTCATTACTAATTCATTTTAAATCAGAAAAATACAAATAATATATCGAAGTGTTCAGAAAAATGAGCTCTACCATTTAAAAATGTAAGCATTCATATTCATACAACTTTGAATCCTAACTTATTTAGAGGAACACTGATACCCCCTAAGTACCATGGGTTCGATGGTTTGCCTAGCTAGGGCATTCCGGAATCCATTTAAATCGATGATGCATCTTGGGATACTCTATTAGATGTAATCTTTCATATCATCCATATTGTATGAGCATTGCACATGCATGTGTTGAATGTTGCTTTTCTTTTCTGGTGATTGGTTCTTAGCGAATAGGAACCGAACCCGAGGCTGAAGTCAACGCCACCGAAGAGCAGTACCAGTCCAACGACGGATAAGGCAATCAAAGCCCCACTCATACATATGAATCCTATGTTTATAAAGTATTTCATTCTCGCCATATGCATGCGGTTCAACAGTATTTTATCAGTAGATAGAGTAATCCTATCTAATACATGTTTCCTTTGAAAACTATAATACATGATCCACTGCTCCTAGCATAACTAGGGTTTGGCTTATGAGCATCACTAGTGCCACAATTCAGCCAAGCTTAGCCATGCTTAGTGGTCTAATACCGATCATCCAGATTATATATTGGAGATGCGAATGAACCTAGTATGATAGGATGTTGTGATATGATCAGAGATGGTTGATAAACATGCTAAGGCAGATATGGGAGGCCACATTGGGTGTGGTTTTTGCAGTCCCATGCTAGCCACCCTTAGGCATTGAGTTCTCGCCTCTTGAACCAAGACGAGCGTACAACCACACGGGGGCCTGGAAACCCCCTCGACTCTCTAACTTACCTAGTAGATTCCATGAGTCACATAGTTCGGGATTTCCATTCGACATACATATCTTGGTTGTTCTGGAATGGAGGTGAAGGAGGTGCATTCATAACAAGTAGGTAAGCGTTGCAGGGAATGGGAGAGGCCCGGCCTCCGTAATATCAAACCTTGTTCACATCTCTAGGGACCGGCTTCGGGACTCGACCCATTATGGCAGCATCTCCTTAGTGTGTGACTCATGGTCTCAACGAAAGCAAGGTAAAGGTCATGGTCAACCACCCTCTGCCGGCCTTACAAGGAAGAGGGCTAATAATTTGGCATTAAGAGTCGGTTGGTACGTGTGGGTAAAGTTGTGCATCCATGCAGGGTTATAATCTTTTAGAAAAGCCGTGTCCACGGTTATGGACGACTTAGGAACAGATTATGTGATCATAGAAAACTATAACCGAATGATAAAACTTGGACAACTAATGAGTATTCTGGATTACTTCCTCGGGGTTGTTTGAGGGGGTAGTCCGAGAAGAGAGGTTCAGATGATGATGATACTTGGTGGATAACAAAGATGATTCTAATAGCTAGAGTTGTAGTCTTCTTATCCCATTTATAAATAATCTAACTAGACGAGCTTATTTTCCTTCTTGTTCTCAAAACAAAAATGGCTTTATGCAAAATAACTCTACTAGCCATAAGTCTTGCGAAGTACATCATTTACTCAGCCTTGCCTCGTTGATGTTTTTCTACAGATGAAGCTATGCCAACTGAAGGTGGTTTCTACATCGATGTCGACGAGTACTCGGGGTTCCCATGTAGCAACCTAGGATCTATGGAAGGGTCGTTACTTTTGTTTAAGGCCTCTTAGGCCCTTTTCTAAGTTTTTTGTTTAGAACAACTTGTTTACTTCTGTTACTTGTTGTAATGTTGTGTCTGTGACCTCTGGCTTGTATGACTGGTTTGTAACTCTCTTAAGAGTTCACCTTAATAATGTATGGTTTGTATGTTCTGTAATGTTACCGACCATTCCCTACGCTCTTTGGAATGTAGGTTAGGCTTATGTCAGATGAAGATCTAGTATTTGTCTAGCTCTGATCCCGAGTCGTGACATAGCTTGAAGCCTGGATCCACTTCCATCCATTGGTCTTTTCCCAACAAGGATGGAACATTCTGAGCATATGCTACCCTAAATTTGGCAACGGAGAAATACTCCGACATGTACTGATCAACGACGTGAGCAGCACCTGAGCAAGCAACTACAACTTGCAAGGCAGACTATCTATCAAACAATAGGTAATAAGAGGTTTCAAGGTAATATAGGCTGCAAAGGATAAAACAGATACAAAAGAGACTAAAGCATCGCAACACATGTAGAAATAGATCAACATGAGGAAGTAAAGACTATAAATATAAAATAGGTAGAAAGGGGGAGAATGCTCGCCTGAAAACACTACCGAAGATACATTCGAAGATCGGGTCGAATCTCGCATCAACTCATCGGCCTAATCAATGAAAAAGCAAAACACTAAAAGAAACACCGGATACACTATTTAATACTACAGTAGAAGATCGGGCATGATGCATGTATGATGTATGGCATGACACAGATACGGTGCGATTAGGCAATATTAAGCGGAACCGGGGTCCTGACATTTAATTAGATAGTTCATGTTGTTTAGATATCCCGCAATTTAAATATTGGATTAATAATGCAAAACATGTCATTGGTTAACTACACAAATTTAAATGGAGCTAAGATAATACTAGAATAGCCTGTATAGTCTCCATATATAATTATTAGGTGAATCAGCGTAATGCCCCCAAACCATACAATATATATGCGAGTATGGATGATTATGTGCAATAAGTATATGTCATTTATAGAAATAGGGGTTTCGGAAATAAAAGGGATTACACATGGGTTTCGCGATCTTGGTTTCTAAGGGTTTGGGTTCGGTCTACGGATCCATGATGGAGGTCATGGCATTCCATGTAGAATACCACAGGGTGTAGGATTAGATCGGTCTCAAAATCCTAGGATGGAGATCTTGTCGTCCGAGGGATTCAAGTTCGATGAAGGAGACCATGACGTTAATCTTGCCTTCGGTGTCAAACTTGTTTGATGTCAGGGTCTTCGGAAGATCTTTTTGGCCTTGACGTCGGGGAGATTTTGACGGAGGCATGGGTAAGTGGATTCTTGGGATGTGGACAACATGGGTTCACGATTGCCGGAACAATAGAATCTACAACATCTTGGTACCAACTCATGCAATCACTACACCATCACCAAATCGATTCTCACCACAATAGCACCACAACCGCCTCACATCACCGACACCGGATCGGGAATCAACAAAAGACTAATGAGACCGAGGCTAGCCACACTAGCAGAAGGTTCACATGTTTGCATCAACTAGCAGGGGCACACGTAGGGACAACACCCTCTACATGCTTGAGCCGCCGATGAACCTGAGGACGCTAGAGGAGAATTTTTTATAAATATGACCCTCTATAATTTGCCATCGCCAAAAATACCCCCCTCGCGCCGCAAAAGCCAAAAATACCCTGGCGGGAAGCTGAAAAGGCGACACGTGTCACCTCCCGCCACGGGGGGTGGCGGGATGTTCCTCCCGCCACAGGGGGTGGCGGGATGTTCCTTCAGCCTTCGGCGGTGGCGGAATGACGCTGTGGGGCCCACCAGCGCGAGCGCGAAGTCGAACCTCCCGCCAGCGCCAAGTCAAACCTCCCCACAAGTCCGGCCATGGGGCCCACCTCATCCCCCCATTCCCCCTGGCGGAAGGAACATCCCGCCACCCCCTGTGGCGGGAGGAACATCCCGCCACCCCCCGTGGCGGGAGGTGACACGTGTCGCCTTTTCAGCATCCCGCCAGGGCATTTTTGGCTTTTGCGGCGCGAGGGGGTATTTTTGACGATGACGAATTGCAGAGGGTCATATTTGTAAAAGAATCGCTAGAGGAAGCTGTCCCACGCGGACTGCAGGGAGGCGTGCGCGCTTGGCAGCGGAGGAGAGCGGCGGCCGGCGAGTTGGACATGGTGGCAGAGCGATCAGGGCATCAGGTGGCTTGCAGAGGAGGCGGCTGATGACGGAGGAGGCGCCGATAGAGGAGCAGGGAGGTGACAGTGGTTGCTAGCGGCAATCGTGGTTGGGGTGGAGGTGGCGGCGCCCGAAGCCAGAGAGAGTGACGCGGCTCAATGGAGGTGGTGACGATGCTCCAGGGAACGGGGACGGGAGGCGGCGATGGCAGGAGAGAGACAACTAGAGGAGGCGGGGCTCGCTTGTAGGGTGGAGTCGGATGGAGGAGGGCGGACGGAGGAGTCCAGAGACCGTGTCAAGGCGGCGTGTTGCAGGGAAGGGCGAGGAGACGGGGTTGGGAAGAGAGGAGGGTTGGTGGCACTCGATCGGGAGGTGGGCACTGGGGGTGCGATGGGGTGCGACTGCGAGCGAGGGAGAGTGGGGATCGAGCGCGGGGATCAAAGACGGGATCGTGGGATAGGCACGGTTTATGAGGAAGCAGACAAGGGGGGCAGGGGTGGGTTGGCGTGTAGCGGCAGATGCGGGGACGGACGGGATGGTGTGGCCAGGGCGCATGCGCGTGGTCGACGTGTCGACGTGAGACAGGGCACTAGGACAATGACAGAGACTACGTTGGTAATTTGCTACCGTTCTCACTAAATTAGGACTACTTACGTGCGTGGATTTTGCAAAATGGAAAAGGGACAAAAATTGACCAATTGTGAACAAATGGAAAACGTTGTTAGGTACAGTGGTCTGTCTTGCACGGACATGAGCATTTGGCATGTCTGTAGTCCACCGCAAAAGCACCATATCTAACATTTTTGGTGTATAAAATGGAGAACGCCGTTAGAGTTTTCCTAAACCCTAGCCATCATCATACAAAATATATTTATAAATGGTGGTGTTAATTGTTACAGGTGGCGGATCTCGATCCACTCTGCCATAATAAGTTAGGGTTCTTATAAATTTGGGTCACTACTTTAACATAATTAGAACAAAGGAAATTTATGAGGGTACACGAATTACATATGAACTAGATTCTATGATACGCAACTATTAATTTTTTCTGATAAAATGAATATATTAATATCATGAAGATACCAATTACACCCCGTCTCTACACCAATAACATGTCCAAAGACATCAGAAATGCACACAACCAAGAAAAAATAAGAGAGGAAAAACAAATACTCATCGCGGTGATGAACCACTCACAACAGTAGAACTCAAACTACCACCTAAGATAACACCTGGACTTCAAACGAGATTCTCCAAAACCAACGCCTCCAAGAAGAAGAAAAAAATCATAAGCATTGCCCGTTGCCCGATCAGATTGATGATCTTGGGTTTTCACCCTGAAGAAAGTCTGAGTTTTTAAAACAATTTCCATAATAAGACAATTGCCAGGTACAACTAATGAAGGCCAGCCATTGTATTTTCACCCTAGAAATCGTAACTCGGTACTCGAGAAGCACTACCAAGAATGCAGTCCACCAGTGTTGCCACCATGACTTTCCAAGATTGCCACTACTAGTCACCCAACACCCAACACATATGGACAGCCTGTGACACATTATCTTCATCGCAACCAATACCCTCTCCATCATTACAACCCTTCGATCACAGACACCATGCCATTCTCCACCTATGTCAGTTTCATAGAAATCTACATGAAGACATGTCCCATGGAACCAACAAGAAGACGAAACTTTACGTCTCGCCCAAATAACAAGGGTGTGCACTACCACATCGATTCCACTCAAGATATTCAGTAACGTCCTGCGCTAAACTGCGGAAATCTCCGAGAGGAACACGAAACTCATCGGCTACCAAATCGAGGAGGCCAACATGAAGCGGGATGAACACCGTGATGCTCGATGAACAGCGGGATCTGACCACCTTTATTTTACAGTGTCATCATCTATAGTAGACAGAGATGATCGCTGATAGGCCACGCCGCCCACAACCCTCGTCGCCCGAAGAATCTAGCCAACAGAGCCGCCCGAATAATCTGTCAACGCCATGGTGCTCGATGAACAACAGGATATGAACACCTGTATTCTGCAGTCTCATCATCTACAGTAGGCAGAGATGATCATCGGTAACCCACGTTGCCTGAAGAATCTAGCCAGCAGAGTCGCCACATACTGAGCCCGAGCACCGCCACCATGCCCTGACAAGGAAGTGTGCCACCACGCATGCCCCGCTATGCAAGGGAACGAAGAATCCTCGCCGGCACTGCCAGGGCTTTGCCCGGCTACGCCCTATGGGGGCGATGGAGGAGCACATGGGAGTGGGAGGTGACGAAGGGCAACATGATCTAGGGTTTCCCCTGGCAGCCAAGCGGGGGTGACACAGGGGGACGAGCACACGACTTCGGGCGCACGACTTTTAATAACTATTGTAATTCGATCGAGGATCAATCTTGCTGAAAGCTTTTGCACGTTTTAAAACAATTTTGCTGAAATTGACATAATTCCACAGCAAGGATGGGAAAGCCCAACCATACTAGTTATGATTGCAAAGCGGCACTCGATCCAGCCAGCTTGATAGTCAAAATTGTTTAATCTAATTCAATTCTTTTTGTAAAAATAGTTTATTTTAAACTACTCCCTACGATTCAAATTAGTTGATTTAGATTTATCTAAATTCAATTGTATTTAGACATGATTTAGTATTAAATTTATTCAGAATAGAAAAAATCCTGATTTATGCAGGTTGCCACTTGCAATGATAGCACTTGTACTAGTCCAAGTCCAAATCTATCTTTTGTCTTTTTTATATAGGAGAAGGTAGAAAACTAGTGGAGGAGAACGACGCATGCGTTCAATCAGAAGATGAGGTGCCCGTGCCGTCGGACAGCCGGCCGACGCGTGCGTTCCGTCGCCCCACGGAAAGGGATTTGCCTTGGCCGTGCCGAGTGCTTCTCCTCATTGGTACACGTATATGTCGTACATGTGATTGATACAGGCTGATAAACCTCTATCGTCGGTACATCTTGATTCTAGACTGATCAATCTCCACTTTTAGTTTTTTCTACTCCATTCGTTTTGAAAAAGATATCTTAAGTTTGTCTAAACTTAAATATATCTATATACTATTTAGTATAGATACATTCAAATTTAAATAAACTTGAGACATGTTTTTTTGGACGAAGGGAGTACTAATAGATAGACAGATTGTACAAGAACTGAAACAGAATTAGAGCAAAAGAAATGGTGCGTCATTACTGGCACAAACTTGGATTATGCATGAGCTAGACTGAGTATAATCCACAGCTTTCAGTTCAATGTTGCAATTTTATCCGAGATCAATCTTGCTGAAATCGATGTAAGATCGGAGCAAGTTACTAACCTTTTAAGAGGAGTATATTAGAATAGTAACACGTACCCTCTATGTTCCAAAATATAAGATGTTTTAGGTTTGTAAAGCAAATGTATCTAGACTCATTTTAGGTGTAGTTCACTCTATTTTAGTATACAAGTTTACTTAGCTTTGGAGTAAATCTACACACTAAAATGAGTCTAGATACATTTGCTTCATAAACCTAAAACAATTTATATTTTAAAGGGAGGGAGTATACCGTCTTCTTTTATCTTGGCATGTTTCTTGTAAGACCCACTTTTAGAGTTGGCTTCACACTCACACCTTCAAAGAAAGATCGGAAAATGGCCTCGGTGACAATAAATGCTACGTATGTTCGCTCCCACTAATTTAGTCTAAGAATTTTGAGGTGCCCATAGCTTCCCGGAAAGAAGAAGAGTCATTGTCATTTCCTGACCGCTAGCTCTGTAAACTGTGGAGTTAGACTTTCTCTTTGTCGGAGGGAGATTGCCGGGTCTATGTAGAATAGAGAAGCAGCAAAATCCAAAAAATTGAGCAGCCAAAAGCCTCGTGCACAATATGAAAGAAAGAGGAAAAATACACGGTACGCAATCACAGAATAACACTCTTATATATATATTGAGCTCGTAATGGTACCTCACAATTCAAAAGTCTCTCTACGGCTGAAGAATGAGCGTGTTCTTGGGCCATCGTAGAAACATAGATAGGGTCAACGATGGAACGAACGACAAAACTTTACAACAGCTTTTTCGTACACGTTCACTTGCATCACATACATAGTCAGATAAACCAAACTGCCGACCTACTATATGTACTGCGTCGTCGGACAGAGTTTAATATAAAGCTTCAAGGGAGTGTCAACAGACTTCTCATCATTGAGCTTGTTGGCAGTTTTCATCCCAAAAGAATGGAATGTCTTTTTTGGTGAGTCTTGTAAAAGGTTGGATTCTTCCTGCTAAATATGAATCTAAGTTACTAATATGTTAGAAATAATAGGGCTAATCCATTTAGCTCTATGTGTATTTCAGATTTTACCTTAATCTTAAAGCCCAAATTTGTGGCAGTCCATATGTGTTTAGGCCCATGTTTGTGGCAGCTCACATGGGAGTGGAGTGGGAGCTAAATTTTAGTCCCACATGGAAAGTTGTAGGAGAGTTGCACTATCTTATAAGGTGGAGTGTTGCACCACTTTGTAAGTGAGTGACAATAAGAGAGATACACGCGCGCGCTCCTCCTCCTCCGACGCCGCCGCTCGCACGCCCGTCCGCCGCCCGCTCGTCACGTCACATCACATCACACGCGCCACAGGTTGCGGGAATCTCGCCGCTCCCGGATCATGGGCTACCGTAACCGACCCGAACATGCGCAACGTGGACTCGGCCCACGTTCGCCTCCGTTAGGGTTTCCTGAGCCGCTCTATATAAAATCCTGCGCGGCTACCGCCACAACACCACCGAAAACCAATCTAGGGTTTTGCCATCCTCTCTACTTGCGCCATCACCGTAGTCTACTCCATCCTGCATGCCGGCGTGCACCGGCGGACGGGAGAGCAGGTCTCTGAAACCACTCGTGAAAGGATACGGATATCGCCTAGAGGGGGGTGAATAGGCGATTAAATTTTTTTCTAGAGTGGCTCAACAAAGGCGGAATAAAACTAGTGTTTACTTTGTTAAGCATAACCTAGAACAACTAAGGTTCACCTATGTGCACCAACAACTTATGCTAAGCAATACAAGCAACAAAGTGATAGCAAGATATATATTACTTCAAGCACGAAGGCTATCACAATGTAAAGTGCATAAGTAAAGAGCTCGGGTATAGAGATAACCGAGGCACGCGGGGACACCGATATTTTACCGAGTTCCTCCCAACATGGAGTACGTCTCGTTTGGAGAGGGGGTGGTATCAAACCACCAACGCCACAAAAGGCCTCCCTTATTCTCCGGTGAATCTCACCTCAACGGGATCGATCCATGCTTCCACTATCGGTGCACTTGTCGGTGGCAACCGGAACCTCTCACAAGGTTGGGGCACTTCTCCACAACTTAATTGGAGGCTCCCAACAAATGCCACCAAGGCCACAACGCCACCAAGGCCACAAAACGATCTAGGGTTTCAAGAACCCAAGAGGGACAAGCTCCAATGAGCAACTCAAACCAAATCCTCCGAGGAGAACTCAAACCGATGCACCAAATGCAAATGGCAAGAACACCACAAAGGTGTTCAAATCCTTCTCTCCCAAATTCCACCAAAGCTACAAAAGCTTATGGGGGAATAAGAGAGGAAGAACAATGGAGGAAATTCACAAAAGACTCCAAGATTTAGATCCCAATATGTTCCCCTCACTTAGAGGAGAGATTGATTGGTGGGATTGTAGATCTATATCTCCTCTTTCAAATTCCTCAAGAATATGCAAGAATCATCGGAGAGATTGAGAGAAAGCAAGCTTAAGAAGGTCAACAATGGAGGGGAAAACTTGCAAGAATGGTTGAGGAACCATTGGGGAAGAAGGCCCCTTATATAGGTCCCTCCAAAATCCAACCGTTGCAACCCAAAAACGCGATTATCGGTACTACCGGACCTTTTCCCGGTACTACCGGACTTTCCCGGCACTACCGGACATTTCCTGGGGTTCCTGGGGCTCCAAACGCATTTTTTCTCTGCGCTCCCCGGTACCAAAATAGGGTACTACCTGACTCCGGTACTACCGGATCCTGGTCCGGTACTACCGGTCATCACAGAACGAAAACAGTGCATCTGTGTTGGAATTATGCCCTAGAGGCAATAATAAAGATGTTATTATTATAATTCTTGTTCATGATAATGTTTATATTCCATGCTAGAATTGTATTAAGTGGAAACTTTAATACTTGTGTGGTTTGTGAACAACACTGTGTCCCTAGTACGCCTCTATGGACTAGCTCATTGATCAATGATGGTTAAGGTTTCCTAACCATAGACATGAGTTGTCAATTAATAATAAGATCATATCATTGGGAGAATGATATGATGGACAGACCCAAACTAAGCGAAGCAATTAGATCGTGTCATCGTGTTCGTCTTTGCGAAGATTTTCTTATGTCAAATATTGTATTCCTTAGACCATGAGATAATACAACTCCCTGGTATCGGAAGAAATCTTTGAGGTCATCAAACGTCATCCTATGAGAGGGTGATCATAAAGGTGTCTCTCAGGTGATCGGAAAGTATCTGTTGGGTTGTATGTATCGAGATGGGATTTGTCCCTCCCAAGTCGGAGAGATATACTTCGGGCCCACTCGGTAATCGATATCAACACCGCTTGCAAGCATGTGGTTAAGGAGTTAATCACAAAGTGATATCGGATTACGGAACGAGTAAAGTACTTGTTGTGAACGAGATTGAACTAGGTATGACGGTACCGACGATCGAATCTCGGGCAAGCAAAATATCGCGAGACGAAGGGAATATATATATGGGATTGATTGAATCCTGGCATCATGGTTCATCCGATATGATCATCGATGAATGTGTGGGAGTCAATATGGGTTTCCAGACCCCGCTGTTGATTATTGATAGAAGATCATGTCTGCATATTCTCGAACCCGCAGGGTCACACACTTAACGTGTCTCGACGCTAGGATAGATTGGATAATTGGTTTATGAGTTTTTGTTCGGAGTCGCGGATGGGAACCGGGACATCACGAGAGGTTCCGGAGTGGTCCGGAGAATAAGATTCATATAAGGCAGTGCAGTTTTTGGAGTTCGGAATTGTTCCGGGTTAATCGGTATTATACCGGAAGCTTCTAGAATCTTCCGGAAGGGGACCAACGTGGCCCCACCTTCCGGGAGGGGGCATGGGCCTATGAGGGAGTGCCCTGGATGCATTGGTCCAGGGGCACAAGGCCCCATAGGGCCCAGCCGGCCAAGAGAGGTTTAAACTCTAGATAGAGCTTCTAGAAGGGGCGTTTCCTTGCCCCCACTCCTTATCCTTTGGGGCCGCCGGTTTGGGCTTGGGGGAGGGGCTAGGGCTGCGCCCCCCCTCTATATAAAGAGGGGTGGGGGCGCACCAACCCCCTACACCTTCCCCTCCAACCCTAGCCGCCCTGCTGCCCTCCTCTCTCCCTCCCGACTGCTTGTAGGCGAAGCCCTGCTGCAGAAATTCTCCACCATATACACCACGCCGTCGTGTTGTAGATCCAATCCGTCTCTCCACCATACTTGCTGGTCCGAGGAAGGAGGAGACGTCGAGGTGCTGCACGTGTGCATCTCACGGAGGCACCGCCACTTGTGGTGCTAGATCGGATCGGATCGCGAGGAGGAGAAGCGAGTACGACTACATCACCCACGTTCCGACGAACGTTCCGCTGTGCGAATCTTCAAGGGTATGAAGATCTAATCCAATCTCTCTCGTTGTTTGCATCTCCTAGATTAGATCTTGGCTTTCCCTCTGTTCGCATCCGTAGAAAATTTTGATTTACTATGCCGCGAAACCCTTCAGTGGTATCAGAGCTAGATCTATGCGTAGATGTGTTTTACGAGTAGAACGCAACATGGTTGTTGCGGGCATTGATGTTTTATGTTGCAAGCCTCTTGTTTGTGTTCTTCTTATGACGCGGGATAGTGAGATTGAAGCGATCCAGGCCAACCTTACGCGACGTCGTTCGCGAGACCGGCTCCGCACTTGACGTGTGGCTTGTTTCACACATACGGCTGGTGGATGTCAGTTTCTCTCACTATAGTTGTCATGGGATTAACACCGGAGTTTGGAAACCATAATATCACCTTCGTGGCTTTCCGTAGGTAAGAATCGTTCTTAGCATCTACTCCCATAAGCCACGTAAAACATGCAACAACAAAGTAGAGGCGTCTAACTTGTTTTTGCAGGGAGTGTTTTCTGTGATATGGTATGGCCCAAGATGTGATGTGTATAATGTATGCGATGATCATGTTTTGTAATGTTTCACGACTTGCATGTCGATGAGTACACAACCGGCAGGAGCCATATGGTTGTCTTTATAATTGTGTATGACCTGTGTGTCAACTTCTTATACGCCATGTAATAGTTTCAATTTATCGCTAAGTAGTTAGCAATAGTTGTAGTTGCTATTCGTGGTGGAGGCAATCATGGTGGAGTGATGGAGATCATGCCGGAGCGCACAAGATGGAGATAATTGCGCGAAGATTGGCTATACCATGTCACATTAAAGTTATATGCATGTGATGTTTATCCTTTTATGTATCTTATTATGCTTAGATCGCGATGGTAGCATTATAAGATGATTCCTCACTTAAAGATCAAGATAAAAATTGTGTTCTCCCCAAGTATGCACCGTTGCGAAAGTTCGTCGTGTCCAAGCATCACGTGATGATCGGGTGCTATAGACTCTACGCTCACATACAACGGGTGCAAGCCAGTTTTGCACACGTGGAAATACTTGGGTCTAACTTGACGAGCCTAGCATGTACAGACATGGCCTCGGAACACAAGAACCGAAAGGTTAAGCATGAGTCATATGAATGATATGATCGACACTTCGTTGTCCACCATTGAAACCACATCTCTTCTCGTGAAGATCGGACTAGGTGTGGTGAATTTGGATCGTGTTCACTAAACAACTTGAGGGATGTTGAATTTAGTGGGAGTTCATCTAGTAATTTGATTAAGTTGAACTATTTTTCATGAACATAGTCTAAGTTGTACTTGCAAATACTGTAGATCACATGGCCAAGTCCAACTTCAACTTCAACGTTTTTGCTGAGAAGGAAAAGCTTAGAAACAATGGGTCTAACTTCACCAATTGGTTCCGCAATCTAAGAATCATTCTCTCTGGCGGTCAAAAGGACTATGTCCTTGGGAAAGCGTTAGGTGACCCCCCTGCTGCAACTGCGCCGGCTGATGAGAAAACTGTCTATCAGTCGCGCAAAGATGATTATGGTGTGATTAAGAGAACCATGTTGTTTGCTATGGAACCGAAACTTCAAAATCGTTTTGAAGACTATCCCGGGCCATTTGAGATTCTCGAAGAGCTGAAAACCATGTTTCAGACTCAGGCCCGTTCTGAGAGATATGAGATCTCTGAAAAGTTCTTTAACTGCAAGATGGAGGAAGGGAGTTCCGTTAGTGAGCACGCCATTAAGATGACGGGCTACACTCAACGCCTTGAGCAACTGGAATGCACGATTCCAGAGGAGCTCAAGATTGACAGGGTTCTGCAATCACTCCCTGCCAGCTACAAAAGTTTTGTAGTAACTTACAATCAGATTGGTTCCACTGATACGATCACCGAGCTCTTCGCAAAGCTGAAGGCCGTGGAAGTGGACATCAAAAAGGATAATCATGTGTTGATGGTCAACAAGCCCACCTTTAAGAAAGGTAAGGGAGCAAAGAAGCCCTTCAAGAAGGGCGGCGGCAAGCGTAATGCCCCTGCTGAGAAGAAGCTTAGGTCTGGTCCCAAGCCGGACACTGAGTGCTTCTATTGCAAGGACAAGGGTCACTGTAAGCGCAACTGTCCGAAGTACTTAGCGGACAAGAAGGCTGGCACCATCAAAGGTATATTTGATATACATGTTATTGATGTTTTCCTTACTAGCCCTCGTTGTAGTGCCTGGGTATTTGATACCGGTTTAGTTGCTAATATTTGTAACTCGAAACAGGAGCTACGGAATAGACGGCGGCTTGCGAGGGATGAGGTGACGATGCGCGTTGGCAACGGATCAAGAGTTGATGTGATGGCCGTCGGCACGCTCTCCTTAGTTTTACCTTCGGGATTAGTTTTAAACCTTAATAAATGTTATTATGTGCCTGCGTTGAGCATGAACATTATTTCTGGATCGTGTTTATTGCAAGACGGTTATTCATTTAAATCGGAGAATAATGGTTGTTCTATTTATATGAGTAACATCTTTTATGGTCATGCACCTCTTGTGAATGGTTTATTTCTTCTAAATATCGAAAGGGATGAAACACACATCCATAACATTGAGGCTAAGAGATGCAAAGTAGATAGTGATAATACTACTTATTTGTGGCACTGTCGTCTAGGTCATATTGGTGTAAAGCGCATGAAGAAACTCCATTCTGATGGACTTTTGGAGTCTCTTGATTTTGAATCATTTGACACATGCGAACCATGCCTCATGGGCAAGATGATCAAAACCCCGTTCTCCGGTATGATTTGAGCGAGCAACGGACTTGTTGGAAATCATACATACCGATGTATGCGGACCGATGAGTGTTTCGACGCGCGGTGGATATCGCTATTTTCTCACTTTTACCGATGACTTAAGTAGATATGGGTATATCTATTTAATGAAACATAAATCTGAAACGTTTGAAAAGTTCAAAGAATTTCAGAATGAAGTGGAGAACCATCGTAATAGAAAGATTAAGTTTCTACGATCCGATCGTGGAGGTGAATATTTGAGTTATGATTTTCTCACGCATCTTAAAGCAAGTGGAATCGTTTCACAACTCACGCCACCCGGAACACCACAGCGCAATGGTGTGTCTAAACGCCGGAACCGAACCCTATTAGATATGGTTCGATCAATGATGTCTCTTACTGATTTGCCGTTATCATTTTGGGGTTATGCATTAGAAATCGCTGCATTCACTTTAAATAGGGCACCATCTAAATCCATTGAGACGACACCGTATGAACTGTGGTTTGGTGCTAAACCTAAGTTGTCGTTTCTTAAAGTTTGGGGATGCGAAGCTTACGTCAAGAAGTTGATGTCGGACAAGCTCGAACCCAAAGCGGAGAAATGCGTCTTCATAGGATACCCTAAGGAAACTATTGGGTATACCTTCTATCACAGAACCGAAGGCAAAGTGTTTGTCACAAAGAACGGTTCCTTTCTTGAGAAGGAGTTTCTCTCGAAAGAAGTGAGTGGGAGGAAAGTAGAGCTAGACGAGGTTATTGAACCTTCTCTTGAATTGGAGAGTAGCGCAGCACTTGAAATTGTTCCAGTGCCGCCTGCACCAACAATAGAGGAAGCTAATGACAAGGATCATGAAGCTTCGGACGATGCTGCTACTGAACGTCGCAGGTCGACAAGGTCGCGTGCCCCTCCTGAGTGGTACGGCAACCCTGTCTTGACTGTCTTGTTAGTAGAAGACAGTGAACCTACGAACTATGAGGAAGCGATGATGAGCCCAGACTCTGAGAAATGGCTAGAAGCCATGAAATCCGAATTGGGATCCATGAGCGAAAACCAAGTATGGACTTTGGTGGACCCTCCTAGCGACCGAAAGGCCGTTGAGTGCAAATGGATCTTCAAGAAGAAAACGGACGCGGATGGTAATGTTACCGTCTATAAAGCACGGCTTGTCGCGAAAGGTTTTCGACAAGTTCAAGGTGTTGACTACGATGAGACTTTCTCTCCCGTAGCGATGTTTAAGTCCATTCGGATTTTATTAGCAATTGCTGTGTTTCATGATTATGAAATATGGCAGATGGATGTCAAGACTGCGTTCCTCAATGGCAACATTGATGAAGAGTTGTATATGATGCAACCCGAAGGTTTTGTCGATCCTAAGGATGCTGATAAAGTATGCAAACTTCAGCGTTCCATTTATGGACTGAAGCAAGCATCTCGGAGTTGGAACCTTCGTTTTGATCAAGTGATCAAGAGATTTGGATTTGTTCCAAATTGCTACGAAGCTTGCATCTACAGGAAAGTGAGTGGGAGCTCGGTGACATTTCTGGTACTATATGTGGATGACATATTGATTATCGGAAATGACATCAACATGCTTAACGATGTGAAGAGTTATTTGAACAAGTGTTTTTCAATGAAAGACCTAGGTGAAGCTGCTTATATATTGGGCATCAAGATCTATAGAGATAGACAAAGACGCCTGATAGCTTTAAGCCAGAGTACATACCTAGACAAAGTTCTGAAAAGGTTCAGAATGGATAAGGCAAAGAAAGGTTCAGTGCCTATGTTGTCAGGTAAGATATTGAGCAAGGCTCAGTGTCCAGCTACGGTAAATGATAGGGAAGCTATGAGCAAAGTGCCTTATGCCTCGGCCATAGGTTCTATCATGTATGCCATGCTGTGTACTAGACCGGATGTGTCCAATGCTCTTAGTTTAACGAGCAGGTATCAAAGTGATCCAGGAGTGGAACACTGGACAGCCGTGAAGAACATCCTAAAGTACCTAAATAGGACTAAAGAAATGTTCTTAGTCTATGGGGGTGATGAACAGCTCGTCGTAAAAGGTTACGTCGACGCTAGTTTCGACACCGACAAGGATGATTCTAAATCTCAGACAGGATACGTGTATATTTTGAATGGAGGAGCTGTGAGCTGGAGAAGCTGCAAGCAAAGCGTGATCGCGGGATCTACAATAGAAGCGGAATACATGGCTGCTGCAGAAGTGTCAAGTGAAGGAGTTTGGATCAGGAACTTCATCACTGAGCTTGGCGTGGTTCCAAGTGCATTGGACCCACTGGATATATTGTGTGACAACACTGGCGCCATAGCACTCGCTAAGGAACCAAGATATCATCCAAAGACCAAGCATATCAACCGCAAGTTTCATATAATCCGAGATTATATAGCAGATGGAGATCTGAAGATTAGCAAAGTACATACAGATCTGAATGTCGCAGATCCATTGACTAAACCTCTTCCACGTGTAAAACATGATCAGCACCTCAGTGCCATGGGTGTGAGATTGTTGCCAAATGTAAACTAGATTATTGACTCTAGTGCAAGTGGGAGACTGTTGGAATTATGCCCTAGAGGCAATAATAAAGATGTTATTATTATAATTCTTGTTCATGATAATGTTTATATTCCATGCTAGAATTGTATTAAGCGGAAACTTTAATACTTGTGTGGTTTGTGAACAACACCGTGTCCCTAGTACGCCTCTATGGACTAGCTCATTGATCAATGATGGTCAAGGTTTCCTAACCATAGACATGAGTTGTCAATTGATAATGAGAACATATCATTGGGAGAATGATATGATGGACAGACCCAAACTAAGCGAAGCAATTAGATCGTGTCATCGTGTTCGTCTTTGCGAAGCTTTTCTTATGTCAAATATTGTATTCCTTAGACCATGAGATAATACAAATCCCTGGTATCGGAAGAAAGCTTTGAGGTCATCAAACGTCATCCTATGAGAGGGTGATCATAAAGGTGTCTCTCAGGTGATCGGAAAGTATCTGTTGGGTTGTATGTATCAAGATGGGATTTGTCCCTCCCAAGTCGGAGAGATATACTTCGGGCCCACTCGGTAATCGATATCAACACCGCTTGCAAGCATGTGGTTAAGGAGTTAATCACAAAGTGATATCGGATTACGGAACGAGTAAAGTACTTGTTGTGAACGAGATTGAACTAGGTATGACGGTACCAACGATCGAATCTCGGGCAAGTAAAATATCGCGAGACGAAGGGAATATATATATGGGATTGATTGAATCCTGGCATCGTGGTTCATCCGATATGATCATCGATGAATGTGTGGGAGTCAATATGGGTTTCCAGACCCCGCTGTTGATTATTGATAGAAGATCATGTCTGCATATTCTCGAACCCGCAGGGTCACACACTTAACGTGTCTCGACGCTAGGATAGATTGGATAATTGGTTTATGAGTTTTTGTTCGGAGTCTCGGATGGGATCCGGGACATCACAAGAGGTTCCGGAGAATAAGATTCATATAAGGCAGTGCAGTTTTTGGAGTTCGGAATTGTTCCGGGTTAATCGGTATTGTACCGGAAGCTTCTAGAACCTTCCGGAAGGGGACCAACGTGGCCCCACCTTCCGGGAGGGGGCATGGGCCTATGAGAGAGTGCCCTGGCCGCATTGGGCCAGGGGCACAAGGCCCCATAGGGCCCAGCCGGCCAAGAGAGGTTTAAACTCTAGATAGAGCTTCTAAAAGGGGGGCTTCCTTGCCCCCCACTCCTTATCCTTTGGGGCCGCCGGTTTGGGCTTGGGGGAGGGGCTAGGGCTGCGCCCCCCCTCTATATAAAGAGGGGTGGGGGCACACCAACCCCCTACACCTTCCCCTCCAACCCTAGCCGCCCTGCTGCCCTCCTCTCTCCCTCCCGACTGCTTGTAGGCGAAGCCCTGCTGCAGAAATTCTCCACCATATACACCAGGCCGTCGTGTTGTAGATCCAATCCGTCTCTCCACCATACTTGCTGGTCCGAGGAAGGAGGAGACGTCGAGGTGTTGCACGTGTGCATCTCACGGAGGCACCACCACTTGTGGTGCTAGATCGGATCGGATCGTGAGGAGGAGAAGCGAGTACGACTACATCACCCACGTTCCGACGAACATTCCGCTGTGCGAATCTTCAAGGGTATGAAGATCTAATCCAATCTCTCTCATTTTTCGCATCTCCTAGATTAGATCTTGGCTTTCCCTCTGTTCGCATCCGTAGAAAATTTTGATTTACTATGCCGCGAAACCCTTCAATCCGGACTCCGATTTCGATAATCTTGGGCTCGTTTCGAAGAGGACAACAACCTCTACAAGATCATGCAAAGAAACATCATAGTCCAGCAAGGGAGGATAGATCCAAATGACGAAGTAAAAAACCTTCTGCCACGCTAGGTACTAAAATGCGGTACTACCACTTTTTTGGTACCTAGCCCGACAGTGGATTTTGGCAACTTTCCAAAACCTTCTGCCTTGCTAGGTACTAAAATGCGGTACTACCGCTTTTTGGTACCTAGGAGACCAGCAGATATTCAAACGGCTATAACTTTTGATTGGTAACTCCGATCGACCCGATTCCAATTGCGTTGGAAAGAGGACGACATGAGCTTCCATATAAAAGGTGAAAATATTGGTTATCACCAAGTGAGAATGTATCAAGTATAATAATGTGAGATACCTCACTTGGTGAGAAACCGAAAAACCGCATAGATCAAAATCGCAATAAGATATAAAAGAGGGATCCGATTTTGATGAACAAGAGCTTGTTATGTAGATTACCACAAGCTCTATATCCTCACATGGATAAGACCAAATAACAACCAAATACGATGATGCAAGTATGCAAAGGTTTGAGCTCTCTCCGAATGATGTGATCGAGTTACTCATTCGAGAGCCCCTCTTGATAGTACGGTTATCTATCCTAAACCCGGTCTTCCACTAACAATATAAGACCGGCAAAAGGAAAAACCTATCAAGATTATACCGTTGCCTTGAGCATTCCACTTGAGCTCTATGTAGACGATCTTTACCTTCTCAAGATGGAACGCCTTTCTTGATTCCTCATCATCGATCCATGATCACCGAGGATGGCAAGCATCAAACATGAGATCTTCTAAAGATTGCGCATTTTGAGCTTACACAACATATCTTCTTCTCATTTCATCGACCTTGAAGCCGACACAAGCTCCAAGCGATGCCAATGGAAAATTCCTACAAGTATAACTTAATACACACATTAGTCCATAAAGATTGTCATTAATTACCAAAACCACACATAGGGGACCACATGTTCTTTCAACTCGCCCTTGTGATCCTATACGGGAGAGGGCGAATAAGGTTTTTGGGAAGCGCTCCGCGCGACTGCTCGAGTTCTCCATCACGGGTCGTCTTCCATCCAAGTTGGGCGGTGATGCCTACCGCCGTCTTCGTCGCCATCTTCTTCGATCAGTCTTCCCCAAAGTTTCTACTACGACAACCAAACGGTACGTGCTATGTGCTCCTGTTTGGTTATTCATCATGTTCTGTGAGTACATGTTTAGCTGCTGTTTGTTTCCGTTCATCCTGTTGTTTAGTACATCTAGTATGTTCGAGTTACATGAGCTAGTAGCTGGTTTTGTCATGCTTAATATTCTGAAATTAATCAGGGAAATTATGCCTAATATTCCAATAAACCAAAAACCTTATTGTAGGCAATTTCCTAAATTAACAATGGCTGGTTTTACCGATGCACTGAGGCCGGATAAGTTTACAGGTGTGCACTTTAAGAGGTGGCAGTACAAGGCTGAGCTTTGGCTGAACACGATGAAAGTGTTCCATATCAGTAAAGGCAAACTTGAAGGAACTATATCTGACGAGGATCAGAAGAAGTTCGAGGATGCCAATATTGTCTTTGTGGGATGTATTCTGAGCATTCTTGCTGACCGTGTGTGTGATGTGTTTATGCACATAAAAGACGGGAAGGAGCTCTAGGACACACTGGATGCAAAGTTTGGTGCTGCAGATGCTGGAAGTGAACTGTATATCATGGAGAGCTTTCATGATTTTAAGATGTCAAAGGACCTTCCTGTGGTTCAACAAGCTCATGAGATACAGTGCATTGCCAAGGAGCTCGAACTCCTTAAGTGTACCTTACCCGACAAGTTTGTGGCGGGATGCATTATTGCTAAGTTGCCCCCTTCATGGAGGAACTTTGTCACAACTCTAAAACACAAGAGACAGGAGATATCAGTTGAAAATCTGATAGCGTCCCTTGATGTTGAAGAGAAGGCTCGGGCTAAGGACACTATTGAGAAAGGAGAGGGTCATGCTACTGCTAACTTTGTGCAGAAAGGAAAATCCGTAGGCAAGAACAAGGGAAACTTCAAACCCTCCTTTAACAAGCATGTAAAGACTACAACCTTCAAGAAGAAGAAGACGAATAGGGACAAGAGTGAACTGTCTTGTTACACTTGTGGAGAGCCCGGCCACTTTTCCAAGGACTGTCCAGAACGCACAGACCGCAGAGGGAAAAAGGCCAAGACTGTCAACGTCGTGACCGCTAGCAATACTGATGGGTATGGTAATTTATTTACTGTCCTTTCAGTATTTCAATCACCGTGTTGGTGGCTTGATACGGGTGCTAATGTCCATGTGTGTGATGACATCTCTATGTTCACTTCTTATCAGGTCGCTCGGGATTCATCCGTCCTAATGGGGAATGGATCACATGCTTCTGTTCGTGGTGTTGGCACGGTGGATCTGAAGTTTACTTCCGAAAAGATCGTGCAGCTGAGGAACGTGCATCATGTCCCTACTATGAACAAGAATCTCGTTAGTGGCTCTCTTCTATGCAGAGATGGGTTTAAGGTTGTCTTAGAGTCTAATAAAGTCGTTGTTTCGAAACATGGACAATTTATTGGTAAAGGTTATGAGTTCGGAGGCTTGTTCCGGTTTTCACTTTTAGAGTTTTGTAATAAATCCGTGAATCATATCTGTGGTGGTGTTAATGATGATACCAGTGTTTGGCATTCTCGTTTATGTCACATTAATTTTGGTTTGATGTCTCGGATGTCTAGTATGAGTTTAATTCCAAATTTCACTATTGCCAAAGGTTCTAAGTGCCATATTTGTGTGCAATCAAAGCAACCTCGAAAGCCTCACAAGGCTGCCGAGGAGAGAAACTTGGCACCTCTAGAACTCATACATTCCGATCTATGCGAGATGAATGGTGTGTTGACAAAAGGTGAAAAGAGATATATCATGACATTGATAGATGATGCTACTAAATTCTGCTATGTTTACTTGTTGCAAACTAAAGATGAGGCTTTAGACTACTTTAAAATCTATAAGGCTGAAGTTGAAAATCAACTAGAGAGAAAGATCAAGCGTCTTAGGTTGGATCGTGGTGGCGAGTATTTTCCCAAAATATTTGACGAATTCTGTTAGGAACACGGAATTATTCATGAGAGGACGCCTCCCTACTCGCCCCAATCAAACGGGGTTGCTGAGAGAAAAAACCGCACGCTGACTGACTTGGTGAATTCCATGTTAGCAACTGCTGGTTTATCAAAGGCATGGTGGGGGGAGGCTTTGTTGACTTCATGTCATGTCCTGAATAGAGTTCCTAACAAGAATAAAGAAAATACCCCTTATGAGGAGTGGGTTGGGAGAAAACCATCACTTTCATATCTGCGCACTTGGGGGTGTTTGGCGAAGGTCAACATACCGATTCCCAAGAAATGCAAGCTCGGACCCAAGACAGTGGATTGTATATTTCTAGGATATGCTCCACGGAGTGTAGGCTATAGATTTCTAGTTGTTAAATCTGAGGTACCTGATATGCATGTTGATACTATAATAGAATCTCGTGATGCAATATTCTTTGAGAATATTTTTCCTATGAAAGATATGCATAGCATTGGTAGGATTTCTTCTGAAATACTTCCTGAATCTAGTGCATCTATTGAGAATTTTGAACAACCACACGAGGAATTCCTTGAGAAAGATGACGATGAACCTCTCACGAGGAGTAAGAGACAGAGGGTTGCAAAATTCTTTGGTAATGATTTCATCGTGTACCTTGTGGATGATAATCCTAGATCCATTACTGAGGCATGTGCATCCCCTGATGCAGATGATTGGAAAGAAGCTGTCCAAAATGAGATGGACTCGATTCTTTCTAATGGAACTTGGGAATTATCAGAACGACCCTATGGTTGTAAACCCGTGGGATGTAAGTGGGTGTTCAAGAAGAAGCTAAGGCCTGGTGGTACTATTAAGAAGTACAAGGCGCGTCTTGTAGCTAAGGGCTACACGTAGAAAGAAGGCGAAGATTACTTTGACACCTATTCACCTGTCGCTAGACTGACCACCATTCGAGTACTACTATCCCTGGCTGCCTCTTATGGTCTTCTCGTTCATCAAATGGACGTGAAGACAGCTTTCCTTAATGGAGAGTTGGAAGAGGAGATCTACATGGATCAGTCGGATGGGTTTGTGGTAAAAGGTGAAGAGACAAAGGTGTGTAAGTTATTAAAATCTTTATATGGCCTGCAACAAGCACCTAAGCAATGACATGAGAAGTTTGACAGAACTCTACTTTCTGCTAGCTTTGTCATTAACGAGGATGATAGGTGTGTTTACTATCGCCATGGTGGGGGCGATAGTATTATATTATGTTTGTACGTGGATGACATTCTGATCTTTGGTACAAACATGAAAGTGATAAATGAAGTCAAGTCTTTCTTGTCAAAGATTTTTGATATGAAAGATCTGGGAGAGGCTGATGTGATTTTGAACATCAAGCTTATTAAGAACGAGAATGGGATTACTTTAACACAATCTCATTATGTTGAGAAGGTCTTTAGCCGATTTGGCTTTAATTATGGCAAGACTTCTCCAACACCTTATGATCCTAGTTTGACATTACGAAAGAATAAGAAGGAACCAACATATCAGCTGAAATATTCACAAGTTGTTGGTTCTCTCATGTACTTAACAAGCGCTACAAGACCCGATATCTCTTTTGCTGTGAGCAAGTTGAGTAGGTTCATGTCTAATCCGGGTATTGATTATTGGCATGCACTTGAAAGGGTCATGCGCTATTTATGTGGTACAATGAGCTATGGGATTCACTATTCAGGGAATCCTGCTGTGCTTGAAGGATATAGTGATTCGAATTGGATCTCTGACGTTGATGAACTCTACGCCACGAGGGGGTATGTGTTTACCCTTGGAGGTGGCGCAGTGTCATGGATGTCTCGTAGACAAACCATATTGACGAGGTCAACTATGGAAGCATAACTTACTGCTTTAGACACAGCCACTGTTGAGTCAGAATGGCTGCATGAGCTCTTGATGGACTTGCCTGTGGTTGAGAAAACTGTGCCGGCAATCGTTTTGAATTGTGACAACCAAACTGTTATTGTCAAAGTGAACAATTCTAAGGATAACACGAAGTCATCAAGACACGTGAAAAGACGTTTGAAATCTGTCAGGAAATTGAGAAACTCCGGAGTAATAACTGTTACGTATATTCAAACAGACAAAAATCTAGCAGATCCCTTTACAAAGGGACTATCACGAAATGTGATAGATAGTGCATCGAGGGAGATAGGGTTGAGACCCATGGATGTCACACCTAGTGGTAACCCAACCTATGTGATCGGAGATCTCGTGAATTAGGACCTGGAAAGAACAAGCTAGTGGGTGGACTGAGGACAGTATTTTGTAACCCTCTCTATGTGAAGATGCATAACTCTCATAATCTGTAAGGCAGGTTGGCAACATGCCTTAATGTGTTTCTGTTGGTTTTAATTAGCAAAGATGCCGTCCTACGGGGTATTCTTGAAAGAACATGCCTATATGAGCTCGACTGTAAACGTCGCGGTCTATGAGACTTGGGTGATCTCTAATAAACTCATAAAGAGACCAGAGAGTATGACGCATATGCTTCAACCCGCGGGGTAGGCTACTGGCAGACAGGTACTAGTTATGATTTTGAGTGAAATCTATTGGCACCAAACTTGTAATTCAAGGTTCGTCCATTGTCCAAGTTGTTGATAGACGTAGTTCAAGATTCTAGGCGGAAGTTCAACTTAACAGTCTTTGCTGAAACACGGGTATATAAACAAGTAGCAAGGATTGACAAATCTTCAAATGGGAATTTAAGATCTGGTGGGGGATTGTTAGAAA
Source organism: Avena atlantica (assembly GCA_910589765.1). Classification (NCBI taxonomy): domain Eukaryota; kingdom Viridiplantae; phylum Streptophyta; class Magnoliopsida; order Poales; family Poaceae; genus Avena; species Avena atlantica. The sequence goes on from OU342733.1 coordinate 84,092,058, forward strand.
TAATGGGGCTAATCCATTTAGGCACATGTGTATTTCAGATTTTCCCTAAATCTCAAAGCCCAAATTTGTGGCAGCCCATATGTGTTTGAGCCCATGTTTGTGGCAGCTCACATGGGAGTGGAGTGGGAGCTAAAGTTTAGTCCCACATGGAAAGTTGGAGGAGAGTTGCACCACCTTATAAGGTGGAGTGTTGCACCACTTTGTAAGTGAGTGACAATAAGAGAGATACACACGCGCGCTCCTCCTCCGACACCGCTCGCCCGCCCGCTCGTCTCATCGCGCGCGCCGCGGGTTACGGGAATCTCGCCGAGCCGAGCTTTATTTTGCTGTTCAGGAAAATTGACAGACGTATCAATCTAGGGTTTTGCCATCCTCTCTACTTGCGCCGTCACCATAGTCTACTCCATCCCGCTTGCCGGCATGCACCGGCGGACGGGAGAGCAGGTCTCCGACGCCATCAACTTCGAACAGAATTTTTTACTACGACAACTGAGCGGTACGTGCCATGTGCTCCTGTTGGGTTATTCACCATGTTCTGCGAGTACATGTTTAGCTGTTGTTTGTTTCCGCTCATCCTATTGTTTAGTACATCTAGTATATTCGAGTTACATGAGCTAGTAGTTGGTTTTGTCATGCTTAATATTCTGAAATTAATCATGGGAATTATGCCTAATATTCCAACATAATACCTTCATAGTATGATGCAAAGTCTTGTCTATTGCAATATAGACACATTGTGTCTTAAATTGTGTGATGTTATGAAGTTATTCCAAATCTATCTTATTATTTAATTACATACCATGTCACTAAATATTAGTTGACAATCTGTATTACTATACAAATTACTTCCACTGTGACTCGGCTAAGTCAGCTTTGGTAAAAATTACCACGCACAAAGGTTGTCGACAAGCCCACGTGTAGAGTAATGGAATCTGACAATCGTTTAGGACCTAGTCGCACGGTCGTGGAGTCACGTGATCAACTAGGCTTTGCCTGTCACTCGATCCAATATCGATATCTGTGCGCATCTACCACTAGCCACGCACATCGGTATCAGCTACAGAGTTCAGCACGAAAAAAGGTACTATCAGCTCCATAGGTGAATTGTTTTGCATATATGAGCTGCATCTTGTTGACGTGAGGAAGCCACGCTCGCCCGCTCGCTCGCTGACCGACACTGGAGGCAGTAGCTCGCAAAGCTAGGATCCATGGCGTCGAACTGCAGAGCAATCTTGGCCATGTGCCTCCTTGCCGCCGTTCTGTGCCCAGCCCTGTCGAGGCCGCGGCCGTTTACCTCCCTGCCAGTCGACGACAGTCGCCTCGCTAACGGCCTCTCCTACGACTTCCACGCGAACTCGTGCCCGAACCTTCAGGACATCGTGTGGCCGATCGTGGAGAGCGCGGTCCTGGGCGAGATCGCCCTCGCCGCCGGCCTCCTCCGCATCTTCTTCCACGACTGCTTCCCTCAGGGCTGCGACGCGTCCCTCCTTCTGAAGGGAGCCAACAGCGAGCTGGATCTGGCGCCGAACCTGACCCTGCAGCCGCGGGCGTTGCAGCTCATCGAGGACATCCGCGTCAGGGTGCACGCCGCCTGTGGCGCCACCGTGTCCTGCGCCGACATCATCGCCCTCGCCACCCGCGACGCCGTCTTCGTGGTACGTGTCTCGTCGCTGCTTCTGCTAGCTAGCTGTCTATTCCTAGCTAGCACTCCGACAGTCCGACCTCACTCGGCGAAATGAAACTATATGCAGGCCGGGGAAAGTGAAGTGTTCTACTTCTACGAGATGCCGCTGGGCCGGTTCGACAGCAAGGCGCCGGCCAGCAGAAGCTCCGTCTTCGACCTCCCGCAGCCCAGCGCGGACGCCAACACGCTCATCGACTCCTTCAAGAGCCGCAACCTGGAGCCCATCGACCTGGTCGCGCTCTCCGGCGCGCACACCGTCGGGAAGGCGCACTGCAGCTCCTTCTCCGACCGCTTCACCTCTCCGCGGGGGGACGCGGCGTTCGTCGGGAAGCTCCGCGACAACTGCTCCAGCGACCCGAACCGGCTGCAGGACCTCGACGTCGCCACCCCGATCGTGTTCGACAACACCTACTTCAAGAACCTGATGGAGGGGAAGGGGGTGTTCACCTCCGACGTGGTGCTCGTCAGCGACTCGCGCACAGACTGGGGGGTCAAAGGCCTCGCCGAGAACAAATGGTGGTTCTACAGCCAGTTCCGGGACTCACTGGTGAAGCTCAGCCAGTTCCAGCCCACCGGAGAAGACGTGGGCGAGATCCGCCGCAACAGCTGCTTCGCCACCAACGGACAGAGTGACCAGGAGGGGTTCGCGGCCTCTGCTTGAGCTCACTGCTGCCCCGGCCACCATTTTGTTTAGCGTTCCATCCATGTACTCCTACTAGTTAAGTGTTAGCTACTCTACCTACTAGTGTAACATCTTCTGTGTCCCATCCCTCTGATCAAGATGGCTAGCCACACGTTTGAAATAAGGAATTCGCATGACATCGCTATCCTTGGCAAAAAAAGTCTAGAGGGACCTGGCCGGCTGGCTGGCGTCCCCCCTACCCCGAAAGCTCATGTTCGTTAAATATTCCCAAAAGCATTGATAGTTGCAGTACTAGTGGTTCACAACATGGCATCATGTGCCACTGTCCACACCGATACATTGTACATATTCCGGCAGACCAACTGCACCCGCGAGCCCCCGCATTGGGAGGAATGTTCTGCGGCGGTCCAATACGGTTAGCTATAATACACTTTTTTCCATAAAATTGAAACAACCAGATGGACGCCGATTCATTTAAAGTTATACAAAATTTGCATAATTTAAACTAAAACATCCAAAATAAACCCCAAATCTACGGGTAGTGGTCAAAGATGCTAAAGTCAAGGTTGTCCGTGCCGCCGTCGCCCCACGCCTCTAGGAAGTTGTCGTCCTCCGGCTCCATCTTGGGCGTGCATATGGAGCGGCAGCGGGGTCGAGGACATTGCAACTATCCTCCGGGGACCACCATTGCGCGAAAGCGTCGGTGGCCGAAGGGACGGTGTTGTAGGAGGCCTCCATGAGCTTTGCCTCTCCCAGCGCATCGCCGGCTCACTGTAGGCCGCCTAGACCTCCAGCTCCACCTCCCACCACATCTTCTCCTTCTTCGATGACAGCGGGGGACCTCCTTCTTCGGCCGCTGGAGAAACATGCGGCCTAGCGGCGGTGACGGTTGCTCCTCCTTCGGGCAAAGGAGCGGCGCTAAGATCCCCGCGAACCCAGTTTGCAAATGACTATGCCGTAGACGTGGCGAGATGGGTACGATGATGAGTGTCATGACAAGTGTGGGAACGACAGGGACGCCAAGCGCGAGGGCGCTGCAGTGTAGACTGGCACGTGGGGAAGGCGGCGTAGAGGAGGGGTGGTTGCCATACTGGCAAAGCATCTTGTTGACGTCACACTTGTGCCTCCTACACGGTTGAACTGGCCAACTAGGAGAGGAAGAAGCGGGCGAGCTCTTCCTCCTGCTCTTGCTGCAAGAGCAAGAGCCAGAGCACTGGGTCGCCCAATGCCTGTTGAGAATCGGTCACCGTGTTGTATACGTGTTGTATTATGTAATGTATATACACTTGTATTTGTACATCTGCCAAGTATATAAAGAGAAGATGTGGAGGCATGTTGCCTACCACGAAACCCTAATCACTGTTTTTTTACTTGGTACCAGAGCATATCGAGTCCGCCGTCGCCGCCTCTCTGCGATCGGGATCACGGCTCCCTCGAGCGCGGCTCCGTCTCCACCCGTGTGAAGCCTTATCTTCCACGTGATGACTGGCGTGGCGTCCTCGGTGTCCACGGTCCTGGAGCTCGTCGGCCCCATCGTCCCTCCGCTCTCTGCTCCCGCTTCCGCGGGATCCTCCAGCTCGATCGTGGTAGTGGCTCCTCCCGCTGTCCGCCTCAACATCGCCAATTTCATGTTGTGGCGAGGACTGGTGCTGCCGAACATCTGCGGCGCCCATCTGCACGGCTTCCTCGAAAACTCCGTGCCCGCTCCGACGAAAACGATCACCGAAGGTATCGGTGATGCCTCCACGACCGTCCCCAACCCCGAGTATGTGCGTTGGTGGGGGCTGGATCAGAAAGTGCTCAGCGTTCTGCTCTCTTCTATGGAGGAGAACATCGCCACGCAGCTCATCGGCTGCACTGCAGCGCTGTGGTTAGCCATCCACCACATGTTTGGTGCTCAGAACCGTGCCAACGTGAGTCAGATCTATCGTCAACTACAGACGACGAGGAAGGGGGACATGTCGGTCGCGGCGTATATTCACTTCATGAAGGGCTTCGCCGATGCCATGGACATTGCTGGCGCCCCCATCATCGACGACGATCTCGTCGATTACATCATCACCGGCCTCGGCACCGCCTACAATTCCATCGTTAGTGCCCTCACCATCGGTAATGTCTCTGTTTCGTATGCCGACTTTTACTCTCTTGTCCTCTCATTTGAGGCGCTTCAGGAACAGCAGGCCGATACCATTGAGTGGTCTTCCTCCGCGAATGCTGCTTCTCGTCCTGGTGGTTTTGGTGGCAACGCTCCATGGCCATGCACGCCTACCTTCCCGCCGTCCCCTGCAGCACCTCCGGTTGGTGCCTACCAGCCTAGATATGGAGGCGGCAATGGAGGCCGTCCCAACTCTAGTGGCGGCGGTTATGGCCAGCATCCGGGCGGCTATGGCCAGCACTTGGGCAGCTACGGCCATCCTCAGGTGGTGGCCACGGTCGCCCTAACTACAACAACAACAACAACAGAGGCAACCGCGGCCGTCGCCATCAACGTCCTCAGTGCCAAATATGTGGGTACTGGGGGCATGTCGCGTGAGAGTGTCGGAATTGCTTCAACCCTGACTTTGTACGCTCCAACAACTAGCGCTCCGGAAACTCTACTTCCACGGGTTCTCATGCTCCTCTGGCCTAGATCATGGATACTGGGGATATGGATCATCTGACGAACGATCTTCAGCGACTTCACCTGCAAGAGCGCTATGGCGGGACGGATCGGGTCCAAGTGGCCAATGGGGCAGGTTTGTCTATTGCAGACATTGGTCATTCCTCTTTAGTCGGTTCATCTTTGCAACTAAAAAATATTCTCCACATTCTGCACATTAATCAACATCTCCTTTCAGTTTATCGTCTTATCTATGATAATGATGTCTTTGTTGAGTTTGATCATCATTTTTTCTGTGTTAAGGACAAGGCCACCCGGAGAATTCTGCTTCACGGTAGAAGCCATGGCGGGCTCTACACCATCCCATTTATTCACGTGTCGTCGTTATCTCATCATGCTCTTTCCGATGCGAAGACTACATCATCTTAGTGGCACCATCGTCTAGGTCATCCTACCAATAATGTAGTGCAAACCATTGTTAAGAACCATGATTTATCATGTGTTCCAGTTGATACTTCTTAGATTTTGATGCATGTCGGCGTGCCAAAAGTCATCAATTACCATATAATTTGTCTCAGCATGTTACCACTATGCCTCTTGAGCTTGTTTATTCTAATGTGGGGGGTCCTGCTGTGGCCTCCTCTGGTGGTTTTTAGTACTATGTTAGTTTTGTTGATGACTACTCTCATTTTTGCTGGATTTATCTTCTTAAGAACAAATGTGATGTTGAACAAGTATTCTATGCCTTCCAGGCTCATGTTGAGCTTCTTCTGAACACCAAAATCAAGGCCGTCCAGTCCGATTGTGGCGATGAATACCATCGGCTACATCAGTATTTTCAGCACACCGGTGTGTCTTGCTGCACACTTCCCAGCAAAACGACATTGCCAAACGCAAGCACCATCACATATTTGAGACCGGTCTCGCTTTTCTTGCTCACTCGTCCCTTTCTTTCCGTTTTTGGGATGAAGCTTTCTTGACAGCGTGTTACCTAATTAACCGTATTCCTACTCCGGTTCTTAACAAGGGTACTCCTATTTTTTGTCTCCTCAAAATTCAGCCAAACTATGAGTTTCTACGTATGTTCGGTTGCGCGTGCTGGTCTAGTCTTTGCAAGCACAATGCTCACAAGTTGGAGTTTTGCTCGAAATTGTGTGTTTTCTTAGGCTATAGTCCTATGCATAAGGGATATTGATACGTCCAAAACGTATCTACTTTCCCGAACACTTTTGCTATTGTTTCTCCTCTAAACTTGTGTGATTTGGATACAACTAACACAGACTGACGCTGTTTTCAGTAGAATTACCTTGGTGTCTAGTTTTTGTGTAGAAAATCAACTATCAGGAAAAATACCGGAAAAGATGCAAAAAATCCTATTTCACCAGAAGACTCATGGAGCCAGAAGACGAGGCAGAGGTGGGCCACGAGGAGCCCACACCCCCTGTCCGTGCGGGCCAGCCCAGGCCGCGCCTGGGAGGGGTGTGGCCGCTTCGGGCACCCCCTCGGCCTCCCTCTTCACCTATAAGATGCCTTCTGACCTAAAAACTCAGGGGGTTCGATGTTTTTCCATAAAGAGTTCCGCTGCATCGCCACCACCAGAACCGTGATTTGGAACCAAAAACTCCGTTCTGGCACCCTGCCGGGACGGGGAATTTGGAGGGGATCATCGCCATCATCATCACCGACGCCTCTCCATCAACCATCCATGTTTCCCCCATCCATGAGTGAGTAATCCCCCGCTGTAGGATATGGGGATGGTAGGGATTGGATGAGTTCTATCATGTAATCAAATAAGATTGTTAGGGAATGATGTCTAGTATCTCTATTAGTGCTATTTTACTTTGTTGTAACTTGTTGTGCTTAATGCTTGTCACTAGAACCTGAGTGCCATTGAAAGAACATGTGGGCCCCATGTGTGGTTTTGGTAATTAATGACAATCTTTATGGACTAATGTGTGTATTAAGTTGCATTTGTAGGATTTGTCCATTGGCATCGCTTGGAGTATGTGTTGGCTTCAAGGTCGATGACATGAGAATAAGATGCATTGTGCAGGCTCAAAATGCGCCATCTATAGATGATCTCATGTTTGATGCTTGCCATCCTTGGTGATCATGGATCGATGATGAGGAATCAAGAAAGGCGTTCCATCTTGAGACAGTCAAGTTTGTCTACATCGAGCTCAAGTGGAATGCTCAAGTCAAAGGTATAATCTTGATAGGTTTTCCCTTTTGCCGGTCTCATGTTGTTAGTGGGAGACCGGGTTTAGGATAGATAGCCGTACTATCAAGAGGGGCTCTCGAATGAGTAACTCAATCATATCGTTCAGAGAGAGCTCAAAACTTTGCATACTTGCATCATCATATTTGGTTGTTATTTGGTATTATCCATGTGAGGATTTAGAGCTTGTGGTAATCTCCATAACAAGCTCTTGTTCATCAAAATCGGATCTCCCTTTTATATCTTGTTGTGATTTTGATCTTTGCGGTTTTCCGGATTATCACCAAGTGAGGTATATCACTATAAAATACATGAAGTATTCTCTATTGGGTAGCTCTTGTCGTCTTCTTTCCAACGAAATTGGAATCGGGTCAATCGGAGTCTCCTAGCCAAAGTTATGGATATTTGATATTTGCTTTTATTGGGTTTAAAAAGAAAAAAAATGAAAGGTTTCTGTTGGGCCGGTACTACTGCCTGTAGGTACCGGCCGCACCTGGCAGCGCCCTCCTATCCTCAGCCTGGCCCGGTTGTTGGGTCCAGTTCTACCAGGCCGGCCAGGTAGTACCGCCCGGGCGGGCCGGTACTACCGGTCGGCCCAGGTAGGCTTGCTCTGCCCAGCTGCTCTCTGCCTCCAATCCTGCGTGTGGGCCGTGCTTCTACCACCACTGCTTCAGCCCGCATCGCGTGCGCACCCGCTCAATCCTTGCCTCGCACGCACACTCAGCCGCTTCGCTGCCTCGCTCCCAATTCCATCCCCTGCGCGCGCTGCCCGCAGGCCTCGCCCGATCCCGTGTTTCCCGTTGCCTTCGTTCGATCGCCAGGGTGCATGTGCCCGCGCTAACCGGTTGCTTCTTTGCTCGCTTGCTAGCTGGGCCTCACGCAAGCGCGCTCCTGCTGCTGCCGCGGCCCACTCGCGCGCCAGCTCGCTCTGCTTTTTCCTGGCTCGATAGCTTCGCTTAGCTCGCGGGCGGTAGTATTGGGTCTAAGAGGTACTACCGGCGCTCCCAGGAAAAATTGCCCCATCGGGCAGATTTGGTTTGGCCCCTTTAGAGCAAGAACAATAGTATAGCCAACTACTGACTATAAGATAGTGCCATGTCATCTATAGTCAACCAAATAGCCAATATATACAATAACAAGCTATAGAAATGTACTACTTTATAAATAATTGGCCCACCATTCACTCTGACAAAGTGCCTAGAAGCACGTGCTAGAGCTGGCTCTTGCATGAGAGCCCACTCTCCTTCTCTCTCCTCTGCTCTCTCTTCAAACTCAGCACAAATATACTATTTAATGTCTTATAGCTAGGTGATGTCACCTTATTGTACTTGCTCTTATAAGCTTATCTCCTTTTGTCTTTTTGATAGCTCCTTCCTCTTCTATTAGTCTAAGATTTGCCCCCATTTGCTCTAGATCTTAAAAGCTTGATTAATCTCTTCCCCTCCAATGATTTTTGCCCATATTTGAGTGGAAGGGAGAGGAGATCTAGATCCACGTTTTGACCAAAACATCACTTTGTGAGTGTATATTTGGGATCTAGATTTTGGGGGATTTTGTGTCCCTCTTTGATTCCTCCTCTCTTGTTCCCCCAATATCTTTAATAGCTTTGTTGGAACTTGAGAGTGAGGGATTGGAGCATCTTTGTGGTGTTCTTGCCATTTTCATTAGGTGCATCGGTTTGAGTTCTCCTCGGAGGATTTGGTTCGTGATATTCGTTGAAGATTGTCCCTCTTGGGTTCTTGGAACCCTAGACGGTTTTGTCGCCTTGGTGGCGTTTGTTGGGAGCCTCCAATTAAGTTGTGGAGAAGTGCCCCAGCCTTGTGAGAGGTTCCGGATTGCCACTGACAAGTGCACCAATAGTGGAAGTGTGGATCGATCCCGTTGGGGTGAGATTCATCGGAGAATAAGGGAGGCCTTTTGTTGCGTAGGTGGTTAGATACCACCCCCTCTCCAAATGAGACGTACTCCATGTTGGGAGGAACTCGGTAAAATATCGTCGTCCCCGCGTGCCTTGGTTATCGCTATACCCGAGCTCTTACTTATGAACTTTACTTTGTGATATCCTTCGTGCTTGAAGTATATATCTTGCTATCACATAGTTGTTTGTCTTGCTTAGCATAAGTTGTTGGTGCACATAGGTGAACCCTAAATTGTTCTAGGTTTTGTGCTTAAGAAAGTAAACGTTACTTTTATTCCGCCTTTGTTGAGCCACTCTTGGAAAAGTTTTAATCGCCTATTCACCCCCCCTCTAAGCGACATCTATATCCTTTTAGCCATGATCTCAGATCTGAACTTATTATTGATTCATGATGATAGTATTGTTTGTGATCTTATCTGCAAGTTGTGTACACATATCATTGTCCAGATCTAAAGGCCCCGAAGTGACAGAAATTGGGATATCCGGAGGGGATGGTTGTGATATGAAGATCACGTGTGTTAACGGAGTGTTAATGCTTTGCTCCGGTACTCTATTAAAAGGAGTACCTTAATTGATAGTATATTCCCTTGAGTCCCCGCTGCAACGGGCTGACAGGACAAAAGATGTTGTGCAAGTTCTCATTGCGAGCATGTATGACTATATATGGAACGCATGCCTATGATTGTTTAGTACTTGTATGCTTTATCTTATTTATTTGCAAATGCCCTAGATCTTGAAGTTACATGTTTACACTTGTCCATGCAAAGCCCGTCCATCCATCCCTATGCCTATCGCACTCATATCCTACTGTTTGCTACTATTGTTACTACCGCCTTTGTTTTGCTGCTGCTATTACTTTTCTATTGCTACTACAAAACTGTTACTACTGATAAACTACTGTGAGCAAGACTATTTCCAGGTGCAGCTGAATTGACAACTCAATTGTTAAGGCTTATAAGTATTTTTTGTCTCCCCTTGTGTCGAATCAATAAATTTGGTAATACTACCCTCGAAGACTATTGCGATCCCCTATACTTGTGGGTCACCAAGACTATTTTCTGGCTCCGTTGCATGGGAGCATAGATTTATTTGTAAGTTCACTTGGATCTATTATTGTTCGCTGCTATTCCTTTCATCATGGTGAAGTCTCGTGATGGAAAGTTTCCTATTTTACCATCTACTACAAGAAGAGGTACAGTTCTAAACACCTCTGCTGCTCTTGATTCACCGTCTGTTATATGTAATCTTATCACACCACCACATACACATGCTACACACACTGCTACTACTGCTGAATTTGAAATTGCTTCTGATACTCATGATGTTACTTCTACTGTTCTTGATGCGAGTGGTTCAGTAGGTCCTTTCCTAGATGCTACTATTGCTAGAACTATTTTGGGAAACACTGAAACTCCTAGTGAAGACACTATTACACCTGTTAGCTCACCTGAGTCTAGAGAGAGATATGATATTAATGATGGTTACATTGAAATGACTGATGAATTTATTGAAGAGCACCAAAACACACGTGGTGCTAGTGCTATTAGGAGTCTCCTTGAGACACGTACCATTATACCTAAACTGTCTCATGATGCTAAGTTTGCTACTTCTCCCATAGATATTAAAGATAAATATTATGATTTCTCTCTTGATTTATCCTATATAAACATTGTTGAGAAAGAACCTTTTTGTGGGACTAAAAATAAAAGTGACGTAGCTCATATGAATGAGCTTTCCACTATGAGTGCCTTATTCTCTGATGATTTTAAGATGCGCAAGTACTTTGTTACAAAGATCTTCCCCTTTTCACTAAAAGGAGAAGCTAAAGCTTGGTTTAATAGATTACCTCCTGGATCCATTGATAGCCCTGATTGCTTGATTTCTTCTTTCTTTTACAAATATTTTCCTCTAGTGATAGACATGCTTCTTTGCAGAAACTTTTTGATTTTAAACAGGGAGAAGAAGAGAAATTGCCTGAGTCATGGACAAGGTTTCGTGCCTTGGTTCATGCACATCCTGGATGTCCATTACCTAAAAATGAGCTTCTTTATATTTATTATAATGGACCCACTGATGATTCTAGGACATACCTAGATAGTTTTGCTGATTGTGTTTTCAGGAAAAGAACTCCTGCAGAAGCTGAAGAATTAATGGCTAAAATAAGAAAGAATTATGATGATTGGACTTCAACTGAGCTAAATACACCTAAGGACATTACTTCTGAACCAATTGTTCCTGAACCAACTCCAACATCAACACCAAAGAAGAGGGGAATGATTGCATTAAATGATGAAGTGATGAAAGAAGCTAAGAAATGTCTTAAGGAGAGGGGTATTAGATCTGAAGATGTGAAGAATTTACCTCCTATATAAGAATTATATAAGCCAATTCCCCACTCATCCACTATTGAGGTACACTCTCTCCAACACTTTAACGAAGGTGATATTCCCTATGGTAAACCTCCTGATCAATGCTTAGAGGAACTTGACATTTTTATTGTTAAACAAGGTAATTTTAATAAACAAGTTCAGAATCATTTATTGGAAAACTCTAGAGCTATTAATGAGTTGAAAGATATTGTTGAAAGAACTGCTAATGATGTTAAAATGCTTGTTAAACACTTCCAAATGGTTCAAACCCAAATTGATCAACTTGATAAGGTACAATAAGATATGCTAGTTAATGCCTCAGGAGATAAACTTGCTTATGGAATTAGAACTAGGAGTGGTACAGCCACTCAAGATCCTTTATACCCTGAAGGACATCCTAAAAGAATTGAGCAGGATTCTCAACAAGCTGAAAGTAGTGGTACTCCTCATAATAGAACGAAAAAGAAACATAAAACAGTTGATGAACCCTCTGAACCTGCTGTAGATCCTAATAGTATATCTGTCTCTGATGCTGAAACTGAAAGTGGTAATGATAAAAATGATGCTCCTGATAAGGAAGAAATTGAAGAAGAACCTGAGAAGCACACTAAGAACAATAGATACACTAAGGAAGATTTTATTGCTAATAAACATGGTAGTGAAAGAGAACCTTGGGTGCAGAAACCAATGCCTTTTCCCAATAAGAAACACAAGTCAAAGGAGGAAGAACACTATCACAAGTTTTGTGAGTGGATGAAACCTTTATTTTTGCAAAATCCTGCTATTAAATTTCCTCCTTATTCAAAGTATATGAAGGATATTGTCTCTAATAAAAGGGAAATTCCTAATGAGAAAATTTCTACTTTACTTACTAATTATTCCTTCAATGGTAAGGTTCCAAAGAAACTTGGTGATCTAGGTATACCAACTATTCCTTGCTCTCTTAAATGTAATTACGTTAGAACTGCTTTATGTGATTTGGGAGCTGGAGTTAGTGTTATGCCTTTTTCTCTCTACAAGAGACTCCAGCTAGAAAAATTGATACCAACTGATATATCTTTGCAAATGGTTGATAAGTCAACTACTATTCCTTTTGGTATATGTGAGGATGTTCTTGTTCAAGTGGCTCATAATTGCTTGGTTTTAACTGATTTTGTTGTGCTTGAGATGCCTAAAGATGATAATATGTCCATTATTCTTGGGAAATCTTTTCTTAATACTGCAGGTGCTGTCATCAATTGTAATCAAGGAAAAGTAACTTTTAATATTAATGACAAAGATCATACTGTCTATTTCCCCAAGAAGATTGATAAGAGCTATTGCCTGAATTCCACTGAAAATATTGAGAGCATCAAAGTTGGAGAAATATATTGTCCCATTCCAAAAGAAAGTTTTGAAACTATTATGATTGGGACCATTACTATCAAGTTTGAGGTAGCATAATCACTTTATGGAATGCAAAGTTTTGCTTCATATAAGATTTTTTTAGTAACAAGACTTGATCATGTAGGGTTCGCAGCATAGAAAACAAAATTTTTCCTACGATGGGAACAACTATGTACCAAGATCTATCTACTAGATACAAACAACGGGCGGATGTATATCCGTAGAGAACATACCCTTGAAGACCGACAAAGCTTAATGAGTCCAAACTCGTGGTTGATGTAGACGATCTCTTGCCGATCTCAAGATCGAGAGGAAGTCCTAGCGCCGCAAAACAGCAGCGCATCCGTGCTTGCACACACGTTCGAGGCACCGAGCAACCTCCGCCTCCTCGCTCCAGCGATGCAGCGGAAGCACAACTCTTTATTGCCGAATAGCCACCGGGAACATGTATCTCGCTAGTCCGAGACCATGGGGGATAAATTCTAGAGGGGGAGAGAGATCCTTCACGAGGAGGTGTGGTGTGAGAGGAGGAGAGGGGGGCCTTTTATAGGGGAGAGGGGGGGGGGCACCCAAGGGGCATGGCGCCCAGCCATGGGGCTGCCCCCACCTCTTCCACATTCATGTGGGTGGAGCTCCCACTCAAAATGAAAAGCCTCCACTCCCATTAAAAAGCCTCCACTCAAAAATCCACTCACATGCATTAAATTTCCACCAAATTTAATGCAAGCTCTCATTTAAATAAAACTATTTTATTTATTTATTCAGAATTTTGTTAATTACTTTAATTAACAAACATTCACATAAAACCCCTTGCTAGTATTACATTTCACATGCAGAACCAGTTTCAGCAATTTCAACCGAAACAGTTTCGGTGTCTAGTGAAATAAATTCCTGCGCTTTCCTTTTCTTTTCGGCATGAAACTTTTGCTCCAATTGGATGTCGGTATCTCTTAAGTGTGTCACCCTACGGTTCGCGAATAATGTGGACATGATCGAGACCCCTCTCAGATCAATAGTTAGAAGCGGGATCTGGAGACCCATACTGACTCCCACACATTCAACGATGACTTTCTTGTGATCGTCGGAACCTTTTACGCTAGTATCTTAATCCTTTTGTTTCGCGATATATTACATGTCTGAGATTCGATCATCGGTATCTCCATACCTAGTTTGATCTCGTTACTGACATGCACTCTTTTCTCGTTCCCGTGATATAACATTCTAGTGATCAAATCACTTGCTTGCAAGCTAACCAATGTGATATCACCGAGAGGGCCCAGAGTGTATCTATCCGTCATCGGGATGAACAAATTCCACTCTTGATCCATGGGCCTCAACATAACACTTTATTAGTTCTAAATCCATCTTTATAATCACCCTGTTAAGGTGTGACGTTTGATGTTATCAAGAAACTCTTCCGGTGTTAGTGATTGACATGATCTCATGGTCTAAGGATTAGGATCACTTCGTAAGTTGTTATAGCAATATAAACTCAATGACTTTGATCGTAATGCTATACTTCGGATGAATGTTCATCACACCATTACACTAATGTTGTGATCCCGTTATTAACAACATCCAATGTCCATGATCAAGAAACTTTGATCATCTTGTTAATCAACGAGCTAGTTTATGAGAGAGGCATAACTAGGAACTTCCTTTTTGTTTATTAAACACACATGTATTAACGTTTCCATATTAATACAATTATAGCATGTAAAATAAACATTTATCATAAACAAGGAATACGATAATAACCACTTTATTATTGCCTCTCGGGCATATTCCCTTCAGTCTCCCACTTGCACTAGAGACAATAATCTAGTTTAAAAACTTTGCGTATTGAACACCTATGGCTTTCTGGTGTTCCATATACGCAATTGCAAGTGGTTAACATAATCTACGGATCTGACGCTTCAGGTCCGTGTGTATTTGCATATCTTTGCGTCTTCACGCATCACTCATTCTCCAATGAGATGGAATTGTATAAATTTGGTCTTTCGGTGAGACCTTTAGTTCCTTGGGGTTAAATCATGTCGATACTATTGTCATACAATATATCTTTAGTGTTAGCCCGTTACGAACCACACCTTAGTTTGATAACAAACTACTTGACACAAATTGTAACATCCCAAAAATCATAGTTTCAAAACTCATTTATATCATCTTTGCATCATTCATCCATTTAGGGTTTTTCTCAAAAATCATTTAGAGACAGAAGTTTGAGCTATGATTTCATGTGGGTAATTTATCCCAAATGGCCATCACCCTTTGAAATTTGAATGTTTAGGTACTTGTTTGCTTGCCTCCATTGATGGAAAGATTAGGTGAAACTTTTAACCCAAGGTTCCAAATTTAGAAATAGTTTCAAAATCCTTTTTCAAATATTTGCAAACTAGAGCAAATCTCTGTTTACTTTGAAACCCAAGCTTGACCAAGCCTTGCTAGGTAACCACTTAGTTAAAATGACTGTTTTTGAACCCACAAAACCCTGCAAAAATTCCCAAAACAGTTTGGATTCAAAAGGATTTGAATTCATATCAAATTCATACCAGAAAATGAATTTAGAAAAAAGAAAAGGACTCCTCAATGGAAAAGGCCGCACGGCCAGAATCTGGCCCAGCAGCAAATCGAGCCCAGCAAGCCCACCCGGGATCTTCTTATTCTTCTCTCACGCGCAAGCGCACGCGCTGAGCCGCTGACAGGCAGACCCCACCTACACTCCGCGCACCTCGCTGACAAGCGGGCCTTCTCCACGTCAGCGTCGTCTCCACCCGCACGACCCGTTCATCCCCAAATCAACGCGGGCGTTTCTGTGTTTAATTCGCGGCGTCAATTCGATTTATTGGCCGAGTAATTCTCGCTCGTGACCAGGCTATAAGAACCCCCTCTGTTCCCTCTCTCTTCTCCCTCAAACCCCGAACCCAGAGCGCCACCAGGCTGTGAGCATTACCCTCTGTAACCCCGCCGTCTCCGACGACTGCGCCGGCAAATCCCGGTGAGTTCTGAGCTTCCCTCTGCCTCTCGTTCTTGCAAAATAGTTCAGTGAGCCTCTGCGCTTCTTTTAACACATTTTGTTTACCCTCGCATGAACCGTAGCTCCGGCAGCATCGTCGACTGTCCGCCACCGTCTTCTGTACGAACTCCGGCGAGCTCTAGTGGTAAGCCCCGACCGCCCCGCGTCTTCTAGTTCAGGCACACGAACCTGCCTTGACTCTGTGAATCTAACCGTGTTCTCGTCTTGCCTTGGGGTGGTTCACAGCGACGTCCACGACGACCACCCGACACACCGACGCCGTCCTCCACTCCGGCGAGCAATCGCAACCGTGCCCGAGCGCCCCTTGATCAACCGCGAGTACGACGAGCTTCGCCGTGACCCCCTGAGCCCGGTGAGCTACTCCTCGTTCCCACTTACCCCCTGTAGTGCCGCCGCCGTCGTCGACCGACAGTTCCGCCGCCGGTAGCCACCGCTCCGCGCCAGTTCTTGGCCAGGACAATAGCAGCCGTTAGATCTGTATCGTAGCGCTAGGATAGATCCACTTAACCCCGAAGCGATACGCGATCTGAGCCGCCAGATTTCATTTAGATCCTACGGCTGTGAAGCTCGATCCAGTGCGAAACGGTATGGGCGAATAAGAACATGACGCGTGGCTAGGGTTAGATCTAAAAATGGATTTAAAACCTGAATTTTGATCAAAATTCAAATGCTTATAACTTTTGATTGCCACGTTAGATTTTTACAAACTTTATACCGTTGGATTCAGTGAAACAAGGCCTTTCATAATATCCAATTTATTTAGCATATAGTAACAGATAAAATGTTTTTATTTGTAGAACAAGTTTAAGGCTATTTTAAATATAGATTTATTTTGGTAAATTATATTAGTGCCAAATAAGTTTAGTTGGCAAATTTTTGACATGTTAAGTTTTTGTAGACATGAGCATACTTGGTAGAATTTTCAAAAATCACCACTTAGTAGATTCTTGCATGCATGCATTCATGTTATTTTTGGTTGTATATATTTGTGTGTAATTGTATGCTATTATTTCTTGTGTAGATTTTGCTAGTGATTGTGATTGTGAAGAGTGCTACTCTCCCCACTACCAAGGCAAGTGATATTTTCATGAATATTCCTATCCTAAGTTTTGTACTAGCATTAGATATTTTGCTAAAGTATTGCATGATATTTTGCCTAGTGCTAAGATGGGAAATCCTAAGTAGAGTGGAATAGTAGAATTGCTAGGGAATTCTCCTAAGTTAAGTTATCATAATCTGCTTAGTCTAGCTACTTAGCAAACAAGGGTGGTGAACATCTATATGGTTTATGATAAAAATATTCTAAGTCAAGAGACTTATGATTTCTTAATAAAACAACTAAGTCAAATGAACCTCCTGGGTGGAATGGAATGATTGGGTTATGTTGAGTGGTTACACAAGGCCATGGACTTGGATTGTGTATCTCACTTGTGGTATGCCACCCAGGCACAAAGGGATTTGGAGGCCAAGTGTTGAGAAAGCTTACAGTGCAACCACTTGGCAATATGGGCTCTGCCTTGATCATATAAGTTGCCTGAACTTAGTCATTTGGACAGTTGGTGGTAGTTGGGATGATAGGTTGGAATGCGTCCATTTGACTAAGGAAAAGCTTCTGAAAGGTCCTGTCTTGGGAAACCAAGTCTGGTGGGGAAAGTGCACAACCTCTGCAGATGGAAAACCTAAGTACTTAGCCTAGTCCAAGGAAATGGACAATTTGAGCATCAAGACATGGAAGCTACAAGAATCTCATCACTCCAACTTCTAAGTAAAAATTTGTGGGTGAACAAGGGTGAAGGACCCCAATGTCTATTGGTGGTTCCTTGGGAATGTTTTTGACAAAGAAGAACTTAGTGTTTTCAACTAATAGGAAAAACCTATTTTCAAGCAAAGCAAGCCAAGCTACACTTAGCCAAAATGCATATAGTAATATAGTCCACTTAAAATATACTAAGGTATCACTTTCCAATACTATTCCAAAGTATTGACCCTCTGTGGCTGTAACTTGTGATGTTGCAGGTTACTCCGATGATGAATAGGAGTCATGAGTCTACACTCAACATGCTTGCCTGTGGCACATGAAGATGAAGACTTATGTTTATTTACTTATTCCATAAACTCTTGTATTAGGCCTTTGGCCCTGAGTTGTAAAAGACTATGTTTTATCTCTGGAATGAATGTAATAAACGACCTTTGTATCTGTGTACTTCATCTTAAACTGTGGATGCTAGCATTGATCCAGGGACTAGCATTGCAATCACATGGATCCTTTCCTTTATCAAGGAGGGGTCTAACACAAATTCCCTCCTTTGCTGCTACTATAGCAGCCATATACTTAGCCTTTTGTTGTAGTATCCGTCACAATGTATTAACTTTGGAACTCTTCCAAATCCATCATGAAAACTTTCTTTCCATTTCATTGTGCCACTCATAGTTTAAATTGAGATAAACTTAATTTGTATCTTGTGACAAAACTAGTATCAATGTAATGATTTACAATGAACTATTTATAATTGTTTGTCACCTCTACACAAATATATTCTTAGTTCTTCCAAAAGATCATAAGAATATCCTTACTATCGTCCAATGATCATTTTATGATTCATTCTGGTATTTGCTCATAACACTTAGAGCATAGGACATATCTGGATGTGTACATATCATGGTATGATTGATCAAAACATTCTCGTGATTTCACTCATCAAGTGTCAAAGCACTTGAATATTGTTTCACTTATCAAGTGTCGATACACTTGAATCTTGATTCAATTCCTTTCCATGCGACAAGAACCGTTTCTTGTCGTTTCTATAATATGTCCATTATTCTTGGGAAATCTTTTCTTAATACTGCAGGTGCTGTCATCAATTGTAATCAAGGAAAAGTAACTTTTAATATTAATGACAAAGATCATACTGTCTATTTCCCCAAGAAGATTGATAAGAGCTATTGCCTGAATTCCACTGAAAATATTGAGAGCATCAAAGTTGGAGAAATATATTGTCCCATTCCAAAAGAAAGTTTTGAAACTATTATGATTGGGACCATTACTATCAAGTTTGAGGTAGCATAATCACTTTATGGAATGCAAAGTTTTGCTTCATATAAGATTTTTTTAGTAACAAGACTTGATCATGTAGGGTTCGCAGCATAGAAAACAAAATTTTTCCTACGATGGGAACAACTATGTACCAAGATCTATCTACTAGATACAAACAACGGGCGGATGTATATCCGTAGAGAACATACCCTTGAAGACCGACAAAGCTTAATGAGTCCAAACTCGTGGTTGATGTAGACGATCTCTTGCCGATCTCAAGATCGAGAGGAAGTCCTAGCGCCGCAAAACAGCAGCGCATCCGTGCTTGCACACACGTTCGAGGCACCGAGCAACCTCCGCCTCCTCGCTCCAGCGATGCAGCGGAAGCACAACTCTTTATTGCCGAATAGCCACCGGGAACATGTATCTCGCTAGTCCGAGACCATGGGGGATAAATTCTAGAGGGGGAGAGAGATCCTTCACGAGGAGGTGTGGTGTGAGAGGAGGAGAGGGGGGCCTTTTATAGGGGAGAGGGGGGGCACCCAAGGGGCATGGCGCCCAGCCATGGGGCTGCCCCCACCTCTTCCACATTCATGTGGGTGGAGCTCCCACTCAAAATGAAAAGCCTCCACTCCCATTAAAAAGCCTCCACTCAAAAATCCACTCACATGCATTAAATTTCCACCAAATTTAATGCAAGCTCTCATTTAAATAAAACTATTTTATTTATTTATTCAGAATTTTGTTAATTACTTTAATTAACAAACATTCACATAAAACCCCTTGCTAGTATTACATTTCACATGCAGAACCAGTTTCAGCAATTTCAACCGAAACAGTTTCGGTGTCTAGTGAAATAAATTCCTGCGCTTTCCTTTTCTTTTCGGCATGAAACTTTTGCTCCAATTGGATGTCGGTATCTCTTAAGTGTGTCACCCTACGGTTCGCGAATAATATGGACATGATCGAGACCCCTCTCAGATCAATAGTTAGAAGCGGGATCTGGAGACCCATACTGACTCCCACACATTCAACGATGACTTTCTTGTGATCGTCGGAACCTTTTACGCTAGTATCTTAATCCTTTTGTTTCGCGATATATTACATGTCTGAGATTCGATCATCGGTATCTCCATACCTAGTTTGATCTCGTTACTGACATGCACTCTTTTCTCGTTCCCGTGATATAACATTCTAGTGATCAAATCACTTGCTTGCAAGCTAACCAATGTGATATCACCGAGAGGGCCCAGAGTGTATCTATCCGTCATCGGGATGAACAAATTCCACTCTTGATCCATGGGCCTCAACATAACACTTTATTAGTTCTAAATCCATCTTTATAATCACCCTGTTAAGGTGTGACGTTTGATGTTATCAAGAAACTCTTCCGGTGTTAGTGATTGACATGATCTCATGGTCTAAGGATTAGGATCACTTCGTAAGTTGTTATAGCAATATAAACTCAATGACTTTGATCGTAATGCTATACTTCGGATGAATGTTCATCACACCATTACACTAATGTTGTGATCCCGTTATTAACAACATCCAATGTCCATGATCAAGAAACTTTGATCATCTTGTTAATCAACGAGCTAGTTTATGAGAGAGGCATAACTAGGAACTTC
Organism: Avena atlantica; assembly: GCA_910589765.1. NCBI lineage: Eukaryota > Viridiplantae > Streptophyta > Magnoliopsida > Poales > Poaceae > Avena > Avena atlantica. Next base: position 84,112,577 of record OU342733.1, read on the forward strand.
CTTTTTGTTTATTAAACACACATGTATTAACGTTTCCATATTAATACAATTATAGCATGTAAAATAAACATTTATCATAAACAAGGAATACGATAATAACCACTTTATTATTGCCTCTCGGGCATATTCCCTTCAGTCTCCCACTTGCACTAGAGACAATAATCTAGTTTAAAAACTTTGCGTATTGAACACCTATGGCTTTCTGGTGTTCCATATACGCAATTGCAAGTGGTTAACATAATCTACGGATCTGACGCTTCAGGTCCGTGTGTATTTGCATATCTTTGCGTCTTCACGCATCACTCATTCTCCAATGAGATGGAATTGTATAAATTTGGTCTTTCGGTGAGACCTTTAGTTCCTTGGGGTTAAATCATGTCGATACTATTGTCATACAATATATCTTTAGTGTTAGCCCGTTACGAACCACACCTTAGTTTGATAACAAACTACTTGACACAAATTGTAACATCCCAAAAATCATAGTTTCAAAACTCATTTATATCATCTTTGCATCATTCATCCATTTAGGGTTTTTCTCAAAAATCATTTAGAGACAGAAGTTTGAGCTATGATTTCATGTGGGTAATTTATCCCAAATGGCCATCACCCTTTGAAATTTGAATGTTTAGGTACTTGTTTGCTTGCCTCCATTGATGGAAAGATTAGGTGAAACTTTTAACCCAAGGTTCCAAATTTAGAAATAGTTTCAAAATCCTTTTTCAAATATTTGCAAACTAGAGCAAATCTCTGTTTACTTTGAAACCCAAGCTTGACCAAGCCTTGCTAGGTAACCACTTAGTTAAAATGACTGTTTTTGAACCCACAAAACCCTGCAAAAATTCCCAAAACAGTTTGGATTCAAAAGGATTTGAATTCATATCAAATTCATACCAGAAAATGAATTTAGAAAAAAGAAAAGGACTCCTCAATGGAAAAGGCCGCACGGCCAGAATCTGGCCCAGCAGCAAATCGAGCCCAGCAAGCCCACCCGGGATCTTCTTATTCTTCTCTCACGCGCAAGCGCACGCGCTGAGCCGCTGACAGGCAGACCCCACCTACACTCCGCGCACCTCGCTGACAAGCGGGCCTTCTCCACGTCAGCGTCGTCTCCACCCGCACGACCCGTTCATCCCCAAATCAACGCGGGCGTTTCTGTGTTTAATTCGCGGCGTCAATTCGATTTATTGGCCGAGTAATTCTCGCTCGTGACCAGGCTATAAGAACCCCCTCTGTTCCCTCTCTCTTCTCCCTCAAACCCCAAACCCAGAGCGCCACTAGGATGCGAGCATTACCCTCTGTAACCCCGCCGTCTCCGACGACTGCGCCGGCAAATCCCGGTGAGTTCTGAGCTTCCCTCTGCCTCTCGTTCTTGCAAAATAGTTCAGTGATCCTCTGCGCTTCTTTTAACACATTTCGTTTACCCTCGCATGAACCGTAGCTTCGGCAGCATCGTCGACTGGCCGCCACCGTCTTCTGTACGAACTCCGGCGAGCTCTAGTGGTAAGCCCCGACCGCCCCGCGTCTTCTAGTTCAGGCACACGAACCTGCCTTGACTCTGTGAATCTAACCGTGTTCTCGTCTTGCCTTGGGGTGGTTCACAGCGACGTCCACGACGACCACCCGACACACCGACGCCGTCCTCCACTCCGGCGAGCAATCGCAACCGTGCCCGAGCGCCCCTTGATCAACCGCGAGTACGACGAGCTTCGCCGTGACCCCCTGAGCCCGGTGAGCTACTCCTCGTTCCCACTTACCCCCTGTAGTGCCGCCGCCGTCGTCGACCGACAGTTCCGCCGCCGGTAGCCACCGCTCCGCGCCAGTTCTTGGCCAGGACAATAGCAGCCGTTAGATCTGTATCGTAGCGCTAGGATAGATCCACTTAACCCCGAAGCGATACGCGATCTGAGCCGCCAGATTTCATTTAGATCCTACGGCTGTGAAGCTCGATCCAGTGCGAAACGGTATGGGCGAATAAGAACATGACGCGTGGCTAGGGTTAGATCTAAAAATGGATTTAAAACCTGAATTTTGATCCAAATTCAAATGCTTATAACTTTTGATTGCCACGTTAGATTTTTACAAACTTTATACCGTTGGATTCAGTGAAACAAGGCCTTTCATAATATCCAATTTATTTAGCATATAGTAACAGATAAAATGTTTTTATTTGTAGAACAAGTTTAAGGCTATTTTAAATATAGATTTATTTTGGTAAATTATATTAGTGCCAAATAAGTTTAGTTGGCAAATTTTTGACATGTTAAGTTTTTGTAGACATGAGCATACTTGGTAGAATTTTCAAAAATCACCACTTAGTAGATTCTTGCATGCATGCATTCATGTTATTTTTGGTTGTATATATTTGTGTGTAATTGTATGCTATTATTTCTTGTGTAGATTTTGCTAGTGATTGTGATTGTGAAGAGTGCTACTCTCCCCACTACCAAGGCAAGTGATATTTTCATGAATATTCCTATCCTAAGTTTTGTACTAGCATTAGATATTTTGCTAAAGTATTGCATGATATTTTGCCTAGTGCTAAGATGGGAAATCCTAAGTAGAGTGGAATAGTAGAATTGCTAGGGAATTCTCCTAAGTTAAGTTATCATAATCTGCTTAGTCTAGCTACTTAGCAAACAAGGGTGGTGAACATCTATATGGTTTATGATAAAAATATTCTAAGTCAAGAGACTTATGATTTCTTAATAAAACAACTAAGTCAAATGAACCTCCTGGGTGGAATGGAATGATTGGGTTATGTTGAGTGGTTACACAAGGCCATGGACTTGGGTTGTGTATCTCACTTGTGGTATGCCACCCAGGCACAAAGGGATTTGGAGGCCAAGTGTTGAGAAAGCTTACAGTGCAACCACTTGGCAATATGGGCTCTGCCTTGATCATATAAGTTGCCTGAACTTAGTCATTTGGACAGTTGGTGGTAGTTGGGATGATAGGTTGGAATGCGTCCATTTGACTAAGGAAAAGCTTCTGAAAGGTCCTGTCTTGGGAAACCAAGTCTGGTGGGGAAAGTGCACAACCTCTGCAGATGGAAAACCTAAGTACTTAGCCTAGTCCAAGGAAATGGACAATTTGAGCATCAAGACATGGAAGCTACAAGAATCTCATCACTCCAACTTCTAAGTAAAAATTTGTGGGTGAACAAGGGTGAAGGACCCCAATGTCTATTGGTGGTTCCTTGGGAATGTTTTTGACAAAGAAGAACTTAGTGTTTTCAACTAATAGGAAAAACCTATTTTCAAGCAAAGCAAGCCAAGCTACACTTAGCCAAAATGCATATAGTAATATAGTCCACTTAAAATATACTAAGGTATCACTTTCCAATACTATTCCAAAGTATTGACCCTCTGTGGCTGTAACTTGTGATGTTGCAGGTTACTCCGATGATGAATAGGAGTCATGAGTCTACACTCAACATGCTTGCCTGTGGCACATGAAGATGAAGACTTATGTTTATTTACTTATTCCATAAACTCTTGTATTAGGCCTTTGGCCCTGAGTTGTAAAAGACTATGTTTTATCTCTGGAATGAATGTAATAAACGACCTTTGTATCTGTGTACTTCATCTTAAACTGTGGATGCTAGCATTGATCCAGGGACTAGCATTGCAATCACATGGATCCTTTCCTTTATCAAGGAGGGGTCTAACACAAATTCCCTCCTTTGCTGCTACTATAGCAGCCATATACTTAGCCTTTTGTTGTAGTATCCGTCACAATGTATTAACTTTGGAACTCTTCCAAATCCATCATGAAAACTTTCTTTCCATTTCATTGTGCCACTCATAGTTTAAATTGAGATAAACTTAATTTGTATCTTGTGACAAAACTAGTATCAATGTAATGATTTACAATGAACTATTTATAATTATTTGTCACCTCTACACAAATATATTCTTAGTTCTTCCAAAAGATCATAAGAATATCCTTACTATCGTCCAATGATTATTTTATGATTCATTCTGGTATTTGCTCATAACACTTAGAGCATAGGACATATCTGGATGTGTACATATCATGGTATGATTGATCAAAACATTCTCGTGATTTCACTCATCAAGTGTCAAAGCACTTGAATATTGTTTCACTTATCAAGTGTCGATACACTTGAATCTTGATTCAATTCCTTTCCATGCGACAAGAACCGTTTCTTGTCGTTTCTATATTGAACTCCTTCAATATCTCATATATGTACGTTTGGCATAACCATATTAGCGTCACGGTCTATCCACTATAGACTTTCATTCTAATTATTCGGGTTTTGCCTAAGTCTTTCATCAAAATGAAATTCTTAACCTCTATCAATAAAATATACATCATTTCTAATCAACAAGATGTCCTCCACATAATGTATTAGAAATATGTCTTAGCGCTCCCACTTAATTTCTTGCAAATGCAAGCATCTTCATCGTCTCCTGATGAAAAACTCCTTATTCATCATGGTGAAGATTCCAACTCCGCGATGCTTACTTCAACAATTGAAGTTTGCATGCCCCTTTTTAGCATCCTTTGAATTAACAAAACCCTTTGGATCATGCCATGTACACGTCCTAGGTAACCATTCTATTAAAAGAACTTTGTTTTGTTTATTCATCTACCATATACCAAATTATATGTAGTGGTTGCTACTTTAATCCGTCCAGACTAAATATCGCTATGAAAGATCAAATCTTGTCATAGTCAACTCCTTGAACATTGTCATAAAATACTTTACGGCATGTCGACTATTTCATAGATGTGAAACATCCATGTCTGTTTCTTTATAGATCCAAATACGACTGATAGGTTTTTACACCTTTCCGGAGGGTCTTCCAAGTTCAAAACTTGACTTCTCGTGTATGGAACCATCACGGATTTTATGGCTTCAAGCCATTTGACGGAGTCAGGGCCCATCATCGCTTCTTTGTATGTATTCGGTTCATTATTGTCAAACAATAATGATTTACTCTCAAATCTTAGCATTTGATTGTTTAACCGACCTACTTGGTTCAATAGGAACTTAGATCTCCGTGACCACAACCTTTGAGGCACATAAGCTATGAGCATTATGGCAGCCTTCAGAACGATTTCCGGCGCTGCACAACTCAGCACATATAGCTAAGGTTCGTTAACCTTATCAAAGTTCTATTGTCCTCCCACTTAACTTTTACGAAAAATTCCTTCTCCAAGAAACTTCACGTTTCAAGCGACAAACCCTTTTGTCCTTGGTGTTATGAAGGAATAACCAATTGTTATTCGAAATAACCTACAAAGACATGCTCATCCGACTTCGGTTGTAAACATCTTACTTATGTTTAGCATACCAAAATTTAAGAAATGACAACTTGGGTTTTACCCCAAACCATAACTTCCATGGTGTCATTTCAACGGATCAAGATGGAGCTCTTTTCAGTGTAAAAGCGGTAGTCTCTAAAGATTTAATCTTTTAAAACATAATGGCAGTTTTATAAATAACACCTTTGATCCAACCATGTCAAACAAGGTTTCATTACAAATCTCAAACACTCCATACTCCTATGGTGTTTCGGGAGATGTAAATCTAGGTGTTTTGCTAAACTTGCAACTGAAATAAATCCCTTTATGATAAAATCATAATTCATATTTTATTGTTACACTTGTAACTCAAACAAATCCCTTATGATAAAATCATAAACCATTTATTTTCTTGTTACAATGATTTTGCACTTCATCTTGAAAGTCTTTGAAACGTTTTCAAAATATTTCATACTTCTTTCTCATTAAGTGAACATTCACTCAAATTTCTGGAGAAAGCATATGAAGTTGAAATCCATCGCTTACGACTATACATAATGGACTACATACATCGATATGTATAAATTCCAATAATTTAGTCGTTCATTCTTCTTTGGCCTTTGAACGAAGTTTTAATTATCATGTGGAAAGTCTCACAAGCGTCAGTTGAGCAAATCAAAGACTCCAAAAATCCATGAATATGGAGATTCTTCATGTTTTCTTTCCAATATAATTTAAACGGCGATGTCACTTCGTAAGTGATCTTCCAATCATTTGTCTTGCGACATTTTAGCATTAGGTTTTATGGATGTGATTTCTCCAACTAGATTTGTAAATCATCCATCTTATATGGAATACGGTAATTATTTGAACAACCTTTGTTCTCATAATACCTGATTCAAATAACAATTATTAAAACAAATCTTGAAGTCAAGCCTTGATGTCAACGAGAAATACAAACAACGGTTTGTTTGTTTTCGATGAACATCATCACATATTCTGTTGCTAGTTACTTAGGCCATTGTGGTTCATGAATTGCGTCATTCCGTATGAAATTTCATACGAACCAATTCGGTATCCAATACCCAAAAACCACATTGTTTAACAAGCAAAGAATACAACCATAACATGTATATAATCTATATACCTAAATTGGATATTTCCAATCTTTTATTTTCTGCCAAATATATTTTATAGATTCTCTTTCAGCATTTCCTTTTCTTTTTAAAAGAATCTATCAACATCAACAGTGGCTCCATATACATGACACATAGTCCAAAGCGTGTATATTCAAATAATAATACCTTTGGACTTGCACTTTGAAGTAGATCACCATCATCAAAATGATCGGTATTCTTTCAAAATCCATTCTTTAGTAATCTTTTAGTGTAGTAAACACTTTACATACATCTTCTATTCACCCTTATCATGACGACTTTCATGATCAAGCTACTTTAGCTTATAAAGGAGAATCGTGAGTATAAAATTACTTTCCAAAACCCTTTTGGATGTCTAGCATCTCCAACCTTCGTAAATTCTCATCCTATATGAGAACACATATTATACTCTATCATATTGCAACCAAAACATTGTATCAGATATCGTTATATCTGCCACACATGATGGTTTCTGAAACAATTCTTTCAGATCCTAGATAAACTTGATATTAAAACAATCAAGAATCATGGAGGCAAACATGATACTTAAGATACTAACACTGGAATTGTTACTCTCGATTTAATACCAACTATTAAATTTCATGGAGTAAATAGAGTTTGCTGAAAGTTTGCAATAGGACTTTAAACTTTAGATTGACACTCAACACAATACGATACCAGTTCGTAAAGTATATATCCAGAATTCTATAGTTCTATTATCTCAATTACAACTATGCATAAGGTGGTGAACGAATGCCAATGACTACAACAAATTATGCAAATTCACTTTGATTTAATTTATGATAAATTGAGTTCTACTAATCCAAATTAGAAATGAATTCCCACTCGAAAACGACATCCCTCGTGTCCTTTTGGTGATTGCATGAACCAAATCCACTACACCAAGTCCGATCATCACGTGAGTCGGTGTAGATTCAAAGGTGAGCATCCATATGGTCATCATATCAAAACATATGACTCATGCTTAACCTTTCGGTCCGTGTTCCGAGGCCATGTCTGTACATGCTAGGCTCGCCAAGTAAGAACCTTAGTATTCGCGTGTGTAACTGTCTTACACCCGAGATATGCTCGTGGATTCAAGTACACCCGATCATCACGTGATGTCTTGAAGCGACGAAACATTGTCGGTGCATACTTAAGGAAGAACACATTCTTATCTTGATATCTAAATGAGGGATCATCTTATTATGCTAATAAAACGCCAAACAAGCAATATAAGATGCAATCAAACATCACATGTTTATAAGTGAAATGATATGGTTCCCGCATATGATCTCCATCATGTGCACCATAATATGATCTCTATCATACCTTTATGTGTAAGGCCAAGGTCTATGGAACTTACACGCTATGTGTGTTGTAATAGTATCATCTCATACTTCTACTTACAACATCACCATATCATAACACTAGCCCAGCAACAATCTAAACTAGACGCCTCTAATTTATCCATTGCAAGTTTTACGTGGCTTAGGGCTTTCGAAGATAGAACCGTTCTTACCTACGAACATGAACCACAACGAGGATAACCAAATTGTTGACAACTCGTTGCAAATTAGATATTGACTATAGTAGGAGAGACAGACACCCGCTAGCCACTTATGCAAAACTAGTTGCATGTCAAGCGTGGAACAGGTCTCATGTGCGAGGACATGTAAAGTTTGTCCGGGCCGCTTCATCCCACTATGCCACCAATATCCAAAGTACAACTAAGAAGCAATAAAATGATCATCATCGCCCACATACTCATATGTGTACTACCCGAGCAAAGTATCTACGCACAGATCCGGCTCTGATACCACTGTAGGGTTCGCAGCATAGAAAACAAAATTTTTCCTACGATGGGAACAACTATGTACCAAGATCTATCTACTAGATACAAACAACGGGCGGATGTATATCCGTAGAGAACATACCCTTGAAGACCGACAAAGCTTAATGAGTCCAAACTCGTGGTTGATGTAGACGATCTCTTGCCGATCTCAAGATCGAGAGGAAGTCCTAGCGCCGCAAAACAGCAGCGCATCCGTGCTTGCACACACGTTCGAGGCACCGAGCAACCTCCGCCTCCTCGCTCCAGCGATGCAGCGGAAGCACAACTCTTTATTGCCGAATAGCCACCGGGAACATGTATCTCGCTAGTCCGAGACCATGGGGGATAAATTCTAGAGGGGGAGAGAGATCCTTCACGAGGAGGTGTGGTGTGAGAGGAGGAGAGGGGGGCCTTTTATAGGGGAGAGGGGGGGCACCCAAGGGGCATGGCGCCCAGCCATGGGGCTGCCCCCACCTCTTCCACATTCATGTGGGTGGAGCTCCCACTCAAAATGAAAAGCCTCCACTCCCATTAAAAAGCCTCCACTCAAAAATCCACTCACATGCATTAAATTTCCACCAAATTTAATGCAAGCTCTCATTTAAATAAAACTATTTTATTTATTTATTCAGAATTTTGTTAATTACTTTAATTAACAAACATTCACATAAAACCCCTTGCTAGTATTACATTTCACATGCAGAACCAGTTTCAGCAATTTCAACTGAAACAGTTTCGGTGTCTAGTGAAATAAATTCCTGCGCTTTCCTTTTCTTTTCAGCATGAAACTTTTGCTCCAATTGGATGTCGGTGTCTCTTAAGTGTGTCACCCTACGGTTCGCGAATAATGTGGACATGATCGAGACCCCTCTCAGATTAATAATCAGAAGCGGGATCTGGAGACCCATACTGACTCCCACACATTCAACGATGACTTTCTTGTGATCGTCAGAACCTTTTACGCTAGTATCTTAATACTTTTGTTTCGCGATATATTACATGTCCGAGATTCGATCATCGGTATCTCCATACCTAGTTTGATCTCGTTACTGACATGCACTCTTTTCTCGTTCCCGTGATATAACATTCTAGTGATCAAATCACTTGCTTGCAAGCTAACCAATGTGATATCACCGAGAGGGCCCAGAGTATATCTATCCGTCATCGGGATGAACAAATTCCACTCTCGATCCATGGGCCTCAACATAACACTTTATTAGTTCTGAATCCATCTTTATAATCACCCTGTTACGGTGTGACGTTTGATGTTATCAAGAAACTCTTCCGGTGTTAGTGATTGACATGATCTCATGGTCTAAGGATTAGGATCACTTCGTAAGTTGTTATAGCAATATAAACTCAATGACTTTGATCGTAATGCTATACTTCGGATGAATGTTCATCACACCATTACACTAATGTTGTGATCCCGTTATTAACAACATCCAATGTCCATGATCAGGAAACGTTGATCATCTTGTTAATCAACGAGCTAGTTTATGAGAGAGGCATAACTAGGAACTTCCTTTTTTGTTTATTAAACACACATGTATTAACGTTTCCGTATTAATACAATTATAGCATGTAAAATAAACATTTATCATAAACAAGGAATAAGATAATAACCACTTTATTATTGCCTCTCGGGCATATTCCCTTCAGATCAACCTTGTTAACAAAGGGATTTTAATAAACAAAACAATGCTTTCACAGTGGTTATACTTGCTTACTTTTATTTTTCTCCTTCGTAGTCTTTGCTCTTTGTCTTGTATGTCTCAATTTTGCTAGTTGTTTCCTTGTTAGTGTCTTAGAACTTCTGTAGTTTTGGTTTTGTTTTGTTTTTTTGCTTCTTCTAAAAAAACCTTTTCTACGAGAAAATCAATATTTATAGCCTGAAAATTGGCCAAAAATAAAGTTTCCCGAAAAATTCCAGAAAATTCATATTAAATTTTTCCTCGAAAAAAGGGGCAGAGGGGCACCTGGATTGGCCCAGGGGACCCACCAGGCCAGCACACCCCCTGGTGGCGTGGCCAGCCCCAGGGCACGCCTGGCCTGGGTGGGGCCCACCTGTGGCCCTCCAAAGTGTCTCCTTCGAGCCACTTCTTTCTCTCTCCCGAAAAACAACGAAAAAAATTCTCAAGCTTGAGTTCCTGCTATTCTTGCTCCCGATTTTCGATCTCCTTGCTTAGACCACCTTTGCTGCTGATTTTTGGAGGGATTGCTCTCTGGTATGTGCCTCCTCCGATTGTCCAATTAGATTTTTGATTGGTAGATTGTATCTTGAGTATTTTGCTACTATAGGTGACAGGTTGTGTGATCTTGCATGATTTTTCTATGCTTAGAGATTTCATTTTAATGCATGTTTAGCCCTCTAGCTAGTTCCTATAGTAGTTCCTCATCATTTATCAACTTGGAAATTACTTGGTTTGATGTTTGTCTAAAAATTTCAGAAAATAAGATGAGTGCATACCAACTGAATCAACATGATTTTATGGTGCTTGAGCCAATGAAAGTCCATCGCGAGGAAGAATTCTTCCCTTCCATATATCCATGCCCTGAATTTATGAGAGCTACGGGGATCCTTCAGGATTTCCAAACTATGATTTCTAATGCAGGGTTGGAACACTTGTTGAAGAGGAACCATATCAATATGTTAAGCTAACTATGGTTGTGGTGCAGGACTTCCGATTTATTTGGTCCTTGTCTAATCCCATGGTCCATTATAAAATTTATAATATAGCTGTTGACCTGCCTTTTGCTGATTTTTGTGCAGCTATTAGAGTGCCAAAGTGGGGTTCTTGTGAGAAGATTCGAGAGAGGCCTAAGACACTCATCGATTTATGTGCTGAAATTTGCCAAGGTTGCGACTTCTCAAAGGAAAGTGGTAAAATTTGGAACATTCAGCTCCCATCCATTAGATATTTTGCCTACTTCATTACCAAGTGTGTTCTTGCTAGAAAAACTGCTAGAAAGTTATATTCATTTGATCTAGCTTTTATCTCAGCTGCTTTGAATAGGGATAGATCTTATAACTTGGGTGCTTTGATAGCTTACCGTCTTACCACCAACTGCGAGAAAGGTGGAGTTTGTGGAGGTCTCATTGCCTCTCGTTTGCTAGCTTTTCATGGTTTAGAGCCTCATCATTCAGATTTTCGGTTCCCCATAGAAAGACTCGATCTCGATTCCATGGTTCAGCATAATTTTGTTTCTTCTTGGGCTACTTTGAGAGATTTACCGTAAGAAATATCCTTTTTCAAGCGTGGCTGGAGAGGGGGTAGGAATGAGAAAGTAGTCTCTTTGCCTGCACCTGCTTTGTTGAATTTTGATAACAGGCAAGGATGGTCTCTCACAGAGGAAGAACTTGACACATACGTGGCAGAGCTCTCCTAGCAAGAGGAGAATGTTGGAGAGGATGCTGAAGATGATTTGGTTCATCCCTCCAACATGGGCGAGTCTTCATACCAGCAGCTCTCCTACGATTGGAGCGCTTCTTCTTCTTGATCGCGAGGGCCTGATTATGATCATTCCTACGATGACCCACTAGCTTGGGGTTACTGCCCGCACTATTGAGCCCCACTTAGGCCAAAAGACTAAGCTTGGGGGGAGGTATACCGACATCACACTCATCTATATATCATGTTTCGTCGGTTCTTTGTATATCCATGTTTCGCTTTCTTTTTGGTTTTTGTTTCTGTTTTCCCAAAATACAAAAAGACCAAACATATTTACATTGTTTCTCTTGGTTTGTTTCTTTGCTTTTTAGCTTTGGTTTGCCTTAAGAAAAATCCAAAAAGATTTTGCTTTGTTTGTTTTTGCTTTGTGTGCTTGCTTTAAAAAATCGAAAACACCAAAAATATTTGTTTTTATTCTTTGGTTTTGTGAAGTTATTTGCAGGGTTCAGCAGTTCTCAGTGGAGTTTGGTTTCATGTTATTATTCAAGCCTCACAAGTGAAGGGCAATAATGAATATTAATGACAACTTGAGGTGTGGTAAGAGGCTGGTAATGAACTCTATTTGTTTTCATTTTTGTACATATACTCATCATTGTGGGCATGCTTAGTCCGTTCATGTAAGGTGTATGTTATTTATGGATGCTTAGTAGTTCTTTCTCTCTTATGATTAGCTCCAGCTTGCTAATAGTTTGTAGCATGTCATATGAATGTTTGCTTGCATTGTTTTATTCATAACTGGGTATGACATTGTGGTATCCTCCTATGAATGTTTCATTTGAATCAACTTGGCGCATGCTCACGCATGCATATGACTGAACAAAAGTCAGTAAGCCTCGATGATTTATTTTGCCTCAGAGTTCTTGTATCAGTTTTATGCCATAATTATCCCTGTTTTGTTGCAAGCATGATTATGACAGTTATTGCTCTCTCGTTTTTCGCTCCCTCTCTATTGCTATCCGTCACTTGCACTGAGTATGAGATCTACTCGTGTTTCCAACTCCCCAAAACCAATATTGCCAAAAGTGTCCACCATATCTACCTATTAGCATCATTTTCTATTCAGTGCATATTTAGTATGCCATGTTTTCTTCCAAATAAAATGTTTGCTTGTTATGAGAAAGTTAGTTAGTAAAGCTCTCACGAACTTGATGGCACACTTTATTTCTTGCACTTAATAAACCTGAACCATTGTGACTGTCCATGAAAGTTATATGCTTGCAAATTATAGGCCGGGAGTTAGCAGAACCGTGTTGTTACGGGGAACGCTTTTAACATTGCACTTGTATATTGTACCGAGTTGATATCATGCTCTTTTGTTTACGGATGTCGTTGGTGTGAAATAAAAGGGGAGATTGTAAGTTCATGGAGTTATATATATGTGTTAGAGAAACGCCTGGGCCGCTAGCCTAAGCCATGCCTAATCATGGTGGAAACTTGTAGCATAACCATAATGAGCAATCTATGAAGCATCCTCAATAAAAACCTATGCAAATAGCAAATAAGAAGATTGCTGAGATTGTAAGATCCCTCCCTTTTATAAAGGTAAGGATCCCTGTGATTGCAATGCTAGTCCCTGGATCAATGCTAGCATCCACAGTTTAAGATGAAGTAAACAGAAACAAAGGTCATGATTACATATCATTCTAGAGACAAACATAGTCTTTTACAACTCCATGGCCATAGGCCTAATACAAGAGTTTAACCATAACAATATAAATAAGTCTTCATCTTCATGTGCCACAGGCAATCATGTTGAGTGTAGACTCATAACCCCTAATCATCATCAGAATAACCTGCAACATCACAAGTTACAGCCACAGTGGGTCAATACATTGGAATAGTATTGGCAAGTGATACCTTAGTAGAATATTAACATCTAGATACTAAATGAATTTGGTTAAGTGTAGCTTAGGCTTGCTTTTCTCAAAATAGGTTTTACCTATCAGTTGAAAACACTAAGTTTTTCTTTGACAAAACTTTCCCAAGGAATCACCAATAGAAATTGGTGAACCTTCACCCTTGTTCAACCACAAGTTTTAACTTAGAAAATTGGGATGAGGAGATTCTTGATAGCTTCCATGTCTTGATGCTCAAGTTGTCCAATACCAGAGACATGGCTAAGTAGATTCTTCCATCTGCAGAGGTTGTGCACTTTCCCCACAAGACTTGATTTTCACCAAGACAAGACCTTTCAGAAGCCTTCCCTTAGAACAAATGGACGCGTTCCAACCTATCATCCCACTACCACCAACTGTCCAAATGGTTAAGTTATTACAACCTATATGATCCAGGCAGAGCCCATATTGCCATGTGGCTGCACTAGAAGCTTCTTAACATTTGGCATCTCAAATCCCTTTGTTCCTGGGTGGCTTTTCACAAGTGAGATACACAAGGTAAACCATAGATATGGGCCTTGTGTAACCACTCAACACAAACCATTCTTTCCATTCCACCCAAGTGTTTCATTCACTTAGTTGTTTTATTAAGCAAAAACACAAGTCAATGATTTAGAAATATTTCACATAGCATGATTATATAATCCACCCTTGGTTGCTACTAGCTAGGCTAAGCATGGCAATAGTAAGCATCTTAACTTAGAGGAAATTCTAACAATTCTACAACTACTAGGATTTCCCAAGCATAACATATAGATACTTAGCAAAATATTCATGCAAGTCCTATACAAAATATTTCTAATGCACAGGTAAAAATATAGGGATAAAAATATGAAGCACCACTTGCCTTGGTATTTTGGGGAGTAGCAACAATCTTCACAACCACAATCACTATTAGCACCAAAATCTACACATAAAATAATGGCACCAAAATCACATATCAAAAATATACAAACAAAAATATATGAATGCATGCAAATGCCATGTGATGTTTTTCTACAAAAAAACAAGACATGTATACAGTACTGAATCATAAACAAGTCCAAAACAAACCAAATAAACTTTATTTGATCTTTAAATCATTTTTCAAATAATTACTATACTCAAATTATGCCTATAAATGTCTCTGCAAAAATAACCATTTTTACAGAGGCAAAACATTAAACACATTGCATAAACAGATATGATTTTCTCTCCTGATTCCAATGATATAAAATTTGTAAGATTTGAATGTGTGGATCAAAAGTTATGAATTTTACAAGTTTGATTAACTAATAGATCAAATTTCTGTTTTAAATCTAAACTCAGGCCACGCGGCGCTCTCTGATTCGTCGGTACCATTTCACACGGATCGACCAGCGTGGACCGCACGATCTAAATGAAATCGCATGGCTAGATCTAACTCGTACCCCTTCGCTAAATGGATCTATCGTATGCGTTAGATCTAGATCTAACGGCTACCGATCAAACAACCAAAGTCTGGCGGCGCTGGCGACGATGGCGCGGCGGCGGCGCTCTGTTAGCGACGCTCCGGTGGCTATAGAGGGGGCTGGGGTCAATGGAGAGGCTTACCGAGCTCGCGTGACGATGGCGAAGCTCAACGTGGTCTTTGCTTGGACAGGGGCGCACTGGCACGGCCGGAAGACCTCGTCGGAGTTAGCTCTTGCGTCGGGTGTTCACTGCCGGAGACGGAGGCGACATTATACGGTGCAATAAGATGAACAAAAGGCATTAGGAGATGCATAGAGGCAAGGCGAACACGGTCATAAGGACTAGGGGTCAAGGGGCGGTCTGGATTTACCGTGATTGTTTGCTGGAGTCGGGCGGCGCTTCGGTCGTTCGCGGGGCTTGACAGAGACGACGACCTGGGGCGTTTTAGAGCAAACCAAAGGTGTGAGAAGATGCACACGGGCATGACAAGCAATCTCGCAAGAATGAGAGGTGAAGGGGAGAACGGGGTTCATCGGAATAGGTCACCGGAGAGCATCGGGCAGCGGCGTTGCAACTCGAATTGGCGGCAGCCTGGTGGCGGAAATGGTGTGTCGTGTGAGGGAAAATGAGCGGAGAGGGGAGGGGGTTAAGTAGCCTAAGCTAGACGGGGAGTTACTCGACGAATCAACGGGATTTAACTCGCTAATTCAACGACAGTGACGGGGGAGGAAACGGACGGAGTTGATTGTGGCGGGTTGAAGAGACGACTGGCAGGTGGGGCGTGGTTGTCAGTGAGAGAAAGAGAGAGGAGGTGGGTCCAGTCGTCATAGACTCTGCGGGTTATCCCAGTGGTGCGAATCGTTTTCCTGCGGGAAGGAGTTGCTGGGCTAAATGGGCCGAGTGGCTGGGGTTGGGCCAGATTAGCTGGTCTGCTGTATTTTTTCTCCTTTATTCCTTTTTCTTTTTCTGATTGGATTTCTGGTTTGAATTTGAAAGCTCAAAACAAATTTGTTTTAAATAAAACTTTCTCCAAAAAAAAGTTTGCTGAATCTTGCATCCTGGGATGTGTAAAACATCTAAACACACTCAATTTAAAAAAGGGTTTGGAAAAGAAGTTTAAATCATGTCTGATATAAATGTTTATAAAAGTGCATGAATGGTTTAAAATCATAATTTGTTTTTGAAAACATTGTCCAAACCTTAGGAATAACACTCAAACTCAAACCTAAATACTTACTGATTAAAATAAGTATTTTCCTATTAGAAGGTAGCAATATGGCCATTGCCTTGCTTACATAAAATAATAAGCATCAAATGCTTCTGAATTTGCAATGACTTTGGAAATGAACCCTAAATGATCATGAATGCATGGATGATATGCAAAGATTTGAAAACATGATTTTAGGGATGTTACAAATCTAAACCCCTTAAGGTGAATCTCGCCCTCGAGATTCGGATTGGCTAGCAAATAGGTGAGGGTGGTCTTTCCGAAGATCATCTTCTCTTTCCCATGTTACTTCTTCTTCGGAATGATGGTTCCATTGAACTTTGCAGAACTTAATTGTCTTAGTCCGAGTAACTCTTTCTGCAGTCTCAAGAATCTTGATGGGTTTTTCCTCATAAGTGAGATCACTTTCCAATTGAACCTCCTCCAAAGGTATGGTATCCTTCAAAGAAGTCTCTTCCATCTCCGGATGGCATTTCTAGCTGACTCACATGAAACACATTGTGAACGACAGACAATGATTCTGGCAATTCAATATCATAATCTACTTCTCCTTTACGACTCAGAATCTTGAATGGTCCAACATATCTTGGGGCCAACTTTCCTTTGACTCCAAATCTCTTCACTCCACGAAGTGGTGACACTCTAAGATAAGCTCTATCACCCACTTCATAGGTGACTTCTCTATGCTTAGAATCTGCGTAGCTTTTCTGTCGAGACTGTGCTATCTTCAATTTGTCCTTAACTAGTTTGACTTTCTCTTCAGCCTCTTTGATTATATCTGGTCCGAAAAAACTTCTTTATCCCACACCATTCCATAGTAATGGGGTGGTACACTTTCTCCCATAGAGAAACTCAAATGGTGCCATCTCAATACTGGCTTGATAGCTGTTATTGTAAGAGAATTCTACGTAAGGCAGACTTTCATCCCAACTAGCTCCATAGAGCACACACTCTCAACATGTCTTCAAGAATATGGTTGGTCCTTTCTGTTGGTCCATCAGTCTGAGGATGAAAAGCAGTGCTGAATTCCAACCTCGTTCCCAATGACTCATGTAATTGTCTCCAAAAATGGGAAGTGAATTGAGGTCCTCTATCAGACACAATACTCTTGGGTACTCCATGCAGACATACAATCCTACTCATATAGATCTTGGCTAACTTAGCACTTGTGTAGGTTGTCTTCACGGGTATGAAATGAGCCACCTTAGTTAGGCGATCCACTACTACCGAAATAGAATCATATCCTGACCTGGTCCTTGGCAATCCAGTGATGAAATCCATGCCAATCTTGTCCCACTTCCAATCAGGAATAGGTAGTGGTTGTAGCAATCCTGCTGGTTTCTGATGTTTCGCTTTCACTCTACTACATACATAACACAAAGCAATATGTTCGGCGATGTCCTTCTTGAGATTATTCCACCAAAATCTTTCCTTCATATCCATGTACATTTTGGTGTTACCCGGATGAATGGAATATGGTGAGTTGCGCGCTTCTTGTAAAATAAGTTTTCGAAGCTCCGGATCTTGCGGAACGCAGATACGTTTTCCATACCATAAAGTACCCTATTCTTCTTCATGGAATCCTTTGGATTTTCCTTTACCAATATTTTCCTTAATCTCTTCAATTTCCTGATCTGTCTTTTGGGATTCTTTGATTTTGTCCAACAAAGTGGGTTGAACATCCAATGACATTAGATGTCCTTCAGGCACAATTTCCAATCTGAGATCTCTAAATTGGGCACACAGATCATCTGGCAACTCTCCCTTAGTAAGGTCATTCACAAAAACCTTACGGCTTAGAGCATCTGCTACAACATTTGCTTTACCGGGGTGGTATTGCAAACTCAAGTCATAGTCCTTGATGAGTTCTAGCCATCTTCTTTGTCTCATGTTGATTTCTTTTTGAGTGAAGATATACTTCAAACTTTTGTGATCTGTGAACACTTCACATCGCTTTCCCAAAATATAGTGTCTCCATGTTTTGAGTGCATGGACAATAGAGGCTAACTCTAAATCATGAGTAGGGTAATTTACCTCATGAGTTTTGAGTTGTCTCAAGGCATAAGCCACAACTTTTCCTTCTTGCATTAGAACTGCACCTAATCCATGATGCGATGCATCACAATATACTTGGAAATCTTTCTCCAAATCTGGCAAACATAAGACTGGTGCTGTCACTAGTCTCTTCTTTAATTCTTGGAAACTAAGTTCACATCCTTCAGACTTTCTTGTCTTTCTTTAGTAACTCTGTCATTGGCTTAGCTACCTTGGAGAAATTCTCAATAAATCTTTGGTAGTATCCTGCCAAGCCAAGGAAACTATTAACTTCTTTTACTGACTTAGGAGATTCCCATTCAGTTACAGCTGGCACTTTGGCAGGATCAACTGCTACACCATCTCCTGACACAATGTGTCGAAGAAATCCAACTTCATTTAACCAAAATTCACAATTGCTGAATTTGGCATATAGCTTATGCTCTCTAAGCTTCTCAAGTATCAAACGCAAATGTCCTTCATGCTCTTCTTTGCTCTTGGAATAGATCAAAATGTCATCGATGAATACGACAACAAACTTGTTAAGGAACTCCATGAACACCTTATTCATCATATTCATGAAATAGGATGGTGCATTGGTCAAACCAAATGGCATCACTGTGTACTCATACAATCCATACCCAGTGGTGAAAGCTGTCTTAGGTATGTCTTGTTCTCTTATCTTGAGCTGGAAATAACCTGACCAGAGATCAATCTTTGAGAACACACAGGCTCCTTCTAGCTGATCAAACAAGTCATTGATTCTAGGTAAAGGGTATTTGTTCTTGATAGTCACCTCATTGAGTGAGCGATAATCTATGCATAACCTTTGACTTCTATCTTTCTTTTCTACAAACAAAACTGGTGCTCCCCAGGATGAAGAACTTGGCTGAATAAATCCTTTCTGCAACTGTTCTCCAAGTTGTTTCTTGAGTTCTTTCAACTCATCAACTGACACCTTGTAAGGTCTCTTTGCTATTGGTCCAGATCCTAGTAGCAAATCAATCAGAAACTCCACATCTCTATCTGTTGGCATTCCTGGTAGTTCTTCTGGAAACACATCCGGATATTCACTCACAATTGGCACACTGCCTATGCTAACCCCCTTAAGAGAATTTAGCTTACTCCCTTTTGGTTCAAAGTTAGTCTTGAATCTAATCCTTTTGTTTTCTGGAGTTGTGAGTGTGACAGTATGGTTGGCACAATCTAGCACTCCTTTGTGCTTAGTCATCCAGTCCATTCCCAAAATGACATCCAATCCTTGGGAATTTAGGATTATCAGATTAACGGGAAACTTATACTTCCCAAACTCTATGACTAGATCATGACATCCTGAGTTCACTATCATTTCTCCGCCAAGAGAACTTACTTTTATAGGACACCCAATAGTTTCTACCGGTAGTTCATTTCTTTCAACAAATGCTCTTGATATGAATGAATGAGATGCACCAGTATCAAAGAGAACAAATGCTGGAATAGAATTGAGTTTGAACTTACCAGCAACAGCATCAGGTTCCTCATAGATCTCTTCCACATTGATGTGGTTCACCTGTCCCTTCTAGAAAGGGTTGGGCTTGTTGGGTCCTTCAACTTTCTTTTCTGGGCATTCATTTGCATAATGCCCCATCTTCTTGCACTTGAAACATTCAACCTGACTAAGATCCTACTTGACAGGCTGGCTTCCACTACCACTTCCACTTCCATTGTGGTGGCTCTTGTGTCCACTCTTGTGATTTTTGTACTTGTCATTGTCATGACCACGGTGATGCTTGTTGTCATGATGACGGTTGTGGTTGTGGTGGATATTGTACTTTCCATGCTTGTGGGATCCAGAATTCCCACTATCATCATAATGGGAACGCTTGTGAGACGATCCCGAGCTATGCTTGTCAGAGTGTTTCCTCTTCCTGCTTGCAACATGTTTCATCTTGCTCTCCAAGATGGCAGCCTTGTCACAAAGAGACTGATAAGTGGGGACATAGGCCACAGATAGCTGTAGGTTCAGTTCATCGTTCAATCCTTCGAGGAACTTCTCTTTCCTCTTAGCATCTGTGTCAACTTCATCCGGTGCATAACGCGCCAGATTGTTGAACTCCTCAATATATTCAGCCACGCTGCGGTGGAGCTGCTTCAAGTTATGGAACTCCTTCTTCTTCAAACTCATCACTCCGGATGAGATGTGAGCTGTACGGAAACCATCTTCAAAGATAGCCCATGTCACATCCTCAATGGGAGTGGTGATCTGGAAGTTATCCCACCAAGTAGCTGCTGGTCTTTCCAACAGGTGCGCTGCAAACCTGACTTTCTCCTCGTCGGTACAGCCGACGGTTACCAAATCCTTGTTCACTGAGCGTAGCCAATCATTGGCCACCATGGGATCAGTAGTTCCTGAGAACTTTGCTGGCCTCAGTCTTAGGAATCTGGTGAGCATGTCAAAACCTGGTGGATTGTTGTTGTTGTTGTTGTTGTTGTTGTTGTTGTTGCTGTTGTTGTTGCTGTTGCTGTTGCTGTTGCTGTTGCTGTTGCTGTTGCTGTTGCTGTTGCTGTTGCTGTTGCTGTTGCTGTTGTTGTTGTTGTTGTTGTTGTTGTTGTTGTTGTTGTTGTTGTTGTTGTTGTTGTTGTTGTTGTTGTTATTCTGATTCTGTATGAAAGTAGTCATCATCTGCATCAGCTGTGTCTGTGCTGTCATCAGCTGTTGCATCTCTAGTGTGACATTGTTGTTGTTCGGGTTGGGGTTGGCACATCGAGGAGGCATCTGTGGTTTTCAATAAGGATAATAATGAGATACCCATAGATGCTTAACATGCAGAATACATCACATATACAATCACAAACAAGCATCAAAATAACAAGAGTTCAACAACGTAGACAACAAGTTTTGAAAAGCAAACACACCAATAGCAAGCCATCCACATGTTGGATGGTCATTGCGACTCAATAATCAAAAGCATAGTAAATAAAAGATAAATGAGTAGTCACCACTACTCCTCTGCATCAACCTCCTCATCAACAAGTGTAAGACCTACATTCTCCATAGCGGTCTTGTATTCCTCGACATTGGTAGTCAAGGCCTCCACCTTGGCTTTGAGAGCCCTCTTCTGTGAACGAAGTCTCTCAATCACAACCTGCTGATGCTCGAGCTCGAAGTCCTTGGCCTCTAGTTCTGTAGTCATTTCTCGAATCCTCTTGTTCCTATCTTGTACTCTTTTCTCTTGACTCTTGAACTTCCTATCCTCCATTTCCTTGACTATCTCATCTTGCTCCGCGAAGAGCTTGTCCTTCTCACGAAGCTGCACCTGTAATTCGTCATTGCTAAGCATGACGTTGGTCCTATCAGTATCTAGGTGCCTAAGAAGAACCTCTAGGTCCTGGAGGTACAGACGAATCGGCTCTGCCGTCTCTCTAGCAGCATCCTCGAACTCAATAGCCTCACCATCCTCGTCGCGTCTTTCGAAAGCGTGGAAGTGAGTACCTATAATCTACCGAGAGTGTCTCCCTAACAAACGCGCAAGTATATCCTGCATGACTACCTCTAGTCCTATCTCCTTGTCGTCATGCATGAGCTTGAAGGTGATAGCCTCCGTGGCTGG
The DNA here is from genome assembly GCA_910589765.1 of Avena atlantica. Taxonomy (NCBI): domain Eukaryota; kingdom Viridiplantae; phylum Streptophyta; class Magnoliopsida; order Poales; family Poaceae; genus Avena; species Avena atlantica. The sequence goes on from OU342733.1 coordinate 84,134,472, forward strand.
CTCCGTCTGGCATCCTGGCTGAGTAACCTTGAAGCCCCAAAGGTCCTTCCTCTCAAACTTGGTGAGGGGAAGCATCATGATGCTAGGAAGCGGAAGATTGAGCATACTAGTGAGCTCAATAAGACGAGTGCCAAAACGAGTTCCCTTGAACTCTTCAGCCGTGCTGATAGTAACATTAGGCATCTATTTTATAAGATAGAAGAAGTTAGAATCAACATAGATAGAGAAAATCATAAGACAAAGCATCACAAGCATATTTTTGGAAATCAAACACACACAAGTCATGGCATACATAAATCCATTACAAGCATCCAAGGTTTAACATAACTTAGACAAAAAAATTGGAAAGGAAATGATAAGTGTGGTGGTCCAACTATCGAAGTACGTTACAATCCCATCTCACTTGCCAAGTTAGCTAACAGGGCATCCCTAGAGGAAATCTTTCGATCCTGATCACATGACTCCATTGCTAAGTCTATGATGTCCTCTCTTAAACGTTGGTTGGTAGCCTCTAACTCTTGGGTATGCTTCTTTTCTTCTGTAAGGTCATTTTGGGTGTTAAGCATTCTGCACTTGAGTCTATCACCAAGCTCCTTGATGGCCTTCCAAGCTGCATCTCTTGCAGAGTCAAAGAATGTGGTGTGCATCACTGAGTTGGTGACCATGCAGAATCCTGATTCCTTGTGGTTGTCTTCCTTATTTTTATACAAGTGAAGTTGCACCCACCAATACTCCACTCCTTCATCCATCACGGGGAAACCTTTGTACACAACTGCACCATGTATTCCCATGGCAACCATGAGGTCCTTGAGGGCCTTGGGGAATTCTGTCTCACACTCCAAATTCATAGTCATGAGTGGTCCCTTCCTCACGGCTTCGTTGATGGAGTTCATCTACAAATAGAGATGAGAAAGAAGATTAGAAAAGCTTACGATAAGAAAAAGACAAGTGTGGGAGTTGTTGAAATTTTTTCCTTAGTGGTTTCTAATCCATTCCTAGGGTCATAATCCTACAGGCAACACAGTGCTCTGATACCATCTGTAAGATCCCTCCCTTTTATAAAGGTAAGGATCCCTGTGATTGCAATGCTAGTCCCTGGATCAATGCTAGCATCCAAAGTTTAAGATGAAGTACACAGAAACAAAGGTCATGATTACATATCATTCTAGAGACAAACATAGTCTTTTACAACTCCATGGCCATAGGCCTAATACAAGAGTTTAACCATAAGAATATAAATAAGTCTTCATCTTCATGTGCCACACGCAATCATGTTGAGTGTAGACTCATAACCCCTAATAATCATCAGAATAACCTGCAACATCACAATTTACAGCCACAGTGGGTCAATACATTGGAATAGTATTGACAAGTGATACCTTAGTAGAATATTAGCATCTAGATACTACATGAATTTGGTTAAGTGTAGCTTAGGCTTGCTTTGCTCAAAATAGGTTTTACCTATCAGTTGAAAACACAAAACTTTCCCAAGGAATCACCAATAGAAATTGGTGAACCTTCACCCTTGTTCAACCACAAGTTTTAACTTAGAAAATTGGGATGAGGAGATTCTTGATAGCTTCCATGTCTTGATGCTCAAGTTGTCCAATACTAGGGACATGGCTAAGTACTTAGATTCTTCCATCTGTAGAGGTTGTGCACTTTCCCCACAAGACTTGATTTTCACCAAGACAGGACCTTTCAGAAGCCTTCCCTTAGACCAAATGGACGCGTTCCAACCTATCATCCCACTACCACCAACTGTCCAAATGGCTAAGTTATTGCAACCTATATGATCCAATGAATGGGACACTATGCCAATGAATGTCCAAAGAAGAAGAAGTATAAGGAGATTACCAAGTGTGGTGCAAAAACTGCAAAGAGCTAGGTCATTATGTAGCAACTTGTCCACAGAAGATACGTGATGAACTCAATCTTATCAAATGTTACAATTGTGGTAACCAAGGACATTATGCAAGCAATTGTCTAGAAAAGATGAAGCACAAGATAAAGCCTATGAAGGATCTCAGCCTTGTCACATGTTTCAAGTGTGGAAACAAAGGACACTATGCAGATGTTTGCCCAGAGAGATTTCAACAAGATCCCAAGAAAGCCAGGATGTCATTTAGTTGGAAAATTTTTAAGGGTGGTAGTACCCTAGTTGTTTTGAGCCAGCTTGTAACCCCTAGCTTCCCCAAATCTCGGGACGAGATTTATTTTAAGGTGGTAGCCTGTCACATCACAAGATTTTCCAAATCTTGTAATGTGAAAAACAAATAAACAAAATAAATTTTTTGTTGAAAATCAGGGTGAAAAGAAACTTTTGTTTCTAAATGGAAACTTAAAATCCCATCTTGAACAAACTTTGGTAAATGGTTGAATCCAACTAAATTCAAATCAAGTAAAATGCATTCCTCATAAAATGCATCTGGAAATTTAAACACTTGGAAAATAAATCCAAAACCCTAAAACCCTAATGGAATAAAAATCATTCCAAGTTATCTCCAAGCCTATGGATTTGATCCAAATAAAAATTTGTCAACAAACATTTACAAATGATCAAGAAAGACAAATAGAAATATTATAAGACCATACAAATTGGTTTCACTTAATTAGGAACCATGAATAAAATCTTATGAATTTAATAAGATAAGGAAAGAAGTATTAAATAAAGAATAAATAAAGACCAAATTAAATCTTGGCCTAATCCATTAAACAAATAGAATGAATAGAATCCAAATCCAAATAAAATAAAAGAATAAAGAATTTTGCCTAAATAAAATAAAATGGCATTAACCATTCTATCCCTATTTTAATGAAGACAAATCTCTAATAAGAATAATTATATAATTCATGAGAAAATAGTATTTTGGAATCTACCCAAGTGGAATAAAAGTTGTTTAATTAACTTAAATGAAATAAATCTTCCAAATAAAATTATGGAAATAAAACTATACTTAATTCCATTGGAATTAAAACAAATACCCAATTCAAATGATTATGAATCATATTAAATACTTTCCAAATAATTCAAGATGAATTATTTGACACCCTATTAAACAAATAAAAACCTACTGAAGGATTTAGAAGGATTTATAAATTTAAATGGTGTTTGAAATTATTAATAAACCTTATTTGATTTAAAACAAGGGCCTAATTAGATAAATAAAAAGACCCCAAAAAGAATAAAGTTTTATTTCAAAAATTGACTTATGTATGCCGGCGCCGTGCGACGCCGTAGCCAGATCCCGTGCCGCCACCTGCCGCCGCCAGCGCCACCCATCTCTGGCAAGCGTCGTGCAATTAAGATCCAACGGCTAGGATAGAAACTAAGCGAAGGGGTAAGTAGCAACCTGAGCCGCTCGATCTGTTTAGATCCAACGCACCTGAGAGCGCGATCCGGCCAAAGCGGTTCCGACGAATAAAAACGCGCCGCGTGTCACAGAGTCTGATTTAAAAACAAGTCCAAATTTTGTAAAAACCAAATCAATTTTGTAAAATCCATAACTTTCAAACCACACGTCCAAATTTTGCAAATTTTATATCAATGGATTCAGCAAAACAAGTACTTTCTAACCATGAACTTTGTTTAGTAAAAAGATTCTGTTAAATTGATTGTTTTTGCAGAAACTTATGTATGCATGTTTAGAATATAAAAATTGTTCTAAAATGATTTTTGAAATAAAACCTTTTTAAAATGATGTGTTTTCAACCTACTGACCATAGGAATCACTTTGTGGTTTCAAAAATGTATTTGGTGAAACAAAAGAATGAATCTTTGATTTAAAAAATTTCTAGTCAAATAAAAATATGGTTTAATTATTAAAAATGGTTTTTGAAGAAAACCTTTGAGAAATGTTTTGTAAATAAACTCTCTGACCCTAAACACAAGGTTTTATGGTTTGAAAACATATTTTGGGAAACCTATAGAATGTTGCCTTATTAAAAGCATTTCTTCACCACATAAAATAATGATTTGGTTTAAAAATGGTTTATGAAGTAAAACCTTTTGTAAATGGTTTTGCCACTTTATAAAATTACCATTAGGTGTTTTCAAATGTTTATGACCCATTAGAAACCACTTTTACAAATAAAACAATCTTTAGCATGCTTGCATGCATTGTTTTGTTTTTATTATTTTATGAGATGAATTGCTTGAATGGTAGATTGAAATGTTGTTTGCTTGATTGAATTGTAGTGATTTGAAGTGAGTGAACATTGCAAAGATCAAGGAGTGAACTTATACTCTCTACCAAAAAGGCAAGTGATGCTTCATACTTTTGTCCCATTATTTTCACTATGCATTAGTGATATTTCTAAGTAGGACTTGCATGGAATTTTTGCTAAGTGTAAACTATGTCATGGGAAATCGTAGTAGATGAAACCTTAGTAGAATTCCCTAAGTTAAGATTCCTACCACTATCATGCTTAGCTTATCTAGTAGAAAACAAGGGTGGAATATAAAGTTCATGCTATGGAAAATTTCTAAGTCCGAGGACTTGTGTTTTGATTAATGAAACAACTAAGTAAATGAATCACCTAAGTGTAATGGAAGGAATGGTTTGTGTTGAGTGGTCATGCAAGTCCAGTATGCTGGGGAAAACTTGGGCATCACCAAGTCTAGTATGCTGGGGAAAACTTGGTGTCTCACTTGTGGATGGCCACCCAGGAACAAAGAGATTTGAGATGTCAAATGTTGAGAAGCTTCAAGTGCAGCCACTTGGCATTATGGGCTCTGCCTGGATCATATAGGTTGCAATAACTTAGTCAAATACACAGTTGGTGGTAGGGGTTTGATAGGTTGGAGCGCGTCCATTTTGGTCTATGGGAAGGCTTCTGAAAGATCTTGTATTGGGAAACCAAGTCTTGTGGGGAAAGTGCACCACCTCTGTAGAGTGTAAAATCTAAGTACTTAGCCATGTCCCTGGTAAAGGACAATTTGAGCATCAAGACATGGAAGCTATCAAGAATCTCCTCATCCAAATTTCTGAGTTAAAAACTTGTGGTTGAACAAGGGTTGAAAGGATCACCAATTTCTATTGGGGGATGCCTTGGGAAAGATTTTGTCAAGCAAAAACTTAAAGTTTTCAAATGATAAGGAAAATCTATTTTGAGAAATGCAAGCCTAAGCTCCACTTAGACAAATGCATGTAGATGATATACTCCACTATACTACCATAGTATCACGTGCCAATACAATTCAAATGTATTGACCCTTGTGGGTGTAACTTGTTATGTTGCAGGTTTGTTTGATATTAGTGAAGTTTAATGATTAGGATTACAAGTCTACAACCAACATGTCTGCATGTGGCACTTTGAAGATGAAGGACCCCATGCTATTGTTATATTCTGCTGCATTGTAATGAGATAGCCAAATGAGCTATGTAAGATGTAATAAATTACTTTGTTCCTGGTTATAAAGTTGTATTATGACCTTTGTTTCTTGATATTACATCTTAACTATGGATGCTAGCTATTGATCCAGGGACTAGCATTGCAATCACAGGGATCCTTTTCCTTTATAAAGGAGGGACCTTACAGCTAAATGGGCTGAGTGGCTAGGGTTGGGCCAGATTAGCTGGTCTGCTCTATTTTTTCTCCTTTATTCCTTTTTCTTTTTCTGATTGGATTTCTGGTTTGAATTTGAAAGCTCAAAACAAATCCGTTTTAAATGAAACTTTCTCCAAACAAAAGTTTGCTGAATCTTGCATCCTGGGATGTGTAAAACATCTAAACACACTCAATTTCAAAAAGGGTTTGGAAAAGAAGTTTAAATCATGTCTCATATAAATGTTTAGAAAAGTGCATGAATGGTTTAAAATCATGATTTGTTTTTGAAAACATTGTCCAAACCTTAGGAATAACACTCAAACTCAAACCTAAATCCTTACTGATTAAAATAAGTATTTTCCTATTAGAAGGTAGCAATATGGCCATTGCCTTGCTTACATAAAATAATAAGCATCAAATGCTTCTGAATTTGCAATGACTTTGGAAATGAACCCTAAATGATCATGAATGCATGGATGATATGCAAAGATTTGAAAACATGATTTTAGGGATGTTACAGAGATGCTCATTGTCTGCTTGCCTTGTCATTTTGATTATGGGATAGCTCCTATATCATGTGCAAGGGGTACCCCGTTGGCGGTTCTCTATGTTACACATGTATTTACTGTGACAAGAACTTACTGGTAACTAAAGTTGAGTAGCATGAGGAGCGGCCCTCGTACTCAAGGGACATGAGATTTCCAGTTTATGGTCTGTCAAGCATATAACTCATATTGGACCTCACTTTCACCATAACCATCTAAAGGTGCCTATGATAGGGGCAATGAGAGCTCAAAGCTAATGAGTACCATACTTTCAGCATTTGGAAGCCTTTCAAACTTTTCAAAACCTTTTCACTTCCTTGTTGAGTCACCACTTATTCTATGAGCACCTTCTTGAGAGCATAGTTGTCATTCTTTGTGTAATGTGCTTGTCTCAAAACTTGGTTAATTATGTCATAACTTTGATGCTTGTATCTCTGATATATTTATTTCTAGTCTTCATTTGAACTTCATAGGTGCTTTGGAATTCATATTTTTCTCCACCATCAAAGGCAAGAGAGATACCACTTTATCGTACCTTCTTATGAGCATTGCAATGCTGCTTATGTTTATGTTTCATGCTACTTATTATTATTGAGTTGGAATCTCTTCATAGCTTGTAATGACTATTAAGTAGACTTAGTTGCATACTCCTTATTATGAATTGTCTAAGTATCTACTCATGCGCTGAGAATATTTACATCATATGAAGCAAATGTGTTCGTGAAAGTTCTTTTATCGCACTCAATTTTCAACTGAATTGCTTGAGGACAAGAAATAAGCTAAGCTTGGGGGGAGTTGATACGTCCAAAACGTATCTACTGTCCCCAACACTTTTGCTATTGTTTATCCTCTAAACTTGTGTGATTTGGATACAACTAACACGGATTGACGCTGTTTTTAACAGAATTACCTTGGTGTCTAGTTTTTGTGCAGAAAATCAACTATCAGGAAAAATCGCGGAAAATATGCCAAAAATCCTATTTCACCAGAAGTCTCACAGAGCCAGAAGACGAGGCGGAGGTGGGCCACGAGGGGCCCACACCCCCTGGCCGTGCGGGCCAGCCCAGGCCGCGTCTGGGACAGGTGTGGCCGCCTCGGGCACCCTCTTAGCCTATAAGATGCCTTTTGACCTAAAAACTCAGGAGGGTCGACATTTTTCTAGAAAGAGTTCCGATGCGCCGCCACCATCATAAAACGCGATTCGGAACCAGAAACTCCTTTCTGGCACCTTGCCGGGACGAGTAATTTGGAGGGGATCATCGCCATCATCATCGCCGACGTCTCTCCATCAACCATCCATGTTTCCCCCATCCATAAGTGAGTAATCCCCCGCTGTAGGCTATGGGGATGGTAGGGATTGGATGGGTTCTACCATGTAATCGAATAAGATTGTTAGGGCATGGTGCCTAGTATCTCTATTAGTGATATTTGACTTTGTTGCAACTTGTTGTGCTTAATGCTTGTCGCTAGGGCTCGAGTGCCATGATCTTAGATCTAAACTTATTATTGATTCATGATGATAGTATTTTTTGTGATCTTATCTTCAAGTTGTGTACACATATCTTTGTACGGATACTAAGGCCCCAAAGTGACAGAAATTGGGACAGCCGGAGGGGATGTCTGTGATATGAGGATCACGTGTGTTCACGGAGTGTTAATGCTTTGCTCTGGTGCTCTATTAAAAGGAGTACCTTAATTGCCAGTAGATTCTCTTGAGGCCCCGCTAGAACGGGCTGGCAGGACAAACGATGGTGTGCAAGTTCTCATTGCCAGCACCTATGACTATATATGGAACGCATGCCTATGATTGTTTAGTACTTGGATGCTTTATATTATTTATCTACAAATTCCCTAGATCTTGAAGTTACATGTTTAGACTTGTCCATGCAATGCCCGTCCATCCATCCCTATGCCTACCGCACTCATATCCTACTATTTGCTACTATTGTTACTACTGCCTTTGTTTTGCTACTGCTGTTACTTTGCTATTGCTACTACAAAACTGTTACTACTGATAAACTAATGTGAGCAAGACTATTTCCAGGTGCAACTAAATTGACAACTCAGTTGTTAAGGCTTATAAGTATTCTTTGTATCCCCTCATGTCGAATCAATAAATTGGGTAATACTACTCTCGAAGACTGTTGCGATCCCCTATACTTGTGGGTCATCAGATATAAGTGTCTCGATCGTTCTACCGGTCGCATTTATATATCTCGATACGTTGTCTTTGATGAGATGGTTTTCCCGTTGGCCGCTCCCAAAGTTACAGTAGATATTCCTACCCTTTGTCACTCCATCACTTTTCCTGACTCTGAACTGGCTATGAGTGATCATGTGCGGCAATACGACCTTTCCTATTTGTCTACTAACATGTTGTCTCGAGATGATGCTTTGCATGTGCAGGTTCTTGACGATATTGACGTCCCAGCCGTTCCATCGTGCGTGTGCATGTGCATGCGTCGGCCCCGGGCTCTTCCACCGAGGCTCCTGATGCGGGGGTCGCACGGCTTGGCTCGCCCAGGCCTGCTGCTCATAGCTCGCCTGAGCCAGCAGATGACTCGTCGCTGCATGGGTCGACCACGCCTGGTTGCTCGTCATCGCCAGACGTCGGGTCGCATGGCTTGGCCCCTATGTCTCCGCTCCAGCGCGAAGCCAATGCGCCCTCGCCCGCGCCCTATGCCTCGTCATCATCTCCTGGTCATGGCATGGTCACGCGCCTCCGTGACAATACTCATCGCGATAATACCTACACCGACGGCATTGTGCGGTATGATTCGTGTAGGCGTGATCTCTTGCTAGCCCCGGTCTCTCACCTGGATGCTCTTCAGGAGCCGGAGTGGCGTGCAACGGTGTCAGAAGAATTTTCTGCTCTTTCTCAGACACAAACATGGACACTTGTTCCTTGTCTGCCTGGCACAAATGTTTTTGGCAGCAAGTGGGTTTTCAAGACCAAGCACCGTCCTGATGGTTCTATTGAGAAGCATAAGGCTCGTCTCATTTCTCGCGATTTTATCTAGCAACATGGCATTGATTATGGTGATACATTCAACCCAGTTGTGAAGCCTACAACTATTCACTTGGTTCTCTCACTTGACTCTTCGTCAGGTTGATGTGAGTAATGCATTTTTTCACGGTTTTCTGTTAGAGGATGTCTATATGCAGCAACCCCCTGCTTTTGAGGGCGCTCGGTATGCGACACATGTATGCAAGTTGCAGCATGCTATCTATGGTCTTAAGCAGTCTCCTCGAGCTTGGTATGCTCGCTTGAGTGATCGGTTGCTTCAGCTTGGTTTTGTTCCTTTCAAGACTGATACGTCCTTGTTCATCTTAAATCAGGTTGATGTCCAAGTGTTCATGTTGGTCTATTTGGACGACATAGTTATTGCTGGTTCTACTTCTATGGCAGTTGAGGGTCTGGTTCGCTCTCTCACGGACACGTTTCCTATCAAGGATTTGTGCACTTTGGAATATTTCCTTGGATTGGAAGCGTCGTACAATTCAGGGGTCATGACACTTATGCAGTGAAAATATGTGCTTGATTTGTTACATCGGGTAAACATGTAGAATTGTAATCCCACTTCCACTCCTATGGTCACCATCGAGTGGTTTTCATGAGATATAGGTGCTCTTCTCGGAACAGAAGATTCTTTTCGGTATCGCAGTGTTATTGGTAGCCTGCAGTATTTGACTCTCACCCTCCCGGATATTTATTTTGTAGTGAACAAGGTGTGACAATTTCTCTCTCAACCAATTGAAGTTCATTGGGAGGTTGTCAAACATATTCTGAGTAATGTTAAAGGAACTATGGATACTGGTCTGCGTATTCGCAAGTCATCACAACAGAATATTAGCATATTCACTGATGCAGATTGGGCTGGATGTGTTGATGATAGACACTCTATGAGTGGTTTTGCAGTTTTCATGGGTCCGATTCTTATTTCATGGAGTTCGAAGAAGCAGCCCATGGTTTTGAGATCCAGCATCAGGGCAGAATACAAGGCACTCGCAAATGGAGAAGCTGAAGCTATGTGGGTTAGTTCTTTGCTTACAGAACTAGGTGTTTCCCAACAACAAACTCCAGTTTTGTGGTGTGATAATCTAGGGGCAACTTACCTCGCGGCGAATCCTGTTTTTCATGCTCGAACTAAGAACATTGAGATTGATTTTCATTTTGTGCGAGATCAAGTTACCGATGGCTGTTTGGAGGTGAGGTTTATCTCTTCTAGTGATCAGTTGGCCGATGTCTTCACCAAGCCAGCTACACGGCAGATGTTAGACCGTTTTAGACCCAATCTAAATCTTGTATGTAATAACGATTTAGATTGAGGGGGACTGTTAAGAATGGGTCATTGTGTTGTATACGTGTTGTATTATGTAACATATACACACCTGTATGTGTACATCTGCCAAGTATATAAAGAGAAGAGGTGGAGGCACGTTGCCTACCACGAAACCCTAATCACTATTTTTTACTATGCCCATCCTGGATTCACCTACTACGCCAGCATCGGCGAATCCCGCCACACATTGTGTAGGTAATGAGAGCGCCCCCCTCCGGGATATGGGGAATGTTATAGCTAGCAGTGGATATGTTACACTCGTGCGGCAGGCGGTGGTCCGGCGGCACCAGAATGCCGTTCTCGGCCAGGACCACCAACTCCTCTTGGTTGAGGTTGCGAGTATAGGGCTCGTCATCCATGATGCCCTTTCCCTTGCCAGAGTCAGCAGCCTCGTGATTGTGTGTCATTGATGAGAGGGCGAGGGAAGCGGAGGCGACAAGGGGAGGTGAGGCAGCGAGGGTGAGAGGTGGTGTGAAAGTGGTAGTGTGCACATGGTTTTTTATGGATGACCAGGGTAGGCAGCCGAGCCGGTCGTGTAGCATTACTCCGGTGTCGGGAGCTGCACTGTCACGCGTCTAGATGATAGGACACGTTGGCATAGGGGCATCTCCTAGTCATTAACCTCACCGACCACCCGCTATATCACTGCCAACTAGGCCGGCGAGGTGCGTCCGATGTAGCCGGAGGTGTCGATGCTCCCTTGCCGAACCGTATGGTTTGGGCCGGATTGGGGTTGCCAGCTATTTTATTGGGCCTAGAAAACCGTTGGCTATATATTGGGCCCAAAATGGCGTTGACACCCCAATAAGCCTATTGGGGGTTGTATTGAGCGTGTTGGTGACCCGCAAACAGGAAAGATGCACATGTTCTCGCTGTGTCTATTTGGGGTGGCCACTTCAGCCAACGGCACCCCACAAAAAAGTGAAAGCAAAATAAAAACATAAAAAAATAAACCGAAATCAAAATAGAATTTACATATTAATTTACAAAAGGCGTTGTTCAAATAAAAAATAAAACATAAGATAAACTTAACACCCTACTACCCTACTCTAGTAGGGTAACACTCTACTCTAGTAAGGTATGTTGCTAGGAGACGGAGGCCCTAGTCCTTGTTATCGGTGCAGATGAAGATCTGCGACGGTGGCCATGCGGTGGTGGTTGGCTATGGAAGGGGAAGTGGCATAGGAGGGGCTGATGCTGCCCCGCCTGCATCGCCATTTCTTGGATGGCACCATGGAGGCCATATCACTTGGCCTCCTCCTCCATCCAGGAGAGATTAATGGCATCGTATAGATGCTCCTACATCATCTCCTCCTCCATTGGACTGTAGTCCTCTGGCGGGTCCTTTGCCGTCTCTTCCTTGAAGATGTAGCGCACATCCGGAGGCAACGCTAGAGGCGGGTCCACATACTGGGTCTCTGCACCGCTATACTGCAACCAATCTGTCCAGCCATGCTCTAGGGTGGGAATATCCATCCCGGCCACCCCTCTCTGACGCCTCCTACAACACCTCATCATAGGACTTGTAGTCCTCCTCCTCGTCATTAAGGCCCTCCAGGTCGGCCTCGTTGTACTTTTGCCGAACAGCGTGATCGGCTTCGAACCACTACTTCCATAGTGAAAATCGGTGGTGCAAGATGGGTCACATCATAGACCTAGTGAAAGGAAGTTCTAGCACTAGAGGATCTCGAAGTGGCGGGATGGGACACTGGACACAGTGACTGGCACCGACATGGGTTCCTGGTTCAAATGTCACCATTGGGCAAGGTGGACATGTGGCCACGACTATGGACTAGCACGTGACCTCGACCTCAACGTAGGTACGTTGCTCTAATCATAATGTGGGAGGAGGTCATGGTGGCCTAGGTACATGGGAGGCACGCGGAAGAACTGGTGGTCAATGCCGATGGAGGAGAACCCCTCTAGAAGGACAATGATGCCTCCTAGAGGGCAGGGAATAGGCGGTTTGAAAATTTTAGATAAAGGCTTAAACAAGTGCAGAATAAAACTAGTGTTTAACTTGTAAAGCATAAAACCATAAACACTATGGTTCACCTAAAGAAAGACAAGAAACTAGGTGATAACAAGATAAATAACTTTAAGCGCGAAGGATATCATAGGGTAAAGTGCATAAGTAAAGAGATTAGGTATAGAAATAACCGAGGCAAGCGAAGACGAATATTTATCTCCTTTTGAGGGGAAGTACGTGTTCGTCGGAGGGGTGTGCGGTAGTAAGATCACCAACATGACAAATGCCTCATCCTATTATCCGAAGAACCCACCACACGGAAATCACCTAATCCACTATGGGACACTTGATGGCAGTCACCAAACCCGTACAATCTTGGAGAAATCTCCAAAACGTAATTGTAGGATCCTAATAAATCACCACCAAGGACTCTAGATTGAGGAAGCTCCAAAAATTATTTGGAGGCCCCAAGGAATCACCACCAAGGCTACTAAACCGTTTAGGGTTCAAAGAACCCAAGAGTAACAACATCACTTGATTTTCACAAATCGGTTCTCCGTAGAGAACTCAAACTGATGCACCTAATGCAATGGCAAGCTTTCAGTAGGATTTGCATGGAGATTTTTCTAAGTATATGCTATGCCATGGGAAATCCTATATATGTTGTCTTAGTAGTTTTCCCTAAGATAAGAAACTTGCTATACTACTATGCTTAGCCTAGCTAGTAGAAAACAAGGGTGGAATATTCATACTATGTTGTTATGCAAAATCTATGACTTTGTTTTTTTATAATAAAACAACATGTGAATGAATCACCTGGGTGGAATGGAAAGATTGGTTTTTGCTAGTGGTTACACAAGGCCCATGTCTATGGTTTACCTTGTGTATCACACTTGTGGATGGCCACCCAGAATGTAAGACCCCACCTTTATAAGGTAAAGGTCCCTGTGATTGCAATGCTAGTCCCTGGATCAAATGCTAGCATCCACAGTTTAAGATGAAGTACACATATACAAAGGTTTTTATTACATCGTCATTCCAGAGATAAACATAGTATTTTACAACTCTATAGCTAAAGGCTAGTACAATAGTTCATAACATAAGTAAAATAAAATAAAGTCTTCATCTTCATGTGCCACAGGCAGGCATGTTGAGTGTAGACTCATAACCCTAATCCTCATTAGAGTAACCTGCAACATCATAAGTTACAGCCACAGTGAGTCAATACATTTGGAATTGTATTGGCAAGTGATACCATAGTAGAATAGTAGTATCTAACATCTATATGAATTTGGCTAAGTGTAGCTTAGGCTTGCTTTGCTCAAAATAATTTTTTCCTATCAGTAGAAAACACTAAGTTTTTGTTTGATAAAAACTCCCAAGGAACCACCAATAGACATTGGTGAACCTTTAACCCTTGTTCAACCACACGTTTTTAACTTAGAAATTGGGATGAGGAGATCCTTCATAGCTTCAATGTCTTGATGCTCAAATTGTCCATTGCCGAGGACACGACTAAGTACTTAGATTTCACTCTCTCGAGAAGTGGTGCACTTTCCCCACAAGACTCGACATGCATCGAGACAAGACCTTTCAGGAGCCTTCCCTTAGACCAAATGGACGCGTTCATCCTATCACCCTACCACCATCTGTCCATCTGGCTAAGTTATTGCAACCTATATGATCAAGGCAGAGCCCATATGCCATGTGGTTGCACTAGAAGCTTCTAAACACTAAGTATCTCAAATCCCTTTGTTCCTGAGTGGCTTTCCACAAGTGTGATACACAAGGTTGACCATAAACATGGGCCTTGTGTAATCACTCAACATAACCCAAACAAACCATACCAGCCAGGTGATTCATTCACTTAGTTGTTTTATTAAGCAAAAACATATGTCAAAGACTTAACAAAAATTCCATAGCATGTATATAATCCACCCTTGTTTGCTACTATCTAGGCTAAGCATGATACCATAACAAGTATCTTAACTTAGAGCAAATTCTACCAAGACTACAACTACTAGGATTTCCCATGGCATAGCATATAGATACTTAGCAAAAATTTCATGCAAGCCCTATACAAAATATCACTAGTGCATAGTCAAAATAATAGGACAAATACATGAAGCACCACTTGCCCTGGTAGTTGGGGGAGTAGCAACAATCCTCATAATCACAATCACAACTAGCACCAAAATCTACACATAAAATGATAGCACCAAATTTACATTCAAAATAATCAAGAAAAAATATATGAATGCATGAAAATGCAATGAAATGAATTCTACACTGAACAAATCAAGTCAAACAGTACTGAACACAAAACTAACTATTTATAGTCTAAATATACTTAATTTTGCTTTAAAAACATTTTTTATATAAATTATATAGTCAAAATAAGCCTATATTTTATTCTGAAAATAAACTCAATTTTACAGAAGCAAAATACAAATTCAGGTCCACAGTGGTGTAGGATTTATTTTTCCGATTCCATTGATATCTTATTTGCATTTTTTGGATAAACAGAACTCAAGTTATGAATTTTACAAGTTTGAAACTCTAATAGATATAAAAACAGATTCTAAATTGAAACCCTAGCCATGTGGCTGTGTCCGGTTGGTTGATACCGGTTCGGTTGGATCGATCATCCAGAGCCGTAGGATTTAAGTGACAACGCACGGGTCAGATCTAAATGTACCCATTCGTTAAGTGATCTAATCAGATTCATTGGATCTGGATCTAAAGACTGCTGTGCACGCAATCATAGTATGGCGACGTTAGCGTCGGCTGCGCGCCGGCGGCGACGCTCCGGCGAATGCAGAGGGGGCTGGGGGGTTACGGAGGTGCTTACCAGACTCGCGAGGTCACGCGAAAGCTCAACGTGTCATTGGCATGGGCGGGGGTGTGCTGTGGTGGCCAGAAGAGCTCGTCGGAAACCTAGCTGGCGTCGGGCACGGCTTGTTGGAGACGACGACGACGTTCCAGGCCTCCCTAGGACAAACAAACAACTTCAGTGGCTGCACAAAGACACGGCGCACATGGGTGTTTGGTCTATAAAACAAGGGGCACTCGATTTCTTACCGTAATTTCTCGTCGGAGATGAGAGGGGCGTCGGGAACTTGTAGTGGTTGACGAATCCGACGACCTAGGTCACGAGCAGACAAAATAGAGGAATGAGATGAAGCGCATGAGCAAGGATATCATACTAGCATGAACGATAAAGGGCGGGGTGGATGGAGCTCACTGCAATGTCTCGCCGAAGATGCTCGGGCAGCGGCGTTGCAAGTTGAATTCTGGGTAGCCTGGTGGTGGAGAGAGGGTGCAGAGTGAGGGGAAAAGCTCGTGGTGTGGAGGGGTTAAGTAGGCAGAGGCATGGCGAGAATAGCTTGCTGAATCAATGGCATTTACACCGTGCCATCAATGCCAGAAACGGCAGCGACGACGTGGTCTGGCGCGTGATTTGGGGGAAGATGAAGCTGCGCTGGCGCGGGTCCACCGGGCAGTGACTGCGGGGTAGAATGGGTGCAGCTGAGAGAGAGGAGAGAGGGGGAACGGCCGGGTGGGCTCGATCTGGCACTGGGACGATTTGGTAGCGCTGGCCTTTTCTCTTTTCCTTTCCTTTCTCTTTTTCTTTTTCTATTTGATTTTTTGAGGAACCAAATTCAAATGAAATTCAAATGAGTTTGAATTCAAACCACCTCTGAATTTTTGTAGTGTGATCCAAGTATTCAAACATGTGTCAAACACACTTGTTTACTCAAATACACATAGGTCCTTTGAAAATAAAAATAAAACCAAGCCTCATATGATATATAAACCATAGGCATAAATTTGGTTTTTGTTTGAGTTTTGATTTGAAAATTTTGGTGCAAGCTAAGATTGCCATGAATGTATGAATGAAGTGCAAACTTTTACAAATCATGATTTTTGGGATGTTACAAATCTAACCCCCTTAAGATGAATCTCGCCCTCGAGATTCGGATTGGCTAGCAAATAGGTGAGGGTGATCTTTCCGAAGGTCATCTTCTCTTTCCCAAGTTGCTTCTTCTTCGGAATGGTGGTTCCACTGAACTTTGCAGAATTTGATAGTCTTGGTACGAGTAACTCTTTCTGCAGTCTCAAGAATCTCGATGGGTTTCTCCTCATAGGTGAGATCACTCTCTAACTGAACCTCTTCCAAAGGTATATTATCGTTCAAAGAAGTTTCTTCCATCTCTAGATGGCATTTCTTCAACTGACTCCCATGAAACACATTATGAACTGCAGACAGTAATTTAGGCAGTTCAATTTCATAAGCCACTTCTCCTTTGCGACTCAAAATCTTGAATGGTCCAACATACCTTGGAGCCAATTTTCCTTTGACACCAAATCTCTTCACACCACGAAGTGGTGAGACTCTAAGATAAGATCTATCACCTACCTCATAGGTGACTTCTCTACGCTTTGGATCTATGTAGCTCTTTTGTCGGGACTATGCTATATTCAATCTATCCTTTACTAATCTGACTTTCTCTTCAGCTTCCTTGATTAATTCTGGCCCGAACAAATTTCTTTCTCCAACACCACTCCATAACAATGGTGTAGTACACTTTCTTCCATAGAGAAATTCAAACGGTGCCATCTCAATGCTGGCTTGATAGATATTATTGTAAGAGAATTCTGCGTATGGCAGAGTTTCATCCCAACTAGCACCGTAGTGTAGGGCACATGCCCTCAATATATCCTCCAAAATCTGATTGGTTCTTTCTGTCTGTCCATCAGTCTAGGGTGAAAAGCTGTACTGAACTCTAACCTCGTTCCCAACGACTCATGTAGTTGTCGCCAAAAATGCGAGATGAACCGAGTTCCTCTATCAGACACAATACTCTTGGGTACTCCATGCAGACACACAATCTTGTTCATGTAGATTTTGGCTAACTTAGCGCTTGTATAGGTTGTCTTCACGGGTATGAAATGAGCCACTTTAGTTAGGCGATCTACCACAACCCAAATGGAATCATATCCCGATCTAGTCCTTGGTAGTCCGGTGATGAAATCCATACCAATCTTATCCCACTTCCAATCAGGAATGGGTAGTGGTTGTAATAACCCTGCCGGTTTCTGATGTTTCGCCTTCACTCGACTACACACATCACACAAGGCAATATGCTCCGCAATGTCTTTCTTGAGGTTGTTCCACCAAAATCTTTCCTTCACATCCATGTACACTTTGGTGTTACCTGTATGAATGGAATATGGTGAGTTGTGTGCTTCTTGTAGAATCAGTTTTCGAAGCTCCGGATCTTGCGGAATACAGATACGTTTCCCATACCATAAAGTACCCTGTTCGTCTTCATGGAAACCTTTAGCTTTCCCTTTGATATTTTTTCCTTTAATCTCTTCAATTTCCTTGTCCAACTTTTGGGCTTCTTTGATCTTGTCCAACAATGTGGGTTGACCATCCAATGTCATGAGATGTCCTTCCGGTACTATCTCCAATCTGAGATCTTTGAATTGGGCACACATATCGTCTGGCAATTCTCCTTTAGTAAGGCCATTCACATAAAACTTACGGCTTAAAGCATCCGCTACAACATTTGCTTTACCGGGATGGTATTGCAAACTCAAGTCATAGTCCTTGATGAGTTCTAGCCATCTTCTTTGTCTCATATTGATTTCCTTATGAGTGAAAATATATTTCAGACTCTTGTGATCTGTGAACACTTCACAACGCTTTCCCAAAAGGTAATGTCTCCATGTTTTGAGTGCTTCTGGCAGACATAAGACCGGTGTTGTCACTAGTCTCTTCTTCAATTCCTGGAAACTGAGTTCACATCCTTCAGTCCAGTCAAACTTCTTTTCTTTCTTGAGTAACTCCATCATTGGCTTAGCTACTTTTGAGAAATTCTCAATGAAACTTCTATAGTATCCTGCCAAGCCAAGAAAACTGCGAACTTCTTTCACTGACTTGGGAGATTCCCACTCTGTTATAGCTGACACCTTTGCGGGATCGACAACTATACCGTCTCCTGACACAATATGTCCGAGAAATCTAACTTCATTCAGCCAGAATTCACACTTGTTGAATTTGGCATACAGCTTGTGCTCCCTGAGATTCTCAAGTATCAAACGCAAATGTTCTTCATGTTCTTCTCTGCTCTTGGAATATATCAAAATGTCATCGATGAATATAACAACAAACTTGTCAAGAAATTCCATGAACACCTTGTTCATCATGTTCATGAAATAGGCTGGTGCATTTGTCAAACCAAATGGCATCATGGTGTATTCATACAATCCATACCTAGTGGTGAAAGCAGTCTTAGGTATGTCTTGCTCTCTAATCTTAAGATGAAAATAGCCTGATCAGAGATCGATCTTCGAGAACACATGGGCTCCTTCTAGCTGATCAAACAGATCGTTGATTCTAGGCAAAGGGTATTTGTTCTTGATAGTCACTTCATTGAGTGAACGATAATCTATGCATAACCTTTGGCTTCTATCCTTCTTCTCAACAAACAGAATTGGTGCACCCCAAGATGAAGAACTTGGTTGAATAAACTCTTTCTGCAATTGTTCTCCAAGATGTTTCTTGAGTTCTTTCAACTCATCCACTGACATCTTGTAGGGTCTCTTTGCTATTGGTCCTGATCCTGGCAGTAAGTCAATCAGAAATTCTACATCTCTATCTGGTGGCATTCCAGGCAATTCCTCCGGAAACACATCCATATACTCTCTCACAATTAGCACACTGTCTATGCTAACCCCCTTAAGGGAATTTAGCTTACTCCCTTTAGATTCAAACTTTGACTTGAACCTAATTCGTTTCTTATCCGGGGTCGTGAGTGTGATAGTACGATTGGCACAATCCAGTACTCCTTCATACTTAGTCATCCAATCAATTCCCAAAATTACATCTAATGCTTGGGAATCTAGGATTATCAAACTAACCGGGAACTTATACTTTCCAAACTCTATTACTAGATCATGACATCCAAGGTTCACTATCATCTCTCCTCCGGGAGAGCTTACTTTTATTGGACACCCAATAGTTTCAGTTGGAATTCCATTTTTATCAACAAATGATCTTGATATGAATGAATGCGATGCGCCAATATCAAAAAGAACAAATGTTGGAAAAGAATTGAGCTTGAACTTACCAGCCACAACATCAGACTCTTCATATATTTCTTCCACATTGATGTGGTTCACTTGTCCCTTCTAAAAAGGGTTGGGCTTGTTGACTCCTTCAACTTTATTTTCTGGGCATTCATTTTCATAATGCCCCATCTTCTTACACTTGAAACACTCAACCTGACTGAGATCTTTCTTTACAGGCTGACTCCCATTACCACTTCCACTTTGGTGGCTCTTGTGTCGACTCTTGTGGTTCTTATATTTGTCACTATCATGACTGCGATGGTGCTTGTTGTCATGATGATGGTTGTGGTTGTGGTGGCTGTTGTACTTCCCATGCTTGTGGAATCCAGAACTTCCACTATCATCATTATGGGAACGCTTGTGAGATGATACCGAGCTATGCTTATCAAAGTTATGCTTCCTCTTCCTGCCCTCAACCTGTTTCATCTTGTTTTCCAAGATGGTGGCCTTGTCACAAAGTGATTGATATGTTGGAACATAGGCAACAGATAGCTGCAGGTTCAACTCATCATTAAGTCCCTCAAGGAACTTCTCCTTCCTTTTGGCATCTATATCAACCTCATCCGGTGCATAGCGCGCTAGATTGTTGAAATCCTCAATGTACTCAGCCACACTGCAGTGACGCTGTTTCAGATTGTGGAACTCTTACTTCTTCAAGTTCATCACTCCAGATGAGATGTGGGTAGTGCAGAAACCATCTTCAAAGATAGCCCATGTCACATCCTCAAGGGGAGTGGTGATCTGAAAGTTATCCCACCAGGTAGTTGCTGGTCCTTCGAGCAGATGTGCTGCGAATCTGACCATTTCTTAATCTGTGCAGCCCACAGTGACTAAGTCCTTGTTCACGAAACATAACCAGTCATTGGCTACCATTGGATTAGTTGTTCCTGAGAACTTGGTTGGTCTCAACCTCAAAAATCTGGTAAGCATGTCAAATGGTGGTGGATTGTTGGGATTGTTGTTGTTGTTGTTCTGATTTTGATTTTGGTTCTGGATGAATTGATCCATCATCTACATCAATTGATCTTGAGCTATCATCAACTGCTGCATCTCAGGGGTGACGTTATTGTTGTTGTTTGGGTTGGGGTTGGCACGACGAGGAGGCATCTGTGGTTTCAATATGGATAAGGAATGAGATAACCGGCTTAACATGCACAATACATCACAAAACAACCATCACAATAACCAAGCTCAAAATAACATAGAGTTTGAACAAAGTAAACAACAAGTTTTTGGAAAAGTAAACACGTCATAGCAAGCCATCCACATGTTAGATGGTCATTGCGACTCAGTAATCAAGATACGATAGATAAAAGATAGTCGAGTAGTCTATACTACTCCTCCATGTCGACCTCCACGTCAAAAAGTGTAAGTCCGGCTGTCTCCATGGCTGTCTTATACTCTTCGACACTAGTGGTCAAGGCCTCGATCTTCACACGGAGAGCTATCTTCTGTGAGTGCAGCCTCTCAATCAATCCCTGCTGGGTCTCGAGCTCGAAGTCCTTGGCCTCTATCTCGGCCTTCATGTCCTTGATCTTATTATTTCTTCCTTGTACTCCCTTCTCCTGATTCTTGAACTTCTTGTCCTGGCTCTCGAATCTGTCCTTCATCTCCTTGACGATCTCGTCTTGCTCCGCGAAGAGCTTGTCCTTATCCCTAACTGAACCTGGAGCTCATCATTGCTAAGCATGACGTTGGTCCTATCTGTGTCGAGGTGTCTAATAAGGCCCTCGAGGTCCTAGAGATACAGACGAACTGGCTCAATCGTCTCTCTAGTAGAACCCTCATACACCAATGCCTCTCCCTCCTCGTCACGTCTCCCAAACGGGTGGAAGTAGAGGCCTCTAAGCTTGGTGGAGTGGCATCCGCAGAGGCGTCCAAGTAGCTCCTGCATGACTACATCTAGACCCATACCCTTGTCATCGTGCATCAGCTTGAACGAAATCTCCTCCGTGAGTGGCTCCGTCTGTCGTACCGACTACGAGACTCTAAAGCCCCAAAGGTCCTTCCTCTCAAACTTGGTGAGCTGAAGTGCCTTGATACTAGGAAGTGGGAGGTTGAGCACACTAGTAAACTGCACGATGCGTGAACCAAAACGAGTTCCATTGAACTCCTCGGCAGTGCTGATCACAAAGCTAGGCATCTAATGTAAGATAGAGAAATATTAGAATCAATACGAGTAGAGAAAATTTACAAGACAACAAAAACACCAAGCACATTTTCCACAGTAAAACATACAAGTCATGGCATACACAATCCAATACAAACACTAAGGTTCAACACAACTTAGACAAATTTTTGTGAAAATACGATAAGTGTGGTGGTCCAACTAGCGGAGTACGTTACAATTCTCACTCATATGCTAAGTCTATTATATCCTCCCTTAGACGTTTTATGGTGGTCTCTAAGCCTTAGGTATACTACTTCTCCTCTTCAAGGTCATTTTTAGTGTTGATCATTCTACACTTGAGTCTTTCACCAAGCTCCTTGATAGCATTCCAAGCTGCATTTCTTGCAGAGTCAAAGAATGTTGTATACATTTCTGAGTTGGTGCCCATGTAGAATCCCGACTCTTTGTGGTTGTCTCCCTTGTTTTTATACAAGTGAAGTTGCACCCACCAATATTCTTATCCTTCATCCATCACTCAAAATCCTTTGTACACGGCCTCACCATGTATTCCCAAGCTAACCATAAGGGTTTTGAGTCCTTTGGGAAACTCCGTCTCACATTCTAAAGTCATGGTCATGAGTGGTACCTTCTTGACGGCTTTGTTGATGGCGGCCATCTACAAATAGAGATGAGAAATAAGATTAGGAAAGGTTTACGAGAAAAAAAATACAAGTGTGGAATTTGCAAAGATTTGCATTTTTCCTCAGTGGCTTTCTTAATCTAATCCAACCTAGGGTCATAATCCTACAGGCAACACAGTGCTCTGATACCATCTGTAAGACCCCACCTTTATAAGGTAAAGGTCCCTGTGATTGCAATGCTAGTACCTGGATCAAATGCTAGCATCCACAGTTTAAGATGAAGTACACAGATACAAAGGTCTTCATTACATCGTCATTCCAGAGATAAACATAGTCTTTTACAACTCCATAGCCAAAGGCTAGTACAAGAGTTCATAACATAAGTAAAATAAAATAAAGTCTTCATCTTCATGTGCCATAGGAAAGCATGTTGAGTGTAGACTCATAACCCTAATCCTCATCAGA
The DNA here is from genome assembly GCA_910589765.1 of Avena atlantica. NCBI lineage: Eukaryota > Viridiplantae > Streptophyta > Magnoliopsida > Poales > Poaceae > Avena > Avena atlantica. Next base: position 84,157,235 of record OU342733.1, read on the forward strand.
TTAACCTACAACATCATAAGTTACAGCCACAGTGGGTCAATACATTTGGAATTATATTGTAAAGTGATACCATAGTAGAATAGTAGTATCTAACATCTATATGAATTTGGCTAAGTGTAGCTTAGGCTTGCTTTGCTCAAAATAAGTTTTTCCTATCAGTTGAAAACACTAAGTTTTTGTTTGGTAAAAACTCCCAAGGAACCACCAATAGACATTGGTGAACCTTTAACCCTTGTTCAACCACAAGTGTTTAACTTAGAAATTGGGATGAGGAGATCCTTGATAGCTTCAATGTCTTGATGCTCAAATTTTCCATTGCCGAGGACACGACTAAGTACTTAGATTTCACTCTCTCGAGAAGTGGTGCACTTTCCCCACAAGACTCGACATGCATCGAGACAAGACCTTTCAGGAGCCTTCCCTTAGACCAAATGGACGCGTTCATCCTATCACCCTACCACCATCTGTCCATCTGGCTAAGTTATTGCAACCTATATGATCAAGGCAGAGCCCATATGCCATGTGGTTGCACTAGAAGCTTCTAAACACTAAGTATCTCAAATCCCTTTGTTCCTGAGTGGCTTTCCACAAGTGTGATACACAAGGTTGACCATAAACATGGGCCTTGTGTAATCACTCAACATAACCCAAACAAACCATACCAGCCAGGTGATTCATTCACTTAGTTGTTTTATTAAGCAAAAACATATGTCAAAGACTTAACAAAAATTCCATAGCATGTATATAATCCACCCTTGTTTGCTACTATCTAGGCTAAGCATGATACCATAACAAGTATCTTAACTTAGAGCAAATTCTACCAAGACTACAACTACTAGGATTTCCCATGGCATAGCATATAGATACTTAGCAAAAATTGCATGCAAGCCCTATACAAAATATCACTAGTGCATAGTCAAAATAATAGGAAAAATACATGAAGTACCACTTGCCCAGGTAGTTGGGGGATTAGAAACAATCCTCACAATCACAATCACCACTAGCACCAAAATCTACACATAAAATGATAGCACCAAATTTACATTCAAAATAATCAAGCAAAAATATATGAATGCATGAAAATGCAATGAAATGAATTCTACACTAAACAAATCAAGTCAAACAGTACTGAACACAAAACTAACTATTTATAGTGTAAATAAACTTAAATTTGCTTTAAAAACATTTTCTATATAATTTATATAGTCAAAATAAGCCTATATTCGATTCTGCATATAAACCCAATTTTACAGAAGAAAAATACAAATTCAGGTCCATAGTAGTGTAGGATTTATTTTTCTGATTCTATTGATATCTTATTTGCATTTTTTGGATAAACAGAACTCAAGTTATGAATTTTACAAGTTTGAAACTCTAATAGATATAAAAACTGATTTTAAATTGAAACCCTTGCCACGTGGCTGTGTCCTATTGGTCGATACCGTTTGGTTGAATCAATCATCCAGAGCCGTAGGATTTAAGTGACAACGCACGGTCCAGATCTAAACGTACCCATTTGTTAAGTGATCTAATCAGATCCATTGGATCAGGATCTAACGGCTGTTGTGCACGCGACCATAGTCTGGCGGCGCTAGCGTCGGCTGCGTGGCGGCGGCGCTCTGGCGGCAATGATCCGGCGAATGCAGAGGGGGCTGGGGGTTGCGGAGGTGATTACCAGACTCGCGAGGTCACACGGAAGCTCAACTTGTCACTGGCGTGGGCGGGGGTGTGCTGTGGTGGCCGGAAGAGCTCGTCGGAAACCTAGCTGGCGTCGGTCACGGCTTGTCGAAGACAACATCGATGTTCCAGGACTCCCTAGGACAAACAAACAGCTTCATTGGATGCACAAAGACACGTTGCATATGGGTGTTTGGTCTATAAAACAAGGGGCACTCGATTTCTTACCGTCATTTCTCGCCGGAGATGAGAGGGCCGTCGGGCACTTGCAATGGTTGACGAATCCGACGACCTAGGTCACGAGCAGACAAAAAAGAGGCATGAGATGAAGCGCGGGAGCAAGAAGATCATGCTAGCATGAATGAGAAAGGGCAAGGTGGACGGAGCTCACCGCAATGTCTCGCCGTAGATGCTCGGGCAGCAGCGTTGCAAGTTGAATTCTGGGCAGACTGGTGGTGGAGAGAGGGTGCTGAGTGAGGGGAAAAGCTCGTGGTGTGGAGGGGATTAAGTAGGCAGAGGCACAGCAAGAATCGCTCGCTGAATCAATGGCATTTACGCTACGCCATCAATGGCAGCAACGGCAGCGGCGACATGGTCTGGCGCGTGATTTGGGGGAAGACGAAGCTGAGATGGTGCTGGTCCGCCGAGCAGTGACTGCGGGGTAGAGTGGGTGCAGGTGAGAGAGAGGGGAGAGGGGGAAACGGCCGGGTGGGCTCGTGTGTGGCGCCCCGCAAAAACCACTACTAGAAAATCGCGTTGCTTTTGTGCATTGCATCATCATGACCGCATGCTCATGTCATCATGCCACCTTGCATTTGAGCATCGTCATCATCATGCATTTGTTTGTCTGAAACTATTTTCGAAAAACATATTTTGTTTTCTAAATACCCTGCCTTTATTTCAAAATCCAAAACCCGGGTCTCCGGATAGTTTTGTTTCGTCTACCAATGGATTTCAAAAGCCCCGTTTTAAATAATAAAATATTTAGTTTATTTTTAGGGGGCAGCCGTACCGGGCCGATCCGACCCAGTCGGCCACCCCAGTACAAAACCAGACTACCCAAAACCTTTTCCTACCCCACCCTATCCTACCCAGTTCCCTCCACCTCACCCCAACCTATCCTATCACGCCACATCACCCCTGGCCCAAACCCCACCAATCACCCGCTGCCACCTGCCCCATCCACCGCGCACGCACGCACTCCTCCGCCGCACTCGCCCCAAAACCACCTGGGCGCGCTCCCCACCGCCGCCTGCCGTTTTTCCCGCCCATGCCCACGCGCGCGAGCCGCATGCCCCAACCGCCTGCTGGCCCCACCACCTGCCCCCTGTCCCGCTCAGCCCCACCCGCAGGCCCCATCTCCCACAATCCCCTCGCCACCAACCCCGCTCATCTCTCCTTCCTCTCTCTCTCTTCCAAACCCCCTCCTCACCAACCTCTCCGGCCGATGCGCCTCGCCATCCTTCTCCCTCGTCCCCGCGTCCGCCACCGGCTACCCCTCCCCGGAAACCACCCCGACCCCACGTCCCCTCACCCGCATCTCCCCCGCATCTTCCTGGCTCTCCTCTCTGCGCATCGCCGCCGGCCCGACCTCGTCCTCGCCGGCCGCCCGAGGGCGCCCCTCTTCCCTCAACCCCCTCCTCGCTCCGCCACCGAGCTCCGTGCTCCCCATCCCCGAGCACCCCTCCTCCTCTGCGACCGCCCCTCACCTTCGGCTCTGCACCGCCACCGGCACCCTCGCCTCCACCTCGTCGGCCTGCTCTCCTCTGCAAGCTCCGCCGTCTCCCCGCCGTCGGGCCCTCCTCGCTGCAAGTCGACACCGTCCGAGCACGCCGTCGCCAGCACGTCATCGTCCGGCCCCGCACGAGCCCTAGCCTCCGTCCCCGAGCGCTCCTCCTCCCCTGCTCGAGCCACCACCGCCAGCGGGACTCCCCACATGTCGTCGTCCCTCCCCCCCGCGGCTGCGCGCCGCCAGGGCGCCGCCCTCCCCGCTGCTTCGTCCTCCTCATGATCCCGCTCCGGCCTCCACCCCGCAGCGCAGCGTCGCCGCCGTCAGCAAGCCCGGCCGCGGCTGCCATGTCTTCTACCGGGGCTCCTCCTCAGCGCCACGCCGCTGACCGCCTGCACTGCCGCCATCCGCGTCATCACCGACACCCCGCGAGACCTCCGTCGAGCCTGGTCGCCGGCGCGCCTCCCGACCCCAACGGTCTCCGGCGTCACGCGTGTCCTCCTCGCCGTGACCCTATGCTCGTCCCCGCCCATGCCTCTTCCGATGCCGAGCCGCCTCCTCCCTTCCGTCAGGCCACCAAGCCCTGCAGCGCCGCCTTCAGACCCCATCGGGGACGCGCCTTGGCCACCTTGCCGCTAGCGCGGTCACGCCTTGTCTGCTGCGTGGCTTGTGTGTGTGTTGTAGTACTCGCGGGCATCCTATTGTTCTTCTGTGTACACTACAGGCACATGTCTCGGGTACCCCTGCACGCTCGATTAGACCCCAATCTCACCGATCATCGACATCGTCTCTCAGTAATTTCGTCATGGGCGCCAAGCACTTCGTTTTCGAAGACCGACGCGCGCAGATGAGCCCGAGGAATGCCGAGAAGATCAGCGAGGACTACTTCATGGAACCTGAAGAGCGTTTCCCGGACTCCAAGAACCGAACCCAAAACCGCTCCGAGACCACCAAGCACTCCTTCCCGGACGCCAAGTTCGCCAAGAACCCGGATGCCAAGGTCACCGACACGGAACGACAAGACCTCCTTCCCGCACCGATGCCAACGACGTCGCACGCCAAGTTCTTCTTCCCGAACGCCAAGACCAACCCGATACGAGGACCCGACAAGACCTTCGTGACGACAAGATCGGCACCGACCAGGGTGGATCCGATGTGCCCCCGACGCCAACCAAGTCCTTCTTCTCGGATGCCACAAGATCGACTTCCGTTGTCCGAGACCGATCTCGTCGAGCCATTCTCCCGTCGAACCCTGAGACCCGACCCCGAACCCCGCGGAGCGCAAGTTCGCCGAACCCTAAAGTGATTCCCTATCCGAGACCCCATTATTTTTATAATATGACATTATCAACTGATGCATATTAAATTGTTCATGCATGCATACTTGTCTGTGGTTTGGGGGCATTATGCCAATTCATCTCATAATTAAATATGGAGTCTATATGCTGGATATCTTTGTCTTATTCCGGACTTCATTTAAATTAGCATAGCGAACCGAAGCCATGTTTTGTCTTGCTAATCCAACATTTAATTTGTGGGGTATCTAAACAACATGAACCATCCAATAAACTGTCGGGACCCCGGTTCCGCTTAATATGGCCTAAATGCATCGCACCTTTGCCATGTCATACATCATACATGCATCATGCCCGATTTTCTACCGTAGTATTAAATAGTGCATCCGGTGTTTGTGCTAGTGTTTTGCTTCTTCACGGACTAGGCCGATGAGTTGATGCGAGTGTCGACCCGATCTTCGGATGAACCTTCGGCAATGTTTTCAGGTGAGCACCTCCCCCTTTCTACCTATCTTACTTTTATAGTATTTATTCCCCCCTGCTGATCTATTGCTATCTGTGTTGCGATGCTCTAGTTTTCGTACCCGTGATATCCCTTGCAGCCTTATATTGCCTTGGACACATCCTATTACATGTTGTTTGGTAGGTAGTTGGACTTGCGCGTCGTAGTCGCTTGCTCAAGTGTTGTTGCGTGTCGTCCAGTACCACAGTTGTTGGAGTATTGCCACATGTTTAATTTTGGAGATGATCATGGCTTTAAATACTGTTTAATAACTAAAACTGAAGTAGGTAAATGCAGAGGCACCGGTGGGTAATAGACAATATTTGGATTTTAACCGCTCACTGGTGTCCCGTAGGACCCCGAGTTCTTGACACCTGTTCCGAGATCAAGCGCGCTAACCACAGGTGGGGTGTATGGGCACCCCCATCTATTTAGTACCTGATTCCAAGTACTGTACCGGGGGCCACAAAGTAGTTTGGGGCTTTATTACTATCCTGTACTTATGCCATTATTTACTGCTTAATTTAAGATTGTGCGAGGAATGCACCTGTACTGTTTTGGAAGCGGAGTGTTTTCGCGGTATCGACAAGCCCAGTCACATTTTCGGATTCCCGGTCGTTTACAGCCACTGACGCAAACCCTGAGTCCGTCTCGGAGACCGGCCGACTTCGTTGCGGGTAGCTTAGTGGGGTGGCCCCCATGTGCTTGCTTTGGGTCTGGGAAACGTCGTCTCCGAAACCCCGTCGACATACCGTTGGGTGTATGTTTTGTGATCTTGTACCTACCTGATCTGACAACAAGGGTGTAGGTGCGTGTGGGAACTTTGGTGCACCCCTGCAGGGTTAAATCTTTTCGAGAAGTCGTGTCCGCGGTTATGGACGACTTGGAGAACAGTTCTCGATCATAGACAACTATAACTAAAGTTTACTGCTATAATTTGACTTGTATCCGATATGACTAGTAATCAGCTTCACTGCAACGGAATGGCTAAATAAAAGTACCAACAACTGCTGGGTTTGGGGATATCTCATGATAATTGTATCTGACTAGTAAGTGTTGCAACTACAACGGAATGGTTAACTAAAAGTGCCCACTGCTTATTATATCAGGATGACTATCTATACCTGACTAGTAATTGCTGCAACGAAAACTGAATAAATAAAACTGCCAACGGTGTGAGTTCCTCGGTTGACTTCCTCGTTTGGTCTCGAGGGGGAAACACCAGGATGGGTATGTTTGGAGGTAGTATCAGGTTGGTTCCGAATAGGTCTTTCTTACCCCTCTCTGATAGCCGCTATTTGTATCGAGTCTCTATAGGTTGTTTAGTGCATGCTGCACTGCCGCTTCAGTCCACCATACCTATGTAGGCGAGGACCGCCGAATTCTAGTCTCGCCGTGTACTGGCCTCAGTACTGACCGCTCTCTTTTTCCTTTGCCCTTTGTCGGCACCCCTTTTTGTTTAAGCAGGTTTTGAGATCGACGTCGTTAGCAGGGTTACCCTTCCGGCTTGGCCTGGGCAGGGTTATGGACGCCATTGGTTATTCTTCAGGGCTCTTAGCTCAATTTGCGTCTTGTCCCTCGGACGCTGTATCGTTTTCCAGGTGATTTGGATCTTTGTATTGTATATCTGTATTCTTGACTCATTGAGTCGCTGTTGTATATATATGTTTTGTGGGTTCCATCGTGGACTATTGTGTAATGATATTAGTTCGTTTTCCACCCGCACGAAAGTGCCTGGTGGGAACCTTTGAATCGTTTCTATGCGGGTTTGGCAGGAATCGCTAAAACTTGCATAGGGCCGATTCCGAGGGTGTTACATCGTGGGCTGGATCTGGCACTGGGCCGATTTGGTAGCGCTGGCCTTTTCTCTTTTTCTTTTTCTATTTGATTTTTCAGGAACCAAATTCAAATGAAATTCAAATGAGTTTGAATACAAACCACCTTTGAATTTTTGTAGTGTGATCCAAGTATTCAAACATGTGTCAAACACACTTGTTTACTCAAATACACATAGGTCCTTTGAAAATAAAAATAAAACCAAGCCTCATATGATATATAAACCATAGGCATAAATTTGGTTTTTGTTTGAGTTTTGATTTGAAAATTTTGCTACAAGCTAAGAATGCCATGAATGAAGTGCAAACTTTTACAAATCATGATTTTTGGGATGTTACACAGGAACAAAGGGATTTGAGATATTTAGTGTTGACCAGCTTCTAGTGCAACCACATGGCATATGGGCTCAGCCTTGTCCAAATAGGTTACAAGAACTTAGCCAGATGGATAGTTGGTGGTAGGGTTGATAGGATGGAACGCGCCCATGGTGGTCTAAGAGAATGCTTCTGAAAAGTCTCGGCTCGATGCATGTCGAGTCTTGTGGGGAAAGTGCACCACATCTCGAGAGGGTAAAACCTAAGTACTTAGCCCTGTCCCCGGCAACAGACAATTTAAGCATCAAAGACATTGAAGTGATCAAGAATATCCTCATCCCAATTTCTCTAAGTTAAAACTTGTGGTTGAACAAGGGTAAAGGTTCACCAATGTCTATTGGTGGTTCCTTGGGTGTGTTTTCCAAACAAAAACTTAGTGTTTTCAACTAATAAGAAAAACCTTATTTTGAGCAAAGCCAGCCTGAACTACACTTAGCCAAATTCATATAGTTATTAGATGTTTCTATACTACAATGGTATCACTTGACAATACGATTCCAAATGTATTGACCCCCTGTGGTTGTAACTTGTGATATTGCAGGTTACTCTGATGGAGACTAGGGTTATGAGTCTACACTCAACATGTTTTCCTGTGGCACATGAAGATGACGACTTCTATTTATTTACTTTATGTTATGAACTCTATGTATTAGCCTTGGGCTAATGAGTTGTAAAGACTATGTTATCTCTGGAATGACGATGTAATAATGACTTTGTATCTGTGTACTTCATCTTAAACTGTGGATGCTAGCATTTTGATCCAGGGACTAGCACAATCACAGGGGCCTTTACCTTAAAAGGTGGGGGTCTTACAGATGGTATCAGAGCACTGTGTTGCTTGTAGTATTATGACCCTAAGATGGATTAGACTAAGGAAACCACTAGTAAAAATGCAACTCTTTGCAAATTCCACACTTGTCTCTTTTCTTCTCGTAAACCTCTCCTAATCTTCTTTCTCATCTCTATTTATAGATGGCCGCCATCAACGAAGCCGTCAAGAAGGGACCACTCATGACCATGACCTTATAATGTGAGACGAAGTTTCCCAAGACACTCAAAAACCTCATGGTTAGCTTGGGAATACATGGTGAAGCCGTGTATAAGGGATTTACAGTAATGGATGAAGGAGAATAATATTACTGGGTACAACTCCACTTGTACAAAACAAGGAGGACAACCACAAAGATTCGGGATTCTACATGGTCACCAACTCTAGAATGCACATGTCATTCTTTGACTGCAAGGAATGCAGCTTGGAATGCTATCAAGGATCTTGGTGAAAGACTCAAGTGTAGAATGCTCAACACTCAAAATGACCTTAGAGAGGAGAAGAAGTATACCCAAGACTTAGAGACCGCCATAAAACGTCTAAGGGAAGATATCATAGACTTAGCATATGAGTGATAATTGGGAGGCACACCAATAGTTGGACCACCACACTTGTCATTTTCTCGCGTTAATAATTTGATCATACCAACTATGTGGTATGGCAAAAATTTGTCTAAGTTATGTTTGAACCATAGTGCTTGTGATAGATTATTGTATGCCTTGACTTGTGTGTTTCATTGTTGAATGTATGCTTTTGGTTTTTGTTTCACTATCTTATGTTTTTCTGTTTACTTGTGTTATTTCTAATTTTTCTCTATCCTATGCAATAGATGCCTAGCTTTGTTATCAGCACCGCCGAGGAGTTCAAGGGAACTCGTTTTGGTTCTCGTATTGTGGAGCTCACTAGTGCATGTGCTCAATCTCCCCCTCCCTAACATTAAGGGACTTCAGCTTACGAAGGTCTAGAGGAAGGATCTATGGGGATTTAGAGTCTCGCAGCCAGGACGCTAGTCGGAGCCACCCACCGAGGAGATTGCGTTCAAGTTGATGCATGATGACAAGGAGAAGGGACTAGATGTTGTCATGCATGAGCTACTTGGATTCCTTTGCGGACGTCACTCCACCGAGCTCAGGGGCCTCTACTTCCACCCATTTGGGAGACGTGACGAGGAGGGAGAGGCTATAGTGTATGCCGACACCACTAGAGAGACTATTGAGCCAGTGCGTCTGTATCTTTAGGACCTAGAGAGCCTTGTTAGACACCTCAACACTGATAGGACCAATGTCATGCTTAGCAATGAGGAGCTACATGTTCAGTTGAGGGAGAAGGACAAGGCCTTCGCGGAGCAGGATGAGATCATCAAGGAGATGGAGGCTAGGTTCGAGAAGCAAGACAAGAGGTTCAAGAACCAAGAGAAGAGGGTGCAGGATAGGAAAAAGAGGATCAATGAGATGAAGGCTGAGATAGAGCTCAAGGATCTTGAGCTAGAGACACAGTAGGGAGTGATAGAGAGGCTGCGCTCGCAGAAGAGATCCCTCCGGGCGAAGGTCGATGCTTTGACCACCAGCGTGGAGGAGTACAAGACAACAATGGAGACAGTAGGACTTGCTCTTGTAGACGAGGAGGTCGACTTGGTGGAGTAGTGTTGACCACTTAGCTATCCATCTATCTATCATCCTTATATTTATTGAGTCACCATGATCATCCCACATGTGGATGGCTTTGCTAGTGTGTTTACTTTTCCAAAACTTGTTGTTCACGTTGTTTAAACTCTAAGTTATCTTGTGCTTGTTTATTTGTAATTGTTGCTATGTGTTGTATTGTGCATGTTAGTATCTATGGGTTATATCTCATTACTTATCCTTATTGAAACCATAGATGCCTCCCCATTGTGCCAATCCCAACACTAACAACAATAACAACAATGGCAATGAGATGCAGCAGCTGATGACAGCCCAGACTCATGATGCAAATGATGACCCAGTTCATGGCGAATCAGAATCAAAACAACAATAACAACAACAACAACCAAAACAACCCACCATCCTTTGATATGCTTACAAGGTTTCTGAGGTTGAGGCCTGCAAAGTTCTCGGGAACCACTGATCCTATGGTAGCCAATGACTGGCTATATTCTGTGAATAAGGACTTGGTCACTGTGGGCTGCACTGATGAGGAAAAGGTCAGATTTGCAGCACATCTGCTTGAAAGACAAGCAACTACATGGTGGGACAACTTTCAAATCATTAGTCCTATTGAGGAAGTGACTTGGGCAATATTTGAGGATGGACTCCGCACTGCTCACATCTCTTCAGGAGTGATGAGTTTGAAGAAGAAGGAATTTCACAACCTTAAGCAGCGCCACCGCAGTGTGGGAGAAAATATTGAGGAGTTCAATAATCTGGCACGCTATGCACCGGATGATGTTGACACTGATGCTAAGAGGATGGAAAAAATTCCTTGAAGGGCTGAATGATGATATGTGCATGTAGCTATCTGTTGCATATGTCCCAACTTATCAATAAATATGTGACAAAGCCACCATTTTGGAAAGCAAGATGAAATAGGTGGAGAATAGGAAGATGAAACATCACTTTGATAAGCATAGTTCGGGATCGTCACACAAGCGTTCCAATGGTGATGATAGTGGAGGTTCTGGATCCCACAAACATGGGAAGTATAACAGCCACCACAACGGTAACCGTCACAAGGATAACAAGCACCACCGTAGTCATGACAATGGTGGATATAAGAACCACAAGAGTGGACACAAGAGCCATCGCAGTGGGAATGGCAATGGAAGTCAGCCTGCTAAGAGAGACATCAGTCAGGTTGAATGCTTCAAGTGCAAGAAAACTGGGCACTATGCAAATGAATGCCCAGAAAAAAAGGCTGATGGAGCCAACAAGCCAAACCCTTTTCAGAAGGGTCAAGTGAACCACATCAATGTGGAGGAAATATATGAGGAATCTGATGCTGTGGCTGGTAAGTTCAAGCTTAACTCTTTTCCAGCACTTGTTCTTTTTTATACCGGCTCATCACATTCATTCATATCAAGAGCATTTGTTGATAAAAATGGACTTCCAACTAAAACTATTGGATGTCCTATTAAGGTAAGCTCTCTAGGTGGAGAGATGATAGTAAATTTTGGATGTCATGATCGAGTGATAGAATTTGGAAAGTATAAGTTTCCAGTTAGTCTGATAATCCTAGATTCCCAAGGATTGGATGTAATTTTGGGCATGGATTGGATGACTAAGTATGAAGGAGTAAAAGATTGTGCCAATCATACTGTTACACTCACAACCCCAGATAAGAAACGGATAGGTTCAAGTCTAACTTTGAATATAAAGGGAGTAAGATATCTCTTAATGGGGTTAGCATAGACAAAGTACCAGTGGTGAAGGAGTACCCGGATGTGTTTTTGGAGGAATTACCAGGAAATGCCACCAGATAGAGATGTGGAGTTTTTGATTGACTTACTGCCAGGATCTGTACCAATAGAAAATAGACCCTATAAGATGTCAGTTGATGAGTTGAAAGAACTCAAGAAACAACTTGGAGAATAGTTGCAGAAATGATTTATTCAACCAAGTTCTTCATCATGGGGTGCACCAGTTCTGTTTGTTGAGAAGAAGGACAAAAGTCAAAGTTTATGCATAGATTATCGTTCACTCAATGAAGTGACTATAAAGAACAAGTACCCTTTGCCTAGAATCAATGATCTATTTGATCAGCTAGAAGGAGCCCGAGTGTTCTCAAAAATTGATCTCCGACCAGGCTACTTTTAGCTAAAGATTAGAGAGCAAGACATACCTAAGACTGCTTTTACCACTAGGTATGGATTGTATGAGTATACTGTAATTCCATTTGGACTAACAAATGCACCAGCTTATTTCATGAACATGATGAACAAGGTGTTCATGGAGTTTCTTGACAAGTTTGTTGTCATGTTCATCGATGACATTTTGATCTATTCCAAGAGCAAAGAAGAGCATGAAGAACATTTGCGTTTAATTCTTGAGAAACTCATGGACCATAAGTTGTATGCCAAGTTTAGTAAGTGTGAATTTTTGTATGAATGAAGTTGGATTTCTTGGACATATTGTGTCAGGAGATGGTATAGATATCGATCCCGCAAAGGTGTAAGTTGTAACTGAGTGGGAATCTCCCAAGTCAGTTAAAGAAGTTTGTAGTTTCCTAGGCTTGGCAGGATACTATAGAAGGTTCATTGGGAATTTCTCAAAAGTAGCTAAGCCAATGACGGAGTTACTTAAGAAATAAAATAACTTTGATTGGACTAAAGGATGTGCAATCAGTTTCCAAGAATTGAAGAAGAGATTAGTATCAGCACCAGTCTTATGTCTGCCGAATTTGGAGAAAGATTTCCAAGTCTATTGTGATGCATCTCACCAAGGATTGGGTGGAGTATTGATGCAATAAGGGAAAGTTGTGGCTTATGCCTCGAGACAACTCAAAACTCGTGAAGTAAACTATCCTGCTCATGACTTAGAGTTAGCCTCTGTTGTCCATGCACTCAAAACATGGAGACACTATCTTTTGGGAAAACGTTGTGAAGCGTTGACTGATCACAAGAGTCTGAAATATATTTTCACCTAGAAGGAACTCAATATGAGACAAAGAAGGTGGCTAGAGCTCATCAAGGACTATGACTTGAGTTTGCAATACCACCCCGGTAAATCAAATGACATAGCAGATGCTTTAAGCCGTAAGGTTTATGTGAATGGCCTCACTAAAGGAGAATTGCCATATGATTTGTGTGCTCAATTCAAAGAGCTAAGATTGGAGATAGTGCCTGAAGGATATCTCATGTCATTGGAAGTTCAACCAACATTGTTGGACAAGATCAAAGAAGCCCAAAAGTTGGATAAGGAAATAGAGGAGATTAAGAGTAAAATTAGTAAAGGGAAGGCTAAAGGATTCCGTGAAGATGAACAAGGAACTTTATGGTATGGAAAATGTATCTGCATTCCGCAAGATCTGGAACTTTGAAAATTGATTCTGCAAGAAGCACACAATTCACCATATTCTATTTATCCGGGTAACACCAAAATGTACATGGATGTGAAGGAAAGATTTTGGTGGAACAATCTCAAGAAAGATATTGCGTAACATATTGCCTTGTGTGATGTGTGTAGTCGAGTAAAGGCGGAACATCAGAAACCGGAAGGACTATTGCAACCACTACCTATACCTGATTGGAAGTGGGATAATATTGGCATGGATTTTATCACCGGATTACCAAGGACCAAATTTGGATATGATTCTATTTGGGTTGTTGTGGATCGCCTAACTAAAGTGGCTCATTTAATACCCGTGAAAACTACATATACAAGTGCTAAATTGGCCAAGATCTATATGAACAGAATTGTATGTCTACATGTAGTACCTAAGAGTATTGTATCTGATAGAGGAACTCAGTTCACTTTGCATTTTTGGCGACAACTGCATGAATCATTGGGAACAAGGCTGGAATTCAGCACGGCTTTTCACCCTCAGACTGATGGATAGACATAAAGGACCAATCAAATTTTGGAAGATATGTTAAGAGCTTGTGCACTAGACTATGGATCTAGTTGGGATGAAAGTCTGCCATACGCAAAATTATCTTATAACAACAGCTATCAAGCAAGCATAGAGATGGCTTTGTTTGAATTCCTTTATGGGAGGAAGTGTACTACGCCATTACTATGGGATGGGGTAGGAGAAATAAATTTATTCGGACCGGAATTGATCGAGGAAGCTGAAGAGAAAGTCAAAATTGTAAAGGACAGATTGAAGATAGCCCAATCCCGACAAAAGAGTTACGCAGATCCAAAGCGTAGGGAAGTCACCTATGAGGTAGTGATAGAGCCTATCTTAGAGTCTCACCACTCTGTGGTGTGAAGATATTTGGAGTCAAAGGAAAATTGGCACCTCGATATGTTGGACCATTCAAGATTTTGAGCCGCAAAGGAGAAGTGGCTTATGAGATAGAATTGCCAGAATCACTGTCTGCTATTCACAATGTGTTTAATGTGAGTCAGTTGAAGAAGTGTCATCCGAAGATGGAATAATCTTCATTGAAGAACACTATACATTTGGAAGAGGTACAGTTGGAGAGTGATCTCACTTATGAAGAGAAGCCTATCAAGATTCTTGAGACTGCAGAAAGAGTTACTCGTACTAAGACTATCAAATTCTGCAAAGTATAGCGGAACTATCATACCGAAGAAGAAGCAACTTGGGAAAGAGAAGATGACCTTCGGAAAGATCACCCACACCTATTTGCTAGCCAATCCGAATCTCGAGGGCGATATTCATCTTAAGGGGGTTAGATTTGTAACATCCCAAATTTCATCAAATGCAAAGTCATGTCATTGCATGCATATCATCATGGCATATTGATCTTGCATAAAAAAATTTAAAGTTTGAAACCAAATAGAACCAAATTTATACCCCTTTGATTATATATGTATGGGGCATGGTTTCTATTTTATTTTTAACCTCAAATTATTTTGTTGAGTGGATTTATGTGTTTGACACACATTTGAATGCTAGAATCACCATACAAAAGTCTGGTGAAAATTTGAATTCAAACAGATTTGAATTAGCCATTCAAATCTACCCTTGAAAATCAAAACAAAAAAAGAAAAGAGAAAAGGAGAAAAAAATAACTGGCGCTACTTATCTGGCCCAACCCCACTCGCGGCCCAACAAGCCCACCCAGGATTTCCCCTCCTTGCTCTCTCTCTCTCACTCGTGCATGCACCCTCTCTCTCACTGCCAGTGGCCCCATTGCCACGTCAGGTCGTCGTCCCCAAACCCTGCCCGCGACCAGGCCCTCCTTCGTCTCTTCCCCCCTTCACTGCCGCGATTTCAATTCGAGTAATTGGCGATGAATGCTCGTGTAATCCCTGCCCCTTCTCCGGCTACAAAACCCCCACCCCCTCGCGGTCATTTCCCCTCACCTAGCTAGTACTAAGCGCCTCCAAGCTACTATAATTCTCGCTCGCACCGCCGCAGACCCGAGCGACTCCGGCGAAGTATTTCGGTGAGCTCTGTGCTCCCCTCTGCCCCACGTTCATACGAACTAGTTCCTATGGTCCTTGCACTTCTCATGATGCCTCTGGTTTTCCCTATTTCACCCCAGGTCGTTGTCCCTGTTGACGACTGCAAGCACCAGACACGTCGCTCGACTCCGACGAGCAATCTAGGTAAAACCCGAGCGCCCCTTGCCCTCTGCTTTACACCGTCATCTTCGTCGTGACCTTGTGCACCTTCTAATGCCCAACGTTTTCCTTTTGGTGACCTAGGTCGTCGCCTTTGTCTCCGCCAACAAGCACCCGACGCTACTGAGATCTCCGACGAGCTCCTACGCCTGTGTTCGTGCACCCCTGTCAAAACCAAGTGCACATTGAGCTTCACCACGTCCACGCGACTCTAGTAAGCCTTGGAACCACCCTCCCTATCCCCCTAGACTCGCTAGCGTGTCACGTGCAGAGCCGTCGCCACCGCCAGTGCCATGCGCGCCGCCCACTATGGTCGATTAGATCTAGGCCTTTAGATCTGCATCCTGCGGTTTAGATTAGATCACTTAGCGAACAAGTATGCTTAGATCTGGATTGTTAGATCTGACTTAATCTAATGGCGTGGAAGCGTGATCCTGAGCAAACCGATACGCACCAATCAGGAAGCGCCGCGTGCCACTGGATTTGATTTAAAGTCAGAAATTAGATCTATTAGATATTCAAACTTGTAAGTTCAATAACTTTTGATCTGTTTGTCCAAAAATTACAAATAATATATCAATAGATTCAGAAAATTGAGACCTTCATATCTATGGCCTCGGTTTGGCCATTATCTTCTATAAAAATAGGATATTATGCAGAACCATTTCTAGGCTTATTCTGGCTATATAAAATGTTTAGAAAAATTTTTTAGAGTAAATTTTGGTTTATTTAGACCTTAGAAAGTTTAATTTTTGTTCAGTACTGTTATTTTCATTTTTTAGTGTGGAAAAATCATTCCATTGCATTTGCATACATTCATATGTATATTTGTTTGAATATTGAATGTGAATTTGGTGTTATGATTTTATGTGTAGATTTTGGTGATTGTGGTGATTGTGATTGTGAGGATTGTTCCTATTCCCCCAACTACCAAGGCAAGTGGTGCTTCATATTTTGTCCTACTATTTTATCTATGCATTAGTAATATTTTGAGTAGGATTTGCATGGACATATTTCTAAGTATATGCTATGCCATGGGAAATCCTATACATGTTGTCTTAGTAGTTTTCCCTAAGATAAGAAACTTGCTATACTAGTATGCTTTGCCTAGCTATTAGAAAACAAGGGTGGAATATTCATACTATGTTGTTATGTAAAATCTATGACTTTGTTTTTTTATAATAAAACAACATGTGAATGAATCACCTAGGTGGAATGAAAAGATTGCTTTGTGTTGAGTGGTTACACAAGGCCCATGTCTATGGTTTACCTTGTGTATAAAACTTGTGGATGGACACCCAGGAAGAAAGGGATTTGAGATATTTAGTGTTTAGAAGCTTCTAGTGCAACCACATGGCATATGGGCTCTGCCTTGACCAAATAGGTTGCAAGAACTTAGCCAGATGGACAGTTGGTGGTAGGGTTGATAGGATGGAACACGTCCATGGTGGTCTAAGGGAATGCTTCTGAAAAGTCCCGTCTCTATGCATGTCGAGTCTTGTGGGGAAAGTGCACCACCTCTCGAGAGGGTAAAACCTAAGTACTTAGTCGTGTCCCCGACAACGGACATTTTGAGCATCAAAGACATTGAAGTGATCAAGAATCTCCTCATCCCAATTTCTGTAAGTTAAAACTTGTTGTTGAACAAGGGTAAAGGTTCATCAATGTCTATTGGTGGTTCCTTGGGTGTGTTTGCCAAACAAAAACTTAGTGTTTTCAACTAATAAGAAAAACCTTATTTTGAGCAAAGTCAACCTGAACTACACTTAGCCAAATTCATATAGTTATTAGATGTTTCTATACTACAATGGTATCACTTGCCAATACAATTCCAAATGTATTGACTCTCTATGGCTGTAACTTATGATGTTGCAGTTTACTCTGATGGAGACTAGGGTTATGAGTGTACACTCAACATGTTTTCGTGTGGCACATAAAGATGAACACTTCTATTTATTTACTTTATGTTATGAACTCTATGTATTAGCCTTGGGCTAATGAGTTGTAAAGACTATGTTATCTCTGGAATGACGATGTAATAATGACCTTTGTATCTGTGTACTTCATTTTAAACTGTGGATGCTAGCATTTCGATCTAGGGACTAGCATTGCAATCACAGGGGCCTTTACCTTAAAAGGTGGGGGTCTTACAACTTACTCAAGGTTTGATCGTCGGTATCTCCATACCTACTTCAACCTCGTTACCTATAAGTACTCTTTTCTTGTTCCGTAATATTACATCCCTTGTGACCTAGTCACATGCTTGCAAGTCAATTGGATGACATTCCACCGAGAGGGCACAAAGTATATCTATCTGCCATATGGATGGACAAATCCCACTCTTGATCCATGTGCTTCAACACATACTTTTAGAATACCTAATGCCACCTTTATAACCACCCAGTTACGGAAGTGGTGTTTGATGTCATCAAAGCATCAATGCGGTGATGGTGATTGTCGTGGTATTGCCGATGATTACGCCATGGAGGGGTACTCACAGTGCGTGTTTAGAGACGTGGGGGAAGTGCGGTGACCCAGCATACCACTGCATGTGTAGTATACTATAGTCGTTGACATGACATCCAAAGAACACCGTTCTGTAAATATCACATCTCTCAGAGTGATACAACAGAAACATTGCGGGTCCATATTACAAATATACACACCTTATTATTATTACAATAACAGAAGTTCGAGACTTCCAAAAGATTCAACTTACAAACCAAAATATAAAGTGTTTCAGTGGAATTTTAAAGTAGCAACTCCGACTAGGAGTTTGATCTCAACAGCTTATTCTATAGAGTTCATGTTGCTCGGCTCCGTTGGTTACTACTAAGTAGGAATACTTAGTTGGACTCGTTATCATCGACACCGTAGCGGATCTCGTAATCCACTCCTTCAACACCTCCGGACAGATCAGGTTCCTCGTAGAACACATCTTCTTGGCATTCGGCTGCATACATTGGCACGTCTTCGGGATCCTCAGAGTCTAAGGAAAGGATCAAAACAAAGAATGAGTAACAACGTTACCCAAGAAGTTCATTATATGCAAGGTGGGAAGTTTGATGCTCTAACTACCACCTCGGATTATAAATCCTTGGCACTATGCAATTTTTGTAAATCTTTCTTCAAAGATTGATTTTATTCTGAAAAACTATGACAATCAGCCTTCACAGGTTGACCAGAAATTTCATGGAGTTCCTTTCCTGCCGCGTCCGTAGCTCCTTCCCAGAACAGGGAGTAACAAGTTACAGTTCTTACGCTCTGCAGAGGTGCGTTACTTTACCCATGAGAGATCAACTCCTTGTTGCACAACCGGGCATACTTTCCCGTCCATAATTCCATGATGTGGGGCCCAGTAGTTGGTCCAAGCCAATCACTACCCCCTTCGCAACCTCGCATGCCTCCTTGGTGTACACCATGCCCACATAATGAATTACGGCAATGGTTTGTACAAACCGTTAGATGCCAGAACTATCGTGGGATGATGAGGGTTCCCACCCATATGATGCATATCCTCTACGAATTACCAATTAATATGCACGCTACGAGGATAACAGCCATGACCTGCACATCCGGCTTCATGCGAGAGGAAGAAGATACAGCTGACTTCTCTGTCCCATTCCAAATCTCATGGCTAACGCGTAATATACAGCGCTAGAATCACTGATGTTAGGGGTTATTAAGTTCCTACTTGATCATCATTGTTGCAAACAGAACCCTAAGTTCTATTGCTCCATTATATCACCACTTCGGATGATATCTATGATTTCTTTATGTGTGAAAATAATATTTTCTTTCTTTTATAATATATATGATAACACGCAATTTGCAAATACTTTGATAAAGACTCTTCAAAGGACATGAGCAAGTGATGAACTTTCCTTGTGATGGCAAGGTAGTGAAGTCTGATGCTTGCACTGGACCTTGAGCTTCTATGTCTACAAAAATATCACTATTGCCCGGTAAGGACAATATATAAAGAAGCAAAATGATTATGCAAGTAATGTAATGCATTATTTAATTTGATATGCATTTACTATATTATTGTATAAGGTTCTTTTTAATAATAATAAAGCATTTATAAATATTACTTTTTAATATATATAACATATATTGAATTATTTTATTGTATTTCCCTTTTATTTGACTTTTATTAATTTAATAATTCTTTTAGGAATTATCAATTATACATTAAAAATTGTTATTAAATATTTATTTAGTATTTTTCAAAAATACTACAATATTAATAAATAATGAAACGATTTTTATTTATTTTTATCATTGTTCAAATTTTTTGTAAAATTCCATAAGGAATATATAAATTACAAAATTCTTATAAAAATTTAAATGTCTAGAATTTTAAATCTTATTTTATTTGGATAGTGTGGATTATTGTGAATCAAAAAATATTTTATTTATAATTTTTGGACCTTTAATTTTATTTTCTAGAATTTAATTAAATCGAGGGGTATCTTGGTCTTTTCCTTTTTATTAAAACAGGCCTTAAAAGATTACTGGGCTGGTTAATCTTATTGGGCCCTAGTGTCCCATGAGTCATAGTCAAAAATACTACCCCGAAGGGTTTGGCCCATCTCAGCCCACTCCTATCTGCCTCTCTCTCCCTCGAGCTCATCCTCTCCTCCTCTGACCCCGACCCTGTGGTCGATGAGATCGCCGCTAGCGATTCCCGCCGCCGTGGGCCATTCTGGTCGCTGCCGTGGTGCAACAGGGGTTCTCGACGATGCCCGTCCTGTCTATCCCATTGGATTCGAGCCTGGGGCTCTCCTGCGATGGATTGATGTCGTCTCAAACCCTAGGGTTTGGGGGTTGGCGTGGATCCAGGTGCTGCCGCCGCCGTCGCGCGTCGTGGTGATGCTCCTCGCCTCTATGTGTGTTCTTGGTCGCTGCCGTGGCGCCGTATGGGTTGCAGCGCCCCTCTGGGGTGCTCCCCGTGCCGCCATGGACGTCGGCCCCTCTGCTTCCTCTTCTAGTCTCCAGCGAGGACCTTTGGTGAGTTCTTCTCCTCTCCCCTTGTGCTCTCTGTGCTCGCTCATTCCATGCTGGATGTTGGCAGTGACCTCTCTGGTTACTGTCTGGTTCTGATTAGGATGATTTATCCATTTAGGGTTCTTATTCTGTGGTTGATCATATACTGGATGAATTGGATCATGTTTGGATGATTTGTAAACATGCTAAGTGGTTATTGTCCTGAGGCTTGTTGCTTGAGATGATCTATAATGTTTCTGGTGGCTTATTAGATGATTTTATGCTTGGATTGCATCTAATTCAGATGGTATAGTTGCTTGGGAACCATGCTTGATAAAGTCGGTGACTTGATAACCTTTCACTGTCATTTCTGGGTTTATGCTCATGGTTATGGTGTGATGAAATCACTGTCTTAGTGCTGTTGGCTTGTGAATTAGTGTGTGGTTTGAGATCATCATGATCTCAATCAGTGAAGTTTAACATAGGAATATCCTAGTTATGATTCCTGTATTAATAGGAAAATGATTAGTAAGTTGATTGTCTGAATTTGTGATGATAAAATGTCTATTCTGATTCATATAGAATTGTTCTTGTGACACCATCATGGTATGGCACACAAGTTTGATTCTAAGCCATTGATTGGGTTGGTTTAATCTTAAGACAAACTTGGCTTTGAAAGATGTATGGAAATGTTCTTTTCTGAAATCCCTAAGACCAATGATGTTGGTCTGAGGCTTAGGGATTCAGACCTTATCTAGTTGATTCATATGGATAGTCCTGGTAGTGGTACCAGCTATTTTTTTTTGAATCAAAACTTGGAGAACAATGATAATATGCTTGATCATTCTATGGATCCAAAAGATTTGTTTCTAAGGTGCTACCCTTCCTTTAGGGATGTGCCTAGAAATTAGATCCTAGCTATATTTATGCTTTAATTATAATATATAGCTTGACAACCAGAGCAATGATGTTGCTCTGAGCTCTGGCTGGATCCTTGTACTTTGTTGTTTGCTTTTAGAGTTTAAAATCCCTATGATGGATTTAACCCACTTGGGTGCTTTCTGAGGGTTTGTTTTATAAAACAACACATGCTTCTCTCTAGATGATATGATTAGATCACGTGAAAGTTTTATGAAACTCACCATAGAATCTGATGTCTGTGGAGTAAGGTGGTGATGATGATCTTGTTTTGATGTGCTTCTGTGTTTGACCTTGAGCTAGCCTGCTCCTCCTAGCTCCTGTACTTGGTCTTGAGCTAGCCTGCTCCTCCTAGCTCCTGGACTTGGCCTTGCTATCCACCTGATCCTTCCCCCTCCTTATGTCACCATCCTGGTGATGTTTGGTTGATCTTTGGTGGTTTGGTTTGGCTGTTGTGCTTGGTAAGCTGCTGGCTAAGCTGGCTGTTCTTGTGTGCAAGCAGTGGAGAGATGCACTAGTGCCTCTCCACGGCTGTGCTGGTGATTTTGTGAGTTTGGGGCTGTGCTGTGAGGCTGACAGCACACCACATGCATGTTGGTGTGTGTCCTGCCTGTGTGCTTGCTATCACTTGTGGATATGCTTTGGTCTTGGAAGTTACTTTGATCAGATTACTTCCTAGATAGTGAGTTTGCCCCTCCTTGCTGTCAATTTGACCCCTTTGGCTTAAAATTTATGAAAGATAGATTCTTTCATATTGGTGAAACTTGCCCCTTTTTATAAATCTCTCAATGATGAATTTGTCTAGTGCACTTCACTGACACGCCTGAGAGAAAAATAATACTAACTCTAACTTTATTTTTTCTATTTAGTTTGTTTGTTTTGCAGGTACAGATATAAAGATGAAGATTTTTGTTTTGTTTTTCTTTTATAGAATAGTTATAGAATAATTCAATGTAATCTTCTTATTCTTTTGTAATTTTCATTTTTTATCTTGTAATCTTCATTTTATTCTTCTGTAATAAAGATTATATAATTTTCAATAAATAAATATTCTTATTCTTTATTCTTTTATAATTGTGAAGTTTGGAAATGATTTTAGTAAGTTACATTTTTTTGTAACTTGATTATATATTGATAATATGAAATAAGTTTTCATATTCATAATTGTTTTCTTTAGATAATGTTTGAGTCAAAATAATTAACTCTTAATTAAATCAAGATTCAATCTTATTCCTAATTTATTTGAATTATAATTCAAACACTCAAGTTTAAAAATTCAAATTTACTTTTCAAACACAAAATTCCTCAAAGATCATATCAAAGTTTATAGCAATCATCCTTTAAGACTAAACCTAATCTCAAAGTATGAAAGAAACATTGATCACTTTAGCTTTTTATTTGGCGAAAATTTTACCCACATTTTCACAGATGAATGCATGCAACATTCCATATTCCTAAATCTGCCCTTCGTTAGTTCCTAAATGCTGGGATGTTACAGACTTCCCCCCTTAAATTAAACTTCATCCCGAAGTTTGTGGAGATGTACCTGAATAGTTGTGGATAGGCTTTCCTTAAATCCTCTTCTTTCTCCCACGTGGCTTCCCTTCCAGGGTGGTGTTCCCACTGTACCTTGCAATATTTGATTGCTCTGTTCCTTAATCTTTTCTAGTTTTCTTCTAGAATCTTACAAGGCTTTTGAATATAGGTCAGGTCTGCTTGTAGTTCTATCTCTTGGTGTGTGATTGCATCATCTGGAACTTTCAAACATTTATGAAGTTGTGACACATGGAAAACATTATGCACTCACTACAAGGAATCTAGCAATATATGACCCTCCATTTTCGTCACAGAATCGTCATAGTAGTCTGTTTATGACGATGCTATGACGATTTTGAGAACGTCAAAAGCTGGGCGTCGCAAATGAACTATAACGACGTTTTTGGTAAAATCGTTATAACCATCTATGACGATATTAGATCGTCATAACGCCTATGACGATCCAATATCGTCACGGTCCATCTAGCCTAGCCAAGTCAGATCCTACGTGGCCTATCATACGTGGCAAAATTGTGACGAAATTAAATCGTCTTAAATCAAAATCAGCCCAATCCATTATAGTGGTCTATATGGGCTAGCCCAATAATTCTGGCCTTTTTCTTTTTTGGGCCTAGGCCATTTACATAGAATTTCATTCTATGTCGTGGCCTTTTATGGTACATTTATTCTATGGGTCATGGCTTTATTTGGGCGTATTCCCTTTTGGGCCTTTGTTCTATACATCTGATTTCTCTTTTATTTTTCAGCATTTTTTCCTGTTTTTTTCTAATTCCATGTGGCCTTTTTATATCCAGAACAGGCTCGGAGCTACTACCAAACCATCCTAGCAACATTTCCAAATATATATTTTACACAACACAACAATTTAACATCTAGAATTTAAATATGAAAGCCACGCGGTAATAGTATAACATGACAAGACAGCCAGATCATCATATAACACTATAATAGATATAAATAGATGATATAGTAGATATACACATGACATCAGATGCAAAGAAACAACAGCCAAAATTGATACACAATAACCAAATAAACAGCAGATGTAAACATGCAGATTCGCTACTGGCTGTCAATGCCTGGAGCATAGCTGCCTACTACTCCTTATGGCGCCCTTGTTGCTGGCCTATACCACATCCAAGAACTTTGAAATATCCTCCTTCAGCCTTCTTATTTCTATCAAACAGAAAAACTAGCATAAGTGATACGACTTGGATAAATAAATAGCAGCATATTAGCCATGGTAAGTCCATTTCCATAACAACTTGCAAGTACCAAAACATGTATTCACAAGAAAAAAGAATAGACAGTCTTTGTACATGCACAAAACATGCATGCCTAGCTTCAAAATGATGTACCAACAGCTATGCAACCAATAACAGTCATATCCAACTATTGACTGCTTATAATATTGATTTGCGGATTGAGCAAGTTATAATATCTACAGTTCTAGCACAATAGCATATAAAAAAGATGAGACAAAATAGTAAAACAATAGTACAAGTGAACACATAGTTCTTACTTATTTCTCACATGAGTCAGGAGATAGGCAAATAGAAAATAGAAGTACATCATGCATAGTTCTATATCGAACATTTGGAAATAGCAAACAACACAGTTTTCACATCACAAATGGAAGCTAGGTTCAGATAATCCGAGCAACAAAAGATCATCACAGTTCCTAATCAATGATTGACCAAGCAAGATTCCAGCATAAAGTGATACATATGTCTACATAAAATGAATATCATATTGTCCAAGTAAGATTCTAGGATAATATAGCATGTTATGGTCTAAAACTCCAAGTAAAAGCTGCTACGAATTTCATACATACACAAACGTATTATAAGTACCAAATACTTTCATGCACACTTATGTTCTAAATCAACTGGAGGTACATACTAGCTTATTTTGAACCATAGAATCAAATTGACTTTCATATGTCGGCACTTTCCAAAACATTAGTTTGCAATGTGTGCTATACAAGAGAAACATAAGAAAAAACAGTGTAACCTGAGTAATATCACAACACTAAACTGACAGGCAGCAAGATCTCCACCAATTTTGTTGTTAGGAAACAGAAATATTGGGAGGTGACCCCACCCCAACACTAAGCTATTGCATGATGTTCAGAAAGTTTCTGGAATCATAAGGGACCATGTGATCATACTCGCTACTCGTCGATGCCAAACCCATAATGTTCATCGGCTGCTGCACCCTCTCATTCTTAGTAACCTGCAGCAAAACCAACCACTCCGAGATTCAACGATCACCGCTCAGAAATAGATGTTGGCTACATTGCAGTGATAGTCTAAAATTTAGAGACAAACAAATCTATCAACCGAGTATTGTGTTAAACATGTCCTACCAAAGATTTTAGTTTCATCATACCTTTCTAGCTCTTATCTTGGCTATGCCTTTCTACAGCCTACCTTCTAGCTGCTTAAGTTCCCTCAGGGTCATGGTGCTGACAGAATCTCTCACTAATGACCTACTGGAAATTTCAGACATGTTAGGCTCCAAAAACTTGAGTTCCTATGAGGTATCATACACGATCATATGCATCATGGCATGACAGATTTTAACCTGTTTGATTTCTGCAAGATACTCATCTTCTTGCGTAGCTTGGAGGACTCCTGCCGGTAGTACTGAAAGTTCGCAATATGATTATATGAGAAAGCATTCAGAAATAACCAAATATACATTTCATAATCAAATAGCTATTTTATGTTACAATCTGCACGACAATAAGGTAGTAGACAACAAATATAGTTACTGAAAACAGTCGCTGGGACAAGCTTCCTGTTCATTTATTTGTGAGTATGATTCAATTGTGCATTAGATTTTGATTTTGCAATATCTACTCCAAAAACATAAGCATGCGGTTACATAGAATTTCTTGTACGACTTTTCTAGGTGAGCTTTTCAAATAAAGCAATGCTAGAAGTAGGAGGGCGCACAATATTAGCAGAATTCCATCAGAGAATAAGCTGTCACGGGGTTTTCTTTTGTTAGATATCTACAAATTAGTACTCTTACACAATAGTTTAAATTCATCTGCTTTCCAGAATACTGATAATTTTATCTTCCCACAAACCAAATACAAATGCCACCTTCCTAAATTTGCACTACTCACTCGACTGTATGCCTGAACACAATTCGTCAGGTAACACTAAAGTTTGCCTCATAAACAATGTAGAGAGAGCAGGACACTATCGTACCTGGGGCTTGTTGTCAGGGTGAAGTGAATCTAGCGCGGCCTTGTCGGGGAAAGCGGATCCAGCGGCTGCGTGACCGGGACGAGGGGATCTGGCGGCGCCCTTGTCATGGACGATGCGTTGGTGGCCATCCCTATGGTGGAAAGACTTGAGTCAGACAGAGACAAGGATATGGGGATTCAGAGAGAAGGTGTGCCGCCTTGCCAATGTGGTGTTGTTGATGCTCCGGGTAGCGTGCCTCCAGTGTCCTGGCTGCCGTCCACGATCACACCACCCACACACGCCTCCGTCTGGGGTATGAAAGGGGAGGCGGCAGGTTGGGGCGGCGGCTGCGCATCTACAGAAACTGGCATCCCTTCTCCCAGATTGAGAGAGAGGACAGGGGTGTTGAGTTATGGGGCTATGTCGGGCTTGAATGGCGAGCGGCGCGGTGAGGAGAAGTGGGTCTCGATGGGAGCAAGGGGATTAGGGTTGCGGTCAGGAGAGAGGAGGAGCGGCCGTCGAGCAAGGGGAAGTGGCGGCGAGGTCTGGGAAGAGGAGCGAGGGGATTAGGGTTTGGGCGTCCCTCTCGACCACGTTCTACATGTGAGGGTGGTGACGTGTTGTGCATGATATCACGAAACTACCCTCACTTCTGTGGTGAAGTATATGGGAACCGTAGGGAGTTTCGGTTATTTCACGTACAAAGAAAGGGGGACAAGGAGGCGTGGAATGAAATTTCAGACGTTGGATAGAGAGCATGTAGAGGGCTGAGATAAGTTTGAGTAGGGTAGTCCGTGGTATTCTGAATCTCTATTCTAATTGGCTGGCGCTATTTTTTTATTTTTCAAGTGTTAAAAAGGAGTGTTATGGCCAGAATTAGGGCATAGTTTGTGATAATGTGCCCGTATTGTGCACCCATATGTATCATAGGATGGTGAACAATGTTGCAGGAGGAATGTTTCCTTTTCGTTGCACAGAAAAACTATTTTTTATTTTTCAAGCATAAAAACGGGTTGTTTTATGAAGCAACCACCAAATGAAAGTTTCAAAATGCTACCATCCCATTTTTAAAAATTAATAGGCAACCTTACATAGACAATGTCCCAACCGAGATATCTCAAACCTTTCCGTTCACCCCTGGCGAAAAAGACAAATTCCTGCCGAATCGGTAGGAAGTGGGTCCGGTTTGAACTACAGGTACATGATCTGATGCTCCTGATTTTTAGAAAAAATTATTTTTAGACTCACAATATGCTGTTTCTTCAGAGATCCAATGCAAGTTTAGCGATTCTCATCCCCTAGCTAGGAACCTTCGTGCCCGCCGTTTTGACCATAGTTTGAAACGGGCATAAAAAAATTCAAAAACGGTCCGATCAATGCAAATCCTTCGCGTGGTGTCTTATTATGTTACATAGTTGCAAGGAAAAATACCAAACTTGGTATATTGCAAGTGTCTCGAAAAAACCTTCTCAGAAATGACCTATCATGTTCGACGTTTCATGGCTTTCAGGCCAAACGACCAATGTTATGGCCCGAATCGCAACATATTTTGTGATAATGAGCCCATATTGTGCACCCATATGTATCGTGGGATGGTGAACAATGTTGCAGGAGGAATTTTTCCTTTTCGTCACACAAAAAAACTCATTTTTCATTTTCCGAGCGCAAAAAACGGGCCGTTTTGTGAAGCAACCACCAAATGAAAGTTTTCAAATGCTACCATCCCATTTTTCAAAAATAATAGGCCACCTTACATGGACAATGTCCCAACCGGGGTCTCTCAAACCTTTCCGTTCACCCCTGGCGAAAAAGACAAATTCCTGCCAAATCGGAAGGAAGTGGGTCCGATTTGAACTACAGGTACATGATCCGATGCTCATGATTTTTGGTAAAAATCATTTTTAGACTCAAAATATGCTGTTTCATCATAGATCCAATGCAAGTTTAGCGAGGCTTAGACCCTAGCTAAGAATCTTCATGCACGCCGTTTTGACCATTGTTTGAAACAGGCATAAAAAAATAAAAAACGGTCCGATCAACGCAAATCCTTCGCGCGGTGTCTTATCATGTGACATAATTGCAAGGAAAAATACCAAACTTGGTAAATTGAGTATGTCTCAAAAAACCCTTCACAAAATGACCTATCATGTTCGAGGTTTCATGGCTTTCGGGTCAAATGACCAATGTTATGGCTAGAATCAGGGCATAGTTTGTGATAATGTGACCATATTGTGCACACATATGTATAATGGTATGGAGAACAATATTTCAGGAGAAAGTTTTCCTTTTCGACGCACGGAAAATCCATTTTCCATTTTCCGAGCGCAAAAAACGGGGCGTTTTGTGAAGCAACCATCAAATGGAAGTTTTAGAATGTTACCACCACATTTTTTAAAAATATTAGGCCACCTTACATGGACAATGTCCCAACCGGGGTATCTCAAAACTTTCCGTTCACCCCTGGCGAAAAAGACAAATTTCTGCTGAATCGGTAGGAAGTGGGTCCGGTTTGAACCACAGGTACATGATTGGATTCTCGTAATTTTTTGAAAAAAATAATTTTTAGGGTCACAATATGTTGTTTCTTTAGGGATCCAATGCAAGTTTAGCGAGGCTCAGCCCCTACCTAAGAACCTCCGTGCCCGCCGTTTTGACCATAGTTTGAAACGGACATAAAAAATTTAAAAACAGTCCGATCAATGCAAATCCTTCGCGTGGCATATTATTATGTGACATAGTTGCAAGGAAAAATACCAACCTTGGTACATTGCAAGTGTCTCAAAAAAACCTTCTTAGAAATGAGCTATCATGTTCGAGGTTTCATGGCTTTCGAAACAAACGAGCAATGTTATGGCCAGAATCGCGGTATAGTTTGTGATAATGTGACCATATTGTGCACACATATGTATAATGGTATGGCGAACAATGTTGCAGGATAAAGGTTTCCTTTTCGATGCACGAAAAATCCATTTTCTATTTTCCCAGCACAAAAAACGGGGCGTTTTGTGAAGCAACCACCAAATGGCTAATTCAACATGATACCACCCCATTTTTCCAAAATACCAGACCACCTTACATAGACAATGTCCCAACCGGGGGTTCTTAAACCTCTCTGTCCCTCCCTGGTGAAAAAGACAAATTCTTGCCGAATTGATAGGAAGTGGGTCCAATTTGAACTACGGGTATATGATTTAAAGCTCGTGATTTTTTGCAAAAAATGTTTTAGTTTCACAATATGATATTCATTCACGATAATTCATCCATTGCATTCATCCAAAATGTTGAATTCAAAACCCTAGATTTAAAATCATATTTTGAAGTATGATATTGTTGCTACCATGGACTAATATGGGATTAGAAAATCCACTATTTTAAAATAGTCAAAGTATTTCTAATTAACACCCTAAATTTATTTACTGAATTTTATAAAAATTTAGAGACAAAAATCAATTCGTTTGGACTTTTTGTGAAAAAGATACAAAAGAATTAAGAAAATAGAAAAAGAAAACAAAAGAAAAAAAATAGTAACCGGCCAGACAGCTAGCCCGGTTGTAATATACCGCTCGGGAAGGTCAACCCGGCCCAAGTATTATGTCTCCTTCGTGGGCCGGACCTAGTTGTCATCCGTGGCCATGGTCCAACAGTCGAAGATTTTGTTAATAAGATATGTACAGAGATTGAAACAACAAACGAAGTTGGTTGTAGTGGTTGCCGTCGCTAGTGGAGTGAGGGAGGTCGCGGGTTCGATCCCCCGCGGCGCCTTATTTTTATCAATTATTTCGAAAAAGTATGCGGGCCTGTTGGTTGCTATTCTCCAACGTGTCAGCTAGTCCATATTAACACAAACATACGTTTACAAATATTGACACGTAGAACAGTTTCGAATCCCTGTCTGTTAGTTTTTTGTAGATTAACCGAATAATCCTGGCGACATTCATAAAGATGTAACGCGTACTTTTAACCAACAAGATTAATGGGTGTGCTGGTTAGAGTTGCCTGTCTGTGGGATTAGGTCTCTAGTTCGAATCTTGCACCACCATGTTTTGCCTCTTATTTTTCTAAAGCGCGACATAACAATGTCAGGTTAATAAAATAAATGTGGGACTCTGCAACCAGAATATTGGCGTGGTGTCGAGTTTCTCATCTTTGTAAAACGAGCTATGGTCGTGAGTTCGATCCTTCCTATTTCCTTTTTTTGTGGTTATTACACGTGTACAAAAACTGACATGTAAACATGCCATGTAGGCATAACTGCTGATGTGGCTAACTATTCAATCCAACGACGATTTAAATTGGTCATAATGGGGTATAAATAAGGCTCTGAGTTGTACCGTGTAGGTTATGACGATTTAATATGATGAAATTACGACGATTCTGACACAAAACGTCATAATTTTATAGAGTTTTGACCTCTTCAGATAGCCTATCACCATCTTGTGCGAAATCGTCATAAATCTATGACGATTTCATTCCTCGTCACTATGAGAAGGTCACAAGTTAACACATTTCTTGTAGTGACTTGAGCCAATCTTGATGGTAACTCTAAAGCATAAGCTATAGTTCTGTTTTGACTCAGTATCTTGAATGGTCTGATGTATCTTGGACTTAATTTCCCTTTAACTCCGAAACTTTTCACCCCTTTCATTGTACTTACTTTCAAATAGACCATATCTCCCACTTCTAGATACCATGATCTTCGACTTTGATCCGCATAACTTTTCTGCCTGCTTTGGGATATTTTCAGTCTATCCCTGATCTTATCAATGATATCTTGTCTCTTTGATATAATCTGGAGCAATTTCTTTGCTGCTTCCAGGCTCATACCAACATATTGGTGATCTACACTTCCTTCCATACAAAACTTGGTATGGAGCTGCCTTCAGACTACTCTGATAGCTTTTATTATAAGAAAATTCCGCCAATGGTAGATGATCTTCCCATGTTCCTCCAAAATCTGGTGCACAAGCCCTTAACATGTCTTCTAGTATTTGATTTGTTCTTTCAGTTTGACCTCGTGTCTCAGGATGATATGTTGTGCTGAAATCTAAATTTTAACCAAGTTCTTCATGCAATTGTTTCCAAAATGCTAAAGTAAACACTGATCCCCTATCAGTTACGATCTTTTTGGGTACTTCATGCTTACTTACTATCTCTTTGACATATACTTCAACTAACTTCTTGGCATTATCTTTTTGATTCACCGGAATAAAATGTGCACTCTTAGTGAGTCTGTCCACAATTACCCATCCTTCCTTTTTGGTGTCATGGGCAATCCTGTGATGAAGTCCATACCTATTTCCTCCCACTTCCATTCAGGAATTTCCAAGGGTTGTAATGGTCCTGCTGGACTTTGATGTTCAGCCTTCACCCTTTGACAAGTATGGCATTCGGATACATATTTAGCAATATGTCTCTTCATGTTATTCCACCAGAATAGTTCTTTCAAATACATATACATCTTAGTACTCCTTGGATGTATAGAATATGGAGTATCATGTGCTTATCTGAGTATGACATCTCTAATCTCCGTCACATCTGGAACACATAGACGGTCTTGAAACCATAAAGACCCATTATCCCCAAGGCGAAAAACTGATTTTTGCCCTTGAGATATCCTCCGAATTTCCTCAGCAATGAAAGGATCTTCTGCTTGATGTCTAAAAATTTCTTGCTTAAGATCACTGTCTTGCTCTGCAACTACCTGCATAGTAGCTAATCCTCCAAGAACCTCTGTTTTAATAAATTGAAGTTCTAATCTTTCCAAGTCCATTTGTAACTCTTTTGGTAACTCCCGATTACTCGGCTGAATATCTGCACTCTTTCGGCTTAAAGCATCTGCTACAACATTTGCTTTCCCTGGGGTGTAGTTGATTGTTAAATCATAATCCTTGATTAGTTCCAACCAACGCTTCTGTCTCATATTCAATTCCTTTTGAGTGAAGAAATATTTGAGACTTTTATGGTCAGTGTATAACTCACATCTGGCTCCATAAAGAAAATGCCTCCATCCTTTCATCGCAAAAAATACTACTGCTGACTCTAAATCATGAGTTGGATAGTTGACTTCATGTGGTTTCAGTTGTCTTGAACCATAAGCAATCACTTTCTGATCTTGCATTAATACACAACCCAAACCTTCTTTAGATGCATCATAGTATACTGTGAAGTCCTTCCCTATTTCAGGAACTGCTAATATTGGAGCTGTGGTTAATCTAGTCTTCAACTCTTGAAAACTTGCTTCACATTTCTCATCCCACTTGAATGGTGTATTCTTCCTTAATAATTTGGTCATTAGTCCGGCTATTTTGGAGAAACCTTCAATGAATCTCCGATAATAACCAACCATTCCTAGAAAACCTCGAATTTGTTTTACATTGGTCGGTGCAGTCCACTCTAGTACTGACTGAACCTTAGATGGATTCACAACAATTCCATCCTTACTGATCACATGACCGAGGAATTCTACCTCATCAAGCCAAAATTCACACTTACTGAACTTAGCATAAAGCTTGTGTTCTCTTAAAGTCTGCAATGCTATCCTTTAATGATCAGCATGCTCCTCCTTATCCTTGGAGTATATCAGAATATCATCAATAAAGACTATGACGAACTTGTCCAAATATGGCATGAAGATCTTGTTCATCAGA
Organism: Avena atlantica; assembly: GCA_910589765.1. Lineage (NCBI taxonomy): Eukaryota > Viridiplantae > Streptophyta > Magnoliopsida > Poales > Poaceae > Avena > Avena atlantica. The sequence goes on from OU342733.1 coordinate 84,190,020, forward strand.
TTCATGAATATTGTTGGTGCATTGGTCAAACCAAATGGTACTACCAGATACTCATGGTGTCCATATCTTGAGACAAATGTTGTTTTTGGAACATCTTCCGGTTTGATTTTTATTTGATGGTATCTAGATCTTAAATCGATCTTTGAAAATACTCCAGATCCTTTCACTTGATCAAACAAATCTTGAATTCTTGGTAAATGATACTTATTCTTGATATTAACATTGTTTAAGTTTCTATAATCACCACACATTCTTCTTCCACCATCTCTCTTATCCACAAAGATTACTGGTGTTCCCCATGGATATACACTTTCTTGAATAAATCCTTTTCTGGCTAACTCATCAATTTTCTCCTTGAGTTCTTTTAACTCTTTGGGTCCCATCTTATATGGTGCTTGAGCTATTGGTGTTGTGCCAGGAATTAGGTCAATAGTGAACTATATCTCCCGGTCTGGTGGCATTTCGAGTAGTTCTGCTGGAAAAACATCTTGAAATTCATTTACTATAGGAATCTCTTACAATTTAACCTCTTTCATTGAGTTCAACTGCAGATCCACCATGATATGAATGTGCTTATCTGCTTGGTAAACTATCCTTGCTCACTTGGAGTTTTGAGTGAGACAGTTATCTCCTCACAATTTATCTGAGCTCCGTGTTCCATCATCCAATCCATTCCCAGCACTAATACAGTTCCCTTCAAAGGAATCACATAAAGGTCTACGAAATATGTACAACCACAGATCGAGATAACCTGATCTTGTTTTATGTGGCGTACAATCACATTCCCTCCTGCCATAACTACGGTCATAGGACTTTCTAACATTGCCCTTCTAATCCCGAACTTATCACAAAATTCTTCAGAAATGAATGAAGTAGTTGCACCAGTATCAAATAGAACTTTGCCAGGATTGGTAAGGATATTGAGCGTACCTATCACTGCATGCTCCGAATTATCCACCTCCTCGAGGGTTGCACAGTTCAGTTTTCCGGTAGGTCGGTTCCTCTTGCCATTATTGTTCTTGCCATTATTTCCTCCTTTATTGGGCTGTCCATTTCCTCCACTGGCTTGTTCTCCTCCCTTGGTAGGCCAACCTCCTGGTGGTTTGCTCGGACAATCTGGCTTGATATGCCCCTTCTGACCACAACCGTAACAGATCACTACAGGCTTTTTGCATTCCCTCTGGAAATGCCCTGGAATTCCACAATTGTTACAAATAACATTCCTTCTCAGATTGGATTGATTTCGACCACTGCCCTTGTTATTGTTATTATTGTTGTTGCCATAATTCCTATTTCGAGGTTTGAACTCCAGGTTGGGTTTAGGTTTGCTTGCTTGAATCCTCTTGGTTTCCTTCTTGGCTCTCTTCCTCCGATCCTCTTGGACATTCTTGTAGTCATCTTCAAAAGTAATGGCTACATCCAACAACTGCTGATAAGTTTGCTTATTGGATAACCTTAGCTGCATCCTCACAAATGGATTTAATCCACGCAGGAAACGCTTCTTCTGCTTCTCTTCAGTGTTGACATCCTCCTCAGCATAGCGAGACAGTTGACTAAACTCCCGGATGTACTTCATGACACTAGTATATCCTTGCTGAAGCTCCTCAAATTCTCTCCATTTTAACTCCATAACACTTTCCGGAACATGATATTCACGGAATCTCTACTTGAACTCTTACCAGGTAAACTCCCTTCCTGGTTGTTGCATGGATAATTGATTTTCCCACCATGATGTTGCAGGTCCAGTCAACAGATGAGTTGCATACCTCAATTTCTCCTCATCATTGCAACCTATAGTCTTCAGCTTCGTTTCAGTATCTGCTAGCCAGTCTTCTGCATCCATTGGATCAGGAGCTGATGCAAAAGGTAACGGTCTTGCATTCTGGAAACCAGATAGACTCACTCCTCCATCTTCAGGTGCCCTCTGATTTTCTCGCCCCAGCAACTCTTCCATAAACTTGTTCTGGGTCTCTTGCATCATTTGCATGCATTGCATAAAGTTCTTCTCCATTAACGGCCTCATTGGTGGTGGTGGTGGTAATGCCTCTTGGTTTGCTGCATCTGCATCGGCCTTCTCGTTGGCCTCTCGCTCCATCCACTGCTGCTCAGTTTCCATTCCTACACCCGTATCCATGACCCTCTAGTCCTGCAACATAAACCGAATACTCATTATTACATCATGCACATGTGTTCTGAGCTCGACTTTACGCACAGAACTAGTCACACAATGAAGATCCAAAGAAAATCCAAATGTGCATTCCACATATTTTACATAATATCATAATGATACAAAGTCATTACAACATATACCATATAGGTATAATCACAAAACTACCTTATTACTTGGGGTACCGTACACGGTACTTGATACTACTAACTAATTGCCTCCTTCTAGTAGTAACTACGCTCATCATACATGCCTGATGTCCAACCATGACGACGTGTTGTTCGTCGCACAGTTTGTGGAACATATGGCCTTCCAGAAGGAATATACTCTGTATCTGAAGTGTCAGGAATTGAGTCATTACTCAACCTGAGCGCATTGAATCCCTCCAGCTCAGCTAAAAAGTCTTCAGAAACATATTCAACATTATCTCCAGCCTACATCCCCTGAGCTTCATTTCTTGAGTTGACAACAGGATACGTAGATCCTGCTGCTTCCTAGGTGCTCTCTTGGGCAAGATAGTTAAACACTCGATAATGTATATTCCCTGGGTTTTGAGAAGATGTTGATGATTCAAACACTCTCTCCTCAGGATCTTCTTCTTCGTCGTCCTAGTTATCCATGGACATGGTATTTCTACTTCTGTTATTAGGGTTCATCCTTACACCCATCCAACTAAATTGTCCAACATTTCTGTAAGAACCATCTGTGGACATCTGGTGTTCATGAGATCCATTATATGATCCCATCCTCCAACCATCCGAATTCTCAATAGGAAGTTCTGAGTTAGAAGCATCCTCTGAGCCCTGTGGTACTGCATACCTCATATCCATAGTAGGATCATGTATAGGTTCAGGTATTGGTGAATAAGGATATGGTATAAAAGATTCAGGGTGTATAGGTATATCCTTAAAGATAGGTGTTGCACTACTACTTGCTTCCTTCTCTAACTGGAATGCTAACTGTTTTATCCTTTCCGGATTAGTTAGATACTCTAACATATCATTTTTTCTTCGATAATCACTTGATGTGTCTTATAAAAAGACGCAACGAGTGTTCGGTATCTATCCATAAACTTGGAAGCTAACTTAGGATGCTTCTTAACCAAAGTAAGATGATCCGGTATAGGCTCCGATTCTATAGAATCATGAGGTATCACAGAGAATGTGCTACCTTCTAGCTCCTTGGTTTTCTGCTACCGGATATTAGCTATCGCCTCCACAATAGCAACATGATATGCTGCTAAATGACTCCTACCTTCTCCTATAGGTAGATCATGATATAATCCAAGCTTCTCTGGAAGTTGGATACTCACACGGTACTTGGATAACATCCGGCCATCAAGGTAAGTGATAGTGTTCACTGGAATTCTAGTGGGACAACTAAAGAGCTTTAAAAGTTGACGAAGTTGGTATGCAAATGATCCTTGATAATCATCAAGAGTCTCCTCTTTCCTTACCAAAGTCTGTTTTGGAAACTTTGGTGCCATATCTCTGTATATCAGAAAAATAATTTTGATTAGTATCCAATAATATATTGCATCATAACAAAGAATTATCACACTAAAATATATAACGGAATATTCTCATTTGAGTACCCATTATATTACTTTTAGGGAATTCTTTATCGTTGCTAAACTTTTCTACAGGTAATACCCTTTACTAGGTTTCCAACCTAAGGTCAAAGCAATTTTCTCTTATAACAACTGTGGTGACCCAGTATACCACTACATGTGTAGTATACTATAGTCGTTGACATGACATCCACAGAACACCATTCTGTAAATATCACATCTCTCAGAGTGGTACAACAGAAACATTGCGGGTCCATATTATAAATATACACACCTTATTATTATTACAATACCGGAAGTTCGAGACTTCCAAAAGATTCAACTTACAAACCAAAATATCAAGTGTTTCAGCGGAATTTTAAAGTAGCAACTCCGACTAGGAGTTTGAGCTCAACAACTTATTCTATAGAGTTCATGCTGCTCGGCTCCGTTGGTTACTACTAACTAGGAATACTTAGTTGGACTCGTTATTGTAACATCCCAAAAATCATGATTTCAAAGTTTTCATATCATCCATGCATTCGTAATCATTTTAGGATCATTTTCAATGTCATTTCAAAAACAAAAGAATTTGAAGGTTTTTTATTTTATGTAAGCAAGGCAATGGTCCAATGCTACTCTCTAGTAAGAGATTATTTGTTTTAAACCATAAATATTTGAACTTAGAATTGTTTGAGATTTTCTAAAGCTTGGACAAAATTTCCAAAACAAAGTATGAATTTAAAACCACTCATTTGTCTTTATTAAACAAGTGGTAAAGGCACTGTTTTCATTTAAATTCCAAAGGGACAAAGTAAGTTTGGGTGAACAGAAATGTTTTCATACTTAAATATGTGCAGGTTTCACTTTATAAAAATCCAGAGAGAGTTTGAATTCAAACACATTTGAAATCATTTGAAAAGGATCCCTGAAAATCAAATTAGAAAAATAAAAAGGGAAAAGAAATCAGAAAAGGCCAGCACCACTCTTTCGGCCCAGTAGCAGATGCAGACCACCCAGAATTTCCCCTTCCCCCTCCGTTTCTCACCCACCCGTGTACCCCTTCCTCACTGATGCTCTGACCCCACCATCCACCTCAGCATCGTCGTCAATCACGCACCGGAGGAACTGCACCCGCGGTCGTTTCTCCGATTTGATTCCGTGCTTGATTGCGAGTAAACTCCAGCGTGATTTCCTCTCTCGCCCCGGCTATTTAACCTCCTCCTCTTTCCGCTCATTTCCCCTCAAGTCACAACCACATAGAGCCACCAGGCTGCCCGCAATCGAGCTCACTCCGCCGATGTACTGACGAACTTCGGCAGCAAATTCCGGTGAGAACTCCCTGCCCCTTGCCTCCTGGTCTTGCTAGCGCATTCCCTGCATCCTTGCTGTCACATCCCAAGATTTTCCAAATCTTGTAATGTGAAAATAAATGAATAAAATAAAACTTTGTTTGATTTTCAGAGCCAGAAGAAACTTTTTGAATTCAATTGGAACTTCAAACCCAATTGAATTAAATAAAACCTAAAGGGATTTAAAAAGATAAACATTTAATAAAAGCAAAATAAAAACATTTGGAAATACTATTTTGAAACAATTAAATGAAAAGATTTGTTTTCAAATGAAATAGAAGTTTTACAAATAAGGATTAATTTATAAGGCTAAATTAAAACTTGGCCAAGCTTTGGAATTAAAACATTTTGTTCTAAATAAAATTAGCAAAGGTTTATTTAAAATAAATTAATAATGATTTAATATCCAAAATTTGTTAATAAAGGTTCTATCATTTATAAACCATCAAAACTTATTTGTTTAAATTAAATAAGTTTTCCAAGTACTTTGTATTCTCAAATAAAACCTACTGAATGACTTTGGTACAATTTTAGATTCCAAAATAAAAGATTTAAGTAAACAAATCCTATTTGAGTTATTTACTAAAGCTCTTTTTATTTAATTATTATTGGACCCTAAAGTAAAATAATAGTTTGTTTTAAACAAGTATCCAAGTATTATTTACTTCCAAATGATACCTACTGATTTGGTTTTGAAAATATTTAGGTTTCAAATAAAGATTTGATCAATAAAATCAAACTCTATTTTATTTAAATAACTAAGGCCCATTTTATCTAATTATTTAAAGGACCCTAAAATAAAAGATTATTTTGTTTTGAACAATATTTCCAAATGAATTTTATTTTAAAATAAATCCTACTGATTTGATTTTGAAAACATTTGGATTTCAAATAAAGATTTTATTAATAAACAACAAAAACTCCATTTAATTAATAAACCATGGCCTACTTATTTAATTAAGGAGGGAACCTAAAAAGATTAAAGTGTTATTTATTTTATTTAGGATTTTGGTTCAGGTTACTAAACAGAACCAAATTCTTAGTTACAATGTTTGGTGAAAATTTGAATTGTTATGAATGCTTGAGAATTGTTTGAAATAACAAATCAGGAAATAGAAATAGAAAAAGAAAAAGAATTAGACAGAAAAAAATAGAACAGCCCACCAATCTGGCCCAACTAACCCAACAGCAGCCCATCTAGCCCACCTGTTCCTCCCCCGAACCGTTTTTCCCCACCTCATAAACAACCCACTAAGCCAATGACTGGTGGACCACTCGTCCCTCTCGTTTCTCGCTGACAACAAGACCCCACACCACCAGCTCGTCTTCTTCCTCCTCGCGTTAACTCACCACCGTTGCTGCCATTTGATTCTCCGATTGAATACGCTTTATTGCAGCAGTAATCTCTCGCCGCGAGCATGCTGTCTTAATCGCCCACGCTCCCTCCTCCTTTCCCCTCTGTTTCCTCCCCCGAGCACGCCTCCAGGCCGCCACAATCTCTCCTCGACTGTCTCTGTCTCCGGCGACCATTCTCATCAATTCCGGCAGCCCCTCACCGCCCCTCTCCTCCCCGACCAAGCTCACAGCTTCCCCACTCTCAGGTGCATATGCTAGTGCATCAAACTCGACCGCGGGTACCCTGTAACCTCGCCTTCGACAACGACCACCGTCGCCACCGTCTGCTTCATCTCCGGCGAAGCCCACAGGTAGTATCTGACCACCCCGCGCCTTCTCATTCACGCACGCACATTCGCTGTGTCCTTGCGCATCTAACCACATCGGTTTCTTGCCCTCTGGTGGACAGCAGCCCCATCCCCGTTGTCAGGCAGAAGCTCCCGACGCTGCCACGAACTCTGGTGAGGAATTGCCGTAGAACCCGAGCGTCCCTTGACTAACCGCGAGTACCTTGAGCTTCACCGTGTTCTCCTGAGCCTGGTGAGCATCTTCTTACCCTCTCTTGCTTCCTGCCTCGCCAGCGCCACCGCCAACTGGTCGCTCCGCCGCTCGCCGATGACCTCGCGCCGCCAGTTCATGGCCATTAGATAGGAGCCGTTCGATCTAGATCGGGCGGGCATGATAGAATCATTTAACGTCGAAAGGGTACATCTTCAGAGCCGCAAGATTCGTTTAGATCCAACGCACAACAGGCCACGATCCACCCGAACCGGTATCGGCAAATAGGAAAGTGCCGCGTGTCACCAGAAATATGAAAAACAGAATTTGAACCTGATTAGAATGCAAACTTGTAAATGCTATAACTTTCAAACCACACGTCCAAATTTTACAAATTTTATATCAATGAAATCAGGAGAACAAGCCCTAGACAACCATGCCCTTAGTTTAGTAAATAGTATCTGTTATCTTGTTTGAATTTGCAGAAACTTTTGTATGCTTGTTTAGAGTATAAAAATTGTTTAAAAATGATTTTTGGATTAAAACTTTTACAAAATGGTTTTTTGTGACCTTACTGACCTAGGAACCAACCTTTTGTGTTAAAAATGATTTTGGTGAAATTTAGGTTGAATTATTTGACTTAGCCAATTTCTAGCCAAATAAAAATAATGGATTGTTTATGGAAATGATTTTGAGTAAAGAACTTTGGAGAAAAATGGTTTAGACCAACCCTACTGACCCAAAACACCAAGTTTTGCAATAGCAACTCATTTGGTGAACAACTTAAGAGTTTTTGCCTTAATAAAAACATTTTTCACCACATAAAATGATGAACGGAATTAAAAATAGTTTTTGGACAAAACCCTCTTGCTAATGACTTTGCCACTTTGGTAAAAGACCAATTTGGATCTTACAAAGTTTAGAAACCCCATAAAGACCCCTTTGCAAAATAAAACTATCTTGTGCATGCTCCCATGCATGAATTGGTTTCCATTGTTTTGTGTGTGTGAATTTGTTTGAGTGATTATTGGTTTGGAATGTAAATTGAATTAGTGTTTGCTTGATTGACTTGTAGTGAAGTGTGAGACTAGCAAGATCAAGGAGTGAACCACCATTCCCTACCAAAAAGGCAAGTGATGCTTCATACTTTTTGTCCTATTACTTTCACTATGCATTAGTGATTTTGTTAAGTAAAACTTGCATGGATTTTGCTAAGTATAGATCTTGCTATAGGAAAACATAGTAATGAATCCTTAGTAGGATTTTCCTAAGTTAAAGATTCCTACTACTATCAAGCTTAGCCTAGCTAATAGAAAACATGGGTGGAAAATATATTCACACTATGGAAAAATATTCTAAGTCTGAGGACTTATGTTTTTGTTTAATAAAACAACTAAGTTAATGATTCCCCTGGGTGGAATGGGCTTGCTTGGTGGAGAATGGTTGAGTGGTTCACAATGCCATGGGCTTGGATTGTGTATCTCACTTGTGGAATGCCACCCAGGAAACAAAGGGATTTGAGATGTCAAATGTTGAGAAGCTTCAAGTGCAACCACTTGGCAATATGGGCTCTGCCATGATCATATAGGTTGCAAGAACTTAGCCATATGGACAGTGGGTGGTAGTGTTTGATAGGTTGGAACGCGTCCATTTTGGTCTAAGGGAAAGCTTCTGAAAGATCTTGTCTTGGGAAACCAAGTCTTGTGGGGAAAGTGCACCACCTCTGTAGAGTGTAAAATCTAAGTACTTAGCCATGTCCCTGGTAAAGGACAATTTGAGCATCAAGACATGGAAGCAATCAAGAATCTCATCATTCAAATTTCTAAGATAAAACTTGTGGTTTGAACAAGGGTTGTTTGAATTCTTCAATCATTGATGGAGAGATGGCTTGGTACAAGGATTTTGAAATCTTTGATTGAGGAAATGATTTTATCAAGCAAAAACTTAGTATTTTCAAAATGATAAGAAAAATCTATTTTGAGCAATGCAAGCCTCAACTCCACTTAGCCAAATGCATATAGATGATAGACTCCACTATACTACCATAGTATCACTTGCCAATACAATTCAAATGTATTGACCCTTTGTGGATGTAACTTGTATGTTGCAGGTTTGATTGTTTATAGAAGATTGATTGACTGATTAGGATTACAAAGTCTACAACCAACATCTGCCTGTGGCACTTTGAAGATAAAGGACCCCATACTTATAGTTATTCCGCTGCAATGTAATGTAATAGCCATATGATCTATGTAAGATGTAATATATCTATGTTATTCCTGGTTATAAAGTTATATTATGACCTTTGTTTCTTGATATTACATCTTAACTGTGGATGCTAGCTATTGATCCAGGGACTAGCATTGTAAACACAGGAGGCTCCATCTTATCTAAGATTGGGACCCCTACAGATGGTATCGGCGCATTGTGTTGCCTGTAGGATTGTAAACCTAGGAATGGACAAAAACCCTTAGAAAAATAGGAGTTGTATTTGTTCCAAAAACTTATTTACAAAATCTTGTAAATTCTTTCCTCAAACCACTTTGATTTCAACTCTACATCTCTTCTACTTCAACTTGATGGAAAAACCTACCCCATGACCAAAGACTACACTATGAGCAAAGGACTTCTTCAACATCTTCAACTCTAATGACTTCAACATCTTCAACTCTAATGACTTCAACATCTTCAGCATATTCACCAAGGACTTCCAACTTGGAAACCACTAAGGACTACAAGTGAAACAAGGAAATCTTGCTCAAGAATTAGAGACTGAGGGAATGCAAAATAAGAAGGAACCATCAATAACTTTGAAGTATTGTGACCAAGAGTTTTTCTCAAAGAAGCCATGATCTCATGTAAGAAGAAGCAACCAAGAATGATGGAAAGATCACAAGTGAACCATATAGATGGACCACCATATTTTAGCTAAGACAAACCACCAACTTATGAGGTGTAACAAAAATATTTTGTTGCCTAAGTATGTGCCTGAACTTTGTTGTTTGAGTGAAAAGTTGTTTGTGAATGTTTGGTTTGTGATTGCATGCACATTGTTTGTGTGAATTGTGGTGTGTGTGATTAGAAATATTTCCTTAGGATTATCTTGTCTATTCTAATCCCAATCCAACCCAAGCAGATGACTAATCCAAGAGACACCAACACCAACCAAGAAGACAACATGAGAGAAGTTATAGAAACCCAAAACCAGTTGAGCCAAGAGACAACTCAGCTTTTAGCCAACAACAATGGACTAGACCCAGCCATACAAAGGGTTTTGAAACTTCAATCCCAATTGTTGCAAGGATTAGTTACTCAAATGATCAACATGGGAGAAAACTTTTCCCAAAGAGCTAAAGACAACAAGGATGAAAAAGATGTTATTCTAGAAGGAACCCAAGCTAGCAAGGTTTTTAGAGACAAGGATCATGCATCCAAGGAACATGAAGATCAATGCCTCAAGAAGAGAGAAAGATCTTCCACCTATGAAGAACATGAACTAGAAAAACTCCTAGCTTTAGAGAGACCCAAGAAGAAGAAGAAGTGCCCCAACACTAGCAAGAAGGATATTACACAAGTGCAATGTTTCAAATGCAAAGATATGGGACACTATGCCAATGAGTGCCCAGAAAAGAAGAAGAACCAAAGAAACAAACAAGAGACAGTAATACCAAAGAAAAAGAAAGATATTAGCCAAGTGATGTGCAAACACTGCAAAGAGTTAGGACATTATGCAAACTACTGTCCAGAAAAGATGAAGCATAAGATAAACCAGCCTATGAGGGATCTCAGCCTTGTCACATGTTTCAAATGCAAGGAACTAGGCCACTATGCAAACAATTGTCCAGAAAGGATGGAGAACAAGTTAAATAAGTCTATGAAGGATCTCAACCTTGGCCCATGAGTCAAGTAAAGAAACCAAGGACACATGCAACTGTTTGCTTAGAGAGATTTTTCCCAGAATCCCAAGAAGGACAATATGTAATTTTTGTGTGAAATTTTTTAAGGGTGGTAGTACCCTAGTTGTTTTTAACTTGCTTGTAACCCCAGCCTTCCCAAATCTCAGGACGAGATTTATTTTAAGGGTGGTAGCCTGTCACATCCCAAGATTTTCCAAATCTTGTAATGTGAAAATAAATGAATAAAATAAAACTTTGTTTGATTTTCAGAGCCAGAAGAAACTTTTTGAATTCAATTGGAACTTCAAACCCAATTGAATTAAATAAAACCTAAAGGGATTTAAAAAGATAAACATTTAATAAAAGGAAAATAAAAACATTTGGAAATACTATTTTGAAACAATTAAATGAAAAGATTTGTTTTCAAATGAAATAGAAGTTTTACAAATAAGGATTAATTTATAAGGCTAAATTAAAACTTGGCCAAGCTTTGGAATTAAAACATTTTGTTCTAAATAAAATTAGCAAAGGTTTATTTAAAATAAATTAATAAAGATTTAATATCCAAAATTTGTTAATAAAGGTTCTATCATTTATAAACCATCAGAACTTATTTGTTTAAATTAAATAAGTTTTCCAAGTACTTTGTATTCTCAAATAAAACCTACTGAATGACTTTGGTACAATTTTAGATTCCAAAATAAAAGATTTAAGTAAACAAATCCTATTTGAGTTATTTACTAAAGCTCTTTTTATTTAATTATTATTGGACCCTAAAGTAAAATAATAGTTTGTTTTAAACAAGTATCCAAGTATTATTTACTTCCAAATGATACCTACTGATTTGGTTTTGAAAATATTTAGGTTTCAAATAAAGATTTGATCAATAAAATCAAACTCTATTTTATTTAAATAACTAAGGCCCATTTTATCTAATTATTTAAAGGACCCTAAAATAAAAGATTATTTTGTTTTGAACAATATTTCCAAATGAATTTTATTTTCAAATAAAACCTATTGATTTGATTTTGAAAACATTTGGATTTCAAATAAAGATTTTATTAATAAACAACAAAAACTCCATTTAATTAATAAACCATGGCCTACTTATTTAATTAAGGAGGGAACCTAAAAAGATTAAAGTGTTATTTATTTTATTTAGGATTTTGGTTCAGGTTACTAAACAGAACCAAATTCTTAGTTACAATGTTTGGTGAAAATTTGAATTGTTATGAATGCTTGAGAATTGTTTGAAATAACAAATCAGGAAATAGAAATAGAAAAAGAAAAAGAATTAGACAGAAAAAAAATAGAACAGCCCACCAATCTGGCCCAACTAACCCAGCAGCAGCCCATCTAGCCCACCTGTTCCTCCCCCGAACCGTTTTTCCCCACCTCATAAACAACCCACTAAGACAATGACTGGTGGACCACTTGTCCCTCTCGTTTCTCGCTGACAACAAGACCCCACACCACCAGCTCGTCTTCTTCCTCCTCGCGTTAACTCACCACCGTTGCTGCCATTTGATTCTCCGATTGAATACGCTTTATTGCAGCAGTAATCTCTCGCCGCGAGCATGCTGTCTTAATCGCCCATGCTCCCTCCTCCTTTCCCCTCTGTTTCCTCCCCCGAGCACGCCTCCAGGCCGCCACAATCTCTCCTCGACTGTCTTTGTCTCCGGCGACCATTCTCATCAATTCCTGCAGCCCCTCACCGCCCCTCTCCTCCCCGACCAAGCTCACAGCTTCCCCACTCTCAGGCGCATCTGCTAGTGCATCAAACTCGACCGCGGGTACCCTGTAACCTCGCCTTCGACAACGACCACCGTCGCCACCGTCTGCTTCATCTCCGGCGAAGCCCACAGGTAGTATCTGACCACCCCGCGCCTTCTCATTCACGCACGCACATTCGCTGTGTCCTTGCGCATCTAACCACATCGGTTTCTTGCCCTCTGGTGGACAGCAGCCCCATCCCCGTTGTCAGGCAGAAGCTCCCGACGCCGCCACGAACTCCGGTGAGGAATTGCCGTAGAACCCGAGCGCCCCTTGACTAACCGCGAGTACCTTGAGCTTCACCGTGTTCTCCTGAGCCTGGTGAGCATCTTCTTACCCTCTCTTTCTTCCTGCCTCGCCAGCGCCACCGCCAACTGGTCGCTCCGCCGCTCGCCGATGACCTCGCGCCGCCAGTTCATGGCCATTAGATAGGAGCCGTTCGATCTAGATCGGGCGGGCACGATAGAATCATTTAACGTCGAAAGGGTACATCTTCAGAGCCGCAAGATTCGTTTAGATCCAACGCACAGCAGGCCACGATCCACCCGAACCGGTATCGGCAAATAGGAAAGTGCCGCGTGTCACCAGAAATATGAAAAACAGAATTTGAACCTGATTAGAATGCAAACTTGTAAATGCTATAACTTTCAAACCACACGTCCAAATTTTACAAATTTTATATCAATGAAATCAGGAGAACAAGCCCTAGACAACCATGCCCTTAGTTTAGTAAATAGTATCTGTTATCTTGTTTGAATTTCCAGAAACTTTTGTATGCTTGTTTAGAGTATAAAAATTGTTTAAAAATGATTTTTGGATTAAAACTTTTACAAAATGGTTTTTTGTGACCTTACTGACCCTAGGAACCAACCTTTGGTGTTAAAAATGATTTTGGTGAAATTTAGGTTGAATTATTTGACTTAGCCAATTTCTAGCCAAATAAAAATAATGGATTGTTTATGGAAATGATTTTGAGTAAAGAACTTTGGAGAAAAATGGTTTAGACCAACCCTACTGACCCAAAACACCAAGTTTTGCAATAGCAACTCATTTGGTGAACAACTTAAGAGTTTTTTCCTTAATAAAAACATTTTTCACCACATAAAATGATGAATGGAATTAAAAATAGTTTTTGGACAAAACCCTCTTGCTAATGACTTTGCCACTTTGGTAAAAGACCAATTTGGATCTTACAAAGTTTAGAAACCCCATAAAGACCCCTTTGCAAAATAAAACTATCTTGTGCATGCTCCCATGCATGAATTGGTTTCCATTGTTTTGTGTGTGTGAATTTGTTTGAGTGATTATTGGTTTGGAATGTAAATTGAATTAGTGTTTGCTTGATTGACTTGTAGTGAAGTGTGAGACTAGCAAGATCAAGGAGTGAACCACCATTCCCTACCAAAAAGGCAAGTGATGCTTCATACTTTTTGTCCTATTACTTTCACTATGCATTAGTGATTTTGTTAAGTAAAACTTGCATGGATTTTGCTAAGTATAGATCTTGCTATAGGAAAACATAGTAATGAATCCTTAGTAGGATTTTCCTAAGTTAAAGATTCCTACTACTATCAAGCCTAGCCTAGCTAATAGAAAACATGGGTGGAAAATATATTCACACTATGGAAAAATATTCTAAGTCTGAGGACTTATGTTTTTGTTTAATAAAACAACTAAGTTAATGAATCCCCTGGGTGGAATGGGCTTGCTTGGTGGAGAATGGTTGAGTGGTTCACAATGCCATGGGCTTGGATTGTGTATCTCACTTGTGGAATGCCACCCAGGAAACAAAGGGATTTGAGATGTCAAATGTTGAGAAGCTTCAAGTGCAACCACTTGGCAATATGGGCTCTGCCATGATCATATAGGTTGCAAGAACTTAGCCATATGGACAGTGGGTGGTAGTGTTTGATAGGTTGGAACGCGTCCATTTTCGTCTAAGGAAAAGCTTCTGAAAGATCTTGTCTTGGGAAACCAAGTCTTGTGGGGAAAGTGCACCACCTCTGCAGAGTGTAAAATCTAAGTACTTAGCCATGTCCCTGGTAAAGGACAATTTGAGCATCAAGACATGGAAGCAATCAAGAATCTCATCATTCAAATTTCTAAGATAAAACTTGTGGTTTGAACAAGGGTTGTTTGAATTCTTCAATCATTGATGGAGAGATGGCTTGGTACAAGGATTTTGAAATCTTTGATTGAGGAAATGATTTTGTCAAGCAAAAACTTAGTATTTTCAAAATGATAAGAAAAATCTATTTTGAGCAATGCAAGCCTCAACTCCACTTAGCCAAATGCATATAGATGATAGACTCCACTATACTACAATAGTATCACTTGCCAATACAATTCAAATGTATTGACCCTTTGTGGCTGTAACTTGTATGTTGCAGGTTTGATTGTTTATAGAAGATTGATTGACTGATTAGGATTACAAAGTCTACAACCAACATCTGCCTGTGGCACTTTGAAGATAAAGGACCCCATACTTATAGTTATTCCGCTGCAATGTAATGTAATAGCCATATGAGCTATGTAAGATGTAATATATCTATGTTATTCCTGGTTATAAAGTTATATTATGACCTTTGTTTCTTGATATTACATCTTAACTGTGGATGCTAGCTATTGATCCAGGGACTAGCATTGTAAACACAGGAGGCTCCATCTTATCTAAGATTGGGACCCCTACAGATGGTATCAGAGCATTGTGTTGCCTGTAGGATTGTAAACCTAGGAATGGACAAAAACCCTTAGAAAAATAGGAGTTGTATTTGTTCCAAAAACTTATTTACAAAATCTTGTAAATTCTTTCCTCAAACCACTTTGATTTCAACTCTACATCTCTTCTACTTCAACTTGATGGAAAAACCTACCCCATGACCAAAGACTACACTATGATCAAAGGACTTCTTCAACATCTTCAACTCTAATGACTTCAACATCTTCAACTCTAATGACTTCAACATCTTCAGCATATTCACCAAGGACTTCCAACTTGGAAACCACTAAGGACTACAAGTGAAACAAGGAAATCTTGCTCAAGAATTAGAGACTGAGGGAATGCAAAATAAGAAGGAACCATCAATAACTTTGAAGTATTGTGACCAAGAGTTTTTCTCAAAGAAGACATGATCTCATGTAAGAAGAAGCAACCAAGAATGATGGAAAGATCACAAGTGAACCATATAGATGGACCACCATATTTTAGCTAAGACAAACCACCAACTTATGAGGTGTAACAAAAATATTTTGTTGCCTCAGTATGTGCCTGAACTTTGTTGTTTGAGTGAAAAGTTGTTTGTGAATGTTTGGTTTGTGATTGCATGCACATTGTTTGTGTGAATTGTGGTGTGTGTGATTAGAAATATTTCCTTAGGATTATCTTGTCTATTCTAATCCCAATCCAACCCAAGCAGATGACTACTCCAAGAGACACCAACACCAACCAAGAAGACAACATGAGAGAAGTTATAGAAACCCAAAACCAGTTGAGCCAAGAGACAACTCAGCTTTTAGCCAACAACAATGGACTAGACCCAGCCATACAAAGGGTTTTGAAACTTCAATCCCAATTGTTGCAAGGATTAGTTACTCAAATGATCAACATGGGAGAAAACTTTTCCCAAAGAGCTAAAGACAACAAGGATGAAAAAGATGTTATTCTAGAAGGAACCCAAGCTAGCAAGGTTTTTAGAGACAAGGATCATGCATCCAAGGAACATGAAGATCAATGCCTCAAGAAGAGAGAAAGATCTTCCACCTATGAAGAACATGAACTAGAAAAACTCCTAGCTTTAGAGAGACCCAAGAAGAAGAAGAAGTGCCCCAACACTAGCAAGAAGGATATTACACAAGTGCAATGTTTCAAATGCAAAGATATGGGACACTATGCCAATGAGTGCCCAGAAAAGAAGAAGAACCAAAGAAACAAACAAGAGACAGTAATACCAAAGAAAAAGAAAGATATTAGCCAAGTGATGTGCAAACACTGCAAAGAGTTAGGACATTATGCAAACTACTGTCCAGAAAAGATGAAGCATAAGATAAACCAGCCTATGAGGGATCTCAGCCTTGTCACATGTTTCAAATGCAAGGAACTAGGCCACTATGCAAACAATTGTCCAGAAAGGATGGAGAACAAGTTAAACAAGTCTATGAAGGATCTCAACCTTGGCCCATGAGTCAAGTAAAGAAACCAAGGACACATGCAACTGTTTGCTTAGAGAGATTTTTCCCAGAATCCCAAGAAGGACAATATGTAATTTTTGTTTGAAAATTTTTAAGGGTGGTAGTACCCTAGTTGTTTTTAACTTGCTTGTAACCCCAGCCTTCCCAAATCTCGGGACGAGATTTATTTTAAGGGTGGTAGCCTGTCACATCCCAAGATTTTCCAAATCTTGTAATGTGAAAATAAATGAATAAAATAAAACTTTGTTTGATTTTCAGAGCCAGAAGAAACTTTTTGAATTCAATTGGAACTTCAAACCCAATTGAATTAAATAAAACCTAAAGGGATTTAAAAAGATAAACATTTAATAAAAGGAAAATAAAAACATTTGGAAATACTATTTTGAAACAATTAAATGAAAAGATTTGTTTTCAAATGAAATAGAAGTTTTACAAATAAGGATTAATTTATAAGGCTAAATTAAAACTTGGCCAAGCTTTGGAATTAAAACATTTTGTTCTAAATAAAATTAGCAAAGGTTTATTTAAAATAAATTAATAAAGATTTAATATCCAAAATTTGTTAATAAAGGTTCTATCATTTATAAACCATCAAAACTTATTTGTTTAAATTAAATAAGTTTTCCAAGTACTTTGTATTCTCAAATAAAACCTACTGAATGACTTTGGTACAATTTTAGATTCCAAAATAAAAGATTTAAGTAAACAAATCCTATTTGAGTTATTTACTAAAGCTCTTTTTATTTAATTATTATTGGACCCTAAAGTAAAATAATAGTTTGTTTTAAACAAGTATCCAAGTATTATTTACTTCCAAATGATACCTACTGATTTGGTTTTGAAAATATTTAGGTTTCAAATAAAGATTTGATCAATAAAATCAAACTCTATTTTATTTAAATAACTAAGGCCCATTTTATCTAATTATTTAAAGGACCCTAAAATAAAAGATTATTTTGTTTTGAACAATATTTCCAAATGAATTTTATTTTCAAATAAAACCTATTGATTTTATTTTGAAAACATTTGGATTTCAAATAAAGATTTTATTAATAAACAACAAAAACTCCATTTAATTAATAAACCATGGCCTACTTATTTAATTAAGGAGGGAACCTAAAAAGATTAAAGTGTTATTTATTTTATTTAGGATTTTGGTTCAGGTTACTAAACAGAACCAAATTCTTAGTTACAATGTTTGGTGAAAATTTGAATTGTTATGAATGCTTGAGAATTGTTTGAAATAACAAATCAGGAAATAGAAATAGAAAAAGAAAAAGAATTAGACAGAAAAAAATAGAACAGCCCACCAATCTGGCCCAACTAACCCAGCAGCAGCCCATCTAGCCCACCTGTTCCTCCCCCGAACCGTTTTTCCCCACCTCATAAACAACCCACTAAGCCAATGACTGGTGGACCACTTGTCCCTCTCGTTTCTCGCTGACAACAAGACCCCACACCACCAGCTCGTCTTCTTCCTCCTCGCGTTAACTCACCACCGTTGCTGCCATTTGATTCTCCGATTGAATACGCTTTATTGCAGCAGTAATCTCTCGCCGCGAGCATGCTGTCTTAATCGCCCAACGCTCCCTCCTCCTTTCCCCTCTGTTTCCTCCCCCGAGCACGCCTCCAGGCCGCCACAATCTCTCCTCGACTGTCTCTGTCTCCGGCGACCATTCTCATCAATTCCGGCAGCCCCTCACCGCCCCTCTCCTCCCCGACCAAGCTCACAGCTTCCCCACTCTCAGGCGCATCTGCTAGTGCATCAAACTCGACCGCGGGTACCCTGTAACCTCGCCTTCGACAACGACCACCGTCGCCACCGTCTGCTTCATCTCCGGCGAAGCCCACAGGTAGTATCTGACCACCCCGCGCCTTCTCATTCACGCACGCACATTCGCTGTGTCCTTGCGCATCTAACCACATCGGTTTCTTGCCCTCTGGTGGACAGCAGCCCCATCCCCGTTGTCAGGCAGAAGCTCCCGACGCCGCCACGAACTCCGGTGAGGAATTGCCGTAGAACCCGAGCGCCCCTTGACTAACCGCGAGTACCTTGAGCTTCACCGTGTTCTCCTGAGCCTGGTGAGAATCTTCTTACCCTCTCTTGCTTCCTACCTCGCCAGCACCGCCGCCAACTGGTCGCTCCGCCGCTCGCCGATGACCTCGCGCCGCCAGTTCATGGCCATTAGATAGGAGCCGTTCGATCTAGATCGGGCAGGCACGATAGAATCATTTAACGCCGAAAGGGTACGTCTTCAGAGCCGCACGATTCGTTTAGATCCAACGCACAGCAGGCCACGATCCACCCGAACCGGTATCGGCAAATAGGAAAGTGCCGCGTGTCACCAGAAATATGGAAAACAGAATTTGAACCTGATTAGAATGCAAACTTGTAAATGCTATAACTTTCAAACCACACGTCCAAATTTTACAAATTTTATATCAATGAAATCAGGAGAACAAGCCCTAGACAACCATGCCCTTAGTTTAGTAAATAGTATCTGTTATCTTGTTTGAATTTGCAGAAACTTTTGTATGCTTGTTTAGAGTATAAAAATTGTTTAAAAATGATTTTTGGATTAAAACTTTTACAAAATGGTTTGTTGTGACCTTACTGACCCTAGGAACCAACCTTTGGTGTTAAAAATGATTTTGGTGAAATTTAGGTTGAATTATTTGACTTAGCCAATTTCTAGCCAAATAAAAATAATGGATTGTTTATGGAAATGATTTTGAGTAAAGAACTTTGGAGAAAAATGGTTTAGACCAACCCTACTGACCCAAAACACCAAGTTTTGCAATAGCAACTCATTTGGTGAACAACTTAAGAGTTTTTGCCTTAATAAAAACATTTTTCACCACATAAAATGATGAATGGAATTAAAAATAGTTTTTGGACAAAACCCTCTTGCTAATGACTTTGCCACTTTGGTAAAAGACCAATTTGGATCTTACAAAGTTTAGAAACCCCATAAAGACCCCTTTGCAAAATAAAACTATCTTGTGCATGCTCCCATGCATGAATTGGTTTCCATTTTTTTGTGTGTGTGAATTTGTTTGAGTGATTATTGGTTTGGAATGTAAATTGAATTAGTGTTTGCTTGATTGACTTGTAGTGAAGTGTGAGACTAGAAAGATCAAGGAGTGAACCACCATTCCCTACCAAAAAGGCAAGTGATTCTTCATACTTTTTGTCCTATTACTTTCACTATGCATTAGTGATTTTGTTAAGTAAAACTTGCATGGATTTTGCTAAGTATAGATCTTGCTATAGGAAAACATAGTAATGAATCCTTAGTAGGATTTTCCTAAGTTAAAGATTCCTACTACTATCAAGCTTAGCCTAGCTAATAGAAAACATGGGTGGAAAATATATTCACACTATGGAAAAATATTCTAAGTCTGAGGACTTATGTTTTTGTTTAATAAAACAACTAAGTTAATGAATCCCCTGGGTGGAATGGGCTTGCTTGGTGGAGAATGCTTGAGTGGTTCACAATGCCATGGGCTTGGATTGTGTATCTCACTTGTGGAATGCCACCCAGGAAACAAAGGGATTTGAGATGTCAAATGTTGAGAAGCTTCAAGTGCAACCACTTGGCAATATGGGCTCTGCCATGATCATATAGGTTGCAAGAACTTAGCCGTATGGACAATGGGTGGTAGTGTTTGATAGGTTGGAACGCATCCATTTTGGTCTAAGGGAAAGCTTCTGAAAGATCTTGTCTTGGGAAACCAAGTCTTGTGGGGAAAGTGCACCACCTCTGCAGAGTGTAAAATCTAAGTACTTAGCCATGTCCCTGGTAAAGGACAATTTGAGCATCAAGACATGGAAGCAATCAAGAATCTCATCATTCAAATTTCTAAGATAAAACTTGTGGTTTGAACAAGGGTTGTTTGAATTCTTCAATCATTGATGGAGAGATGGCTTGGTACAAGGATCTTGAAATCTTTGATTGAGGAAATGATTTTGTCAAGCAAAAACTTAGTATTTTCAAAATGATAAGAAAAATCTATTTTGAGCAATGCAAGCCTCAACTCCACTTAGCCAAATGCATATAGATGATAGACTCCACTATACTACCATAGTATCACTTGCCAATACAATTCAAATGTATTGACCCTTTGTGGCTGTAACTTGTATGTTGCAGGTTTGATTGTTTATAGAAGATTGATTGACTGATTAGGATTACAAAGTCTACAACCAACATCTGCCTGTGGCACTTTGAAGATAAAGGACCCCATACTTATAGTTATTCCGCTGCAATGTAATGTAATAGCCATATGAGCTATGTAAGATGTAATATATCTATGTTATTCCTGGTTATAAAGTTATATTATGACCTTTGTTTCTTGATATTACATCTTAACTGTGGATGCTAGCTATTGATCCAGGGACTAGAATTGTAAACACAGGAGGCTCCATCTTATCTAAGATTGGGACCCCTACACTTGCACATCGTTTAACACCTTTGCTGCATGCTAGGACAACCCCGAATGTTGGCAACATCGACGACTGCGCGATCCCGATGAAACACTCAACTCCGGCGAACTGTTCTGGTTAGTCCCGAGCGCGCCTTGCCCTCTCTTTGATACTCGCATGACCAGCGTCGCTCCCCGCATCTAACGCACTGCTTGTTTCTCTCTGGAATGACCTACACACTCGGCAACGTCGACGAACAGCCATACCCTACGCCTTCACGAACTCTGGCGAGCAATTCCTAACGACTCCGAGCGCCCCTTCGCCAACCAAGCACACCTTGAGCATCAGCAACGCACGGCGAACTCGGTGAGCTATTCCTTCCCCTCCCGCGCATCCTATATCGTCGGCACCGTCCTCGTCTGACCGCGCCGCCGCCAACCACCGTCGCGCACCGCCCATCTTTGGCCAAACGATTGTGCACCGTTAGATCTATATCCAACGCATCTGATTGATAACTTAAGTGAAGCAGTATGTTTAGATCTGAGCCGTGTGATGCGCTTTTAATCTAACGATCCAGAGGGTCTGATCCGCGTGAACTGGTACCGTCCAATCAGGAGCTGCCGCGTGGCCTGTGTTTTGATTTAAAATCAGAAATTAGATCTATTAGTTGTTCAAACTTGCAAAATTCATAACTTTTGATCCACACGTTCAAATTTTATAAATTTTATATAATTGGAATCAGGAGAAAGAATTCTATCAAATTATGCACTTTTTTTTAATAAATTGCATCTGTAAAATGGTTTGTTTTTGCAGAGACATTTATAAGCTTATTTTGTATATGAAAATTATATAGAAAATGTTTTAAGGGCCAGATTTATTTCATTTAGTGTGAAAATGTTTTGTTTATGATTCAATACTGTTCCACTTGTCTTGTTTGGTTTAGAAAAATCATCACATGGCATTTGCATGCATTCATATATTCTTGTTTGTTTATTTTGATATGTGAAGTTGGTGCTATCATTTTATGTGTAGATTTTGGTGCTAGTGGTGATTGTGATTGTGAGGATTGTTGCTACTCCTCCAACTACCAAGGAAAGTGGTGCTTCATATTTTTATCCCATTATTTTGACTATACATTAGAAATATTTTGTATAGGGCTTGCATGAATATGTTGCTAAGTATCTATATGCTATGCTTGGGAAATCCTAGTAGTTGTAGAATTGTTTATAATTTTCTCTAAGTTAAGATACTTGCTATTGCCATGCTTAGCCTAGCTAGTAGCAACCAAGGGTGGATTATATACATGTTATGGAAAAATATTGCTAAGTCTTTGATTTATGTTTTGCTTAATAAAACAACTAAGTGAATGAAACACCTGGGTGGATTGGTAATTGCTTGGTGGTTTTTGGTTGAGTTGTTACACATGGCCCATTTCTATGGTTTACCTTGTGTATCTCACTTGTAGATTGCCACCCGGAAACAAAGGGATTTGAGATGCCAAATGTTAAGAAGCTTCTAGTGCAGCCACATGGCATTATGGGATCTGCCTGGATCATATAGGTTGCAATAACTTAGCCAAATGGACAGGTGGTGGTAGGAGAATGATAGGTTTGGAGCACGTCCATTTTGGTCTAAGGGAAGGATTCTGAAAGGTCCTGTCTTGGTGAAAATCAAGTCTTGTGGGGAAAGTGCACAACCTCTGCAGATGGAAGAAACTAAGTACTTAGCCATGTCCCTGGTATTGGACAATTTGAGCATCAAGACTGTTGGAGATATGCCCAAAAGGCAAAAATATAGTGGTTATTATCATATCTTCATACTTGTGATAAATGTTTACATACCATGCTATAATTGTATTAACCGGAAACATTAATACTTGTGTGATTTGTAAACATAAAAGAGTCCCTAGTAAAGCCTCTTGTTAAACTAGCTTGTTGGTTAATAGATCATTGTGGTTTCTCGATCATGAACATTGAGATGTTGTAAACAATAGAATGGTATGATGGACATACTCCTATAGTTAAGCGTAGCATAAAGATCAAGTCATTTAATATAGTTCATTTGCTATATGCTTTCTGATACATAGTAACCTAATTCCTTCGACCATGAGATCATGCTAATCACCATCACCGGAAGGATTCTTTGATGACATCAAACACCACACCGTAACTAGGTGGCTATAAAGGTGGCATTGAGTATTCGGAAAATATGTGTTGAGGCACATGGATCAAGAGTGGGATTTGTCCATCCATATGACGAATAGATATACTCTGGGCTCTCTCGGTGGAATGTCATCCAATTATCTTGCAAGCATGTGACTGGCTCACAAGGGATCACATATCACGGGAACAAGAAAAGAGTACTTATCGGTAACGAGGTTGAACTAGGTATGCAGAGATACCGACGATTAAAACCTCGGATAAGTAAACTATCGTGAGACAAAGGGAAATTGGTATCGTATGTAAGTGGTTCATTCGATCGCAAAGTAATCGTAGAAATATGTGGGAGCTATATGAATTTCCAGATTCCTCTATTGGTTATTGATCGGAGAAGTGTCTCGGTCATGTCCGCATAATTCACGAACCGTAGAGAGACACACTTAAGGATTCGATGTTGTTGAGTAGTTATGGAATGACGAGTAAGAGACCAAATGTTGTTCGGAGTCTCGGATGGGATCCAGGATATCACGAGGAGATCCGGAATGGTCCGGAGAATAAGATTCATATAAGGAAAGTCCTGTTTCGGAGTTCGGAAATGATTCCGGTGTTTTCATCGGGGAATGTTCTAGAAGGGTCTAGACGGTCCAGCACTCTGAAGGGGAAGGGTACATGGATGTGTCATGACAATATGGAATGCTTGCATCATGTAATAGGTCACTTGCCTGGGCAATATGAGGAGAGAAATCAAATTCAAGTTTGAAAGTCAAACGCCAATTTGAAAAGTCAAATCCGAACATTGCTTGGTGGAGGGAGAGTAGGAATCCTACTTGGGGGTAGGGATCTTTCTCCCTCCCACCCGCCGGCCATGAAGAGGAGTTTGGGGAGGACTCCCTCCTCCCCAAAGCGTCTCTCCCCTCCTATATAAGGACGGGTAGGGCGCCCCCTCTCCCTACACCTCCAAGCCCTAGCCTAAGGCGCCACCACCACCAAGTGTTGCTGCCACCACCACCACCTGGGGATCTCCTCCCAAGTCGCCGAGTTGGGGTATCCCAAACCCTAGCGGCCGGCTACACCTCTCCCCTTGGTGCCCTCTAATCCGTAGATCGCCAAGGCTCTCTCTTACTCCACCATACTAGCTCCGGCTTAAGGCGAAGGCCTGCGAGATTTCCCCTCTACTTCCGATAGCACGCCGTCGTGCTGCCGTAATAGCGAGGAGAATGCTACAACCTCCGCTTCCTGCTGGAACAAGGGAGAGGAAGGTCTTCATTGAGTACCGGACGTGTGACCGACTGCGGAAGCGCTGCCGGAACGCAGCGCCGGAAGGATCATCTACGCGATCTTGAGATCAGCAAGAGTACGACTACATCACCCACGAGAATCTGCTCTTGTTAACCTCTTTGGAATCTTGGAGGGTGAGTTCCTGTATCTACTCATTGCTACAATCTAGTAGATAAATCTTGGCTTGTTTGTGTGCATGCGATAGAATTTTTTTGTTTTCCATGCTAGGAACCCCTACAGTGGTATCAGAGCCGTGTCTATATGTAGATCTGTTGCACGAGTAGAACACAATGGTCATTGTGGACGGTGGTGCTTTTATTATCAATTGCTTCTTGTGTACTTTGCATCTTATGGTATGGTGGGATGAAGCGGCCCGGGCTAACCTTACATGACATCATTCATGAGACTTGCTCCACGCTCAACATGCAAGTTGTATTGCATAAGTGGCTTTGCGGGTGTCTGTCTCTCCCATCATATTAAAGATTCAATTTACAACGGGCACTTGATAGTTCAAGCATCAACGTTGTGGTTCTTGTTCGTAAGTTAGAACGACACTTACTGAAATCCCCAAACCACGTAAAATATGCAAAGAAAATTAGAGGCGTCTAACTTTGTTTTGCAGGGGTGTGCTGTGATGTGATATGGCCATGATTGTGATTATATATGATGTATGCAATGTTCCTTATTGTAGTCGGGAACCGGAAGGAGCCATATGGTTGTCTTTTAAATTCCGTTAAAGACCCGCGTGTCTATTATTCAAAGTAGTTGTAATAGTTGATGCTGGTGGATGACAACCATGAAGTGGAACCATTGACCTTGATGGCATGATGGTGATGATGGAGATCATGTTCGTGCTTAAAGATGGAGATCGGAAGCACAAGAAGAAAGGCCATATTATATCACATATTATGAATTGCATGTGATGTTAATCCTTTTATGCATGTTGTATTGCTTAGTTAATGATGGTAGCATTATAAGATGATCCCTCAAGCACACAATTTCAAGTTTTAAAGTGTTCATCCTTAGTAAGCACCGTTTCTAAAGCTCGTTGTTTCGAAGCACCACGTGATGATCGGGTGTGCTAGATTCTGCGAGTGTATACAACATGAGCAAGCCAGATTTGCTCATGCAGAAGCTAAGGTTTAATGTTGACGAGACTAGCATGTACAGACATGGTCTCGGAACACGGATCACCGAAAGGTAAAGCATGAGTCATATAATAGATATGATGAACATGTTGATTGTTTGCCATTGAAGCTACATCAACTCTCGTGATGATCGGTTTTGATGTGGTGGATTTGGTTCGTGTGATCACTAAAACAGTGTGAGGGATATTGATTTAGGTGGGAGTTCAGCAGCAATATGATTAAAAGTTGAACACTATTTATCATAATTTAATCAAAGTGAATTTGCATAGTTGTTGTAGTCATTGGCATCCCTTTACCACCTTGCGCTTAGTTATAATTGAGATAATAGAACTATAGAATTCTAGTTAGTTACTTTACGAACTGGTATCGTATTGTTTTGAAGTGTTAATCTAAAGTTTAAAAGTCCTATTACAAACTTTCAGTAAGTTCCGGTTACTCCATGAAGTTTAATAATTGGTATTAAATCAAGAGTGACAATTCTAGTGTTAGTATATAAGTATCATGTTTGTCTCCATGATTCTTGATATTCAAAATATTGTTTTAATATCAAGGTTATCTAGGATCTGAAAGAATTGTTTCAGAAACCATGATGTGTGGAAGATATTGTGATATCTGAAACGAAGTTTTGGTTGCAACATGATAGAGTATAATATGGCAAAAGTCATGTTCTCATATTTGATGAGAATTTGCAAAAGGTTGGAGACGCTGGTCGTCTTAATCCTCCAAAAGGTTTTGGAGAGCAACATTATACTCGTAAAATTCACCGTTATAAGCTAAAGTAGCTTGATCATGAATAGTTCCATGATAAGGATGAATATTTAATGTAAGTAAAATGTTTACTGCACTAAAAGATTACTAAAGAATCAAATTTGAAAGAACACCAAACATTTGATGATGGTGATATGCTTCAAAGTGCAAGTCCAAAGACATTGGTATTTAATTATACACGCTTTGGACTATGTGTCATGTGTGTGACTCCACTATTGATATTGAAAGATTCTTTCAAACAGAAAAGGAAATACTGAAAGAGAATCTCATAAATATATGGAAAAGACTAGAATTGTTCAGCTTAGGTATATAGAGGATATACATGTTATGGCTATTGCTTATTGAACAATGTGGTTCTTAAGTATTTGATACTGAATTTGTTGGTGTGAATCGTCATACGAAATAACACAATTCATGAACTACAATGGCCTAAGTAACTAGCAAAATAATATGTGATGATGTTCATCGAGAACAAATAAAGGGTTGTTATGTTGCTCGTTAACATCAAAGCTTGCCTTCAAGATTTGTTTTATCAGGTATTATGAGAACAAAAGGGTTGTTCAAATAATTTCCGTAATCCATAAAAGATGGATAATTTAAATATCTCGTTGGATAAATCACATCCATAAAAATATTGCTAAAAATGTCGAAAGACAATTGATAAGAAAGA
The DNA here is from genome assembly GCA_910589765.1 of Avena atlantica. Taxonomy (NCBI): domain Eukaryota; kingdom Viridiplantae; phylum Streptophyta; class Magnoliopsida; order Poales; family Poaceae; genus Avena; species Avena atlantica. The sequence continues at coordinate 84,217,284 of OU342733.1, forward strand.
TCACTTAGGAAGTGACATCGCCGTTTAAATTATATTGGAAAGAAAACATGAAGAAACTCCATGTGGATGGAATTTTGGAGTCTTTTTGATTTTTTGATCAAATGACACTTGTGAAACTTTCCTAGAGATAACTAAAACTTCGTTCATAGGCCAAAAGGGAACGAATGACTAGCTTATTGGAACTTGTGCATATTGTTGTATGAAGTCCATTATGTGTAGTCAAAAGTTATGAATATATGAATATTTACTTAATAAGGATGAAATATGAAACATTTGAAAAGTTCAAAGACTTTCAAGATGAAGTGCAAAATCATTATAACAAGAATATAAATAGTTTATGATAAGATCATAAAGGAAGATATTTGAGTTACAAGTTTAGCATAAAACACCTAAGATTTAAGGAATCGTTCCGTTGATTTGCATTTCCCGAAACACCATAAGAGTATGGAGCGTTCGAGATATGTAATTAAACCTTGTTTGTCATGGTAAGATCAAAGGTGTAATTCATAAAACTGCCATTATATTTTAAAGATTAAAAGCTTTAGAGACTACCATTTTTCCACTGAAAAGAGCTCCATCATAATCCGTTGAATTGACACCATATAAAGTTATGGTTTGGGATAAATCCCAAGTTGTCCTTTCTTAAAAATTGGTATGCTATGCATAAGAAAGATGTTTGCAACCAAAATCGGATGAACATATCTTTATATGTTATTTTGAATAATCGTTGAGTATTCCTCCATAACACCAAAGACAAAAGTGTTTGTCACTTAGAACGTCAAGTTTCTTTGAGAAGGAATTTTCCGTGAAAAGTTAAGTGGGAGGACAATAGAACTTTGATAAGGTTAAAAGAACCTTATCTATATGTGCAAAGTTGTGCAGCACCGAAAAGTGTTCCGGAGGCAGCAACAATGCTCATGGCTCACGTGCCTCAAAGGTTGTGGTCACAGAGTTCTAAAGTTCCTATTGAACCAAGTAGGTCGGGTAAACAATCAAATACCAAGATTTGAGAGTTAAATCATTATTTGACAATAATGATCAAACTACATGCAAAGAAGCGATGATGGGCCCTGACTCCGTCAAATGGTTTGAAGCCATAAAATCCGTGATAGTTCCATATACGAGAGATCAAGCTTTGAACTTGAAAGACCCTCTGAAAAGGTGCAAGACCCTATAGTCGTATTTGGATCTATAAATAAATAGACATGGATGTTTTCACATCTATGAAATTATGGACATGTCGGGAAAGAGTTCACGACAATATTCAAATAGTTGACTATGACAAGATCCGATCTTTCATTAAGCAATATTTAGTCTCGACGGATTAATATAGCAACCACTACATATAATTTTGTTATGTGGTAGTTGAATAAACAAAACAAGTTCTTCTAATAGAATGGTTACCTAAGACGTGTGCATGACACGGTCCAAATGGTTTTGTTAATTCAAAGGATGCTAAAAGCATATGCAAACTTCAATGGTTGAAGTAAGCATCGCGGAGTTGGAATCTTCACTATGATGAAATTCTTAAAAGAGTTTAATTTCATCGGAGACGATGAAGATGCTTGAATTTGCAAGAAATTAAGTGGGAGCGCTAAGACATGTTTCTAATACATTATGTGGAATACATATTGTTGATTGGAAATGATGTATCTTTTTATTAACATAGGATAAGAATTTCATCTCGATGGAAGGCTTAGGCAGAACCCGAATATTTGGCATCAATGTCTATATGGATAAATTGTGACACCAATATGGTTGTGCCAGAAGTACATAGTTGAGATATTGAATGATTTCAATATATAAACTGCAAGAAAGGTTCTTGTTGCACAGGAAGGATTGAATAAATATTTAAGTATTTTTTATACTTGATAGATAAAATCACAAAGAGTGTTTTATCAATCATGCTGTGATATGTACAAATACAGATATGTCCTATGCTCTAAATCTTATGAGCATATACTAGGATGATTCATAAGATGATTATTGGACGATAGTAAAGATATTCTTATGATCTTTTAAAAATAACTAAGAATATATTATTTTGTAGAAGTGACAAATAGATGGTTAGTTCATTGTAAAAGTATTACATTGATACTAGTTTTTTCACAAAGTACAAATTAAGTTTATCTCAATCTAAACTAAGGGTGGCACAATATGATGGAAAGTAAGTTCCATAATGAATTTGGATGAGTTCCAAAGTTAAGACATTGTGACAGATACTACAACAAAAGGCTAAGTATATGACTGCTGTTATAGCAGCAAAAGAGGGCATTTGTGTCAAGTAGTTTGTTATCAAACTAGGTGTAGTTCACAGCAGGATAGTACTATAAAGATATATTGTACGACAATATTATCAACATGTTTTAACCCCAAGGAACTAAAGGTCTCACCAAAGGACCAAATTTGTACAAAGCCATCTCATTAAAGAATGAGTGATGCGTAGAGAAGTAAAGACATGCAATTACACACGGACCTAAAAGTGTCGGATCCAGAGATCAGTTGACCATAAATACAACACTGGAAATCCATAGGTGTTGAATGCACTAAGGTTTGAAACTATATTATTGACTCTAGTGCAAGTGGTAGACTGTTGGAGATATGCCCAAGAGGCAATAATAAAGTGGTTATTATCATCTCTTCATACTTGTGATAAATGTTTACATACCATGCTATAATTGTATTAACCGGAAACATTAATACTTGTGTGATTGTTAAACATAAAAGAGTCCCTAGTAAATCCTCTTGTTAAACTAGCTTGTTGGTTAATAGATCATTGTGGTTTCCCGATCATAAACATTGAGATGTTGTCAACAACAAGATCATATCATTAGAGAATGGTATGATGGACATACTCCTATAGTTAAGCGTAGCTTAAAGATCAAGTCATTTAATATAGTTCATTTGCTATATGCTTTCTGATACATAGTAACCTAATTCCTTCGACCATGAGATCATGCTAATCACCATCACCGGAAGGATGCTTTGATGACATCAAACACCACACCGTAACTGTGTGGCTATAAAGGTGGCATTAAGTATTCCGAAAGTATGTGTTGATGCACATGGATCAAGAGTGGGATTTGTCCATCCATATGACAGATAGATATACTCTGGGCCCTCTAGGTGGAATGTCATCCAATTAGCTTGCAAGCATGTGACTGGCTCACAAGGGATCACATATCACGGGAACGAGAAAAGAGTACTTATCGGTAACGATGTTGAACTAGGTATGCAGAGATACCGACGATCAAAACCTCGGATAAGTAAACTATCGTGAGAAAAAGGGAAATTGGTATCGTATGTAAGTGGTTCATTCGATCGCAAATTAATCGTAGAAATATGTCGGGGCCATATGAATTTCCATATTCCTCTATTGTTTATTGATAGGAGAAGTGTCTCGGTCATGTCCGCATAATTCACGAACCGTAGGGAGACACACTTAAGGATTCAATGTTGTTGAGTAGTTATGGAATGACGAGTAAGAGACCGAATGTTGTTCGGAGTCTCGGATGGGATTCGGGATATCACAAGGAGATCCGGAATGGTCCGGAGAATAAGATTCATATAAGGAAAGTCCTGTTTCGGAGTTCGGAAATGATTCCGGTGTTTTCACTGGGGAATGTTCTAGAAGGGTCTAGAAGGTCTGGCACTCCGAAGGGGAAGGGTACATGGATGTGTCATGACAATATGGAATGCTTGCATCATGTACTAGGTCACTTGGCTGGGCAATATGAGGAGAGAAATCAAATTCAAGTTTGAAAGTCAAACGCCAATTTGAAAAGTCAAATCCGAACATTGCTTGGTGGAGGGAGAGTAGGAATCCTACATGGGGTAGGGATCTTTCTACCTCGCACCCGCCGGCCATGAAGAGGAGTTTGGGGAGGACTCCCTCCTCCCTAAACCGCCTCTCCCCTCCTATATAAGGAGGGGTAGGGTGCCCCCTCTCCCTACACCTCCAAGCCCTAGCCTAAGGCGCCACCACCACCACCAAGTGCTGCTGCCGCCACCACCTAGGGATCTCCTACCAAGTCGCCGAGTTGGGGTATCCCAAACCCTAGCCGCCGTCTAAACCTCTCCCCTTGGTGCCTCTAATCTGTAGATCGCCAAGGCTCTCTCTTCCTCCACCATACTCTCTCCGGCTTAAGGCGAAGCCTTGCGATATCTCCCCTCTACTTCCAACACCACGCCGTCATGCTGCCGGAATCGTGAGGAGAGTGCTACAACCTCCGCTGCCTGCTGGAACAAGGGAGAGGAAGGTCTTCATCGAGTACCGAACGTGTGACCGACTGTGGCGCCGGAAGGATCGTCTACACGATCTTGAGATCGGCAAGAGTACGACTACATCACCCACGAGAATCTGCTCTCGTTAACCGCTTTGGAATCTTCGAGGGTGAGTTCCTCTATTGACTCGTTGCTACAATCTAGTAGATAGATCTTGGCTTGTTTGTGTGCATGCGGTAGAAATTTTTTGTTTTCCATGCTACGAACCCTACAAAGACATGGAAGCTATCAAGAATGTCCTCATCCAAATTTTCTAAGTTAAAACTTGTGGTTGAACAAGGGAGAAGGTTCACCAATTTCTATTGGTGGTTCCTTGGGAAAGTTTTTACCAAAAAAAAATTAGTGTTTTCAACTGATAGGTAAAACCTATTTTGAGCAAAGCAAGCCTAAGCTACACTTAGCCAAATTCATGTAGTAACTAGATGCTAATACTCTACTAAGGTATCACTTGCCAATACTATTCCAATGTATTGACCCACTGTGGCTGTAACTTGTGATGTTGCAGGTTACTCTGATGATGATTAGGGGTTATGAGTCTACACTCAACATGCTTGCCTGTGGCACATGAAGATGAAGACTTTTATTTATATTGTTAAGTTAAACTCTTGTACTAGCCTATGGCTATGGAGTTGTAAAAGACTATGTTATCTCTGGAATGACGATGTAATAATGACCTTTGTTTCTGTGTACTTCATCTTAAACTGTGGATGCTAGCATTTGATCTAGGGACTAGCATTGCAATCACATGGATCTTTACCTTTATAAAGGTGGGATCTTATAGATGGTATCAGAGCACTGTCTTGCCTGTAGGATTATGACCCTAGGATTGGATTAGAAACCACTAAGGAAAAAAATTCAACAATTTCCACACTTATCTTTTCCTTCTCGTAAAATTTTCTAATCTTCTTTCTCATCTCTATTTGTAGATGAACTCCATAAATGAAGCCGTGAGGAAGGGACCACTCATGACCATGACCTTGGAGTGTGAGACAGAATTCCCCAAGGCCCTCAAGAACCTCATGGTTACCATGGGGATACATGGTGCAGCTGTGTACAAAGGATTCCCTGTGATGGATGAAGGAGAAGAGTATTGGTGGGTGCAACTTCACTTGTACAAAAACAAGGAAGACAACCACAAGGAGTCAGGATTCTGCATGGTCACCAACTCAGAAATGCGCACCACATTCTTTGACTCTGCAAGAAATGCAGCATGGAATCACTACTAGATATCCCGTTTTAGCCGAGGGCCTAATTACCGTCGGAAATTTTAAATCCCCGTCGGTTACTCGTATACCCGACAGTTAACCGTCGGATATCTCCCGTCGACTATGCTCGGTCGGCCATTACACCAATAGCCGACGGTGCAGTCGGGCAATGTATTTTTCCACGGGGATAAACTGACAGGGAGCTGTCGGCCATGTTTTTGTCCCAACAGCCTTGCATTATCTCGACAAGGCTTATAGCCAACGGTTCCCTGTCAGTTATTTTATTTTCGACAGGTAGGGTATACCGTCGGATATCATGATTATCAAGGGTATATCTATTCCCGTCGGATTTAATTATAACCAATAGAAGAATTGATTACCGACCATGCATAGAAACCCTCTGGCTGTTCTTATAGTTGAGAGGCCAGGACTATCATCAGATTATTAATATACCAACATGAATAAGTGCATATCCACCTACGTATATTCAGAAGCTTGCTGTAGTCAAGCATTAGTCACTCAAAGAAGTGTTCTTAGCGAGGGGTATTTTGCAGCATCAAAATGTGATTCACATGGCTAACATTCCAGAATATTAGCATTTAAATAATAAAAACATCAAATAACTATACACCAACACGTGACCAAAGAACATTTATTATGTTTAGCGTAAGCTCACGATGTATATGATTTATGTAGGAACTTTTGCAAACGAAAATGGAACTTAACTAAGATAAAATGGTCCTAACTTTTTGCATAAGCTAAATTGTCCAAAAACTTCAAAACTTTGACTTGTTGCATGAATTGAAAGTTATCATCATGCCCATCTCCATTTTCATCATAATGCTCATCGTTGTAGCCATAGGCATATCCGGCATCACCCTCTCCATACCAGTAGTCATCATCTTCTCTCTCCTTGTCATATGTCACCCGCATCAGAGTTAATATCATGATCATTCTCGGAAATAGGAGTTCCTCGTGTATTCTTCTTGTTCCCTAAGAAATGATAAAAGTTGTAAGAGATATGAAAATAAAGTATTATGGCTGAAATTTGATTGCTCTACATGGACAAAACTTCCTTGCTCTGGAATCATGTAGACAAGTAATGTGACTTAAGGCTTGGTTATGTTATGCAACCAACTTTAGGAAAGTGTGTCATTAGAATAGCAGAAAATGCATCTTACTACATAGCTCAATTCAAACCAATATTAGTCCATCAGCTTGCGCTTACTGTTTCAGTATCTACATGTAAACAACTATAATACACTACATGTTATCTTCTTTCTTTAATTTAGCCGTATTAGAACCTTTTCCGGTTTCCAGTTCAGTACGTGAAGTAAGACTATACGCTGAAACTAACTATTAAGAATACAGATGAATCAGACCATTGTAATATGCAGTACATTACACAAGCCAAGTGGTTATCTATTCTACGCAACACCAAATTTAATATAAAAAAATGAAGACTTGGTTACCACGGACAGAATCTTCTTTCGGTCCAAGTCTGGTTCCTGATTGTAGAACAAACAAAAGAAAGATGATTGTGACAGTGATAACAACTATCGTACTACATAATCTTTATAAGTGTAAAGGCAAGAATCCAATCAAAATGCAAAGGATAACTTGAAGAAATAACTCAAAAAGCAGCGAATATTTTGGGAGGTGGTAATGTAAATCTAAATAACGATAGAATTAATACATAATGCAAGCTGAAGCAACCAAAATGTAAATGCCATGGTGTACTTGTCTAATTAAAAAAAGGTGGTGTTCACCTATGTTATGACCGGCCTGGTCTATCGCCGGCAGAGGCCCACCGGCCAGGCCTAGTTAGGGGATTAGCCCAATTATCCTATTTCTATTATAAATAAGAGTTGTAATTGGATTTTCAGAATTAAGCAATAAACAATCTATTTGTTGCCGACTCCCCAAGGAGTCGGTCTTGCAACCCCAGCCGCCGCCTCCTTCTTCCCTCGCGACGGGGCCAGCACGCCGGCGTCCTCGCCTCCACGCCCGCATAGCCCTCTCCTGTCCCTATAATTTACGTCCTAGACCGGGTAGACAAGCTGTTCCTACCAATTTGGTATCAGATTGTCCTCGTTCGGTCATGTCGTCTTCTCCAGCCACCACCACCTCCTCACCGCCGCCCAAACCGCCCACCTCCGCGCCGCCCTTGCCGCAGCCGCCGCCCTCCACGGGAGTCGCGGCGCCCATGGCAGCGGCCGCCGACGCCGCCCCCCTCCTCTCCCAGCAGGAGGTCTCGACGGCCCTCCGCGATCTCACCACCGCAGTCCAGGGCATCCGCCTCTTCCTGCAAGGGACGCAGGGACTGCCCGGGCCGCCTCAGCCACCGGCCGCCCCCACCCTACCCTCCACATCGGTGTGGCAGCCTTCCCAGGGCGTGCCCGCCCCGACCCCAACCGCGCCGTACCCCTGGACGCCGTGGCAGCCGGCCCCCAGCGTCCTCCCCCAGGGCCTCCCCATCCAGCAGGTGCCGTTCCCGCCATCGCCCTCGCCGCTTCCTGCTTGGGTGACGGCGACCGAGCCTCCTCCGAGCTACACACGCCCGCCGGGGCCCTCCCCAACCGTCTTTACGACCGCGGGGACCCCTCCGATGCCCTCCTTTCCGGCGCCGGCCTACTCCCGCGGCGCGGAGACCTACACCGGTCACGCGGATCACCAAGGCCAGGGCGCCGCCGCACCGACTCCCCCGCGCTACGCCAAGATCGAGTTCGCCACATACGACGGCGTGGACGACCCGCTAAACTGGCTCAACCAGTGCGAGCAATTCTTCCGCAGTCAGCGCACACTCGCGTCGGATCGTACCTGGCTCGCCTCGTATCACCTCCGTGGCGCCGCCCAGACGTGGTACTACTCGCTCGAGCAGGACGAGGGCGGCATGCCCCCATGGGACCGTTTCCGCGACCTCTGCCTCCTCCATTTCGGCCTCCCGATTCGTGGCAGCCGCCTGGCGGAGCTGGGGAGCTTACCTTTCACCAACACGGTGCAGGACTTCGCCGACCGCTTCCAGGCCCTCGCGTGCCACGCTCCCGGGGTGACGGGACAACAGCGCGCGGAGCTCTTCGTCGGCGGCCTCCCCGACTACATCCGCGTGGACGTGGAGCTCCAGGCACCGCAGGACCTTCAGACGGCGATGCACCTGGCGCGCGCTTACGAGCGGCGCGCCCAGGCGGTGCAACCGGCGCCCCCGGCCTGCGGCAGACGCCCCACTCGTCCGCTGCCTCCGGTCGAGCCCGCCACCCGCCCCGCACCGACCGGACCAGCGAGCCCCGCCCCCGCGGCTACCCGCACGTTCCGCCGTCTCACACCGGCCGAACAGCTCGAACGTCGCCGCCTGGGCCTTTGCTTCAACTGTGACGAGCCGTACGCACCCGGTCACGTGTGCCCGCGCCTCTTCTACCTGGTGACGGTCGACGCGGACGACGGGGACGGGCCACCCGAGGCGGCCGACGCGTTGGCCACACAGGAGCCGACCGAGCCGGCTCCCCCAGCCGCCACGGCGTTCGTCGTCTCTCTCCACGCACTGGTCGGCATCCGCCACGAGCGGACGATGCTTCTACCGGTCACTATTCATGGCGAGACCCTGGTGGCGTTGCTGGACACGGGCTCTACTCATAATTTCATGCCCGCCGCTACCATGCGCCGCCTCGCCCTTCAGCCCACCGGGGGGATCACCTCCGCGTGACCGTGGCCAACGGTGACCGCCTTCAGTGCCACGGACTGGTTCAGCACGTGCCCCTCACCATCGGCGACGAGCACTTCTCCATCACGTGCGCCGGTATCGACTTGGGCTGTTTCGACTTCATCCTTGGCGTCGATTTTCTCCGGACGCTCGGTCCCATCCTTTGGGACTTCGACGCCCTGACGATGACGTTCTGGCGCTAGGGTCGCCGCATCCGTTGGGAGGGCGTCGGGGGAGCCGCTCCCGCCCCCCAGCTACAGCTCGTCTCCGGGGAGGACGACACCGAGCACCCCCTGCTGACCCATCTACTGCAGCAGCATGGCGACATCTTCGAGGAGCCGCAAGGGTTACCGCCCCCACGGGCATGTGACCACCGTATCCACCTCCTGCCAGGCACGACCCCGGTGGCGGTACGACCCTACCGCTACCCACAGCTGCAGAAGGACGATTTGGAGCATCAGTGTGCGCTCATGCTAGCCGCTGGCATCATCCGGATCTCTACGTCGCCGTTCTCGGCACCGGTGCTGCTTGTCCGCAAGTCGGATGGCACGTGGCGCTTCTGCATTGACTACCGCGCCCTCAACGCCGTGACACTCAAGGATAAGTTCCCGATTCCGGTGGTCGACGAGCTATTCGATGAGCTCCACGGGGCTCGGTTCTTCACCAAGCTCGATCTTCGGTCGGGCTATCACCAGGTGCGCATGCACCCGGAGGACATTGCCAAGACGGCATTCCGGACGCATCATGGCCACTTTGAGTTCGTGGTGATGCCTTTCGGCCTCACCAACGCGCCGGCGACCTTTCAGGCCCTGATGAACGACGTCCTCTGCCCGTACTTACGCCGGTTCGTGCTGGTGTTTTTTGATGATATATTGATCTACAGCACGTCGTGGGCGGAGCACCTCCAGCATATCGCCATCGTCTTCAACGAGCTTCGAGCGCATCACCTTCACCTCAAGCGCTCGAAGTGCTCGTTCGCGACGACTTCGGTGGCCTACCTCGGCCACGTCATCACCGCTGACGGGGTCGCGATGGATGCGGACAAGGTGGCGTCCGTGGCTGCCTGGCCGACGCCGCGCTCGCCGCGCGCCCTCCGCGGGTTCCTGGGCCTCGCCGGCTACTACAGGAAGTTCATCCGGGACTTCGGCCTCATCGCCTCGCCCCTCACGCGCCTGCTGCGGCGCGATGCCTTCACCTGGGACGACGAGGCTACCATGGCGTTCGAGGCTCTGAAGGGGGCCCTCACGACGGGCCCCGTGCTCCAGATGCCGGACTTCGACCGGCCATTCGTCGTCGACTGCGACGGGTCGGGAGCGGGGTTCGGTGCTGTTCTCCACCAGGGCGACGGCCCTCTCGCCTACTTCAGCAGGCCGTTCGCTGCCCGCCACCTCAAGCTCGCCGCGTACGAGCAGGAGCTCATTGGCCTCGTGCAGGCCGTGCGCCACTGGCGACCTTACTTATGGGGGCGTTCTTTCCGGGTGCGCACCGACCACTACAGCCTCAAGTTTCTCCTGGATCAGCGGCTGTCGACGGTGCCGCAGCACCAGTGGATCAGCAAGCTCTTCGGCTTCGACTTCACGGTGGAGTACCGCCCGGGACGCCTCAACACCGCGGCCGACGCCCTGTCTCGCCGCGACGCCGAGCCCGATGACGCTGAGGTCGCCTCGGAGGGGCGGCTGCTGTGCATCCGTTCGGGGCCCTCCTTCGCCCTTTTCGACCTCATCCATCAGGCTACCGCGACAGCGCCAGATGCCCAGCTCCTGCGGCAGCAACTTGACGCGGGTGAGCTGGACGAGCCATGGCGCCTCGCCGACGGATTGCTTCTCCATGGGCGCCGGGTGTTCGTGCCCGACCATGACGACCTACGCCACCAGGTGCTGTCGATGGCTCACTCGGCGGGTCATGAGGGTGTCCAAAAGACCCTTCACCGCCTCCGCGCTGACTTCTACCTCCCTGGAGATCGTGCCATGGTCCAGGATTGGGTGCGCTCGTGTGCGACGTGTCAGCGCAACAAGACGGAGACGCTGCGTCCAGCCGGCATGTTGCAGCCGCTCGAGGTGCCCGCGCAGGTCTGGGCCGACATCTCCATGGACTTCATCGAGGGCCTCCCTAAAGTGGGGGGCAAGTCCGTCATTCTCACGGTGGTCGACCGCTTCTCCAAGTACGCCCAATTCATCGCGCTCGGCCATCCCTACACGGCCGCGTCGGTGGCCCGCGCGTTCCTCGATGGCATCGTCCGTCTCCACGGGTTCCCTTCGTCGATCGTATGTGATCGGGACCCGGTATTCACGGGGCATGTCTGGCGGGATCTCTTCCGCATGGCGGGGGTAAAACTCCGTTTCAGCACGGCGTTCCACCCTCAGACGGACGGCCAGTCCGAGGTGGTTAACAAGGTGATTGCGATGTATTTGCGCTGTGTTACAGGTGATCGACCCCGTGCTTGGGTGGATTGGCTTGCGTGGGCGGAGTACTGCTACAACACCTCCTACCACTCCGCCCTGCGCGCTACGCCATTCGAGGTGGTCTATGGTAGGCCACCTCCGCCGATCCTACCGGTGGACGCGACCACGGCACGGACGGAGGTTGCCGGCGAGCTCCTCCGTCACCGAGATGAGATGCTTGCCGAGGTACGGCAGCGCCTTATCCAGGCCCAGCAGGTCGCCAAGCACTACTATGACGGCCACCATCGCGAGGTGGAGTACGCGGTGGGCGACTGGGTGTGGTTGCGCCTCCTGCACCGCTCACACCAGTCCCTGGATCCGCGAGCGAAGCGCAAGCTCGGCCCTCGGTACGCGGGGCCCTTCATCATCCTGGCGCGTATTGGGACCCTGGCCTATCGTCTTCAGCTGCCTGCCGGGGCGCGTATTCACGACGTCTTCCATGTGGGGCTGCTCAAGCCCTACCGTGGCGCGCCACCAGCGGTCACGCCACCGCTGCCACCGACAGCTGAGGGCCGCCTGCTCCCCAGCCCGGCCAAGGTGCTTCGGGCGCAGATGCGCCGTGATGTTTGGTACTTGTTGGTGCAGTGGGAGGGCCTTTCAGCAGAGGAGGCAACTTGGGAACCACGCGCCGACTTCCATCTGCATTATCCAGACTACCAGCTCGAGGACGAGCTGTTTGCGCAGGCGGGGAGAGATGTTATGACCGGCCTAGTCTATCGTCGGCAGAGGCCCACCGGCCAGGCCTAGTTAGGGGATTAGCCCAATTATCCTATTTCTATTATAAATAAGAGTTGTAATTGGATTTTCAGAATTAAGCAATAAACAATCTATTTGTTGCCGACTCCCCACGGAGTCGGTCTTGCAACCCCAGCCGCCGCCTCCTTCTTCCCTCGCGACGGCGCCATCACGCCGGCGTCCTCGCCTCCACGCCCGCATAGCCCTCTCCTGTCCCTATAATTTACGTCCTAGACCGGGTAGACAAGCTGTTCCTACCAACCTACTTTATGGGCAATACTGCAGCAGCTAACTAAAATATAAAATACCTATGTTGATATTACAAAGCATGGCAAAACATTTAAGTTACTGCCATATAGCGGTCAGCATGGTACTGTAGCACTTAACGAATAACGACTAAGTGATGCTATGGATGATATGTCTTAGTAACTTAATAGTTAGTCACGCAATTCGTTGAAACACTGAGATAGTATCAGTTGGCTCATATATGTATCACCTAATCTGTATGAGTTCAACACAGAAAAAGTGGCAAAGTATTCAAGATAAAAATGATGAGATAACAGAAGAAAGAAGGTATATAGCAGTAACATTGAAGATATGAAATTAGCAAATTAATAACTTATAAAGTAACAGATGATACTGTAAAAAACAAAGGGAAAAATTCATCCATATACTACGGACCGATTAGTTCTTTTCGAGCTGCATTTCCACGAAAATAATTGGCATTGCTGAAGGTCGGCCGGCCGTACATATTTTTTTAACCGAACTGCAGCCTACATTAATATTTTTTTATCAAACTGCTGCCTGCACAGCACACGCAGATCTATCGATGCAGTTAACAATGGATGATCGATCCATATTCAAGATAATTTACTCATGTTGTGAAGAAGAATATGGAGGAGGCGGCCTAGGGAGATCGATTACTTGGGGAAGTGTCCGACATGTTATGACCTCCATCCTGACGACATCCACGAGGTAGCAGTAGACGGCGAGCTAGCCGAGGCCGGCGGCGGTGGTGTCAACCCCGCGCCTCCCGTTCGTGTTAAGGCTCGGCGATCTTTGCATCATTGGGTACATACGAATTAACCGATCGAAGACTCTATCGAAGCGCCGCACGGAAGCAGGAAATCGATCGACGCAGAAAAAGTAACGAACAAAAGAGCCAACTTTTTTCAGATCTCACGCCGTGGAGAGATGGCTGCAGAGTTAGATAAGTACCCTTGAGGAGGCGGACGTTGCAGCGGGAGGTCCATGCTCTCTCTCTCTCTCTCGCTCCTCTGGCGGCCGCGGCGGCGACCGGTTTCTCCTCTCATCCATGGTTGAAGTGGTGGGGAGGGCAAGTGGAAAATAGAACGGAGGAGAGGTTGTGGAAGCGGGGAAGATAAAAAGGAGACTGCGGATGTTACGGAACTAACAAGGGGGCATGGGTGCAGCTGCGCGGGAGTATTTTCGTGACCGCGTCAAGAATTCTAATCGCAGAGAAGGAAAATCTCCCAACCTTTTTTTCCTTTTTTTTTGAGGGTACCCAACCTTTTTTTTTCCTGAAACCGCCCAACCAGGGATGCGGCAAGTTGTTCACCATTGCATAAACTAGGAAAGGCGAATAAACTAGCCTCGACGATATATCACAGATAACCGTGGGTTACACACATGTACTGACCACTATTTTAGCTATGGACGAGTTGTACTAGTACCATCGGTTATTTATACCTGACCGTCGGCTATTTGTTTAGATCTCCGACCGTGGAAGTAAAACCATCGGTTGTAAAAGTAGATCCCCAACCGTGAAAGAAAACCTGTCGGTTATTAGCATGCACGCTCGGGCATTATATTGAATAGCTGAGAGTTTGTTTTGCTCCGTCGGGTAATTGATTATACTGTCGGTTATTAAATATAATACCCGAGAGTTCAACAATAACCGTCGGGTAGTCTTGGAACCGTCGGTTATTACTTGATTAGCCGACGGACCGTCGGATAATACTATTTACCGTCGGAGATAAGGGGATATCTAGTAGTGAATGCTATCAAGGAACTTGGTGATAGACTCAAGTGCAGAATGCTCAACACTCAAAATGACCTTAGAGAAGAAAAGAAGCATACCCAAGAATTAGAAACAACCAACCAACAACTAAGGGGAGACATCATATACTTAATTTGGGAGTCTTGTGAACAAGATAGACAGATGGCTACTAAAGATGCCCTGATAGATATTTTGTCTAGTGAGTGAGAGTTGTAAAGTACTTCGTTAGTTGCACCACCACACTTATCGTTTTTATTTCCAAAAATTTATCTAAGTTATGTTGAACCTTTGATGCTTGTATGGGACTTGTGTATGCCATGAATTGTGTGATTGTTGCAAAAGATATGCTTGTGATATTTTATCTTGTGATTTTTCTCTATTGATGTTGATTCTAACTTCTCTCTATCTTATAAAATAGATGCCTAACATTATTATCAGCACGGCCGAGGAGTTAAAGGGAACTCTTTTTGGCACTCGTCTCATTGAGCTCACTAGTTTGCTCAACCTTCCACTTCCTAGCATCATGACGCTTCCCCTCACCAAGTTTGAGAGGAAGGAACTTTGGGGCTTCAGAGTCACTTAGCCCGGACGCCAGGCATAGCCAACCACGGAGACCATCACTTTCAAGTTGATGCATGATGACAAGGAGAAAGGCCTAGATGTAGTCATGCAGGAGTTACTTGGGCGCCTGGTAGGGAGACACTCCAGAGAGCTTAGAGGTCTTTACTTTCACCCCTTCGGGAGACGCGACGAGGAGGGTGAGGCTATTGAGTTCGAGGATGCTGCTAAAGAGACGGTGGACCCGATTCGTCTGTACCTTCAGGATCTAGAGGTTCTTATTAGGCACCTAGATACTGATAGGACCAACGTCATGCTTAGCAATGACGAGCTCCAGGTTCAGCTTCGTGAGAAGGACAAGCTCTTCGCGGAGCAAGATGAGATAGTCAAGGAAATGGAGGCCAAGTTTGAGAGCCAGGATAGGAAGTTCAAGAAGCTAAGAGAAAAAAGTCCAGGACAGGAACAAGAGGATCCGAGAGATGAATGAAGAGCTAGAGGCCAAGGACTTCGAGCTCGATCATCAACAAGGAGTGATTGAGAGGCTTTGCTCACAGAAGAGGGCTCTTAGGGCCAAGATAGAGGCCTTGACTACTAGTGTTGATGAGTACAAGACCGCCATGGAGAATGCAGGTCTTACACTTGTTGACGAGGAGATTGATGCAGAGGAGTAGTGATGACTACTCATTTATCTTTCAATTACCGTGCTTATGATTATTGGGTCGCAATGACCATCCAACATGTGGATGGCTTGCTATGGTGTGTTTGCATTTTCAAACTTGTTGTTTTTGTCGTTCAAACTCTACGTCATTTTGATGCTTGATTATTGTGGTTGACTATGTGTTGTATTGTGCATGATAAACATCTATGGGTATCTCATTCTTATCCTTATGAAAACCACAGATGCCTCCTCGATGTGCCAACCCCAACCCAAACAACAACAATGTCACTCCCGAGATGCAGCAGTTAATGACAGCACAAACTCAACTAATGCAGATGATGACCACCTTTATTCAGAACCAGAATAAGAATAACAACAACAATAATAACAACAACAACAACAACCAGAACAATCCACCAGGATTTGACATGCTCACCAGATTCCTAAGACTGAGGCCTGCAAAGTTCTCAGGAACCACTGATCCAATGGTGGCCAATGATTGTCTACGTTCGGTGAACAAGGATTTGGTAACTGTAGGCTGCACCGACGAGGAGAATTTCAGGTTTGCAGCACATCTGTTGGAAGGACCAGCAGCTACTTGGTGGGATAACTTCCAGATCACCACACCCATTGAGGATGTAACTTGGGCTATCTTTGAGGATGGTTTCCGCACAGCTCACATCTCATCCGTGGTGATGAATTTGAAGAAGAAAGAGTTCCATAACCTGAAACAGTGTCACTGCAGTGTGGCTGAATATATTGAGGAGTTCAACAATCTGGCGTGATATGCACCGGATGAAGTTGATACTGATGCCAAGAGGAAGGAGAAATTCCTCGAAGGACTGAATGACGAACTGAATCTGCAGTTATCTGTGGCCTATGTCCCCACCTACCAATCACTTTGTGACAAGGCTACCATCTTGGAGAACAAGATGAAACAGGTTGAAAGCAGAAAGAGGAAGCACAGCTTTGACAAGCACAGCTCGGGATCGTCTCACAAGCGTTCCCATCATGATGATAGTGGGGGTTCCGGATCCCACAAACATGGAAAGTACAAAAACCACCACAGCAACAACCGCCATCATGACAACAAGCATCACCGTAGTCATGATAATGACAAGTATAAGAACCACAAGAGTGGACACAGTGGAGGTGGAAGTGGTAGTCAGCCTGCAAAGAGAGATATCAGTCAGGTTGAATGTTTCAAGTGTAATAAGATGGGGCATTATGCAAATGAGTGTCCAGAGAAAAAAGTTGAAGGAACCACCAAGCCCAACCCTTTCCAGAAGGGACAAGTGAACCACATCAATGTGGAAGAAATTTATGAGGAGTCCGATGCTATGGATGGTAAGTTCAAACTCAATTCTATTCCAGCACTTGTTCTTTTTGATACTGGTGCATCACATTCATTCATATCAAAAGCATTTGTTGATAGAAATGGGTTTCCAACAGAAAATATTGGGTGTCCAATAAAATTAAGTTCTCCCGGTGGAGATATGATAGTAAGTCATGGATGTCGTGATCTAGTGATAGAATTTGGAAAGAATAAGTTTCAGTGAGTCTGATAATCCTAGATTCCCAAGGACTGGATGTAATTTTGGGAATGGACTGGATGACCAAGTATGAAGGAGTACTAGATTGTGTCAATCGTACTGTCGCACTCACAACCCCGGAAAAGAAACGGATAAGATTCAAGTCGAACTTTGAATCAAAAGGGAGTAAGCTAAATTCTCTTAAGGAGGTTAGCATAGACAGTGTACCAATTGTGAGTGAATATCAGGACGTGTTTCTGGAAGAATTGTCGGGAATACCACCAGATAGAGATGTGGAATTTCTGATTGACTTACTGCCAGGATCGGGACCAATAGCAAAGAGACCTTACAAGATGTCAGTTGATGAGTTAAAAGAACTCAAGAAATAACTTGGAGAACAGTTGCAGAAAGGATTTATTCAACCAAGTTCGTCATCTTGGGGAGCACCAGTCTTATTTGTGGAGAAGAAAGATAGAAGTCAAATGTTATGCATAGATTATCGTTCACTCAATGAGGTGACTATCAAGAACAAATATCCTTTGCCCAGAATCAATGACTTGTTTGATCAGTTAGAAGGAGCCTGTGTGTTCTCAAAGATTGATCTCCGGTCAGGCTATTTTTAGCTTAAGATAAGGGAACAAGACATACCTAAGACAACTTTCACCACTAGGTATGGATTGTATGAGTACACTATAATGCCATTTGGTTTGACCAATGCACCAGCTTACTTCATGAATATGATGAACAAGGTGTTCATGGAGTTCCTTGAAAAATTTGTTGTCGTTTTCATTGATGACATTTTGATCTACTCCAAGAGCAAACAAGAGCATGAAGGACATTTGCGTTTGATACTTGAGAAACTTAGAGAACATAAGCTGTATGCCAAATTCAGCAAGTGTGAATTCTGGTTGAATGAAGTTGGATTTCTGGGACACATTGTGTCAGGAGATGGTGTAGCAGTTGACCCCGCAAAAGTGTCAGCTGTAACTGAATGGGAATCTCCTAAGTCAGTGAAAGAAGTTCGTAGTTTCCTTGGCTTGGCAGGATACTATAGAATATTAATTGAGAATTTCTCCAAGGTATCTAAGCGTATGATGGAGTTACTAAAGAAAGACAGGAAATTTGCTTGGACTGAAGGATGTGAACTCAGTTTCCAAGAATTAAAGAAGAGACTAGTGACAGCACCAGTCCTATGTCTGCCAGATTTGGAGAAGGACTTCCAAGTTATTGTGATGCATCCCATCATGGATTAGGAGCAATTCTGATGCAAGAAGGGAAAGTTGTGGATTATGCCTCGAGACAACTAAAAACTCATGAGGTGAATTATCCTACTCATGATTTAGAGTTAGCCTCTGTTGTCCATGCACTCAAAACATGGAGACATTATCTTTTCGGAAAGCGATGTGAAGTGTTCACAGATCACAAAAGTTTGAAGTATTTCTTCAGTCAGAAAGAAATCAACATGAGACAAAGGAGATGGATAGAACTCATCAAGGACTATGACTTGAGTTTGCAATACCACCCCGGTAAAGCAAATGTTGTAGCAGATGCTCTAAGCAGTAAGGTATTTGTGAATAGCCTTACTAAGGGAGAGTTTCCAGATGATCTGTGTGCCCAATTTAGAGACCTTAGATTGGAGATTGTGCCTGAGGGACATCTCATGTCATTGGATGTTCAACCCACCTTGTTCGACAGAATCAAGGGAGCCCAAAAGACGGACAAAGAAATTGAAGAGATTAAGGAAAAGATTGGCAAGGGAAAAGCCAAAGGATTCCATGAAGATGAAAAGGGTACTTTATGGTATGGAAAACGTATTTGCGTTCTGCAAGATCCGGAGCTTCGGAAACTGATTCTACAAGAAGCACACAACTCACCATATTCCATTCATCCGGGTAACACCAAAATGTACATGGATATGAAGGAAAGATTTTGGTGGAATGATCTCAAGAAAGACATCGCCGAACATATTTCTTTATGTGATGTATGTAGTAGAGTGAAAGCGAAACATCAAAAACCAGCAGGATTGCTACAACCACTACCTATTCCTGATTGGAAGTGGGACAAGATTGGCATGGATTTCATCACCGGATTGCCAAGGACCAGGTCAGGATATGATTCCATTTGGGTAGTAGTGGACCGACTAACTAAAGTGGCTCATTTCATACTCGTGAAGACAACCTACACATGTGCTAAGTTGGCCAAGATCTATATGAGTAGGATTGTGTGTCTGCATGGAGTACCCAAGAGTATTGTGTCTAATAGGGGAACTGAGTTCACTTCTCATTTTTGGAGGAAGCTACATGAGTCATTGGGAACAAGATTGGAATTCAGCACTGCTTTTCATCCCCAGACTGATGGACAGACAGAAAGGACCAACCAGATTCTGGAGGATATGTTGAGGGCATGTGCCCTAGACTATGGAGCTAGTTGGGATGAAAGTCTACCTTACGCAGAATTTTCTTACAACAACAGCTATCAAGGCAGTATTGAGATGGCACCGTTTGACTTTCTCTATGGGAGGAAGTGTACTATGGAATGGTGTGGGAGAAAGAAACTTGTTCGGGCCAGAACTAATCAAAGAGGCGGAAGAGAAAGTCAAGTTAGTAAAGGACAGATTGAAGATAGCACAGTCCCGACAGAAGAGCTACGCAGATCCAAAGCGTAGAGAAGTCACCTATGAGGTGGGTGATAGAGCATATCTTAGAGTATCACCACTTCGTGGAGTGAAGAGATTTGGAGTCAAAGGTAAATTGGCCCCAAGATATGTTGGACCATTCAAGATTTTGCGTCGTAAAGGAGAAGTAGCTTATCAAATTAAACTGCCAGAATTATTGTCTACCATTCACAATGTGTTTCATGTGAGTCAGCTAAATAAATGCCATCCAGAGATGGAAGACACTTCTTTGAAGGATATTATACCTTTGGAGGAGGTCCAATTGGAAAGTGATATCACTTATGAGGAAAACCTATCAAAATTCTTGAGACTGCAGAAAGAGTTACTTGGACAAAGATTATCAAATTCTACAAAGTACAGTGGAACCATCATTCCGAAGAAGAAGCAACATGTGAAAGAGAAGATGACCTTCGAAAAGACCACCCTCACCTATTTGCTAGCCAATCCGAATCTCGAGGGCGAGATTCACCTTAAGGGGGTTAGATTTGTAACATCCCAAAAATCATGATTTCAAAGTTTGCATATCATCCATGCATTCATAATCATTTTAGGATCATTTTCAATGTCATTTCAAAAACAAAAGTATTTGAAAGTTTGTTATTTTATGTAAGCAAGGCAATGGCCCAATGCTACTCTCTAGTAAGAGATTATTTGTTTTAAACCAGAAAGATTTGAACTTAGAATTGTTTGAGATTTTCTAAAGCTTGGACAAAATTTTCAAAACAAAGTATGAATTTAAAACCACTCATTTGTCTTTATTAAACAAGTGGTAAAGGCACTGTTTTCATTTAAATCCCAAAGGGCCAAAGTAAGTTTGGGTGAACAACAATGTTTTTATACTTAAATATGTGAAGGTTTCACTTTATAAAAATCCAGAGAGAGTTTGAATTCAAACACATTTGAAATCATTTGAAAAGGATTCCTGAAAATCAAATTAGAAAAAGAAAAAGGGAAAAGAAATCAGAAAAGGCCGGCGCCACTCTTTCGGCCTAGTAGCAGATGCAGCCCACCCGGAATTTCCCCTTCCCCCTCCGTTTCTCACCCACCCGCGTACCCCTTCTTGACTGATGCTCCGACCCCACCATCCACCTCAGAGTCGTCGTCAATCACGCGCCGGAGGAACTGCACCCCGCGGCCGTTTCTCCGATTTGATTCCGCGCTTGATTGCGAGTAAACGCCAACGTGATTTACTCTCTTGCCCCGGCTATTTAACCTCCTCCTCCTTCTGCTCATTTACCCTAAAGCCACAACCACAGAGAGCCACCAGGCTGCCCGCAATCGAGCTCACTCCGCCGATGTACTGACGAACTCTGGCAGTGAATTTCGGTGAGAACTCCCTGCCCCTTGCCTCCTGGTCTTGCTAGCGCATTCCCTGCATCCTTGTGCATCGTTTAACACCTTTGTTGCATGCTAGGACAACCCCGAACGTTGGCAACATCGACGACTGCGCGAGCCCGACGAAACACTCAACTCCGGCGAACTGTCCTGGTTAGTCCCGAGCGCTCCTTGCCCTCTCTTTGATACTCGCATGACCAGCATCGCTCCCCGCATCTAACGCACTGCTTGTTTCTCTCTGGCATGACCTACACCCTCGGCAACGTCGACGAACAACCATACCCGACGCCTTCACAAACTCCGGCGAGCAATCCCTGACGACTCCGAGCGCCCCTTCGCCAACCAAGCACACCTTGAGCATCAGCAATGCACGGCGAACTCGACGAGCCATTCCTTCCCCTCCCGCGCATCATGTATTGTCGGCACTGTCCTCGTTTTACTGTGCCGCTGCCAGCCACCGTCGCGCGCCGCCCATCTTTGTCCAAACGACTGTGCACCGTTAGATCTATATCCAACGCATCTGATTGATAACTTAAGTGAAGCGGTATGTTTAGATCTGAGCCATGCGATGCGCTTTTAATCTAACGATCCAGAGGGCCTGATCTGTGCGAACCGATACCGTCCAATTAGGAGCTGCCGCGTGGCCTGTGTTTTGATTTAAAATCAGAAATTAGATCTATTAGTTGTTTAAACTTGCAAAATTCATAACTTTTGATCCACACGTTCAAATTTTGTAAATTTTATATCATTGGAATCAGGAGAAATAATTCTATCCAATTATGCACTTTTTTTAATAAATTACATCTGTAAAATGGGTTGTTTTGCAGAGACATTTATAAGCTTATTTTGTATATAAAAATTATATAGAAAATGTTTTAAGGGCCAGATTGATTTCATTTAGTGTGAAAATGTTTTGTTTATGATTCAGTACTGTTCCACTTGTCTTGTTTGGTTTAGAAAAATCATCACATGGCATTTGCATGCATTCATATATTCTTGTTTGTTTATTTTGATATGTGAATTTGGTGCTATCATTTTATGTGTAGATTTTGGTGCTAGTGGTGATTCTGATTGTGAGGATTGTCGATACTCCCCCAACTACCAAGGCAAGTGGTGCTTCATATTTTTATCCCATGATTTTGGCTATACATTAGAAATATTTTGTATAGGGCTTG
Source organism: Avena atlantica (assembly GCA_910589765.1). Classification (NCBI taxonomy): domain Eukaryota; kingdom Viridiplantae; phylum Streptophyta; class Magnoliopsida; order Poales; family Poaceae; genus Avena; species Avena atlantica. Next base: position 84,239,598 of record OU342733.1, read on the forward strand.
CATGAATATTTTGCTAAGTATCTATATGCTATGCTTGGGAAATCCTAGTAGTTGTAGAATTGTTTACAATTTTCTCTAAGTTAAGATACTTGCTATTTCCATGATTAGCCTAGCTAGTAGCAACCAAGGGTGGATTATATACATGCTATGGAAAAATATTGCTAAGTCTTTGATTTATGTTTTGCTTAATAAAACAACTAAGTGAATGAAACACCTGGGTGGATTGGTAATTGCTTGGTGGTTTTTGGTTGAGTGGTTACACAAGGCCCATTTCTATGGTTTACCTTGTGTATCTCACTTGTGGATTGCCACCCAGGAACAAAGGGATTTGAGATGCCAAATGTTAAGAAGCTTCTAGTGCAGCCACATGGCATTATGGGCTCTGCCTGGATCATATAGGTTGCAATAACTTAGCCAAATGGACAGTTGGTGGTATGGGAATGATAGGTTTGGAGCGCGTCCATTTTGTTCTAAGGGAAGGCTTCTGAAAGGCCCTGTCTTGGTGAAAATCAAGTCTTGTGGGGAAAGTGCACAACCTCTGCAGATGGAAGAAACTAAGTACTTAGCCATGTTCCTGGTATTGGACAATTTGAGAATCAAGACATGGAAGCTATCAAGAATCTCCTCATCCAAATTTTCTAAGTTAAAACTTGTGGTTGAACAAGGGAGAAGGTTCACCAATTTCTATTGGTGGTTCCTTGGGAAAGTTTTTACCAAACAAAAACTTAGTGTTTTCAACTGATAGGTAAAAACTATTTTGAGCAAAGCAAGCCTAAGCTACACTTAGCCAAATTCATGTAGTAACTAGATGCTAATACTCTACTAAGGTATCACTTGCCAATACTATTACAATCTATTGACCCACTGTGGCTGTAACTTGTGATGTTGCATGTTACTCTGATGATGATTAGGGGTTATGAGTCTACACTCAACATCCTTGCCTGTGGCACATGAAGATGAAGACTTTTATTTATATTGTTAAGTTAAACTCTTGTACTAGCCTATGGCTATGGAGTTGTAAGAGCAACTCCAACAACTTACCTATCCTATCTTACCCATATTTGGTATAGGTAAGTGGAAAGAGAGGGTATAGGTAAGCAAAGAAGTTTCAACTTTTTCAGCTTACCCATATCTGGAATGACGATGTAATAATGACCTTTGTTTTTGTGTACTTCATCTTAAACTGTGGATGCTAGCATTTGATCCAGGGACAAGCATTGCAATCACAGGGATCTTTACCTTTATAAATGTGGGATCTTGTAGTTATCATCGACACCGTAGCGTATCTCGTAATCCACTCCTTCAACACCTCCGGACAGATCAGGTTCCTCATAGAACACATCTTCTTGGCATTCGACTGCATACATTGGCACGTCTTCGGGATCCTCAGAGTCCAAGCAAATGATCAAAGGAAAGAATGAGTAACAGCGTTACCCAACAAGTTCATTATATGCAAGGTGGAAAGTTTGATGCTCTAACTACCACCTCGGATTATAAATCCTTGGCACTATGCAATTTTTGTAAATATTTCTTCAAAGATTGATTTTATTCTGAAAAACTATGACAATCAGCCTTCACAGGTTGACCAAAACTTTCATGGAGTTCCTTTCCTGCCGCGTTCGTAGCTCCTTCCCGGAACAGGGAGTAACAAGTTACAGTTCTTACACTCTGCAGAGGTGCGTTACTTTACCGATGAGAGATCAACTCCTTGTTGCACAACCGGGCATAATTTTCCGTCCACAATTCCATGATGTGGGGCCCAGTAGTTGGTCCAAGCCAATCACTGCCCCCTTCGCAACCTCGCATGCCTCCTTGGTGTACACCATGCCCACATAATGAATTACGGCAATGGTTTGTACAAACCGTTAGATGCCAGAACTATCGTGGGACGATGAGGGTTCCCACCCATATGCTGCATATCCTCTACGAATTACCAATTAATATGAATGCTACGAGGATTATAGCCATGACCTGCACATCCGGTTTCATGCGAGAGGAAGAAGATATAGCTGACTTCTCTGTCCCATTCCAAATCTCATGGCTAACGCGTAATATACGGCGCTAGAATCACTGATGTTAGGGGTTATTAAGTCACTACTTGATCATCATTGTTGCAAATAGAACCCTAAGTTTTGTTGCTCCATTATATCACCACTTAGGATGATATCTATGATTTCTTTATGTGTGAAAATAATATTTTCTTTCTTTTATAATATATATGATAACACACAATTTTAAAATACTTTGATAAAGACTCTTCAAATGACATGAGCAAGTGATGAACTTGCCTTGTGATGGCAAGGTAGTGAAGTCTGATGCTTGCACTGGACCTTGAGCTTCTATGTCTACAAAAATATCATTATTGCCCGGTAAGGACAATATATAAAGAAGCAAAATGATTATGCAAGTAATGTAATGCATTAATTTGATATGCATTTACTCTATTATTGTATAAGGTTCTTTTTTAATAATAATAAAGCATTTATAAATATTACTTTTTATTATTTATACATATGTTGAATTATTTTATTGTATTTCCCTTTTATTTGACTTTTACTGATTTAATAATTGTTTTAGGAATTATCAATTATACATTAAAAATTGTTATTAAATATTTATTTAGTATTTTTCAAAAATACTACAATATTAATATATAATGAAAGTGATTTTTTATTTATTTCTATCATCTTTCAAAAATTTTGTAAAATTCCATAAGGAATATATAAATTACAAAATTCTTATAAAAATTTATATGTCTAGAATTTTATATCTTATTTTATTTGGATAGTGTGGATTATTGTGAATCCAAAAATATTTTATTTATAATTTTTGGACCTTTAATTTTATTTTCTAGAATTTAATTAAATCCATGGGTATTTTGGTCTTTTACTTTTTATAAAACATGCCTTAAAAGATTTCTAGGCTGGTTATTCTGATTGGGCCCTAGTGGCCCATGAGTCATAGTCAAAAATACTACCCCGAAGGGTTTGGCCCATCTCATCCCACTCCTCTCTGCCTCTCTCTCCCTCGAGCTCATCCTCTCCTCCTCTGACCCCGACCCCGTGGTCGGTGAGATCGCCGCCGGCGATTCCCGCCGCCGTGGGCCATTCTGGTCGCCGTCGTGGTGCAACAGGGGGTTGTCGATGATGCCCGTCCTGTCTAACCCATTGGATTCGAGCTTGGGGCTCTCCAGCGATGGATTGATGCCGTCCCGAAACCTAGGGTTTGGGGGTTGGCGTGGATCCAGGTGTTGCTACCACCGTCTCGCATTGTGGTGATGCTCCTCGCCTCTATGTGTGTTCTTGGTCGCTGTCGTGGCGTCGTATGGTTGCAGCGCCCCTCTGGGGTGCTCCCCGTGCCGCCATGGACGTCGGCCCCTCTGCTTCCTCTTCTAGTCTCCAGCGAGGACCTTTGGTGAGTTCTTCTCCTCTCCCGTTGTGCTCTCTGTGCTTGCTCATTCTATGTTGGATGTTGGTAGTGACCTCTCTGGTTACTGTCTGGTTCTGATTAGGATGATTTATCCATTTAGCGTTCTTATCCTGTGGTTGATCATATACTGGATGAATTGGATCATGTTTGGATGATTTGTAAACATGCTAAGTGGTTATTGGCCCGAGGCTTGTTGCTTGAGATGATCTATAATTTTTCTAGTGGCTTATTTGATGGTTTTATGCTTGGATTGCATCTTATTCAGATGGTATAGTTGCTTGGGAACCATTCTTGATAAAGTCAGTGACTTGATAACCTTTCACTGTCATTTCTGGGTTTATGCTCATGGTTATGGTGTGATGAAATCATTATCTTAGTGCTGTTGGCTTGTGAATTAGTGTGTGGTTTGAGATCATCATGATCTCAATCAGTGAAGTTTACCATAGGAATATCCTTGTTATGATTCCTGTATTAACAGGAAAATGATTAGTAATTTGATTGTCTGAATTTATGATGATAAAATGTCTATTCTGATTCATATAGAATTGTTCTTGTGACACCATCATGGTATGGCACACAAGTTTGATTCTAATCCATTGATTGGGTTGGTTTAAGCTTAAGACAAACTTGGCTTTGAAAGATATATGGAAATGTTCTTTTCTGAAATCCCTAAGACCAATGATGTTGGTCTGAGACTTAGGGATTCAGACCTTATCTAGTTGATTCATATGGATAGTCCTGGTAGTGATACCAGCTATTGTTTTTGAATCAAAACTTGGAGAACAATGATAATAGCTTTGATCATTCTATGGATCCAACAGATTTGTTTCTAAGGTGCTACTCTTCCTTTAGGGATGTGCCTAGAAATTATATCCTAGCTTTATTTATGCTTGAATTGTAATATATAGCTTGACAACCAGAGCAATGATGTTTCTCTGAGCTCTGGCTGGATCCTTGTACTTTGTTGTTTGCTTTTAGAGTTTAAAATCCCTATGATGGATTCACCCCACTTGGGTGCTTTCTGAGGGTTTGTTTTATAAAACAACACATGCTTCTCTCTAGATGATTAGATAATGCGAAAGTTTTATGAAACTCACCACAGAATCTGATGTCTGTGGAGTAAGGTGGTGATGATGATCTTGTTTTGCTGTGCTTCTGTGCTTGACCTTGAGCTAGCCTGCTCCTCCTAGATCCTGTACTTGGTCTTGATCTAGCCTGCTCCTACTAGCTCCTGGACTTGGCCTTGCTATCCACCTGATGCTTCCCCCTCCTTATGTCACCATCCTGGTGATGTTTGGTTGATCTTTGGTGGTTTGGTTTGGCTGTTGTGCTTGGTAAGCTGCTGCCTAAGCTGGTTGTTCTTGTGTGCAAGCAGTGGAGAGATGCAATAGTGCCTCTCCACGGTTGTGCTGGTGATTTTGTGAGTTTGGGGCTGTTCTGTGAGGCTGACAGCACACCACATGCATGTTGGTGTGTGTCCTGCCTGTGTGCTTGCTATGCACTTGTGGATATGCTTTGGTCTTGGAAGTTACTTTGATCAGATTACTTTTACCTAGCTGGTGAGTTTGCCCCTCCTTGCTGCCAATTTGACCCCTTTGGCTTAAAATTTATGAAAGATAGATTCTTTCATATTGGTGAAACTTGCCCCTTTCTATTTAGTTTGTTTGTTTTGCAGGTACAGATATAAAGATGTAGATTTTAGTGTAGTTTTTCTTTTATGGAATAGTTATAGAATAATTCAATGTAATCTTCTTATTATTTTTTAATTTTCATTTTTTATCTTGTAATCTTCATTTTATTCTTCTGTAATAAAGATTATATAATTTTCAATAAATAAATATTCTTATTCTTTATTCTTTTATATTTGTGAAGTTTGGAAATTATTTCAGTAAGTTACATTTTTTTGTAACTTGATTATATATTGATAATATGAAATAAGTTTTTATATTCATAATTTTTTTCTTTAGATAATGTTCGAGTCAAAATAATTAACTCTTAATTAAATCAAGATTCAATCTCATTCCTAATTTATTTGAATTATAATTCAAACACTCAAGTTTAAAAATTCAAATTTACTTTTCAAACACAAAATTCCTCAAAGATCATATCAAAGTTTATAACAATCATCCTTTAAGACTAAACCTAATCTCAAAGTATGAAAGAAACATTGATTACTTTAGGTTTTTATTTGGCGAAAATTTTACCCACATTTTTACAGATGAATGCATGCAACATTCCATATTCCTAAATCTATCCTTCATTAGTTCCTTAATGCTAGGATGTTACAGGAAGGCACACGGTTGACGGATACGAGGTAACACTGCTTACCCAGGTTTAGATTCTACAACGGTGCCGGAATCCTACTCCTGCTATAAATCACTATAATGGCAATACGCCGAGTTACAGGGATTGGTTCACTGTGCGAGGTGACTAGAAAGTCTAAGTTATCGTGCCCTAAAGGCTCCCATAGGCCCGACTTATATAGTCGCCAGATCCTAGGGTTACATGGAAAAGTCCTAGCCGGAGAGATTACAGAGTCCTACACTGTCTATTATTAGTCTAGCGTGTCTTGCACTCCAAGGCTCCGAGTACGTCGGTGACTCCTCCGTAGCCTTCCTTTATCCGGCATGGGCCTCTATTCTGGATCCATCTAACTGGGCCGCCCAATAGGCCATGGGCCATGCTACCAACTATGGGCCACCCGGGTTATCCGGATAAGAGACATGCTATGAGGATACCCATATAGCATATCCCCAACAGTAGCCCCCGGAGAACTAAGAGATCTTGCGCCGTCTTGCCTCTTCACGTTGAAAGCTCCGTCAAGAAGGATGTTGGCAAATCATCAAGCAACATCTTATAGTCCTCCCAAAAGAACCCTGCAATGTTTTTCTCCGTCTTCAATTTGTAAGTCGGAGAATTTCTAAATCTTCTATCGTACTCTTTCGTAGCCGGACTGGATCCGTCCATGCTGGAATCTTACGATGTGATGGTTCATCTGCCAATGACATCTAGGGCGACATAGACATAGGTTAGCAACGCCTCGTAACTCACACATGCAGAGAACGCAATCATGTCCGATTTTCCCGCGCGGGCGATACGAACCGTTGGCGGCGACGGTTGGTAACGTGGCAAAATTTCCGTGCACGCCCCCACACACGTCGCTTACGCGGCAACCGTTCGATCATGCAGTACGAATCTTGATGCCGGAGGTTATAAATAGTAACAATGGTAGAAATTTTACTTTTCACCTCATTCTCCTCTACATCGTCTTCTTCCTCCAACGAGAGCCTCCTCGAGCTCTCTGCGCATCGTGCGAAAAAACCCAAGCTCCTCAACCTCTCCCATTCACCACCGAAAACTCTCAATGGCTAGCAGCAGCTCCTCCTCCTCCATGGCGACGTCAGGCGAAGCGGGCGAGCACCATCATCGTGCCCCTAGAGGGGCTGGTTATTCCCAAATCCGCGGTGGTCGAAACCACCGGTGACGACCATAATCCAGCGGCGCTGGAGCTGCTGGAGGAGGAATATGACTCCCACATGGGCGACTGGTGCAGTTCAGATATTACGGACCGTGATATCAAAGAACCGATCAACGAGGGCTACCTCCCTACGACGGAGGGGCTCGCCTGGCAGGCGGCGCCGGCCGGCGAGGTCACCCCTTCTCCCCAAGTCGGAGAGAAGGTGTACCACAAAGATCAAATGGTACGCGGCGTCTCCCTGCCCATCTCCAACTTTTTCCTTGTTGTCCTCAATCATTACCGAGTACAGCCTCAGAACCTCTCCCCCAATAGCATCCTAGCGCTTAGCAACTTTGCGAGGGTTATTTAGGGATTAGGCCTAGGATAGATCTCTTCATCTATTTCTTCACCGTCAAGCGCGAAGCCGGAGCCGGCAAGGACGAGCTCAGGAATTGTGGCACTATTAGTTTTAAGATCGGGCCTGGCCGGCGGTTCCCCGACATCGTCGGCCATGAGTCCTGCAAGAACTGGCAACAGACGTACTTCTACGGCCCAGATATCCCTCTGGCCGACCGAGAAGTAACGTACCCGGACTTCGTCGATGGAGCTTCCGCCGAAGCCCCGACAGAGATCGCATGCCTCCCTTCCCTCCGACATCGCCACTTCCCGCGCTATAAGGCGGGTAGAGTGGTTCATAGATACGGGTCTGACCGGATTGGACCTGGCCATGTTCTGGTTCGTCAGGCGGATCCAGCCTCTACATCACCACTTGAAGTTGATGCACGAGTATACCAATGAGAGAAAGGATAGCCTCCATATTTCAGAGGACAATTTCTCGAGCGACTCGGTCAAGCTCCGCCTCAAGGACATCGTCAAGGTGAAGGATAGGAAGCATGGCTTCACCATCACCTATGACATGTTCGTAGAGAGAAAGTGCCCAAAGGTACCTGTTTATTTTCCGTGTATGACATATACTCTAGTTCTTCCGTCTAGCCATTACCATCTCATCAACATGGTGGGTTTTACTTAACAGCTCAGCGATATAGATGAGGATAGCATGGCTGTCGAAATGTATGATCCAAATATGAAGGAAGTCACCATCGTGTCCGACGATGAGGTCCCGCTGGCGCAAAAACGGAAGAGCTCCACCTCTGACGCTGCCGACGGAGGTAAGAAGAAGAAGACGGAGGGTGCAGTCTCCAAGAAGACTTCTGCCACCCTAGAGGCGGAGAAAAGAAATGTTATCGGGATCCCTTTTGCCAAAGCACCCCCTCTTGTTTAAGATTCTTTCTCTCCGGCATTGTCCATCATTTGTCTTATTCCTGTACTTATACTTTTTGTACGTTTCACGAAGAAAGCCACAACCAGTTTGAAGAAGACCTCCAAAACTTTGGGGGCTTCTAGAACCATTAAGGATATGCTGCATCGCGACGCATCTCCCCACGCATCTCCCGCCATCGCCTCTGTCACTCCCATCGTATAACCCATGTCCGCTCCGACAAGCTCTCAAGCCAAAGAAACATATGGCCCTTCCGCCATGGAAGTGGACTCAGGTGCCTCCACAGAGCTTGCTGTTGTCGGCGAACAGGTGACGCAGGAGAGTGCCGCAAACCAAATGGCTGAAGCTACGGCTAAGGATGCCATCGACAGCGGTAAGGCGGTGGTGGAAGGTGGTACGTCTGCCAAAGGCGGCGCCTCCGCACCCAAGAATACCATAGAGTTCCCAAAGATAGTCTATCCGGTACTTACGTCGGGTAGCACCACTCTGGTTCCTGGTGCAGCGCCGACATCTCCAACATGCGGTCTTGAGGAGCTTCTCCGGCAAGCTGAAATCTTGCAAGGAAACTGTTTATCCTTTGGCAAGTTGCTTGCTGAGAGTACTACAAACCTCAAGATCATCGCGCTTGTAAGTTTTATTTGCCTTTTACATTTCATATGAGTATCCTACTATAGCCCCCGAGGATTTAGACGGGAAACCATAGGTCTTTTCGTCTGAATGCTCTAAGAGTGACTAACCTAGAAAACTTCTCACTATAGCCCCTAAGCATATAGTTTGAATGAATTATTCCGACTAGATGCTTTTAAGAGTAGCATACGCAGTGTTCATAAATTTCAATACTGTATCACTCAAGATTCTAGTTGTAACTGAAATAGTTTTCACTAGATGCTTAAAGAAAAGCTAAGCATATGTCTGAGTTAAAAACTTTATACTGTAGCCCCCAAGCTTCTAATCGAAAACTGAATTAGTTCCGACTAGATGCTTCAAGAAAGACTAAGCATATTGCTAAGTTAAAAAACTCTCGCTGTATCCCCCGAGCTTCTAGGTGGAAATTTTTCCGGCTAGATGCTCCGAGTAGACCAAACAACGTTTAACTTTCTTCTTTCCACAGAATGAGAATGCTCGGAGGGGCGTGGCCAACGACAAGTACCAGAAGATGCGCGCGGACTTGGAAGCCAAAAAGGGTAAAACTGCCTTCTTGAAGGAACAAATCACCAAGAGAAAGCGTCTGTTTTTTCCTTTATTTTTCGTATTCCGACTTGGTCTTGTGCCAACATTCTCCGAGTACTCACTTGTGTACTGTTCTTTATCCGACTTGCAGAAGCCATTTCCAAGGCTAAGGATATTGTTGATCAATCCAAGCATATTCAGCAGCTGGATAGCAAAAACAAGATCCTTAAGCAGGAGAGGAAGGACATGTTGAAGATGCACGAGGACTCCATGAAAGTCCTGCAGGACTCCTCCAACGAGGAGATGAACCGCTTGAAGGAGGAAATCGTAATCTTGAAAGAGCAGAAGAAAGCTGCTGACGAGCAAAATCCACGCCATCATGAAGCATACACGATCCTCCGACAAGAACGGGATTCCATGGAGGAGACTCTCCAGCAGGCTGAAATTAGCATCTTCAGTAAGTGATTCTCCGTCTTGGACTTCTGTAATCTAGATACTCTAAATTTGTTGTGTTGTAGAACTCATGTGCTCCTTTGTCGGAAATTTGCAGATCCTATGGGTTTAACCCGGTCACCTCCTCCGCCAAAGGAATGCATGGTCCTTGTCGGCAACTTTATCAACACCTCCATCGCGCAGACCAAAGAGTTTGCCAAGCCCCTCTAGATTAACATCAAGGCAGTGGAATCTGTGAGTTCTTGGAGATCCTGCGCCGAGCCCCCGAGCGTATCTCAAGCTGGAAAGCTTCGTGTGCATGGGCCAGCGCAAGGATGGCGCTATCAATGGTCAAGGCACACTACGAAAATGCCGACATCAACACGGTGACCTCTGGTATCCCCGACGAAGGCCAAAAGATAGATCATGAAGCTATCTTAGCGTCGCTCGTGGGTTTTGACACCAGAGTTGCCGAGTTGGTCGACCCTAACGTCTTTGTGCCCATGAAAACCATTGACGGCAACAGCCAAAGCTCCTCCGAGTCCCTCAACACTGCTAACTTCGAGGAAGGTGACTCTCCTACTGCCGACGATGTTGCGTCCAAGTCGCTTGCGTCAGAGGAATGAAAAAACAATTTGTAATATTTATTTCCTCTGTAATGTGTATGCGGAAAAACTATGTGTTAACTTAAGGCGGAAAACAATGGTTATTATTTCCTGCTACTCAAGAATTGGTCCCGGCATGTATATATATATTTTAAGCAAGTGCTGGCTTATCCATTACTTTGGTTTTTATGCTTGAATTTTCGTGAGTCGGAAGATTCTTTGTCGGAACCATGCGCTCAGGTGATGATGCCCCATGGCACCGTCAATAACCTAAGCACAAAATCACCGATAATAAGTGCCAAAAGTCACTACTCCATAATTCACATAAAAACAACAAAGAACGTGTAGACCAGAAAACTTAAGCTAACGCCCGTAGGTGGAATTTTCACAAGTGCAATTGCAAAGCTTGTGCATAAAGGTTTTATACGATCCAAAAATGAACACTAAAGGAGGTAAAAGACTCAGAAATATGAGTGAACCAGAGAGCTTTATTTCATTGATCATATAAGAGGTACATAATAGATAAAAATGCTAAGTGTAGAAAGGATGTAGTTGTGCTATGTTCCATGGCCGATAAAGCTGCGGGTAGTCATCATCCGGGTCACGTCGCTTACGCTTATGATCCTCGTTGGGTCTATCCTTCAGTTCACGATTGTCAACGAGGTAGTAAGACCCATTGAGCAGCGCCTTGCTTATGATTAATGGTCCTTCCCATGGCAGGGATAATTTGTGTGACTTCTTCTGCTTAAGTCAGAGCACCAAATCCCCCTCTTTAAATGAGCGATGCCGGACGCGGCGACTATGGTAGCTGCATAGCTTCTGCTGGTAGATGGCGGATCTTTGGCATGCCAAAATGCGCTCCTCCTCGAGAAGGTCCACATCTAGGCGTCTAGATCCTCCAGCGTCATCTTCGTCGTGGGAAGCAACCCTTGGTGCATCGTGAAGGATGTCGAAAGGTAGGATGGCTTCTGCTCCATATACCATGAAGTAAGGGGTGTAGCCGGTAGATCTGTTGGGTGTAGTTCGTAAACTCCACAGCACAGATGGCAATTCTTCTGCCCAGGCTCCAGCTGCTCTATGTAGCGGTGCGTCAAGACATGGCTTGATTCCCTGCAGAATTAATCCATTGGCTCGCTCAACCTAACCATTGGACTGTGGGTGTGCCACAGAAGCAAGATCAAGTCAGATTCCTTTCTCCCAACAATAAGCTTCGCCGAGTGATAAGTTGCTGCCGTTGTCGGTGATAATGCTGTGTGGGAGACCAAGTATCACCACTAGATCCCGGACAAACCTGAGGGCAGGTGCCCCATCAAGCTTTCTAATGGGTTTAGCTTCTATCCATTTAGTGAATTTATCAACTGCTACTAGCAGATGCGTAAATCCACATGGTGCCATTTGTAACGGACCCACCATGTCCAGCCCCCAGACTACAAACGACCAAGTTAATGGTATTGTTCACAATTCTTTAGCAGGAACATGTGGTTGTCGGGCATAATACTGGCATCCCATACATGTCTCAACCAGCTTGTCGGCGTCCGCCTTCGTGGTCAACCAGTAGAATCCTTGCCGAAAGGCTTTAGCGACCAAAGATCAGGGAGCGGCGTGATGCCCACAATCTCCGAGATGGATTTCGCGTAGGATTTCATTACCTTCTTGCTGGGAAACACAATTAAGGTTTACACCAGTAGTGCTTCTTTTGTATAGCTGTCCATTAATTATGGTATAGCCCCTTGCTCGACGTACTATTTTCCGTCTTTCGACTTTGTCGTCAGGCAAAGTTCCATGTTTGAGATATTCCATGAACAGTTTTGTCCAAGCCGGAGGGACCTTTTCCACCATGTGGACGAAAGAGTCAACTCTATCCGGGTTGTCGATGTCTGCTCCCTTCATGGATGGTGTCCGTAGATGCTCCAGGAAAACTCCAGGCGGAATTTGTTTGTGACCTGATCCAAGCTTAGACAATAGATCAGCCGCCTCGTTTTGCTCCCTAGGTACATACTTGACCTCGTAGCCCAAGAAGCACTTGGCTATCTCGTCCACTTCGTCACGATATGCCGCCATCATAGGGTTCCGCGCATTCCAGGTGCCAGCCACCAGATGGGCAACCAAGTCAGAATCTCCACAGCAAACTATGCGCTAGATGCCAATATCCTTGGCTACGTGTAATCCGTGAATGAGTGCTTCCGACTCCGCCATGTTGTTCGTAGCCTCGAAGTGGATCTGCATAACGTAGTGTAGCTTGTCTCCAGTTGGTGACTGTAGTAGTACACCATCCCCCGAACCGTTGAGAAGCTTTGATCCGTCAAAGTGCATCACCCAGTATTCTGGCTCCGGCAATGGGGTAGCATCTGGCATCTCCGTCCAATCTGCGATAACATCCACCAAGGCTTGTGACTTGATGTAACAACCCAAGTTTGTATATATGTAATTAGTACCTAAGCATTGCATGCATCTGTTTAAATCAATAAAATGTATGCATAAGCTCAAGTGTGTTGAATTAAATGCAAACCCTAAACCCTAGTTTCCTTCCTCCCCTATCTTTGAAAAGCATTCAAATGGTTTTGAAATTTTGGAAATCACAAAAATAGTGGAGCCCAAACTGAATAAGAGGGTCCTCTCAATATTTTATACACTTTTGCAAAGTCTCTGGTGCTTTTGAAATGTTCAAAACAATATTTGAGTTTGAAATTACAAACATAAATCAAAACAGAAAAAGAAAACTATTTTGGCAGAAAAAATAGAGCCAGAGCCCTACCAGGCCGGCCCATCTTCTTTCCCTCTCTCTCTCTCTCCCTTGCCCGTGAGCAGCAGCCAGCAGCCAGGTCGGCCCACCCGGGGCCCAGGAGCCGGCCCGGTACCCCTTCGCCTATTTCTTTTTCTTCTACCTCCTGCCAGAAGGACGCCGGCGAGGAAGATCACTTGCTATCGACGCCGGAACCGTTCCTGCCTCGCCGAGATGCCCGCCGTGCCAAGATGCTCGCTACCGACGCCGGTGACCCTATAAGACCCCCTGTTGCCGCCAGGACGAACCCTATCTTCTTTTTCTCCCCAATTTCTCCTTCGGCCGAACCCTAGACCTCGGGCTCCGCCGCCTCCCGTCGTCTCCGGCCAAAGGAATCGACGCCGGGCGTACAGAATCGAGCTCATCATCGACCTCTTATCCACCTCTGGTTGCTGCTCGCTGTCAACATCACTGGTGACCCCGACCTTCCCCGGCCTCCCCGACACCACCATAGGCACCAGGGTGAGCTCGCGGTGCCTAGGCACCTCCTCTTTTCCTTCCTTGCATCCTGGTTCGTCGCCACGGATGCTCGTCGTGGACACTGTTTTGGCGACTATTCGAGGGCTACGCCACCACTACCAGGTCGGCCGCGACCCGCTCTCACCAACGCGGCCAAGCACGCATCCAGGCATGCACGGGATCGAGGGATGCGTGCTCGACCTGGGGCTTCCCCATTGATGACGTCAACAAGGCGTCATGCTGGGGTCATAACCCTTTTCTTTTGTTTTTTTACTGTAAATTATTTCTGTAATTAAGAAATCCCTGACATGTGGGCCCCTGTTGTAAGTCAAATAAATAATTCAGAAATGTTTTTTGTTTAATAAGAATGTAAAAGTAATTCCAAAATATAAATTATTTTATAATATTAAAAAAATGATTTAAAATGAATTAAATTTGGGGAAATTCATAACTAATTCATTTTAAATCAGAAAATACAAATAATATATCAAAATGTCCAGAAAAATGAGAGCTACCTAATTACACTATAATCATACATGGTTAACCAACTTTCATGACAAGTTTAATTAGAAGAACTAATTGAACCCCGTAGGTGGTTCCGAGGATCCCCCTGTTCTAGGGTTTGGACCTCTCGGACCCCGTTTAAAATGACCAGGCATGTTCTAGGGTTCATTTCAACACCATTTAACTTGTCATATCATCCATATTGATTGAGCATTGCATTATGTAATGTCTTGATTGTCGTTTTCCTTTCTGGTATTGGTTCTTCGCGATAGGATCCGAACCTGAAGCTGAAGTCAACAACACCGACGATCCATACCTGTCTATCGACGGACAAGGAAAGCGTAGCCTCTCATTCTGAACCTACTTTTACAAAGTATATTACTTTCTCGCTATGATGCACACGATTCCAATGTGGTATTTTTCCAGTAGCTGGGTTACCTATCTGCTGCATTGTTTCCCCTTTTGTAGCTTTATACTCCTGATCCACTGCTCCTAGCATACCTAGGTGTGGCATCTGAGCGTTGCTAGAGCTTCTATGAACGACAGCTTAGCCATGCTTATTAGTACCGTCTGATACATTCAGATGATGATTCGAAGGTGCCAAAGAATCTAGAAAGGTAGGAGATGGAGGTATCATCTATGGAGATAAATAAATATACTAAGGCTAGTATGGGAGGCCACATTGGGTGTGGTTTTTGTAGTCCCATGCTCGCCACCACTAGGAACTGAGTTCTTACCTTTGGAACCAAGACCAGTGTACAACCACACGGGGCCTGGACAACCCCTCGACTAACTAACTTTCCTAGTAGATTCCATGAGTCACATAGTTTGGGCTTTCCATCTGGCATACGCATTGAAAACATTTTCCAAAGAGGGGGTGAAGGAGGTGTATCATAATAGGTAGGGAAGCGTGGCCGCGGTTGCTTGGGGTAGATAGCGCCCCTGGTAAACCAACCTCGCCTCACATCTTTAAGTACCGGCTTTAGGATTTGACCCATTATGGCGGAATCATACTTATTGGCGTGACTCATGGTCTTGGCGAAAGCAAGGTAAAGGTCGTGGTCAACCACCCTCTGCCGGCCTTCCAAGGAAGAGGGCTAATAATTTGGAATTAAGAGTCGGTTGGTACGTGTGGGTAAAGTTGTACACCCCTGCAGGGTATTAATCTTTTCGAAAAGTCGTGTTCACCGTTATGAACGACTTGGTGACCGGACTTAAGATCATAGATAACATTAACCACTATAAAACTTGTTGATCCACGTGTGCTTAAGGATGCTTCCTCTGGGTCGAGGGGGTGATCCTAGATAGGAGGTTCTGATGAAGCTGGTTGTTATCGAGATATGATGAACAATATGAAGAAGTCGCTATCTTATCCCTTTTAATAGAATTCTGAGTAGATGAGCCTCTTCTCTCTCTCTCTTGTTTACAAATAAAGATTGCTTTCTGCAAAAGTAAATCCAGAGAAAGCCTTTCTAGCCAGAGCATGTAGATACTAGGTTATCTAAGTCTTGCGGAGTACATCCTCGTACTTAGCCTTACGCCATTGTTGTTTTTCTACAGAGGATCTGGTTGCAACTGAAGGTGGCTTCTAC
Organism: Avena atlantica; assembly: GCA_910589765.1. Taxonomy (NCBI): domain Eukaryota; kingdom Viridiplantae; phylum Streptophyta; class Magnoliopsida; order Poales; family Poaceae; genus Avena; species Avena atlantica. Next base: position 84,255,307 of record OU342733.1, read on the forward strand.
GTTGACATCGACGAGTAGTTGGGGGTCCCAGGTAGCATCCTGAGGACTATGGGATGGACATCACTTTTGGTTATGGCCTCTTAGGCCTTTTGCTAAGTTATTGTGTAGAACAACATATTTGCTTTCGCTATGTGATGTAATGTTGGGTTTATGACCTCTGGTTTGTAATAACTCTAATATCTTACTCTATTAAGAGTTTAAACTTATGCTTTTGAATCCCTATGTTCTATAATGTTACCGAATCATACTGTGATCTTTCGTGTTTTGGGAGTCGAACTTATCTTAGATGGTGATCTGAGGTTAGCTTAACCCTAATCCCGGGGGGTGCTACAGGTTTTGGTATCAGAGCAGGACTGCCTGTAGGAAACCCTTTTATTGGTCGATGTCAAGTCTAGAAGTTGACAAAACTATTTGAAAGTTAAAATTTATTTGCAGAAACTCTGACTAGGATTCTGTTTACTCCTTCTCTAGTGTGTTTCTGATGCTGGAGTTTCTCTTACCCTATTTGGTTTGAAAATATTTTCATTCCTTATCTCATATCTCAAAACTTCTAGGATCGTGGTTTTGGGGTTGTTTTTCTAAAGTACTCTGCACTTGGTTGCTATTCTCAGAGTTGCAGTATATCCCAGTTTTGCTTGGTATGTAACATCTTAGCATTCCATTGTCATGGTTCGTAAGTCAGCTGGTTAGTGTATACAATAGTATGCTTTGATACTACCATGCCTGATAAGATGAGACCTTTATATCAAGTACACGTTGTTCATCTTTCTGTCTTGTTCCTTTGGATCCCTTGTCTAACCTTCTTTTGATCTTTCAGGATGGGTGACACCTCTCGTTCCCGTACCCGTGCTCATGCATGTGGTGCTAAAAATGAGGCTGAATCTTCCAACCTTCCTCCACCATCGTCCATGGTTCAACTCATAGCCATGTACGAAACCAACCGAGCTGACAACATGAGGCTCCTTGAAAGGATTGAGCGCAAGACCCCTCAATGCCAAAACAATCAAGTTGGTATCAAGGACTTCACACATCTCACTCCGCCAGTTTTTAGCTATTCCACTGAGCCACTTGACGCGGATTACTGGCTTCGCACTATGGAGCACAAACTTCAGGTTGGTCATGTTGCTCAAGCTGATTGGGTAACTTTTGTTGCCTATCATCTGGAGGGAGTAGCTAAATCCTAGTGGGAAAATTTCTTGGCTATGCAAGAATCTCAACATGTTGTTACATGGCAAGAGTTCACTGAAGCCTTTCGATCTTATCATATTCCGAAGGGTTTGATGGATCAGAAGAGGGAGGAGTTCCTCAAGATGAAGCAGGGCACTGGTTCGGTGTGTGAATACCAGCGCAACTTGAATCCTTGCCTGCTATGCTACTGAATAAGTATCCACTGATGTTAAGAAGCAAGATCTATTCCGCAAGGGACTGGATTCTAAGGTTCGTCGTGATATCCACCTCATGGACTTTGTTAACTTCCAAGGTCTTGTCAACAAGGCTATGAAGGCCGAGAGTGGAAAGGTGGAGTATGAAGAAACCCGTAAGCGTCCTCAGGAGGGGTACAACAAGGCTGGTACTAGCAATAAGAAGCGTCGTGTCTTCGTGCCTTATAGTGCTGTGCCCCGTGATCCTTAAACCCCAAGGACTTCTAGATATGCTCCTCGTCCAAATGCTACTCCAAACAATGTTGGTGGATCAAATTATCCTGCGGCTGGTACTGGGTCAGGCCTTATCTGTTTTAACTGTCGCCAACCTGGCCACTATGCAAGAGATTGTCCTCAAAAGAGTGCTGCTGAGAAGGCGCAACCCCCAAAGAGGAATGACAAGTACCAAGGTGCTGGAAGAGGTCGCCTAAACTATATCTCTGCTGAGGAGGCTCAGGAAGATCCAAGCGTCATCATGGGTACGCTTCGTATCAATAAAATTCCAGCTAAAGTTTTGTTTGATTCTGGAGCATCGCATTCATTCCTGTCACAAGATTTTGCTCAAATGCATGGGATAAGTTTTGAGGGGTTATCCGTTCCTCTGATAGTTCAATCTCCTGGTTCTAGTTGGCGTTCCACCATGGTTAGTCATGGGAATCTAATCGAAGTTGCATTTCAACTTTTCCCCACTTCTTTGATTGCCCTCAAGTCAACTGACATTGACATTATCTTGGGAATGGATTGGTTGACCCGTTACCAAGCTATCCTCGATTGTACAACCAAGTCTGTGACTCTGACTAGTCCATCTGGCATAATAGTCAAGTATTGGACCGTAGGGTCACTATCTCCTTCAGTTGTCTCTATCCCTGAAGCAGAGTTGTATGCTCTTGAAGTTCTACCTACACTAGAGATTCAAGATGTTTTCGTGGTCTGTGAATTCTCGGATGTCTTTCTTGAGGAGTTGCTTGGCATGCCACCTGATCGAAGTGTGGAGTTTTTCATAGATCTAGTTCCTGGAACTGCTCCTATTTCTAAAAGACCCTATTGTATGCCTCCTCGTGAGCTTGTGGAGTTGAAGAAGCAAATAGAGGAGTTAGAAGGAAAATGATACATTCAGCCCAACACATCTTCTTGGGGATGTCCTACCATCTTTGTTAAGAAGCGGGATACCAATATACCACGTCTGGTTGTGGACTACCTCCCACTCAATGTTGTGACCATCAAGAACAAATATCCTCTCCCTAGGATCAACGATCTCTTTGATCAGTTAAGTGGTGCCACTGTCTTTTCCAAAATGGATTTAAGGTCAGGGTATCACCAGATAATGATCCGTAAGGAAGATATTCCAAAGACTGCTTTCACCACTCGTTATGGTCTTTACGAGTACACAGTCATGTCCTTTGGTCTTACCAATGCTCCAGCCACTTTCATGCGGCTTATGAACTCCGTCTTCATGGATTATCTTGACAAGTTCGTCGTGGTCTACATCGATGATATACTGGTCTATTCCAAGACTGAAGAAGAGCACGCTGAACATATTCGTCTGGTGTTGACAAAACTCCGAGAACATCGTCTCTATGCCAAGTTTTCCAAATGTGAGTTTTTGTTACAAGAGCTCGTATTACTTGGTCATGTTGTTTCCACCCAAGGGGTTGCAGTTATCCCAGATAAAGTCCAAACTATTCTCGATTGGGAGTCTCCTAAACCCGTCAAGGATGTCCGAAGTTTTCTCGGGATGGTTGGTTATTACCGTCGATTCATCGAGAACTTCTCCAGGATTGCAAAGCCAATGACTGATCTTCTTAAGAAGGATAAGAAGTTCGAATGGTCTGATAAGGCTGAAGAAAGCTTCCAGATGTTGAAAACCAAGTTAACAACTGCTCTGGTGTTGGTTCTCCCAGACACTAGCAAAGACTTTGTTGTCTTCTGTGATGCTTCTCATCAAGGTCTCGGATGTGTGTTTATGCAAGATGGGCATGTGGTGGCTTATGCCTCCCGTCAGCTAAAATCACATGAGAACAACTACCCAACTCATGATCTTGAGCTTGCAGCTGTTGTTCATGCTCTTAAGCAATGGCGACATTACCTTATCGGTAGTCGTTGCGAGTTATACTCGGATCATCAGAGTCTGAAGTATCTTTTAACCCAACCTGATCTGAACCTCAGGCAAAGAAGATGGTTAGAACTCATCAAGGACTATGATATGGGTCTCAACTATCAACCTGGAAAAGCCAATGTTGTTGCTGATGCGTTAAGTCGTAAGTCTTACTGCAACAACCTGGTTCAAACAGTCACAAACTTCTCTCCATGAGGAATTTTCTCGACTAAATCTTGAAGTATTTCCTCGTGGATTCCTTTATACCCTTGAAGTGAAGTCTTCTATAGAGGATGAAATCAATCTTGCTCGGAAACATGATTCTGAAGTTGCTGAGATCAAAGGGAACATTGCTAGCGGAGTTGCCAAGTGTTTCTCTGTTGATAATCAAGGTACTGTTTACTTTGGTAACCGTCTGGTTGTGCCAAAAAGAACAAAATTGAGGGATTTAATTCTCCAAGAGGCTCATGAATCACCTCTTTATATCCACCCTGGAGGTACCAAGATGTATCAGGATCTTCGTCAAAGATTCTGGTGGTCTGGTATGAAAAAATATATCGCTCGTTTCGTTGCTGAATGTGATGTTTGCCGTCGCGTCAAGGCTGAGCACCAAAGACCCACTGGTCTCCTGCAACCACATAAAATACCTGAGTGGAAATGGGATGAAGTTGGTATGGATTTCATCACTGGTCTTCTAAAGACTCAGAAAGGAAATGATGCCATCTGGGTAATCGTTGACTATCTGTCCAAGGCTGCTCACTTTTTACCTGTTCGAGAGAGTATCAATGCTAGTCAGTTAGCAGATCTATATATCTCTCGAATAGTTGTTCTTCATGGGATTCCGAAGAAAATTGTCTCGGACCGAGGGAGTTTGTTCACCTCAAGGTTCTGGACAACCTTCCAAGATGCTATGGGAACTCGTCTCTCCTTCAGTACAACTTATCATCCTAGTATCGGTGGCCAGACTGAAAGAGTGAATCAAATCCTTGAAGACATGTTAAGAGCGTGTGTCATATCTTTTGGAAAGGACTGGGAGAAATGCATTCCATTCGCTGAATTCTCCTATAACAACAGTTACCAGTCCAGTATAGAAATGGCACCTTTCCAGTTCTTATATGGAAGAACATGCCATACTCCTTTGAACTGGTCAGAAGCCGGCGAAAGAAAGTTCTTTGGACCGGATATGTTCTAGGAAGCAGAAAATCAAGTTCGTATCATTCGAGATCGTTTGAAAACTTCTCAGTCTCGCCACAAAAAAGTTATCATGATCGTCAGCATCAACATGTTGAATATGAAGTTGGTGATCAAGCTTATCTCCGGGTCACTCCTTTGAAGGGTGTCCATCATTTCGGTATCAAAGGCAAACTGGATCCTCGCTATGTTGGTCATTTTTGTGTTCTTTCTAAGCAAGTTAACCTCGCATACAAACTGGCGCTGCCTGCAAATTTTCCTGAAGTACATGACGTCTTTCATGTGTCTCAACTCAAGCGTTGCTTCAAAGATCTTGTCCATGGTGTTGATCACCAAACTCTTGATCTCCAGAAGGATCTGACCTAACATGAGTCTCTTGTTCGTATCCTTGATGAAACCGAGCGCAAGAATCGTTGTTAGAACATCAAGTTCTTGAAAGTTCAGTGGTCTCATCACTCTGAGGATGAAGCAACCTGGGAACGAGAAGATCGTCTCCGATTTGAGTACCCTTCCTTCTTTTCTAAAACTTAGGAATCTCGGGTCGAGAATCTTGTAAGGGGGTAGAGCTGTAACAGCGCAAGTTTGTATATATGTAATTAGTACCTAAGCATTGCATGCATCTGTTTAAATCAATAAAATGTATGCATAAGCTCAATTGTGTTGAATTAAATGCAAACCCTAAACCCTAGTTTCCTTCCTCCCCTATCTTTAAAAAGCATTCAAATGGTTTTGAAATTTTGGATATCACAAAAATAGTGGAGCCCAAAATGAATAAAAGGGTCCCCTCAATATTTTATACACTTTTGCAAAGTCTCTGGTGCTTTTGAAATGTTCAAAACAGTATTTGAGTTTGAAATTACAAACAGAAAAAGAAAACCGTTTTGGCAGAAAAAATAGAGCCAGAACCCTACCAGGTCGTCCCATCTTCTTTCCCTCTCTCTCCCTTGCCCGTGAGCAGCAGCCAGCAGCCAGGTCGGCCCACCCGGGGCCCAGGAGCTGGCCCGGTACCCCTTCGCCTATTTATTTTTCTTCTACCTCCCGCCAGAAGGACGTCGGCAAGGAAGAGCACCTGCGTGTCGACGCCGGCGCCGTTCCTGCCTCGCCAAGATGCTCGCTACCAACACTGGTGAACCTATAAGACCCCATGTTGCCGCCAGGACGAACCCTATCTTCTTCTTCTCCCCAATTTCTCCTCCGGCCAAACCCTAGCCCTCGGGCTCCGTCGCGTCCCGCCGTCTCCGGCCACCCCACGCCGTTCCGAGTGCAACGTCGGGACCGCCTCGTATTCCTGGTTCGTCTAGCCAAAGGAATCGACGCAGGGCATACATAATTGAGCTCATCGTCGACCTCTTCTCCGCCTCTGGTTGCCGCTCTCCGTCGACATCGCCGGTGACCTCGACCTTCCCCGACCTCCCCGACACCACCATAGGCACCAGGGTGAGCTCGCGGTGCCTAGGCACCTCCTCGTTTCCTTCCTTGCATCCTGGTTTGTCGCCTGCGTCCTACACCGCCTCTCGCCGCCGCGGATGCTCGCCGTGGACACTGTTCCGATGACCATTCGAGGGCTGCGCCACCACTACCAGGTCGGCCGCGACCCGCTCTCTCCAACGCGGCCAAGCACGCATCCAGGCGCGCACGGGATCGAGGGATCTGTGCTCGACCTGGGGCTTCCCCATTGATGACGTCAGCAAGGCGTCATGATGGCATCATAACCCTTTTCTTTTATTTTTTTATTTTACTGTAAATTATTTCTGTAATTAAGAAATCCGTGACATGTGGGCCCCTGTTGTAAGTCAAATAAATAATTTCAGAAATATTTTCTGTTTAATAAGAATGTAAAAGTAATTCCAAAATATAAATTATTTTATAATATTAAAAAATGATTTAAAATGAAGTAAACTTGGGGAAATTCATAACTAATTCATTTTAAATCAGAAAAAATACAAATAATATATCAAAATGTTCAGAAAAATGAGAGCTACCTAATTACACTATAATCATACATGGTTAACCAACTTTCATGACAAGTTTAATTAGAAGAACTAATTGAACTCCATTTAAAAATGAGAGCTTCGAGGATCCCCCTGTTCTAGGGTTTGGACCTCTCGGACCCCGTTTAAAATGACCAAGCATGTTCTAGGGTTCATTTCAACACCATTTAACTTTTCATATCATCCATATTGATTGAGCATTGCATTATGTCATGTCTTTGTCGTTTTCCTTTCCGGTATTGGTTCTTCGCGATAGGATCCGAACACGAAGCCGAAGTCAAGAACACCGACGATCCATACCTGTCTACCGACGGACAAGGAGAGCGTATCCTCTCATTCTGAACCTACTTTTACAAAGTATATTACTTTCTCTCTACGATGCACACGATTCCAATGTGGTCTTTTGTCAGTAGCTAGGGTTACCTATTTGCGGCATTGTTTCCCCTTTTGTAGCTTTATACTCCTGATCCACTGCTCCTAGCATACCTAGGTGTGGCATCTGAGCGTTGCTAGAGCTTCTACGACCGACAGCTTAGCCATGCTTATTAGTATAGTCTGATACATTCAGATGATGATTCGAAGGTGCCAAAGAATCTAGAAAGGTAGGAGGTGGAGGTATCATCTATGGACATAAATAAATATGCTAAGGCTAGTATGGGAGGCCACATTGGGTGTGGTTTTTGTAGTCCCATGCTCGCCACCACTAGGAACTGAGTTCTTACCTTTGGAACCAAGACGAGTGTACAACCACACGGGGCCTGGACAACCCCTCGACTAACTAACTTGCCTAGTAGATTCCATGAGTCACATAGTTCGGGCTTTCCATCTGGCATACGCATTGAAAACATTTTCGAAAGGGGAGGTGAAGGAGGTGCATCATAACAGGTAGGGAAGCGTGGCCGCGGTTTCTTGGGGTAGATAGCGCCCCTGGTAAACTAACCTCGCCTCACATCTTTAAGTACCTGCTTCGGGATTTGACCTGTTATGGTGGAATCATACTTATTACGTGACTCATGGTCTCGGCGAAAGCAAGGTAAAGGTCATGGTCAACCACCCTCTGCCGGTCTTCCAAGGAAGAGGGCTAATAATTTGGCATTAAGAGTCGGTTGGTACGTGTGGGTAAAGTTGTACACCCCTATAGGGTATTAATCTTTTTGAAAAGCCGTGTTCACCGCTATGAATGACTTGGAGACCGTACTTAAGATCATAGATAACATTAACCACTATAAACTTGTTGATCCACGTGTTCTTAAGGATGCTTCCTCTGGGTCGAGGGGGTGATCCTAGATAGGAGGTTCTGATGAAGCTGATGGTTATCGAGATATGGTGAACAAGATGAAGAAGTCGCTATCTTATCCCTTTTAAAAGAATTCTGAGTAGACGAGCCTCGTCTCTCTCTTGTTTACAAATAAAGAATTCTTTCCACAAAAGTAAATCCAGAGAAAGCCTTTCTAGCCAGAGCATGTAGATACTAGGTTATCTAAGTCTTGCGGAGTACATCCTCGTACTCATCCTTGTGCCATTGTCTTTTTTCTACAGAGGATCTGGTTGAAACTGAAGGTGGCTTCTACGTTGACATCGACGAGTAGTTGGGGGTCCCAGGTAGCAGCCTGAGTACTATGGGATGGACGTCACTTTTGGTTATGGCCTCTTAGGCCTTTTGCTAAGTTGTTGTGTAGAACAACATATTTGCTTTCGCTGTGTGATGTAATGTTGGGTCTATGACCTCTGGTTTGTAATAACTCTAATATCTTAATCTGTTAAGAGTTTAAACTTATGTTGTTGAATACATGTGTTCTATAATGTTACCGAATCATACTGTGATCTTCCGTGTTTTGGGAGTTGAACTTATCTTAGATGGTGATTTGAGGTTAGATTAACCCTAATCCTGGGGGGTGCTACACTTGATAGCGTCGCGTCTCTTGTAGGTGATCTCGAAGGCGGCAAGTTCAATGCCCCACTTCGCGACCCTTCCTGTATTGTCGCTGTTAATAATGTTGGACAGTGGAGTCTTGCTCACTACTGTGATGGGGTGCTCCTGGAAATAGTGCCTCAGCTTCCGAGAAGCAAGGAATATTCCATAAGCTATCTTTTGGTAGTGCGGGTAACGCTGCTTGGACTCTGTCAAGACCTCGCTTACATAGTAAACTAGTCGTTGAACTCCGTGCTCATAGCCTGGTTCCTTCCGCTCTACCACGATGACGACGCTGCTTACCCGGTTGGTGGCCGCCATGTAAATTAACATGGGCTCTCCAGGCTCGGGTGCTACAAGAATAGCCGTTGAGGAAAGAATCTCCTTGAGCTGCTTCAATGTTGCATCTGCTTCGTCCGTCCACGTGAATTTGTCCGCCTCCTTCAACAACTTGTACAGCGATAGAGCCTTCTCTCCAAGTCAGCTGACGAACCGACTAACTCCTACAACACAACCTGTTAGTCGTTGTATGTCCTTCAGGCATGTCAGACGGTTTATGTTTAAGATGGCCTTGATTTTCTCCGGGTTGACCTTGATTCCACGCTGGGAAACGATGAAGCCCTACAATTTTCCGGCTGGAACCCCGAAGACACACTTCTTAGGGTTAAGCATCATGTTGTATTTCCAGAGATTATCAAAGGTTTCTTTTAAGTCTGAGATTAAGTCATTTGATTTTTTAGACATCACCGCTATATCGTCCACATAGGCGTGAACGTTACGACCAATTTGATCGTGTAGGCAACGTTGCATCGTCCGCTGGTACGTAGCACCTGCGTTTTTCAGCCCAAAGGGCATCGTGACATAGCAAAACATGTCGTAGGGTGTAGTGAACGAAGTGGCCAATTGGTCCGACTTCCTCATCTTGATCTGGTGGTATCCTGAGTATGCGTCGAGAAAACACAAAAGTTCCGTGCCAGCCGTCAAGTCAATGACTTGGTCAATGCGAGGCAGAGCAAACAGATCTTTGGGACATGTTTTGTTCAATCCAGTGTAATCAACGCACATTCTTAATTCTTTGGTTCCCTTTTTGGGGACAAGTACAGGATTGGCCACCCATTGGGTGTGAAGGACTTCTCGGATAAAACTAGCCTTAAGTAACCTAGCTATCTCTTTGCCTATGGCGCGTCTCTTCTCATCTCCAAAGCGTCGTAGAGGTTGCTTCACTAGTTTGCATTTTGGATTAATGTTCAAGCTGTGCTCGGCAAGTTCCCTAGGTACACCTTTCATGTCGGCAGGTTTCCAGGAAAAGATGTCCCTATTCTCACGGAGGAACTCAACGAGCGCGCTTTCCTATTTGGGATCCAGGTTCGTCCCAATGGCGGTGGTATTGGAGGCATCGCCTACCACAAGTTCCACCAACTTGGTTTCGATGGCGCCCTTGAATGTTGGGGCGGAGTCAGAAATTTGTTTCTTTGACGCGGGCATCTCTGAGGCATCGACCTTGCTCTGGATCTCCTTGAATTCTTCGCTGTAGAGGACAGCTTCTGCGTAGGCTGCTTCTCCAATTTCGCAGTCCCTAGCTTTTGCAAAGCTTCCGAATATGGTGATGACACCGTTTGGTCCGGGTATCTTGAGTTTGTTGTAGACGAAGCATGGCTTGGCCATGAAGGTGTGGAATATGTCGCGGCCGAATATGACGTCGTACACGCTCTTAAAGGGGACCACCTCAAAGGTCATGCGCTCTTGGCGGTAATTATTAACATCACCAAAAGCGACATGAAGTGTGATACACCCAATGGACCGAGCCTCCTGACCAGGAACTACGCCATGGAAGATGGTGTTTGTCCGCCTTAGGTTTGCCTCCGTCAAGTTCATCTTCTGTAGTGTATCCAGGTACATAATGTTGATACTGCTTCCACTATCCACCAAACATTTGGTGAACTCATTGCCGTCAAACAGGGGGTTGATGACCATGGCATATTGGTTCTCCGTAGGGATGAAGTCTGGGTGATCCTTCCTGTCCCAAGTAATTGGAATCTCCGACCATCGCAGGTACTGGGGAACTAGGGGCAGAGTAGCCATCAGTATCCTCATGGAGGTCTTCTATTGTTGAACGGTGGGGGCGCCAAGGAAAGTGTGGAAAACTGCCGCCTTCTTCTCGAAGGGGTTCTTGACTTTTCCGTAGCTCTTGGCGGCGTGCTTGGGTCAATGTCCTCATCCATGTCACTTGAATCCTTGGACTCCTCCTCCTTCTTCTTCCCCTTGCCCTTGCCTCGCGGTCTGTTCTTATGACTTTGCTTGTAGCCGGACTCCGGGTCCTCCTTGAGGTCGTTGACGAACTTGCAGTGGCGATTGGTGTGGGTGGGCTTGCCGTTGGCATCGAGGTGTAAGAGGCATGGCATATCGCGTTATTCTTTGTAGGTTTGGGGAACGCGGAGCGCTGCCGAGGTAGTTTCACTTCCTCTCTGCTGCCCACGACCAACTCCCCATCCTCGGCCACGTTGTCCGCCATCACCTCGTCCTGCGAAAGTCATGGAGACCATGTCGGGGGTTTGCTTTTCTTCTGGTGCGATTTTCCGCTTGGTGCTATTGTTCCTCCGAGCTTGAGTTGGAATAGCCGTTGCCGGTAGGGAGCCGCGAGCATTGTCGTCGACAGCTGCAAACTCACTAGCCAACTGAATCATCTGGTTCAAGTCAAGCTGGTGATTGTCCTGCAAGCGCTTCAGCTTATGTCGGAGCAACGTGTCCCTTTCCAACCCATCGATGAAGGCGGACATGGCGGTTTGAGCGTGCACTCCTGCACAGGAATTCTTCATATCCAGGCAGCGGGAGAGGTAGGCGCGAGAGTCTCGTCTTTCTCTTGCACGCACCGTTGTAGATCACCAATAGTGCAGGGACGCTTATACGTACCCTCGAAGTTCTTGGTGAACGCTTCTTGCATGTCCAACCAATTGCAGATGGATCTCTCCGGCAAGTCGTCAATCCATTGACGGGTCATGCCCGCCAACATTAATGGGAGGTACTTGATGGCGACGTTGGGGATACCCCCGACGATTTCGAACGTGTTGCAGCAATCCTACAACCATGTGGCTGGCTTGGTGGTGCCGTCATAGGGCTTGATGGTCTTGTCAATCTGGAAACCTTTGGGGTAAGTTGCGGACTGTATCACAGGTCCAAAGCAACGTGGTCCCAGCTATGGTCCTTCTCGGGCCTCGTGGATCTTGTCTATCCGTGAACGGGCGTCGTATGGCTCCGGGTTTCGTTTCTTCTTGCCATCAGGGGATGGTGTTGGGGATATGCTCTATGGGAATCCCTATAGCATGTCTCTTATCCAGCTAACCCGGGTGGCCCACAGTTGGTACCATGGCATATCACCTGCTGGGCGGCCCAGTTAGATGGATCCAGAAGGGAGGCCCATGTCGGATAAAGGAAGGCTACGGTGGAGTCGCCAGCGTACCTGGAGCCTTGGAGTGCAAGATACAAAATACTGGTAATAGACGATGTAGGACTCTGTAACCTGTCCGGCTAGGACTTTTCCCTGTAACCCTAGGACCTGGCGACTATATAAGTCAGGCCTACGGGAGCCTTTAGGGCACAATCTCAGACGATCATAGACAGACTTCACACAACCTCGCACAATGAACCAATCCCTGTAACTCGGCGTATTGCCCTTATAGTGATTTATAGCAGGAGTAGGATTCCGCCACCGTCGTGGGATCTGAACCTGGGTAAGCTGTGTTACCTCATACCCGTCAACCGTCCGCCTTCTCCACGCCTCTAAACACGCACTGTGAGGACCCCTCCATGGCGTACTCGTCAGCAATACCACGACAGTTGGCGCCCACCGTGGGGCAAGAGGTGCTTCAGGCTCTTCAGCGGGCGAGGACCAAGATCTTCGCGGGAATCAGCGAAACCATAGCCATCAGTCGCGTTCTCTTCTCCGACAACGTTCTGATCGTCCCTCCCGATGAGTTCTGGATCCCGGCGAAGACGAACCCTACGCGGTGTTTGATCGTTCCTATCAGAGACATCCACCTCTTCATCGGCGAAACTGACTCGGGCACTAGCTGGGAGTCGGAGGAGCATCAAGGCCCGCACAGACCGCCTATGGGCAGGATACGTCCGCGGAAGGATCGATGTCGGATCTCTCTTCTGAGTTTGCTAGAAAAGATCGGAAAAATTCAAGGCCCGCACGGACCGCCTATGGGCAGGATACGTTCGCGGAAGGATCGATGTCGGATCTCTCTTCGGAGTTTGCCGGCAAGGATCAGAAAAACTCAAGGCCCACCCAAACCTCCCCTGTGCAGGATATAAAGGTGGAAGATCACTGCAAATCCGCCGTCTTCACCCGTGCGTCTAGAAAGCAGAGATCCAAGTTTGTTGGCGTGGTCACCATCTTCGATCTAGCATGCTGTGTTCAGAGAGAAGGCGAAAACCCCCGCGATTACCTATCCAAGTGTCTCTGTATACGAGACGATCTGGCCCACTACCCCGATGATAACGCTCTGTATCACTTCGTGGAAGGACTGGACCGTGGGATGCTCCTTTGACATTCTCTAAGACGGCATCAGGTAACAGGACGCCTCACCCTCGAACGGATGGTGAGCACCGTCAACAACTACGCGGAGGATGACGCAGAGGCCCAGAAGGCACTCGCACTCATCGACGGAGAACCTCCGATTCAGCCACCGCTACCACCGCCTCCGGCCGCCATCGCTGCAGCGGCACCACCACCTCGAGTCATCGTCGCTACCATTGCACCTCCACCGCCCGTCATCGAGGAAATCCTGGCACCCTCCGACTCTGTCATTGACGCACTTTATGCTGACTTCAGTGCAGATTCCGAGGAGGTAGACTTCAGTCCAGAAGAGCTAGACTCCGATATGCAGGAGATGGAGGAGGAGTACTCGCGCGACAAGCAAATCAACAACGCCGTCACGTCTCGAGGGGTGTTCGTCACCATTGGGACGGCGATGTATGAAGATCAACCCGGACAAGCTCCGCCTACAGCACTGGAAAAGGGGAAGGGCCCACTCATTGCTGCTGATGATGATCGCGCGAAGGTCATGCCTCCTCCGCCTAACCCAGTGCAGCAGCCGCAGGAACTCGGTACCGGCCCGAGCAACAACAACACCGCAAACTTGCCCCCCCAGCATCCACATCTGCAGCATCCCAAGTTACTCCAGCTGATAGAGTGATGTACGGCAATCTCCTCGTTGAGCCACTGACCGTTGCTCATATCCGGAATGTGACCCAGCTTTACGAGAAACGCCAGCAGCTGCTGGAGGAAGCGCAGACCATCGCGGAGCAAGGCGCCAAGCTAGATCGAGATCTGGCCAACGCGCAGAAATCTATAGAGAAGGCTAGAGCAATGGAGGCCGAGTACAAGACTTTCCTGCAACAGCAGAAGGCTAAGAAAGCTCCAGCTCTCGTCATCAATGATCCTGGTGTACGTCGCAACCTATGATGGGCTCCTTCGAAGCCGGCAGAAGCCAAGCCATACATTGACAGTGAAGGCAAGCAGGTGATGCCCAGCCCACTCCTTAACCTTGCCGTCGCCAAGACCCTTGTGGAGCAGGATAGATCGCCCGAGGCAGTCGAACAGGTCTATGACCTAGTGTCCAAGGCGGTGAAGCAGCAGGAAAAGGCCACCTCTCAGAATCTCGAGTCCGATCCAGCGCTTTGCCAGTCTAGTCAATACAAACCACCAAGGGACAGATCTCCTCTTGATGTCGGGTCTCAGACGAGTTCATCAGAACGAAGACGGAGGGACACGCGCAACAGGAAGGATGCCATCCCCATATCCTCCGACCACAGAGAAAAGGCCCGACCTCGCCGCCCATCGCCACCGACCCGATCTCCCCGACATCACAACGATTACAAGGCTCACCATCAAACGGATATGCCCCCACCAAAGCAGTGTGGCATCGTCATCCGCGACAACACGGAGCAGACCCGTCATGATGGAGAGCACAACCAAGGACACAGGAGCAGGTCGCACCATGACCCGCCGCGTCCGACAAGCAACCGTGACAGGCGCGAGGAGTCGCAGGAGGGTAACAGCAAGAAGGCTAACCCACCGCCACCTCCGTCTCCGTCACCACCAAGCAGTCACCATGGCGGAGGGGGCCCACGTCGTTCACGCAGCCCGTCCCCTATTGACAAGAAGAAGAACCCGAAGCCATACGATGCACGTTCGTGGATCGATAAGATCCACGAGGCCCGGGAAGGACCATACCTTGGACCACTTTGCTTTGGACCGGCAATACGGCCCGCAACTTACCCCAAAGGTTTCCGGATTGACAAGACCATCAAGCCCTATGACGGCACCGCCAAGCCAGCCACATGGTTGCAGGACTACGGCAACACGGTGGAGATTGCTGGTGGCAACCCCAATGTCGCCGTAAAGTACCTCCCATTAATGTTGGTGGGCACGACCCGTCAATGGACCGACGACTTGCCAGAGAAATCTATCTACAACTGGTTGGACATGCAGAAAGCGTTCAGTAAGAACTTTGAGGGTACATACAAGCGTCCCTGCACTATTGGCGATCTACAGCGGTGCGTGCAAGAGAAAGACAAGACATCTCGCGCCTACCTCTCTCGCTGGCTGGACATGAAGAATTCCTGCGCAGGAGTGCACGCTCAGACCGCCATGGCCGCCTTCATCGATGGGTTGGAAAGGGGCACGTTGCTCCGACATAAGCTGAAGCGCTTGCAGGAGAATCACCATCTTGACTTGAACCAGATGATTTAGTTGGCTAGTGAGTTCACAGCTGCCGACGACGATGCTCGCGGCTCCTTGCCGGCAACAGCCATTCCAACTCAAGCTCAGAGGAATAGCAGTACAAAGCGGAAAACCACTCCAGAAGAAAATCAATCTACCGACATGGTCGCCATGACTTTTGCAGGACGAGGCGAAGGCGGACAACGTGGCCGAGGACGAGGATCTGGTCGTGGGCAGCAACAAGGAAGTGAAACCACCTCGGCGTCGCTCTGCGTTCCCCAAACCTACGAGGAGTACCGCGATATGCCGTGCCTCGTACACCTCGATGCCAACGGTAAAGCCACCCATACCAATCGACACTGCAAGTTCGTCAACGACCTCAAGGAAGACCCGGAGTCTGGCTACAAGCAAAGTCGGAAGAACAGGCCACGAGGAAAGGGCAAGGGGAAGAAGAAGGAGGAGGAGTCCAAGGATTCAAGTGACATGGACGAAGACGTTGACCCCAAGCACGCCGCCAAGAGCGATGACAAGGGCAAGAACCCCTTTGCGAAAAAGGCTCTAGTCTACCACACTTTCCTTGGCACCCCCACCGTCCGACAACAGAAGACCTCTCTTAGGATCCTGATGGCCACTCTCCCCCCAGTTCCCCAGTACCTGTGCTGGTCGGAAGTTCCAATAACTTGGGACAGGACGGACCACCCAGACCTTATACCTACGGAGAACCAGTACGCCATGGTCATCAACCCTTTGATTGACGGCGTGGAGTTCACTAAGTGTATGGTGGACAGTGGAAGCAGCATCAACATCATGTACCTGGATACACTGCAGAAGTTGAACTTGACGGAGGCAAACCTAAGGTGGACCAACACCATCTTCCACGACGTAGTCCCTAGTCGGGAGGCTCGGTCCCTTGGGTGCATTACACTTCAGGCTGCCTTTGGCGATGTTAACAATTACCGCCAAGAGCGCATGACCTTCGAGGTGGTCCCCTTCAAGAGCGTGTATCACGTCCTATTCGGCCGCGACATATTCCACATGTTCATGGCCAAGCCATGATTCGTCTACAACAAACTCAAGATACCCGGACCAAACGGTATCATCATCGTATCCGGAAGCTTTACCAAGGCAAGGGACTGCAAGATTAATGAAGCAACCGTTGCAGAAGCTGTCCTCTACAGTGAAGAATTCAAGGAGATCCAGAGCAAGGTCGATGACTCAGAGATGCCCACGTCGAAAAAGCAGATCTCCGACTCCGCTCCTGCGTTCAAGGCCGCCATCAAGACCAAGCCGGTGGAACTTGTGGTAGGCGATGCCTCCAAGACCGTCGCCATTGGGACGAACCTGGATCCCAAATAGGAAAGTGCGCTCATCGAGTTCCTCCGTGAGAATAGGGACATCTTTGCCTGGCAACCTGCCGACATGAAAGGTGTACCTAGGGAACTTGCCGAGCACAACTTATACATTGATCCAAAATGCAAACCAGTGAAACAACCTCTACGACGCTTCGGAGAAGAGAAGATACGCACCATTGGCAAAGAGATAGCTAGGTTACTTAAATCTGGGTTTATCCGAGAAGTCCTTCACACCCGATGGGTGGCCAATCCTGTACTTGTCCCCAAAAAGGGAACCAATGAATTAAGAATGTGCGTTGATTACACCGGCTTGAACAAAGCATGTCCCAAAGATCCATTTGCTTTGCCTCGCATTGACCAAGTCATTGACTCGATGGCTTGCTTGGATCTTTTGTGTTTTCTCGATGCATACTCAGGATACCACCAGATCAAGATGAGGAAGTCGGACCAATTGGCCACTTCGTTCACTACACCATACGACACGTTTTGCTATGTTACGATGCCCTTGGGGTGAAAAACGCAGGTGCTACGTACCAGCGGACAATGCAATGATGCCTCCACGACCAATTTGGTCAGAACGTTCACGCCTACGTGGAAGATATCGCGGTGATGTCGAAAAAATCAAATGACTTAATCTCCGACTTAAAAGAAACCTTTGATAATCTCCAGAAATACAACATGATGCTTAACCCTAAGAAGTGCGTCTTCGGGGTTCTAGCAGGCAAACTGTTGGGTTTCATCGTTTCCCAACGCGGAATCGAGGTCAACCCGGAGAAAATCAAGGCCATCTTAAACTTAAATCGTCCGACATGCCTAAAGGACATTCAACGACTAACAGGTTGTGTTGCAGCAGTTAGTCGGTTTGTCAGCCGACTTGGAGAGAAGGCTCAACCACTGTAC
Organism: Avena atlantica; assembly: GCA_910589765.1. Classification (NCBI taxonomy): domain Eukaryota; kingdom Viridiplantae; phylum Streptophyta; class Magnoliopsida; order Poales; family Poaceae; genus Avena; species Avena atlantica. Next base: position 84,272,896 of record OU342733.1, read on the forward strand.
AAGTTGCTAAAGAAGGCGGACAAATTCACATGGACGAACGAAGAAGATGCAACATTGAAGCAGATCAAGGAGATTCTTTCCTCAGCGCCCATCCTTGCAGCACCCAAGCCTGGAGAGCCCCTGTTAATCTACATGGCGGCAACCAACCGGGTAATCAGCATCGTCGTCGTGGTAGAGCGGAAGGAACCAGGCTATGAGCACGGAGTTCAACGACCAGTTTACTATGTGAGTGAGGTCTTGGCGGAGTCCAAGCAGCGTTACCTGCACTACCAGAAGATAGCTTATGGAGTATTCCTTGCTTCTCGGAAGCTGAGGCATTACTTTCAGGAGCACCCAATCACAGTGGTGAGCAAGACTCCACTGTCCGACATTATCAACAACAGCGACGCTACGAGAAGGGTCGCGAAGTGGGGCATTGAACTTGCCGCCTTCGAGATCACCTACAAGAGGCGCGACGCTATCAAGTCACAAGCCTTGGCGGATTTTATTGCAGATTGGACGAAGACGCCAGATACTACTCCATTGCCGGAACCAGAATACTGGGTGATGCACTTTGATGGATCAAAGCTGCTCAACGGCTCGGGGGCTGGTGTATTGCTACAGTCACCAACAGGAGACAAGCTACACTACGTTCTGCAGATCCACTTTGAGGCTACAAACAACATGGCGGAGTATGAAGCACTCATTCACGGACTACGTGTAGCCAAGGATATTGGCATCAAGCGCATAGTTTGCTGTGGAGATTCCGACTTGGTTGCCCAGCAGGTGGCTGGCACCTGGAATGCACGGAACCCTATGATGGCGGCATATTGGGACGAAGTAGAAGAGATAGCCAAGAGCTTCTTGGGCTACGAAGTCAAGTATGTACCTAGGGAGCAGAACGAGGCGACTGATCTGATGTCTAAGCTTGGATCAGGACGCAAGCAAATTCCGCCAGGAGTTTTCCTAGAGCATCTGCGCATACCATCTATGAAGGGAGCCGACATCGACAACCCGGATAGAGCTGACTCTTTCGTCAACATGGTGACTAAGGTCCCTCCGGCTTGGACAAAACCGTTCATGGAATATCTCAAACATGGAACATTGCCCGACGATGAAGTCGAAAGACGGCAAATAGTACGACGAGCAAAGGGTTATACCATAATCAATGGGCAACTCTACAAAAGGAGCACTACTGGTGTATACCTAAAGTGTGTTTCCCAGCTAGAAGGTATGGAAATCCTACGTGAAATCCATCTCGAAGATTGCGGGCATCACGCTGCTCCTCGATCGTTGGTCGCGAAAGCCTTCCGGCAAGGATTCTACTGGCTGACCGCGAAGGCGGACGCCGACAAGCTGGTTGAGACATGCATGGGATGCCAGTATTATGCCTGACAACCACAGGTTCCTGCCGAAGAACTGCGAACAATACCAATAACTTGGCCATTTGCAGTTGGGGGCTAGACATGGTGGGACCGTTACAGACGGCACCTTGTGGATTTACACATCTGCTTGTAGCAGTTGATAAATTCACTAAATGGATAGAAGCTAAACCCATTAGAAAAGCTTGATGGGGCACCTACCCTCAGGTTTGTCCGGGATCTAGTGGTGATACTTGGTCTCCCACACAGCATTAACACCGACAATGGCAGCAACTTATCACTCGGCGAAGTGGAGGCTTATTGTTGGGAGAAAGGCATCCGACTTGACCTTGCTTCTGTGGCACACCCACAATCCAATGGTCAGGTTGAGCGAGCCAATGGATTAATTCTACAGGGAATCAAGCCACGTCTTGAGGCACCGCTACATAGAGCAGCTGGAGCCTGGGCGGAAGAATTGCCATCTGTGTTGTGGAGTTTACGAACTACACCCAACAGATCCACCGGTTACACCCCTTACTTCATGGTATATGGAGCAGAAGTCATCCTGCCTTCCGACATACTTCACGATGCACCAAGAGTTGCCGCCTACGACGAATATGACGCTTAAGAATCCCGACGCCTAGATGTGGACCTTCTCGAGGAGGAGCGCGTTTTGGTATGCCAAAGATCCGCCATCTACCAGCAGAAGCTACGCAGCTACCATATTCGTCGCGTCCAGCATCGCTCGTTTAAAGAGGGGGATTTGGTGCTCCGACTTAAGCAGAAGAAGTCACACAAGTTATCCCCGCCATGGGAAGGACCGTTCATCATAAGCAAGACGCTACTCAATGGGTCTTACTACCTCGTTGACAATCGTGAACTAAAGGATAGACCCAACGAGGATCATAAGCGTAAGCGACGTGACCCGGATGATGACTACCCGGAGCTTGATCGGCCATGGAACATAGCACAGCTACGTCCTTTTTACACTTCGCATTTTTATCTAATTGTGTACCTCTTATATGATCAATGAAATAAAGCTCTCTGGTTCACTCATATTTCTGAGTCTTTTACCTCCTTTAGTGTTCATTTTTGGATCAAGTAAAACCTCTATGCACAAGTTTTGCAATTGCATTTGTGAAAATTCCGCCCAAGGGCGTTAGCTTAAATTTTCTGGTCTACACGTTCTTTGTCATTTTTATGTGGATTCTGGAGTAGTGACTTTTGGCACTTATTATCGGTGATTTTTTGCTTAGGTTATTGACGGTGCCATTGGGCATCATCACCTAAGCGCATGGTTCTAACAACGAGTCTTCCGACTCACGAAAGGTCAAGCATAAGAACCAAAGTAATGGATAAGCCAGCACTTGCTTAAAAAATATATACATGCTGGAAACTGATCCTAAGTAGCAGGACATGCAACATTGTTTTCCGCCTTAAGTTACATCAATAAGTTTTTTCCGCATACGTACCAACGGTGAAACAAATATTACAAAGTTGTTTTTCATTCCTTTGGCGTAGGCGACTTGGACGCAGCTTCATCAGCAGCAGGAGAACCACCCTCGAAGTCGACGGTGTGAAGAGACTCGGAGGAGCTGTGGTTGCCGCCATCAATGGTGTTCATCGGCACAAAGATGTCGACGTCCACCAACTCGGCAACTCTTGTGTCATAACCCGCGAGCGATGACAGGATGGCTTCATGATTAATCTCTTTGCCATCATCGTCTGCGTCGGGAATGCCGGAAGTCACCGTGTCGATGTCGGCATCTTCATAGTGTGCCTTCACCATCGACAGCGCCATCCTTGCGCCAGCCCGTGCACAAGAAGCTTTCCAGCTCATGATACGCTCAGGGGCTCGGCGCAGAATCTTTGAGTACTTCACCGTAGAGTCTGATGCCTTGATGTTTATCTGGAGGGGCTTAGAGATCTCCTTGGCTTGCGTGATGGTGGTGTTGATAAAGTTGTCGGCAAGAACCATGCATTCCTTAGCCGGAGGAGGTGAACGGGTCAAACCCAGAGGAGCTAAAAATTCCGACAAGGAGTGCATGAGTTCAACAATTCAAAGTATCCGGACTACATAAATCCAAGACGGAGAAAACTTACTGATCGAAGATGCTGGCTTCATCTTGCCAGAGGATGTCCGCCAAGGATTCTTTCTCTTGTTGGAGGAGCTTATACACCTCGTTATGGCGTTGATTCTGCTCATCGGCAGCTTGCGTCTGATCTCTTAAGATCGCAAGCTCCTCCTTCAAGCGATTGATTTCCGTGGTGGCAGAGTCCTGCAGGGGCTTCATTGAATCCTCATGCATTTCCAGCATGTCTTTCCTCTCCTCCTTAAGGATCATCTTGTTCTCGTTGTCCAGCTGCTGGATATGCTTGGACTGCTCGACAATGTCCTTGGCCTTGGCGACATGTTCTGCAAAGTCGGAGAAAACAAAGTACACAGTGAGTACTCGGAGAATGTAGGCACAAAAACAAGACGGAATGCGCAAAAAGAAAACAGACTCTTATTTTTGATGAGCTGTTCCTTCAAGAAGGCAGTTTTACCCTTTTCGGCTTCAAGATCTGCATGCATCTTCTGGTACTTATCATTGGCCATGCCCCTCCGAGCATTCTCGTTCTGTGGAAAAAAGGGATAAAGTTAAAACGTTGCTTAGTCTGCTTGGAGCATCTAGCCGGAAATCCTCCACCTAGACGCTCGGGGGCTACAGCGAGAGTTTTTTAACTTAACAACATGCTTAGCTTTTCTTTAAGCATCTAGTCGGAATTAACTCAGTTACAACTAGAAGCTTGGGGGCTAGAGTGCTGAAATTTATAAACACTGCGTATGCTACTCTTAAAGCATCTAGTCGGAACATTTCATTCCATCTAAATGTTTGGGGGCTACAGTGAGAAGTTTTCTAGCTTAGTCACTCTTAGAGCATCTAGACGCAAAAGCTTATGGTTTTCCGTCTACATCCTCGGGGGCTACAGTGGGATACTCATATGAAATGCAAAAAGGCAAATAAAACTTACTAGTGCAATGATCTTGAGATTCGTAGCACTCTCGGCTAGCATCTTGCAAAAGGAGATACTGTTTCCTTGCAAGATGTCTGCTTGTCTGAGGAGCTCCTCAAGACTGCACGTCGGAGATGTCGGCGCTGCTCTAGGAACCACAGATGTGCTACTCGGCGTAAGCGCCGGGTAGACTATCTTTGGGAACTCAAAGGGTTTCTGGGGAGCAAGGGCGTCGCCTTCGGCAGAAGTACCAGCTTCCACCACCGCCTTACCGCCATCGATGGCATCCTTAGATAGAGCTTCAGCCATTTGATGGGCGGTACTTTCCTGCGTCTCCTGCTCGCCGACAACAGCAAGCTCAGTAGAGGCACCAGAGTCCACTTCCATGTCGGAAGGCCCTGATGCATCCTTAGTCTGAGATCTTGTCGGGGCAGACGAGGGCTTGACGACAGGAGTGGCAGGGGCGATGGCGGGAGAGGCGTCGCGATGCAGCATGTCCTTAATATTCCGATAAGCCCCCAATGTTTTGGAGGTCTTCTTGAGGCTGGTCGTGGATTTCTTCCTAAAACGTGCAAAATGCATAAGTACAGGATCAAGACAGATAAATAGACAATGTTGGAAGAAAAGAAGCTTACACAAGTGGGGGTGCTTTAGCAAAAGGGATCCCAATGGATTTTTTTTCTCCGTCTCCAGGCCGACGGTAGTCTTTTTGGAGGCTCCACCCTTCGTCTTCTTCTTCTTGCCTCCGTCGGCAGCGTCAGAGGTGGAGCTCTTCCGCTTTCGCGCCACCGGAGCTTCGTCGTCGGACACGACCGTGACTTCCTTCATCTTTGGATCATAGATTTGGGCAGCCAGGTTGCCCTCCTCTAGATCGCTAAGTTGTTAAGTGAGAAATCACCGTGTTAGATAAAATGACATTTGCAAGATGGAAGAACTGGAGTATATGTCATACACGGAAAATAAATACCTACCTTTGGGCACTTGTCGTCTACGTACATGTCATAGGTGATGGTGAAGCCCCTCTTCTTATCCTTCACCTTGATGATGTCCTTAATGCGGAGCTTGACAGAGTCGCTCGAGAAGTTGTCCACGAAGATGCGAAGACTATCCCTTCTGTCGCTGGTATACTCGTGCATGAACTTCGCGCGGTGCTGCAGAGGTTGGATTCTCCTGATGAACCAGCACATGGCTACGTCCAAGCCGGTCAAACCCGTCACTACGAACCATTCGATCCGCCTTATGGCGCGAGAAGCGTCGAGGTTGGAGGGAAGGGAGGCTTGGGATCTCCATGTGGAAACTTTAGCGGCGGCTCCGTCCACGAAGTCCGGGTACGTTACTTCTCGGCTAACCAGATGAATGTCTGGGCCGTAAAAGTACGTCCGCTGCCAATTTTTGCAGGACTCATGGCCGACGATGTCGGTGAACCGCCGGCCAGGTCGAATCTTGAAGATTATGGTGCCGCGGTTCCTAAGCTCTTCCTTGCTATGTCCGGCTTCACGTTTGACGGTGAAGAAGTACACAAAAAGGTCTAACCTAGGCCTTATCCCTAGGTATCCCTCGCAATGTGTCGCGTAGTTTCTAAGCACTAAGATACTATTGGGGGAGAGGTTCTGGGGCTGGACCCTATAGTGGTTCAAGATGGAGAGGAAGAAGTGGGAGATGGGCAGGGAGACGCCGCGTACCAGTTGAGCTTTTAGGTACACCTTTTCTCCGGCTTGGGGAGAAGGTATCACCTCGCCGGCCAGCGCCGCCCGCCAAGCAATCCCCTCCGTCGCGGGGAGGTAGCCCTCGGCGATCATCTCTTGGATGTCACGGTCGATGATATCCGAACCGCGCCAGTCGCCCTTGTGCGAGTCTGGTTCCTCCTCCAACGGCTCCAGCGCCGCCAGATTAAGGTCGCCGCTGGTGGTCTCGATAACCGTTGATGCGGGAATGACTATGCCCTCTGGAGGCACGACGATGGAGCTCGCCGGCTTCGCCGAGGCTTCACTCGACACCGCCATTGATGGAGAGGTGCTGCTGCTAGCTATGGAGTGAGGATTGGGTGCGACTGGTGCAGGTTGGAGCTAGGGTTTTTTCGAGAGTTCTCGCGGAGAGCTCGAGGAGACACGCGACTGGAGGAAGAAGATGATGCGAGGAGAATGAGGTAAAAAGTGGAAATTTCCCCACGGTTACTATTTATCATCTCCAAGTGTCAAGATTCTTTCAGCTTAATCGGAAGGTTGTCGCGTAGACAACATGTTCGCGAACGTGCGCGGAAATTTCGCCACGTCTCCAACTGTCACCGCTAATGGTTAGTATTGCTTGCGCGGGAAAATCGGACATGATTGCGTTCTCTGCATGTGTGAGTTACGAGGCCTCGCTGACCTAAGCCTACGTCATCCTAGCTGACATAGGCAGATGAGCCGTCACATCGAAGATTCCGACATGGACGGATCCAATCCGACTATGAAAGAGTACGATGGAAGATTCAGCATTTCTCAGACTTACAAGTTGAAGACGGAGAAAACCTTGCAGGGTTCTTCGGGAGGACTACAAGATATTGCTTGACGATTTGCCGACATCTATCTAGACGGAGCATTCCACGTGAAGAGGCAAGACGGCGCAAGATCTCAGAGTTCTCCGGGGGCTACTGTTGGGGATATGCTATATGGGTATCCCTATAGCATGTCTCTTATCCGGCTAACCTGGGTGGCCCATAGTTGGTAGCATGGCCTATGGCCCGCTGGGTAGCCCAGTTAGATGGATCCAGAAGGGAGGCCCATGCCGGATAAAGGAAGGTTACGGTGGAGTCGCCAGCGTACCCGGAGCCTTGGAGTGCAAGATACACAAGACTAGTAATAGACGGTGTAGGACTCTGTAACCTGTCCGGCTAGGACTTTTCCCTGTAACCCTAATACCTGGCGACTATATAAGTCGGGCCTACGGGAGCCTTTAGGGCACAATCTCAGACGATCATAGACAGACTTCACACAACCTCGCACAGCGAACCAATCCATGTAACTCGGCGTATTGCCCTTATAGTTATTTATAGCAGGAGTAGGATTCCGCCACCGTCGTGGGATCTGAACCTGGGTAAGCTGTGTTACCTCGTACCCGTCAACCGTCCGCCTTCCCCCACGTCTCTAAACACGCACTGTGAGGACCCCTCCATGGCAAACTTGTCGGCAATACCACGATAGATGGGCTGCGCGAACAACGCAGGCCTCCTCCGCCATGGTGGCTGCTGGGTGGCGACGGAGGCGGAGGTGGCGGTGGGTTAGCCTTCTTGTTGTTACCCTCCTGTGATGCTTCACGCTTGTCGTAGTTGCTTGTCGGACGCGGAGGGCCGTGGCGCGACCTGCTCTTGTGTCCTTGGTTGCGCTCTCCATCATGATGGGTCTGCTCCGCATTGTCGCGGATGACGATGCCGCTCTGTCTTGACAGAGGCATATCCGTATGATGGTGAGCCTTGGGGTCTTCATGATGTCGGGGGGAGCGGGGATCTGGCGATGGGTGACGAGGTTGGGCCGTACCTCCATTGTCGGAGGATATGGGGATATCATCCTTCCTGTTGTGCGCATCCCTCCGCCTTCGTTCCGACGAACCCGTCTAAGACCCAACATCAAGAGGATATCTATCCCTTGGTGGCTTATGCTGGCTAGACTGGCACAACGCTGGGTCAGACTCAAGACTCTGAGGCGTGGCATTTTCCTGCTGTTTCACCGCCTTGGCCACTAGGTCGTAGACCTGGTCCACCGCTTCGGGTGATCTGTCCTGCTCCAAAAGGGTCTTGGCGACGGCGAGGTTAAGAAGGGGAGTGGGCATCACCTGCCTACCTTCACTGTCAATGTATGGCTTGGCCTGTGCTAGCTTTGAGGGAGCCCATCCTAGGTTTCGTCGTACACTAGGATCGTTGATGACGCGATCCGGAGCTTTCTTGGCCTTCTGCTGCTGCAGCAGAGTCTTGTACTCAGCCTCCATTGCTCTAGCTTTCTCTATTGACTTCTGCGTGTTGGCCAGATCTCGATCTAGCTTTGCGCCTTGCTCCGCGATGGCCTGCGCTTCCTCTAGCAGCTGCTGGTGCTTCTCGTCAAGCTGGACTACATTGCGAATATGAGCCACGGTCATAGTCTCGACGAGAAGATTGCTGTACATCACTCTAACAGCTGGAGTGACTTGAGCAGAAGCAGACATAGATGCCGGAGGCGGCAAGTTTGCGGTGTTGTTGTTGCTCGGGCTGGTGCCAAGTTCCTGCAGCTGTAGCACTGGGTTAGGCGGAGGGGCATGTCCTTTGCGCGATCATTGTTGGCAGCAACAGGTGGTCCCTTCCCCTTGTCCAGGAGCTCTTCCAGGTTGATCTTCATCCATCGCCGTCCCAATGGTGACGAATACCTCTCAGGACGCGACGGCGTTGTTGGCTTGCTCATCGCGCTTGTAATTCTCCTCCATCTCCTGCATGACGGAGTCTAGCTCCTCCGGACTAAAGTCTATCTCCTCGGAGTCTGTGTTGAAGTCGGCATAGAGCGTGTCTATCACAGAGTCAGAGGGTGCCGAGGCTTCCTCGATGACGGGGGCAGGTGCAACACCAGCGACGATGACTGGAGGTGGTGGAGCTGTGGCGATGGCGGCCGGAGGCGGTGGTGGCTGAAGTGGTGGCGCTCCGTAAATGAGTGCCTGAGCTACTCCCTTTGCCTCCGCGTAGCTGTTGACAGCGTTCACCATACTTTCTAAGGTGAGGCGTCCAGAAGCTTGCTGCCGCCTTAGAGAATGTCGGAGAAGCGTTCCCTGATCTAGTCCTTCCACAAAGTGATACATAGCATTATCATTGGGGTAATGTGCCAGATCGGCTCGTATACGGAGGCACCTGGCAAAGTAATCATGGGGGTTTTCGCCTTCTCTCTGAACGCAACGCGCCAGATCGAAGATGGTAACCACGCCGACAAACTTGGATCTCTGTTGTCCAGACGCACAGATGAAGCCGGCGGATTTGTAGTGATCTTCCACCATTATATCCTGCATAGGGGCGGTTTGGGTGGCCCTTGAATTTTCCCGATCTTTGCCAGCAAACTCCAAGGAGAGATCCGACATCGATCCTTCCGCGGACGTATCTTGCCCGTAGGTGTTCCGTGCGGGTCTTGATGCTCCTCCGACTCCCAGGGAACTAGTCCCCGAGTCGGTTTAGCCGATGAAGAGGGGGATGTCTCCGATGGGGACGATCGAGCACCGTGTAGGATTCATCTTCGCCGGGATGCAGAACTCGTCGGGAGGGACGATCAGAAGGTTGCCGGAGAAGAGAACACGACCGATGGCTACAGTTTCGCTGATTCCCGCGAAGATCTTGGTCCTCGCCCACTGAAGAGCCTAAAGCGCCTCTTGCCCCACGGTGGGCGCCAACTGTCGTGGTATTGACGACGAGTACGCCATGGAGGGGTCCTCACAATGCGTGTTTAGAGACGTGGGGGAAGGCGGACGGTTAACGGGTACGAGGTAACACAGCTTACCCAGGTTCAGATCCCACAACGGTGGTGGAATCCTACTCCTACTATAAATCACAATAACGGCAATACGCCGAGTTACAGGGATTGGTTTGCTGTGCGAGGTGACTAGAAAGTCTGAGTTATCGTGCCCTAAAGGCTCCCATAGTCCCGACTTATATAGTCGGCAGATCCTAGGGTTACAGGGAAAAGTCCTAGCCGGACATGTTATAGAGTCCTACACTTTCTATTATTAGTCTAGCGTATCTTGCACTCTAAGGCTCCGAGTACGTCGGTGACTCCTCCGTAGCCTTCCTTTATCCAGCATGGGCCTCCCTTCTAGATCCATCTAACTGGGCCGCCCAGCAGGCCATGGGCCATGCTACCAACTATGGGCCACCCGGGTTATCCGGATAAGAGACATGCTATGAGGATACCCATATAGCATATTTCCAATAGTGATTAACAGGATCTCATGGCCGAATAATTAGGTTACTATGTATTTAAAAGCTTGTAGCAAACGAACTCTAAATGACTTGATCTTATGCTATGCTAACTAGAGGAGTCTGTCCATCACATCATTCTCCTAATGACACGATCTTGTTACTAATAACATCTAATGTCCATGATTAGGTGGCGTGGTGGTGTCATGACAGATGCCATGGGTAGGCTTAAGTTAGGGGCCATTGGATGCTAGTGGGATCCAGGGAGGGAAGATGTAGTGGTTTCTACACACAAAACACTAGAACTCGATCTTTATTCAACACTGATGAAGCTAAACTTGCTCCTCGAGATGTTCGAGCGAGACGAACAAGAAGCTACTACCAGTGTACAATGAAGAAAAATCAATCCAACCCCTCCTCTGGAAGCCCTGCCCCTCCTTATAAAGGAGTGGCATGGTTCCCTCTAAGGCTGACATGGTGCTTGTCCCAAAATAGTAACTCGGAGGGCTTCTTTCCGTGTCCCCCTTCTATCGATGGCAAAGACACAGAGTTCACCACATGTGAGCTTCGGGGTTGTGGACTGTCATCTCCGTGACCTTCTTCTGCTCCTCTACCGCTATACCTCTTGTCTGTATTGCTTGGCACTATGCAGATTCCCGGGGAGAGACAGTGCATGGTGTTGACTTCGGGGTTCTCCTTCTCCTTCTTGAGCAAGCTTCCCATGACTAGGACTCGCCCCGCATGACTTGGCCTAAACTTAATCTGCACGTATGATGCATGATAGATGTAGGCCGACATAATTCATATGTCGTCCGTGTAGGGTTTCGTAGCATGGAAAACAAAAAATTTCTATCGCATACAAACAAACAAGCCAAGATCTATCTACTAGATTGTAGCAACGAGTCGATGGAATAACTTACCCTCGAAGATTCCAAAGTGTTTAACGAGAGTGGATTCTCGTGGGTGATGTAGTCATACTCTTTCCGATCTCAAGATCGTGTAGACGATCCTTCCGGCGCTGTGTTCCGGCAGCGCTCCCGCAGTCGGTCACACGTTCGGTACTCGACGAAGACCTTCCTCTCCCTTGTTCCAGCAGGCAGCGGAGGTTGTAGTACTGTCCTCGCGATTCCGGCAGCACAACGGCGTGGTACCGGAAGTAGAGGGGAGATCCCGCAGGGCTTCGCCTTAAGCCGGTGCGAGTATGGTGGAGTATGAGAGAGTACTATTAGTGGTCTAGGGATTAGACACACCAATTAGAAGGCTCTAAACCGAAGGCTAGGGCAATTAGAAGCTCTAAACCAAAACGGCTCTAAACCGGAGATTAGAGGATAGGAACTTGTGTGTCTAGAGGAGGAGGCCTCTGCCCCTCCTTTTATAGGTGGGAGGGGGCTGGCGCGCCAGGGGAGGGAGGGGAGTCCCTCCCCAACTCGGCCTGGTGGAGGCGCCGCCGGTTGGAGGAGGGTTTCCCTCCCCAACTCGGTTTTGGCCTCCTCTTGCTTGTTTCCCACAGTTTCTTGTTTTAGCTGTTTGACTTTCAAACTGGACATTTGACTTTTCTGTTTTAGGATTCAATTTAATCCTTTATTTGGGACAGCAAGAACACTTAGTACATGATGCAATCATTCCAATATGTAATGACACATTCATGTACCCCTCCCCCCCCCCCCGGAGTGCCGGACAATCCGGAACCTTCTAGAACATTCCCGATGAAAACACCGGAATCATTCCCGAACTCCGAAACGGGTCTTTCCTTATATGAATCTTATTCTCCGGACCATTCCGGATCACCTCGTGATATCCCGGATCCCATCCGAGACTCCGAACAATATTCGGTCTCTTTCTCATAATACCATAACTACTCAAACAACGTCGAATCCTTAAGTGTGTCTCCCTACGGTTCGTGAATTATGCGGACATGATCGAGACACTTCTCCGAACAATAACCAATAGAGGAATCTGGAAATTCATATGGCTCCCACATATTTCTATGATTACTTTGCGATCGAATGAACCACTTACATACGATACCAATTTCCCTTTGTCTCACGATAGTTTACTTATCCGAGGTTATGATCGTCGGTAGCTCTGCATACCTAGTTCAACCTCGTTACTGATAAGTACTCTTTTCTCGTTCCCGTGATATGTGATCCCTTGTGAGCCAGTCACATGCTTGCAAGCTAATTGGATGACATTCCACCGAGAGGGCCCAGAGTATATCTATCCGTCATATGGATGGACAAATCCCACTCTTGATCCATGTGTCTCAACCAATACTTTCCGAACACTCAATGCCACCTTTATAACCACCCAGTTACGGTGTGGTGTTTGATGTCATCAAAGCATCCATCCGGTAAAGGTGATATGCATGATCTCATGGTCGAAGGAATTAGGTTACTATGCATCAGAAAGCATATAGCAATTGAACTATTGAAATGACTTGATCTTTATGCTACGCTTATCTATAGGAGTATGTCCACCATATCATTCTCCTAACGATATGATCTTGTTGTTGATAACATCTCTATGTTCATGATAGGGAAACCACAATCATCTATCAACCAACAAGCTAGTGAAGTATAGAGGCTATACTAGGGACTTCAAATTAAGTTTACAAATCACACAAGTATCAATGTTTCCTTGTTAATACTATTATAGCATGAATGTAAACATTTATCATAAACACAAAGATGTAATAATAACTACATTTATTATTGCCTCTAGGGCATATCTCCAACAGTCTCCCACTTGCACTAGAGTCATCTAATCTAGATTACATGGTAATATACCGAACACCCATGGCAGTTTGGTGTTGGTCATGTTTTTCCCTCGGGAGAGGTTTAGTCAACGGATCCGCCACATTCAGATCTGTGTGTACTTTGCAAATCTTTATATCCCCATCTTGGATATGTTCTCGAATAGCGTGAAAACGTAGCTTGATATGCTTCAGCTTCTTGTGTGACCTTGGTTCTTGCGCATTGGCTATGGCGCCCATGTTATCACAGTAGATAGACATTGGGTCCAGCGCACTAGGAACCACACCCAGCTCTGTAATGAACTCTTTCATCCATATCGCTTCTTGTGAAGACTCCGAAGCAGCCATGTATTCCGATTCAGTTGAAGATCTCGCCACAACGCTTTGCTTCGCACTCCTCCAGCTAACCGCTGCACCATTCAAAATAAATACGTATCCGGATTGTGATTTAGAATCATCCGGATCGGTGTTCCAACTAGCATCGGTGTAAACATTAACAACGAGTTGTTCATCACCTCCATAAGAAAGAACCATATCCTTAGTTCTTCTCAAGTACTTAAGGATGTTTTTGACCGCTGTCCAATGATCCACTCCTGGATCACTTTGATATCTGCTAGTTAAACTAACAGCATATGCAATGTCGGGTCTAGTACATAGCATGGCATACATTAGAGATCCTATGGCTGAGGCATAGGGAGTCTTACTCATCCTTTCTCTATCTTCTGCCGATGTCGGACTTTGAGTTTTACTCAAGGTCGTATTGGGCAACATGGGCAAGAACCCTTTCTTGCTTTCTTCCATTCCAAACCTCTTTAGAACTTTGTCCAAATATGTACTCTGTGACAATGATATTTGGCGTTTCGATCTATCTCTATAAATCTTTATGCCTAATATGTAAGCTGCTTCGCCAAGATCCTTCATTGAAAAACTATTATTCAAATATTCCTTGACACTATTAAGAAGGTCTACATCATTCCCAATCAACAATATGTCATCCACATATAGTATTAAGAATGCTACAGAGCTCCCACTCACTTTCTTGTAAATACAAGCTTCTGCATAAGTTTGTATAAAACCAAAACTTTTGATTACCTTATCAAAACGTTGATTCCAACTTCGGGATGCTTGCTTCAATCCATAGATGGACCGTTGAAGTTTGCATACCTTGTTAGCATCTTTAGGATCGACAAAACCTTTGGGTTGCATCATATACAACTCTTCATCAATGTCTCCATTGAGGAATGCTGTTTTGACATCCATCTGCCATATCTCATAATCATAATATGCAGCGATTGCTAACATAATCCTCACAGACTTTAGCTTCGCTACTGGTGAGAAAGTCTCATCGTAGTCAACTCCTTGAATTTGTCGAAACCCTTTTGCGACAAGTCGAGCTTTATAGACAGTAACATTACCATCAGCATCTGTTTTCTTCTTGAAAATCCATTTGTTCTCGACAGCCTTCCGGCCATCCGGTAAGTCCACCAAAGTCCATACTTGGTTTTCGTACATGGATCCAATCTCGTATTTCATGGCTTCTTGCCATTTATTGGAATCTGGGCTCATCATCGCTTCCTCATATGTCTCGGGGTCATCGGTGTTGTCCACCAACATGACATTCATAACGGAATCATACCAATCTGGAGTGGTACGAGTTCTCGTTGACCTCCGAGGCTCTGTAGCAACTTCAACCGAAGTTTCATGATCACCATCACTAGCTTCCTCTCTTATTGGTGCAGGCACCACAGGAACTTCTTCCGGTGCTGCGCTACTCGCAATTTCGAGAGAAGGTTCGACAACCTCGTCGAGTTCTACTTTCCTTCCAGTCACTTCTTTCGAGAGAAATTCCTTCTCTAGAAAGGATCCATTCTTGGCAACGAAGATTTTGCCTTCGGATCTATGATAGAAGGTATACCCAATAGTTTCCTTCGGGTATCCTATGAAGACGCATTTTTCCGCTTTGGGTTCAAGCTTGTCCGGCTGTAACTTCTTTACATAGGATTCACATCCCCAAACTTTAAGGAACGACAATTTAGGTTTCTTCCCAAACCATAATTCATACGGTGTCGTTACAACGTATTTAGATGGTTCCCTATTTAAAGTGAATGCGGCTGTTTCTAATGCATAACCCCAAAATGATAGCGGTAAATCTGTAAGTGACATCATAGAACGAACCATATCTAAGAGAGTTCGATTACGACGTTCGGACACACCATTACGCTGTGGTGTTCCCGGCGGTGTCAATTGTGAAAGTATTCCACATTTCTTCAAATGCTCGCCAAACTCGTAACTTAGATATTCACCTCCACGACCAGAACGTAGAAATTTAATCTTCTTGTTACGTTGATTCTCTACCTCACTTTGAAACTCCTTAAACTTCTCGAAAGTTTCGGACTTATGTTTCATGAAATAGATATACCCATATCTACTCAAGTCATCCGTGAAGGTAAGAACATAACGATAACCACCGCGCGATGCTACACTCATTGGACCACACACATCGGTATGTATGATTTCCAATAAGTCCGTAGCTCGCTCCATTATACCAGAAAATGGAGTCTTAGTCATTTTACCCATCAGACATGCTTCGCATCTTTCAAGTGATTCAAAATCAAGTGATTCAAGAAGTCCATCGGAATGGAGTTTCTTCATACGTTTCACTCCAATGTGACCAAGACGACAGTGCCACATATAGGTAGAATTATCGCTTGATTTCAAACGTTTAGCCTCAATGTTGTTGATATGTGTATTTCCACTATCGAGATTCAATAAGAATAGACCATCTATCAAAGGTGCATGTGCATGAAACATATTACTCATATAAATCGAACAACCATTATTCTCGGACTTAAACAAGTAACCGTCTCGCAATAAACAAGATCCCGATATAATGTTCATGCTCAACGCAGGCACCAAATAACAATTATTTAAGTATAAAACTAATCCCGATGGTAGATGAAGGGGTAGCGTGCCGACCGCGATCACATCAACCTTTGATCCATTTCCCACGCGCATCGTCACCTCGTTCTTCGCTAGCTTTCGTTTATTCTGCAGCACCTGTTTCGAGTTACAAATATGAGCAACCGAACTAGTATCAAATACCCAGGCACTACTACGAGTACTAGTGAGATACACAACAATAACATGTATATCAGATATACCTTTCTTCTTGATGTTGCCGTTCTTCAAATACGCCAAGTACTTTGGGCAATTCCGCTTCCAGTGACCTTCTCCCTTGCAGTAAAAGCACTCAGTATCAGGCTTAGGTCCAGCCTTGGTCTTCTTCGTCGGCGTGGTAACTTTCTTACCACCCTTCTTGAAGTGTCCCTTTTGCTTAGACTTGCCTTTCTTGAATTTGGTGGTCTTATTGACCAACAACACTTGGTGCTCTTTCTTGATCTCCACTTCTGCAGATTTCAACATGGCAAAGAGTTCTGGCAACGTCTTGTTCATGTTTTGCATGTTGTAGTTCATCACAAAGTTCTTGTAACTTGGTGGTAGTGATTGGAGGACACGATAAATCCCCAAAGCATTAGGAATCACTATACCCAATCTTTGAAGTTTGTTCGCGTGCCCAGACATCTTAAGCACATGCTCACTGACGGAGCTGCCCTCTTCCATCTTGCAGTTAAAGAACTTTTCAGAGGCCTCATAGCTTTCAATTGCCGCATGAGTCTCAAAAATCAATTTGAGATCCTCGACAATATCATATGGGTCTGAATCCTCAAACCTTTTCTGAAGCTCCTATTCCAAACCATACAAGATAGCACACTGAACTATGGAGTACTGATTCTTCCGAGCGAGGTAAACATTCTTTACTTCATCGGGAGAATCATCTGCAGGTGGGTCACCCAGCGGTGCATCCAGCACATAGGTCAAATTACCAACTGTGAGGACAATCCTCAAATTGCGGAACCAATCCACGAAGTTGCTTCCATTGTTTTTCAACTTTTCTTTCTCTAGGAACGCATTAAAATTGATGGTAGGGGCTGCTATTGATCTACAACATATTTGCAATAGTTTAGACTAAGTTTATGAAAAATTGAGTTCAAATTAATTAATAAAGTTAATCTAGGTGAACTCCCACTCAAAACAATATCCCTCACATTGTTTTAGTGATCACACGAACCAAATCCACTACATCAACACCGATCATCACGAGAGTTGATATAGTTTCAATGGCGAACAATCATCATGTTCATCATATCTACTATATGACTCATGCTTTACCTTTCGGTGATCCGTGTTCCGAGACCATGTCTGTACATGCTAGGCTCGTCAAGATCAAACCTTAGTTTCCGCATGAGAAAATCTGGCTTGCTCACGTTGTATACACTTGTGGAATCTAACACACCCGATCATCACGTGGTGCTTCGAAAGAACAAGCTTTAGCAACGGTGCTAACTAAGGGTGAACACTTTATGATTTGAAATTCATGTGCATGAGGGATCATCTTATAATGCTACCGTCGTCTACTAAGCAATACAAGATGCATAAAGGATTAACATCACATGCAATTCAATATATATGTGATATGATATGGCCTTTCTTCTTCGTGCTTCCGATCTCCATCTTCAAGCAAGAACATGATCTCCATCATCACCGGCATTGCATCAAGGTCAATGACGCCTCTCCATGGTTGTCGTCCACCGGCTTCAACTATTACAACTACTTTGAATAGACACGCGGGTCTTAACATAAATTAAAGACAACCATATGGCTCCTGCCGGTTGCCAACTTACAATAAGGAACATTGCATACATCAAATATAATCACAATCATGGCCATATCACATCACTGCACACCCCTGCAAAACAAAGTTAGACGCCTCTACTTTCTTTGCATATTTTATGTGGTTTGGGGCTTTCAATAGGTGGCGTTCTAACTTACGAACAAGAACCACAACATTGATACTAGTATTGTTAATCACCCGTTGTAAATTGGATCTTAACTATGCTAGGAGAAACAGGCACCCGCAAAGCCACTTATGCAATACAAGTTGCATGTCAAGCGTGGAGCAAGTCTCATGAACGATGTCATGTAAGGTTAGCCCGGGCCGCTTCATCCCAACATACCGCAAGATGCAAAGTACACAAGAAGCAATCGACAATAAAAGCATCAACGCCCACAATGACCATTGTGTTCTACTCGTGCAACAAATCTACATATAGACACGGCTCTGATACCACTGTAGGGTTTCGTAGCATGGAAAACAAAAAATTTCTATCGCATACAAACAAACAAGCCAAGATCTATCTACTATATTGTAGCAACGAGTCGATGGAATAACTTACCCTCGAAGATTCTAAAGTGTTTAACGAGAGCGGATTCTCGTGGGTGATGTAGTCGTACTCTTTCCGATCTCAAGATCGTGTAGACGATCCTTCCGGCGCTGCGTTCCGGCAGCGCTCCCGCAGTCGATCACACGTTCGGTACTCGACGAAGACCTTCCTCTCCCTTTTTCCAGCAGGCAGCGGAGGTTGTAGTACTCTCCTCGCGATTCCGGCAGCACAACGGCGTGGTACCGGAAGTAGAGGGGAGATCCCGCAGGGCTTCGCCTTAAGCCGGTGCGAGTATGGTGGAGTATGAGAGAGTACTATTAGTGGTCTAGGGATTAGACACACCAATTAGAAGGCTCTAAACCGAAGGCTAGGGCAATTAGAAGCTCTAAACCAAAACGGCTCTAAACCGGAGATTAGAGGATAGGAACTTGTGTGTCTAGAGGAGGAGGCCCTGCCCCTCCTTTTATAGGTGGGAAGGGGCTGGCGCGCCAGGGGAGGGAGGGGAGTCCCTCCCCAACTCGGCCTGGTGGAGGCGCCGCCGGCTGGAGGAGGGTTTCCCTCCCCAACTCGGTTTTGGCCTCCTCTTGCTTGTTTCCCACAGTTTCTTGTTTTAGCCGTTTGACTTTCAAACTGGACATTTGAATTTTCTGTTTTAGTATTCAATTTAATCCTTTATTTTGGACAGCAAGAACACTTAGTACATGATGCAATCATTCCAATATGTAATGACACATTCATGTACCCCTCCCCCTCCCCCGGAGTGCCGGACAATCCGGAACCTTCTAGAACATTCCCGATGAAAACACCGGAATCATTCCCGAACTCCGAAACGGGTCTTTCCTTATATGAATCTTATTCTCCGGACCATTCCGGATCACCTCATGATATCCCGGATCCCATCCGAGACTCCGAACAACATTCGGTCTCTTTTTCATAATACCATAACTACTCAAACAACGTCGAATCCTTAAGTGTGTCTCCCTACGGTTCGTGAATTATGCGGACATGATCGAGACACTTCTCCGAACAATAACCAATAGAGGAATCTGGAAATTCATATGGCTCCCACATATTTCTACGATTACTTTGCGATCGAATGAACCACTTACATACGATACCAATTTCCCTTTGTCTCACGATAGTTTACTTATCCGAGGTTATGATCGTCGGTATCTCTGCATACCTAGTTCAACCTCGTTACTGATAAGTACTCTTTTCTCGTTCCCGTGATATGTGATCCCTTGTGAGCCAGTCACATGCTTGCAAGCTAATTGGATGACATTCCACCGAGAGGGCCCAGAGTATATCTATCCGTCATATGGATGGACAAATCCCACTCTTGATCCATGTGTCTCAACCAATACTTTCCGAACACTCAATGCCACCTTTATAACCACCCAGTTACGGTGTGGTGTTTGATGTCATCAAAGCATCCATCCGGTAAAGGTGATATGCATGATCTCATGGTCGAAGGAATTAGGTTACTATGTATCAGAAAGCATATAGCAATTGAACTATTGAAATGACTTGATCTTTATGCTACGCTTATCTATAGGAGTATGTCCACCATATCATTCTCCTAACGATATGATCTTGTTGTTGATAACATCTCTATGTTCATGATAGGGAAACCACAATCATCTATCAACCAACAAGCTAGTGAAGTATAGAGGCTATACTAGGGACTTCAAATTAAGTTTACAAATCACACAAGTATCAATGTTTCCTTGTTAATACTATTATAGCATGAATGTAAACATTTATCATAAACACAAAGATGTAATAATAACTACATTTATTATTGCCTCTAGGGCATATCTCCAACAGGCCGAATCAGGTTTTATCAACCTAACTCGGAACAAGTCCGTCCTGATTCGGACGACCTTTGTATGAATCGGCCAGATCATTCATTGACCTGGTCCAATTCACGAGGGTTCCTCCCTCTTCTTACTCATCTTGACCCTACCCGGGGTCATCCCCCCAACATTAGTCCCCGAAGCTGGTGCGATCTTGTTGATATCATTCGGCTAGATCACAACATTTTATAGATATCCGGTCACCGCGTTCATGTCTCCAACTCATTCTTTACTCGGTGCCTCACTCGACTTATCTTTTCTTGACTCTTTTTTTATTTTGAGGTACGACTCATTGCTCGAGTCATACATTCTTATCCGAGGCATCCCTTTAGCTTCTCTTGTAAGCTTCATCCTACGTGTCTCAATCATCACATTTTGTCTCATTTTTTGTACCGCTATAGTGTTCACTGACATTGCTAGAGTGATTACTGCGAGCGGTCATATTGACGCAGTGACTCTTCGATCGCTGCAACGGTCATGGCGGGCGGATCTCCTCCTACTCCGTGTGATCCTTCGTGTGGCTCCAATCATAGTTCGCTAACGCACGATACACGGGTCTATGTGGTAACCGCGGTCCACCCGCGATCCAACTATCTCTCGCTTCTTGCGGTTATAAATGGGAGGGGAGGGGAAAGGGTTCGTTCACTTTCCCCATTCTCATCCTCTTCATCTTCCTCATCGCGCCGCCGCTGCAGTGCTCCAGTTCAGGCGACCACGCCGCCGTTATTTGGTTTTCTTTCGCCGTGCCTCGTCTCCGCCTCTAGTCTCTGTTGAGGCTCCTTCGCTGCGCCACCATCGCGCTCACCGCCGTTGAGACGGGGCCCTGGACCTCAAGACCACTCCCCGCCGCTAGTGATTCTTCCTCGGTTGGCTCCTTCGACGAGCCTATGTCGAGCTCGCCCAACGGCGCCCTCGTCAGAGAAGAAGATATCGCCGTGGGCCTAGAGCGGGGCTCGTGGCAGGGATCTATAGTCACCCGCAGAGAAATCGAGTGGCTTCGCAAGACGCGCCGAGTTCCTGCCGAGGTACAGTGTCGCTTACCCGGCAAAGCGTCCATCCCCGTAGTCAAGGATGGTGAATACGTAGTCTTTATGTCGCATTTTGCTAGAGGATTCAGTCTTCCCCTCAGTGACTTTGCCAAAGGTTTCCTAGAGTTCTTTGGCCTCTAGCCTCATCACTTGCCGCCTAATTCCATTGCTTCTCTTTCGGCCTTCATTTCGGCTTCTGAAGGATACTTCGGCCTTTGGCCTTCCATAGTAGTTTGGTCCAAATTTTTCCAGATCTGAGCCAACATTGTGCCGAATAAATCTTTGCATCCTTCTGAGAAATCTCTGATGCAATGCGGGGCCGCATCCATCACACCCCGGAAAAACTCTTTGTTCCCACGAGTCACATGCTTAGAGTCCTATAAGAAATGGCATAGATCATTATTTTATGTGAAGAATACTAGCAAGCAGGATAAGATCTGGCTCCCTTCCTTCTCAGTCGGCATTCCCTCTAAGCAAAACTGGAATTATAATTCGAAGAGGACCGATGCTCTTGCCGACACATTCGAGCTTCGACTTAAAGAGTTGATACGGTCGGGGCTCCATGGTGAAGACTTGATGGCTTCTTTATTAGCAGCCAAATCTGCCCTTTTCAGCTGTGATCTCATAAGCTTTGCTATTTGAGTGGCCCTCTGGATCCCAACCGAGTCTCCACAGTTGAATTTGAAGATGCTCATATTCGGAAACGCGTCCGAGCTATCTTCAAGACTGAAATGGCCAAAGATTGGGTGTGGGGCATGAAGCCCTTTTCCCATGATAAACCCCCTCCCAGGTAACTTGAATTTGAGTCGCTCTACCCGAGCTATTTTCCTTTGCCCTGTTGATCGTCTTGTCAATTTTTTGTTCATCCTTTTCATAGAAATTTGATGAAGAAGCTTCAGAAGATACCGAGGAGCTCGCTCTTCCTTGGAGCGACGATCGTGGCCCCCCAGATAATGGGGAACCAGATTCGGAGGAGTTTATCCCCAAACGCGAAGCTGTTCCTCCTCGTAATCGAGGAAAAACCTCGGCCCATGCTGATGAAGGTGATTCGAACGATATCCAAATTCTTGAGGTAGTTGCTGTGGTGCATATCTCTTACGCATTCCCGGCTCATTCTTTCCCAACTAACCCGGCTGTCCAGGTGCACGAGGCTGGGCCCCTTGCCACCGAAGCTCCTCCTTCGTCCAAGAAACGTGCCGCTTCAAACGATCCCTCCGAGGCAGCTCCCAAAAAACGAATCAAGAGGTCCGCCCAGAAACATCCGCATCGGAAAGTCATGCCCGGAGTTTCCGGGTAAGTCACTTTATTCAGACTAAATTAGTATTTCTTGTTTCTCTCTTTATCTTTCTGATTTTTTTATCTTTTCTATCTCGTCAGGGCCCCACTTTCTGCCAAACCGAGTGTCCTGAGTATGACTTGCCGGGTTACTCGGGCACCCTCGCCACCTGTACAAGATAATGTCCAGGCCCCGAGTCCTGCTCGCAATGATCTTCCTCCAATGCCGACTAACAGTCCACTTAGGCGGGAGGGGGTTGATGTTGCATATGATCAAGGCGTCGACATTTCTATGCCGGATCAATCGAATGATCCGGCACCTACCACTGATGTCTCCAAGATTCCTCCTGTTAAGGCCACTCCTGCCGAGGCTGCTGTTCCTTCGGCTCCTACTAAGGCCACTACTGCCGAGGTTGTTGTTCCTTTGGCTCCTGCTTCAGGTGTCATTGGCTCGGCTTTGCAGACCAGTGCTCCAAGTTCAGCTCAGCCCGCCCGGGCTCGATCCGCTGTCGATGCTTCCGTTAAGGACAAGGATACAACTGCTAAACCAAAGCTGGCCCAGAAAACTAAGCCAAGCTCTGTTCAACCGAGCATTGCTGATATGCTTTATAAAGGAGCTTCTGTCTCTAAATCCGGGTCTGCCCCCACCGCTGGCACACAAATTGTGCTTCACAAGAACCCGACGGCCAAGGTAGCTGCACAACAGGCACGATAGGCCAAAGGTAAAGTGCTAACGTGCACGGAGAGCGGCGGGAGTCTTGGATCTTTGGTAGAATATGCCAATAATTGGGACAAAGCTGACCAAGTCGAGGGTAATCCGAGTAACCAGCCTTTCCAGCTATCTGACATTAGCAGCCGTTTGCATTTGGCTGCCAAAGTTATTCTTGAGAGTGATAAAATGAACGAGGTGCGTGCTTCCGTCTATGCTTTATTTTCTACACATAATATTGTAAGATCCCACCTTTATAAAGGTAAAGATCCCTGTGATTGCAATGCTAGTCCCTGGATCAATTTCTAGCATCCACAGTTTAAGATGAAGTACACAGAAACAAAGGTCATTATTACATCATCATTCCAGAGATAACATAGTCTTTTACAACTCCATAGCCATAGGCTAGTACAAGAGTTTAACTTAACAATATAAATAAAAGTCTTCATCTTCATGTGCCACAGGCAAGCATTTTGAGTGTAGACTCATAACCCCTAATCATCATTAGAGTAACCTGCAACATCACAAGTTACAACCACAGTAGGTCAATACATTGGAATAGTATTGGCAAGTGATACCTTAGTAGAATATTAGCATCTAGTTACTACATGAATTTGGCTAAGTGTAGCTTAGGCTTGCTTTGCTCAAAATAGGTTTTACCTATCAGTTGAAAATCACTAAGTTTTTGTTTGGTAAAAACTTTCCCAAGGAACCACCAATAGAAATTGGTGAACCTTCACCCTTCTTCAACCACAAGTTTTAACTTAGAAAATTGGGATGAGGAGATTCTTGATAGCTTCCATGTCTTGATGCTCAAATTGTCCAATACCAGGGACATGGCTAAGTACTTAGTTTATTCCATCTGCAGAGGTTGTGCACTTTCCCCACAAGACTTGATTTTCACCAAGACTGGACCTTTTAGAAGCCTTCCCTTAGACCAAAATGGACGCGCTCCAAACCTATCATTCTCCTACCACCAACTGTCCATTTGGCTAAGTTATTACAACCTATATGATCCAGGCAGAGCCCATAATGCCATGTGGCTGCACTAGAAGCTTCTTAACATTTGGCATCTCAAATCCCTTTGTTCCTGGGTGGAAATCCACAAGTGAGATACACAAGGTAAACCATAGAAATGGGCCTTTTGTAACCACTCAACACAAACTATTCTTTCCATTCCACCCAGGTGTTTCATTCACTTAGTTGTTTTATTAAGCATAACATAAGTCAAGTCTTAGAAAGATTTCTCATAGCATGTATATACAATCCACCCATGGTTACTACTAGCTAGGCTAAGCATGGCAATAGCAAGTATCTTAACTTAGAGAAAATTCTCACAATTCTATAACTACTAGGATTTCCCAAGCATAGCATATAGATACTTATCCAAAATACTCATGCAAGCCCTATACAAAATATTTCTAATACATAGTCAAAATATTGGGGCAAAAATATGAAGCACCACTTGCCTTGGTAGTTGGGGGAGTAGCAACAATCCTCACAATCACAATCACTACTAGCACCAAAATCTACACATAAAATGATAGCACTAAATTCACATATCAAAATAGACAAACAAAAATATATGAATGCATGAAAATGCTATGTGATGATTTTCTAAACCAAACAAGACAAGTGGAACAGTACTAAATCATAAACAAAACATTTACACACTAAATAAAGTCAATTTTTCCCTTAAAACATTTTCTACACAATTTTTTATATACAAAATAAGCTTGTAATTGTCTCTGCAAAACCAACCCATTTTACAGATGCAATTTATTAAACAAAGTGCATAATTGTATAGAATACTTTCTCATGATTCCAATGATATAAAATTTACAAAATTTGAACGTGTGGATCAAAAGTTATGAATTTTGCAAGTTTGAATAACTAATAGATCTAATTCTAGATTTTAAATCAAAACCCAGGCCACGCGGCGCTTCATGATTGGACGGTACCGCTTCATACTGGATCACGCTCGGGGGCCTTTGGATCTAACTAACTAAGCAAGGCCCATATCTAACCATACCGCTTCGATCAAGATCTAACTGTGGCCTTTGGATCTGGATCCGATGGATCAGATCGATCTGACCAGAATTCAGCGGTGCAAATGGTGCCCGCGGCGGCGACGGTTCTGGCGGTGACACGCCGGCGAGGCCAGAGGGGCAGGGTCGGGGCGCACGGACACAACAGCAGGACCTCGTCGAAGTTCGTCTGAGTGTCGGGTTCTCACTGTCGGAGTCGAAGACGACGTTCTGGGGTGCAAGGATACAAAAAAAACGTTAACAGATGCGCGAGACACTGGCAAACATGATTGCTTGAACCAGAGACAGAGGGGAACACGGGGCTCACCGGAATGGCTCATCAGAGTTGAGTCAAGCTTCGGCCGTTTCCAGAGGTTGACGAGGGCGACGACCTAGGGCGATTCAGAACAAAAGGAGAGCATGAGAATATGCGCAGGATGATGGCGAAGCAGCTCGCGTGAACCAGAAGGCAAGGCGTGCTCGGGACTCACCGTGATAGCTCACCGGAGTTCCTCGGTGCCGCGGCGGTGTTGGTTGAAATTTGGGGAGCCTGGCGGCGCTCTGGTGGTGCTGAGTGAGGGGAAAGGAGCGGGGTGGGGAGGCGGTTAATTAGCCGGAGCAGGGGCGGCAATCACTCGGTGAATCAATGGAAATTAAGTGGCTTAATTCGCGACAGTGAAGGGGGAGGAAACGGGCGGCGACGGCGTCTGCGCGCGGTGCTTGGGGAAGACGACGCTGACGTGGAGAGGGCCCAGCATCAGTGGCTACGGGGTACATTCCGCGCGGGTGAGAGGGGGTAGAGGGGGACTGGCCCGAGTGGGCTGGTTCTGTTATTGGGCCGAAATGCTGGCGCCAGCCCATTTCTATTTCTTTTATCTTTTCTGTTTTTGTTTGATTTTCTAGGAATCCTTTTCAAATGATTTTAAAATGGTTTGAATTCAAACAACTCCTGGATTTTTGTAAGGTGAAATATGTACATAATTGGCTACAAAACAATGTTGTACACTTGGAAATACATGGGCACATTGGAAATTAAAAATAATCAATGCCTTTATCAATTGTTTAATAAAGGCATAAGAGTGGTTTTAAATTCATACTTTGTTTTGAAATTTTTGTCCAAGCTTTAGAAAAACCTCTATCCACCCTAAGTGCAAATTTTCTGGTTTAAAACAAATAATCTCATACTATAAAGTAGCATTGGGCCATTGCCTTGCTTACATAAAATAATAGACATTCAAATGATCCTGTTTTTGAAGTCTTATTTGAAAATGATCCTAAAAAGATTATGCATGCATGAATGATATGCAAGCTTTGAAATCATGATTTTTGGGATGTTACAAATCTAACCCCCTTAAGGTGAATCTAGCCCTCGAGATTCAGATTGGCTAGCAAATAGGTGAGGGTGGTCTTTCCGAAGGTCATCTTCTCTTTCCCATGTTGCTTATTCTTCGGTATGATGGTTCCATTGAACTTTGCAGAATTTGATAGTATTTGTCTAAGTAACTCTTTCTGCAGTCGCAAGAATCTTGATAGGTTTTTCCTCATAAGTGAGATCACTTTCCAATTGGACCTCCTCCAAAGGTATGGTATCCTTCAAATAAGTCTCTTCCATCTCTGGATGGCATTTCTTTAGCTGACTCACATGAAACACATTGTGAATGGCAGACAATGATTCCGGCAGTTCAATCTCATAAGATACTTCTCCCTTACGACTCCAAATCTCTTCACTCCACGAAGTGGTGACGCTCTAAGATAAGCTCTATCACCCACTTCATAGGTGACTTCTCTATGCTTAGGATCTACGTAGCTCTTCTGTCGGGACTGTGCTATCTTTAATCTGTCCTTTACTAGCTTGACTTTCTCTTAAGCCTCTTTGATTAGTTCTGGTCTGAACAAATTTCTTTCTCCCACACCATTCCATAGCAATGGGGTAGTACACTTTCTCCCATAGAGAAATTCAAACGGTGCCATCTCAATACTGGCTTGATAGCTATTTGTAAGAGAATTCTGTGTAAGGCAGACTTTCATCCCAACTAGCTCCATAGTCTAGGGCACATGCCCTCAACATATCCTCCAAAATCTGGTTGGTCCTTTCTGTCTATCCATCAGTCTGGGGATGAAAAGCAGTACTGAATTCCAATCTCGTTCCCAATGACTCATGCAGTTTCCTCCAAAAATGAGAAATGAATTGAGTTCCCCTATCAGACACAATGATCTTGGGTACTCCATGCAGACACATAATCCTATTCATATATATTTTGGCCAACTTAGCACTCATATAGGTTGTCTTCACGGGAATGAAATGAGGCACTTTAGTGAGGCGATCCACTACTACCCAAATAGAATCATATCCTGACCTGGTCCTTGGCAATCCGGTGATGAAGTCCATGCCAATATTATCCCACTTTCAATCAAGAATGAGTAGTGGTTGTAGCAACCCTGCTGGTATCTGATGTTCCGCTTTCACTCTACTACATACATCACACAAAGCAATATGTTCGGCGATGTCTTTATTGAGATTATTCCACCAAAATCTTTCCTTCATATCCATGTACATTTTGGTGTTACCCGGATGAATGGAATATGGTGAGTTGTTTGCTTCTTGTAAAATCAGTTTCCGAAGCTCCGGATCTTGCGGAACGCAGATACATTTTCCATACCATAAAGTACCCTGTTCGTCTTCATGGAATCCTTTGGCTTTTCCTTTGCCAATCTTTTCCTTATTCTCTTCAATTTCCTTGTCAGTCTTTTGGGATTCCTTTATTTTGTCCTACAACGTGGGTTGAACATCCAATGACATGAGATGTCCCTCAGGCACAATCTCCAATATGAGGTCTCTAAATTGGGCACACAGATTATCTGGCAACTCTCCCTTAGTAAGGCCATTTACAAATACCTTACGGCTTAGAGAATCTGCTACAACATTTGCTTTACCAGGGTGGTATTGAAAACTCAAGTCATAGTCCTTGATGAGTTCTAGCCATCTCCTTTGTCTCATGTTGATTTCTTTCTGAGTGAAGATATACTTCAAACTTTTGTGATCTGTGAACACTTCACATCGCTTTCCCAAAAGGTAATGTCTCCATGTTTTGAGTGCATGGACAACAAAGGCTAACTCTAAGTCATGAGTAGGATAATTTAACTCATGAGTTTTGAGTTGTCTCGAGGCATAAGCTACAACTTTCCCTTCTTGCATCAGAACTGCACCTAATCCATGATGAGATGCATCACAATAAACTTGGAAATCCTTCTCCAAATCTGGTAGACATAGGACTGGTGCTGTCACTAGTCTCTTCTTCAATTCTTGGAAACTGAGTTCACATCCTTCAGTCCAAGAAAATTTCTTGTCTTTCTTTAGTAACTCCGTCATTGGCTTAGCTACTTTGGAGAAATTTTCAATGAATCTTCTATAGTATCCTGCCAAGCCAAGGAAACTACAAACTTCTTTCACTAACTTAGGAGATTGCCATTCAGTTATAGCTGACACTTTTGCGGGGTCAACTGCTACACCATCTCCTGACACAATGTGTCCAAGAAATCCAACTTCATTCAGCCAGAATTCACACTTGCTGAATTTGGCATACAGCTTATGTTCTCTAAGTTTCTCTAGTATCAAATGCAAATGTCCTTCATGCTCTTCTTTGCTCTTGGAGTAGATCAAAATGTCATCAATAAAAACGACAAAAAATTTGTCAAGGAACTCCATGAACACCTTGTTCATCATATTCATGAAGTAAGCTGGTGCATTGGTTAAACCAAATGGTATTACAGTGTACTCATACAATCCATACCTAGTGGTGAAAGTTGTCTTAGGTATGTCTTGTTCCCTTATCTTAAGCTAAAAAAGCCTTACCGGAGATCAATCTTTGAGAACACACAGGCTCCTTCTAACTAATCAAACAAGTCATTGATTCTGGGCAAAGGATATTTGTTCTTGATAGTCACCTCATTGAGTGAACGATAATCTATGCATAATGTGGCATCCCGCAAAACCACTACTAGAAAATCGCGTTGTTTTTGTGCATTGCATCATCATGACCGCATGCTCATGTCATCATGCCACATTGCATTTGAGCATCGTCATCATCTTGCATTTGCTTGCATAAAATTATTTCGGAAAAACCTATTTTGTTTTCTAAAACGCCCCGTCTTGTTTTCAAAATTCAAAACCCGGGTCTCCGGATTATTTTGTTTTGTCTGCTATCGGTTTGCAAAAGTCCCGTTTGCAAATAATAAAAATATTTAATTATTTTAGTGGGGCAGTCGAACGGGCCGATTCGACCCGAACGACCACCCCCAGAATAAAATCGGTCCAGCTTAGACCCCACCCCAAGTCTTTTCTTACCTAGTCGTAGTCTACCCCCAAACCCTCCACATCACCCCGCCCTATAGCAACTCGCCACCTCACCCAGCCCCTCTCGTTGGCCACTCTCCTGCTGCCACCTCACCCCCCCCCCCAAACACCCCTCTCCCTCCACCCACCACACCAATCAGCCACTCTCTCTCCCCTGGTTAACCCTCCCCACCCTGGGCCCCACTCCCACTCACCCGTCGCGGGTCCCACCTGGCCCCACCCCTGGCCCGCAGCACCTTCCCCAGGCGCCCACCCTCTCCTTCCTCCCGCTCGCGAGCCCCCCCCCCCCCCCCCCCGCAGCCTCCTCCCCCTCTGGCGCCCTCACCTTGCGCTCGCCCCTCCCTCACCGGCTCTCTCCTCCTCCGGCCGCCCCCTTTCCCGCTGGTCGCCGAGACCGCTTCCTCCTCCTTCCGCCACCCCGCCAACCTCCGTGCGCCCAAGCCCCACCCCGCCACCAGCGCGCGCCCCCAGGATCCACCGCCGCCGTCGTTTCTCCCCCTCGCCCGGACCCGCGATCAACCGCACCGTCCGCCGCTGGCTCGCTCCGCCTTCTGCCGGAGCCGCCCCTCCGCGTCGAGCTCCTCGCCGGTCTGCCTCCCCATCGGCCTCCTCGCCCGCCTCCGTCAACACCGCCGCCGCGCCCGGCTCCCCCTCTGCAGCCGCCGCCGCGGACCCCTCGCCTCGTCGGCCTTCCTCCTGCCCGCGCCCTCCTTCCTCGCCAAGGCCACCGCCGCCCCGTTCGCCGGGCTCCCTTCCCCGCCTCGCCGCCGTCGCCGGCGGGCCCGCGTCGTCGACCTCCTCCGGCCTCCTCCGCGCCTCCCCGCCCCGCCGACCCCGACCGTGAGCTCCCCGCCGGCCTCAGCGCCTCGTCCCGCACCCTCCGGCCCGGTCCCTCCCCGAGCTTCTCCGACCACCGCCCCCCGCGTGGCCCTGGCCGGCCTTGGCCGCGCCCTCATCGCCCAGTCGCCGCCCTCCGATGACCCCGAGCAGGGCATGGTCACCGCCCCTCGCCGATCCCGCCGCGACCGCCCTCTGCAGCTTGGAGCCGAGCGCTCGTTTCTGGCCGCAGTTTCTCTCGCAAGCATCCAGAGCACGTGTTGGTGTCTCCTGTGTGCATGCGCCCTCTTGTTTTCGGTGTGGTGTTGTTGTGTTGCTGTAATCGAGACCTTTCAGCGTACGAGGACAAGACGCTGCATAAGAGCAACAATGATGTCGACAAGATCTTCCGAAGGCTCCGACAATCAAAACAAGGTCGTCATCAAAAGTGGAGCCGCAAACCCCAAGATCATCGAGAGGGGACCGATGACCTCGGACCAAGAACGTCGACATGAAACGCCAAGTGCTTCTTCCCGGACCCGAGGACCAAGCCTCGACACCCCGAACCCGGTGCCACGCCAAGACCTCCTATCCGGATCCGAAGACCGAACCCGAGCGCCAAGGTCACCTTCCCGGACCCCTGAAGATCGATCCGAAGCGCCAGGACCCGAACCTGAAGGACGCCAAGATCACCGACGCGGAACGCCAAGTTCTTCCCCTCGGATGCGACAAGATCAACTTCCCGTTGACCGAGACCGACCCCGTCGAACCCTGGACCCTGAGACCGAACCCCGAACCACGGAACCAAGTTCGCCGAACCCCTAATGTGTGAACCTTTGCCTGAGCCCTATTTTATAAATGCTATATATACAACTTGATGCACATTGAATTGTCATACTTGCATGCATATTGTCATGTGGTTTGGGGGCCTTATGCCGATTCACCTCTAATTAAATATGGGGCCCATATGCGGGCAAATCTAGTCTCATATTGGCCTCATTTAAATTTGTGTAGCGAACCGGTGCTATCTTTTGCCATGCTAAGACAACATTTAAATTGGGGGCATCTAAACAGCATGAAAAATATAATTAAATGTCGGGACCCCGGTTCCACTTAATATTGCCTAATCGCATCGCACCTTTGCCTTGTCATACATCATATATGCATCATGCCGGATCTTTCGCCATCGTATTAAATAGTACATCCGGTGTTTCTTCTAGTGATTTGCTTCTTCGCGGATAAGGCCGTTGAGTGGATGCGAGTGTCGACCCGATCTTCGGTTGAACCTTCGGCAATGTTTTCAGGCGAGCATCTCCCCCTTTCTACCTATCTTACTTTTATAGCATTTATTCCCTCATGTTGATCTATTGCTATCTGTGTTGCGATGCTCTAGTTTCCGTACCCGTGATATCCCCTTGCAGCCATATATTGCCTTGGACACATCCTATTACCTGTTGTTTGGTAGATAGTTGGACTTGCGCGTCGTAGTCGCTTGCTCAAGTGCTGTCGCGTGTCGTCAATTGCCACAGTTGTTGGTGTATTGCCGTCTGTTTGGTGTTGGAGATGATCTCGG
Source organism: Avena atlantica (assembly GCA_910589765.1). Classification (NCBI taxonomy): domain Eukaryota; kingdom Viridiplantae; phylum Streptophyta; class Magnoliopsida; order Poales; family Poaceae; genus Avena; species Avena atlantica. The sequence goes on from OU342733.1 coordinate 84,304,804, forward strand.
CTTTACTTTTCGTTCACTTTAATTACTGTTTAACAACTAAAATTGAAGTAAGTAAGCAGAGGCATCGGTGGGTGATAGATAATATTTGGTTTCCGACCGCCCACTTGTGTCCCGTAGGACCCCGAGTGCTTGATACATGTTCCTTGATTTATCGCGCTATCCACATACGGGGAATTATGGGACCCCCCTTAGCCAGAGCTTGATTCATTCTTATTTCTTGGGGCCACAAACTAGTTTGAGGTTTTATTTACTATCCTGTACTTATGCCATGCTACTGCTTTATTTACGATTGTGCGAGGAGCACACTGTACTGTTTAGGTAAGCGTAGTGTTTTCGCGGTATCGACAAGCCCAGTTTTGGGTTCCCAGTCGTTTACAGCCATTGTCGCAAACCTTGAGTCCGTCTCGAAGTCAGCTAGCTTCGTTGCGGGTCTACTCAATGGGGTGGCCCCCTGAAATATTTCTGAATCCTGTGATTGCTTTGTCGTGAAAGCCTCGTTGGGTTTTGATTTGGTTTTTCCGAGGTTGATCGTGTGTGTGTTGCTATTTGTGCACCCCGGCCAGGTTAAAACTTTCTGAAAGTCGTGTCCGCGGTTATGGACGACTTGGAGCACAGTATCTCGATCATAGACAACTATAACTAAAGTAGTGCTATAAATTTGACTAAGTAACTGACTAGTAATCAGCTTCACCATAATGGAATGGCTTAATAAAACTGCCCACAATTGCTTGCTTGGGTTGTCGCTTGCGACCATTGTATCTGACTAGTAAGTATCGCAACTACAACGGAATGGCTAAATAAAAGTACCAACAACTGCTGGGTTTTTGGGTTACTAATTGTATCGGACTAGTAAGTGTTGCAACTATCACGGAATGGTTAACTAAAAGTGCCCACTGCTTATTTTATCAGGATGATTATCTATACCTGACTAGTAATTACTGCAACGATAACCGAATAAATAAAACTGCCAACTGTGTGAGTTCCTCGGTTGACTTCCTCGTTTGGTCTCGAGGGGGAAACACCAGGATGGGTTTGTTTGATGGTAGTATCAGGTTGGTTCCGAATAGGTCTTTCTTACCCCTCTCTGATTGCCGCCAGTTGCATTGAGTCTCTATAGGGTGTTCAGTGCATGCTGCCGCTGCCGCTTCAGTCCACCATACCTATGTAGGCGAGGACAGCCGAATTCTAGCCTCACCGTGTACTGGCCTCAGTACTGACGCTCCTCTTTTTCCTTTGCCCTTTGTCGGCACCCCTTTTGTTTAAGCAGGTTTTGAGATCGACGTCGTTAGCAGGGTTACCCTTCCGGCTTGGCCTGGGCAGGGTTATGGACGCCATTGGTTATTCTTCAGGGCTCTTAGCCCCATTTGCATCTTGTCCGTAGCTGGACGCTCTATCGTTTTCAAGGTGATTTGGATCTTTGTACTGTATATCTGTATTTTTGACTCATGGAGTCATGTTGTATATATATATATCTGTTCTGTGGGTCCCATCGAGGACTGTTGTGTAATGTTATTACTTCGTTTTCCACCCGCACGCAAGTGCCTGGTGGGCACCTTTGAATCGTTTCTATGCGGGTTTGGCGGGAAGCGCTGAAACTTGCATAGGTCCGATTCTGAGGGTGTTACACATAACCTTTGACTCCTATCTTTCTTTTCCACAAACAAGACTGGTGCTCCCCAAGATGAAGAACTTGGTTGAATAAATCCTTTCTGCAACTGTTCTCCAATCTATTTCTTGAGTTCTTTCAACTCATCAACTGACATCTTGTAAGGTCTCTTTGCTATTGGTCCTGATCCTGGCAGCAAGTCAATCAAAAATGCCACATCTCCATCTGGTGGCATTCCCGACAATTCTTCCGGAAACACATCCGGATATTCACTCACAATTGGCACATTGTCTATGCTAAACCCCTTAAGAGAATTTAGCTTACTCCCTTTTGATTCAAAGTTAGACTTGAATCTTATCCTTTTCTTTTCTGGGGTTGTGAGTGCAACAGTACGATTGGCACAATCTAGTACTCCCTCATACTTGGTCATCCAGTCCATTCCCAAAATTACATCCAGTCCTTGGTAATCTAGGATTATCAGACTCACTGGAAACTTATGCTTTCCAAATTCTATCACTAGATCACGACATCCAAGACTTACTATCATATCTCCACCGGGAGAACTTACTTTTATTGGACACCCAATATTTTCAGTTGGAAACCCATTTCTATCAACAAATGCTTCTGATATGAATGAATATGATGCACCAGTATCAAAAAGAACAAGTGCCGGAATAGAATTGAGTTTGAACTTACCAGCCACAGCATCGGACTCCTCATAAATTTCTTCCACATTGATGTGGTTCACGTGTCCCTTCTGGAAAGGGTTGGGCTTGCTGGCACCTTCAACTTTCTTTTCTGGACACTCATTAGCATAGTACCCCATCTTCTTACACTTGAAGCATTCAACCTGACTGAGATCTTTCTTGACAAGCTGACTTCCACTACCACTTCCATTGTGGTGGCTCTTGTATCCACTCTTGTGGTTCTTGTACTTGTCATTATCATGACTATGGTGATGCTTGTTGTCATGATGGCGGTTGTGGCTGTGGTGGTTGTTGTAGTTTCCATGTTTGTGGGATCCAGAACCCCCACTATCATCATGATGGGAACGCTTGTGAGACGATCCCGAGTTGTGCTTGTCAAAGTTGTGCTTCCTCTTTCTTCTTTCAACCTGTTTCATCTTGTTCTCCAAGATGGTAGCCTTGTCACAGAGTGATTGGTAGGTGGGTACATAGGCCATAGATAACTGCAGATTCAGTTCATCATTCAGTCCTTCGAGGAATTTATCCTTCCTCTTGGCATCAGTATCAACTTCATCCGGTGCATATCGCACCAGATTGTTGAACTCCTCAATATATTCAGCCACGATGCGGTGACGCTGTTTCAGGTTATGGAACTCTTTCTTCTTCAAATTCATCACCCCGGATGAGATGTGAGCTATGCGGAAACCATCCTCAAAGATAGCCCAAGTTACATCCTCAATGGATGTGGTGATCTGGAAGTTATCCCACCAAGTAGCTGCTGGTCCTTCCAACAGATGTGCTGCAAACCTGACCTTCTCCTCTTCGGTGCAGCCTATAGTTACCAAATCCTTGTTCACCGAACATAGCCAATCATTGGCCACCATTGGATCAGTGGTTCCTGAGAACTTTGCAGGCCTCAGTCTTAGGAATCTGGTAAGCATGTCAAATCCTAGCAGATTACTCTGGTTGTTGTTGTTGTTGTTGTTGTTGTTGTTCTGATTCTGGTTTTGAATAAAGGTGGTCATCATCTACATCAGTTGAGTTTGTGCTGTCATCAACTGCTGCATCTCGGGAGTGACATTGTTGTTGTTTGGGTTGGGGTTGGCACGTCGAGGAGGCATCTGTGGTTTTCATAAGGATAAGAATGAGATACCCATAGATGCTTAACATGCACAATACATCACATAGTCAACCACAACAATCAAGCAACATAATAATATAGAGTTTGAACGACAAAAACGACAAATTTGAAAAATGCAAACATACCATAGCAAGCCATCCACATGTTGGATGGTCATTGCGACTCAAATAATAAAAAGCATGGCAGATGAAAGTAAATCGAGTAGTCTACCCTACTCCTCCGCATCAACCTCCTCGTCAACAAGTGTAAGACCTGCATTCTCCATGGCGGTCTTGTACTCATCAACACTAGTAGTCAAGGCCTCTATCTTAGACCTAAGAGCCCTCTTCTGTGAGCGAAGCCTCTCTATCACTCCCTGTTGATGCTCGAGCTCGAAGTCCTTGGTCTCTAGCTCTGCATTCATCTCTCGAATCCTCTTGTTCCTGTCTTGGACTCTTTTCTCTTGGCTCTTGAACTTCCTATCCTGGCTCTCAAACTTGGCCTCCATTTCCTTGACTAACTCGTCTTGCTCCACGAAGAGCTTGTCCTTCTCACGAAGCTGAACCTGGATCTCGTCATTGCTAAGCATGACGTTGGTCCTATCAGTATCTAGGTTCCTAATAAGAACTTCTAGATCCTGAAGATACAGGCGAATCGGCTCCACCATCTCTCTAGCAGCATCCTCGAACTCAATAGCCTCACCCTCCTCGTCGCGTCTCCCGAAGGGGTGAAAGTAAAGACCTCTAAGCTCTCTGGAGTGTCTCCCTACCAAGCGCCCAAGTAACTCCTGCATGACTACATCTAGGCCTTTCTCCTTGTCGTCATGCATCAGCTTGAAAGTGATGGTCTCCGTGGTTGGCTCTGCCTGGCGTCTGGGCTGAGTGACTCTGAAGCCCCAAAGGTCCTTCCTCTCAAACTTGGTGAGGGGAAGCGTCATGATTCTAGGAAGTGGAAGGTTGAGCACGCTAGTGAGCTCAATGAGACGAGTGCCAAAACGAGTTCCCTTGAACTCCTCGGATGTGTTGATAATAACACTAGGCATCTATTTTATAAGATATAGAAAAGTTAGAGTCAACAAAAATAGAGAAAAATCACAAGACAAAATAACACAAGCATATATTTTATAGCAAACACACAAGTCATGGCATACACAAATCCATTACAAGCATCAAAGGTTCAACATAACTTAGACAAATTTTTGGAAATAAAGACGATAAGTGTGGTGGTCCAACTAACGAAGTACGTTACAACTCTCACTCACTAGACAAAATAGCTATCAATGCATCCTTAGTAGCCATCTGTCTATCTTGCTCACAAGACTCCCAAATTAAGTCTATGATGTCTCCCCTTAGTTGTTGGTTGGTAGTCTCTAACTCTTGGGTATGCTTCTTTTCTTCTCTAAGGTCATTTTGAGTGTTGAGCATTCTGCACTTGAGCCTATCACCAAGTTCCTTGATAGCCTTCCATGCTGCATTTCTTGTAGAGTCAAAGAATGTGGTTTGCATTTCTGAGTTGGTGACCATGCAGAATCCTGACTCCTTGTGGTTGTCTTCCTTGTTTTTGTACAAGTGAAGTTGTACCCACCAATACTCCTCTCCTTCATCCATCACAGGGAATCCTTTGTACATAGCTGCACCATGTATCCCCATGGTAACCATAAGGTTCTTGAGGGCTTTTGGAAATTCAGTCTCACACTCCAAAGTCATGGTCATGAGTGGTCCCTTACTTACGGCTTCGTTGATGGAGTTCATCTACAAATAGAGATGAGAAAGAAGATTAGAAAAGTTTACGAGAAGAAAAAGACAAGTGTAGAAAATTTTCAAAGTGTTAAAATTTTTCCTTAGTGGTTTCTAATCCAATCCTAGGGTCATAATCCTACAGGCAACACAGTGCTCTGATACCATCTGTAAGATCCCACCTTTATAAAGGTAAAGATCACTGTGATTGCAATGCTAGTCCCTGGATCAATTGCTAGCATCCACAGTTTAAGATGAAGTACACAGAAACAAAGGTCATTATTACATCATCATTCCAGAGATAACATAGTCTTTTACAACTCCATAGCCATAGGCTAGTACAAGAGTTTAACTTAACAATATAAATAAAAGTCTTCATCTTCATGTGCCACAGGCAAGCATGTTGAGTGTAGACTCATAACCCCTAATCATCATCAGAGTAACCAGCAACATCACAAGTTACAGCCACAGTAGGTCAATACATTGGAATAGTATTGGCAAGTGATACCTTAGTAGAATATTAGCATCTAGTTACTACATGAATTTGGCTAAGTGTAGCTTAGGCTTGCTTTGCTCAAAATAGGTTTTACCTATCATTTGAAAATCACTAAGTTTTTGTTTGGTAAAAACTTTCCCAAGGAACCACCAATAGAAATTGGTGAACCTTCACCCTTGTTCAACCACAAGTTTTAACTTAGAAAATTGGGATGAGGAGATTCTTGATAGCTTCCATGTCTTGATGCTCAAATTTTCCAATACCAGGGACATGGCTAAGTACTTAGTTTCTTCCATCTGCAGAGGTTGTGCACTTTCCCCACAAGACTTGATTTTCACCAAGACTGGACCTTTTAGAAGCCTTCCCTTAGACCAAAATGGACGCGCTCCAAACCTATCATTCTCCTACCACCAACTGTCCATTTGGCTAAGTTATTACAACCTATATGATCCAGGCAGAGCCCATAATGCCATGTGGCTGCACTAGAAGCTTCTTAACATTTGGCATCTCAAATCCCTTTGTTCCTGGGTGGCAATCCACAAGTGAGATACATAAGGTAAACCATAGAAATGGGCCTTGTGTAACCACTCAACACAAACCATTCTTTCCATTCCACCCAGGTGTTTCATTCACTTAGTTGTTTTATTAAGCATAACATAAGTCAAGTCTTAGAAAGATTTCTCATAGCATGTATATACAATCCACCCATGGTTACTACTAGCTAGGCTAAGCATGGCAATAGCAACTATCTTAACTTAGAGAAAATTCTCACAATTCTATAACTACTAGGATTTCCCAAGCATAGCATATAGATACTTATCAAAAATACTCATGCAAGCCCTATACAAAATATTTCTAATACATAGTCAAAATATTGGGGCAAAAATATGACGCACCACTTGCCTTGGTAGTTGGGGGAGTAGCAACAATCCTCACAATCACAATCACTACTAGCACCAAAATCTACACATAAAATGATAGCACTAAATTCACATATCAAAATAGACAAACAAAAATATATGAATGCATGAAAATGCTATGTGATGATTTTCTAAACCAAACAAGACAAGTGGAACAGTACTGAATCATAAACAAAACATTTACACACTAAATAAAGTCAATTTGGCCCTTTAAACATTTTCTACACAATTTTTTATATACAAAATAAGCTTGTAAATGTCTCCGCAAAAACAACCCATTTTACAGATGCAATTTACTAAACAAAGTGCATAATTGGATAGAATTCTTTCCCTTATTTCCAATGATATAAAATTTACAAAATTTGAAAGTGTGGATCAAAAGTTATGAATTTTGCAAGTTTGAATAACTAATAGATCTAATTCTAGATTTTAAATCAAAACCCTGGACACGCGGCGCTTCCTGATTGGACGGTCCCGCTTCGCACTGGATCACGCTCGCGGGCCGTTGGAGCTAACTAACTAAGAACAGCCCAGATCTAACCATACCGCTTCGATCAAGATCTAACTGTGGCCTTTGGATCTGGATCCGATGGATTAGATCGATTTGACCAGAAATCAGCGGCGCAAATGGTGCCCGCGGTGGCAACGGTTCTGGCGGTGACACGACGGCGAGTCCAGAGGGGTTGGGGGTCGGTCTAGTGCTTACCGAGACCGCGAGAACATGGAGATGCTCAACGTGTAGACGGGCAAGGTCGGGGCACACAGACACAGCAGCAAGACCTCGTCTTAGTTTGTCTGAGCGTCGGGTGCTCACTGTCGGAGTCAAAGACGATGTTCTGGGGCGCAAGGATTCAAACGTAAAATGTTAACAGATGCGCGAGACACTGGCGAACATGATTGCTTGAACCAGAGATAGAGGGGAACATGGGGCTCACCGGAATGGCTCTCGGAGTTGAGTCAAGCTTCAGCCGTTTCCAGAGGTTGGAGAGAGCGACGACCTAGGGTGATTCAGAACAAAAGGAGAGCATGATAAGATGCGCAGGATGATGGCGAAGCAGCTCACATGAACCAGAAGGCAAGGCGTGCTCGGGACTCACCGTGATAGCTCACCGGAGTTCCTCGGTGCCGCGGCGGTGTTGGTTGAAATTTGGGGAGCCTGGCGACGCTCTAGTGGTGCTGAGTGAGGGGAAAGGAGCGGGGTGGGGAGGCGGTTAAGTAGCCGGAGCAGGGGCGGCAATCACTCGGTGAATCAATGGAAATTAAGTGGCTTAATTCGCGGCAGTGAAGGGGGAGGAAACGGGCGGCGACAGCGTCTGCGCGGTGCTTGGGGAAGACGACGCTGACGTGGAGAGGGCCCAGTGTTAGTGGTTGCGGGGTACGTTCTGCGCGGGTGAGAGGGGGTAGAGGGGGACTGGCCCAGGTGGGCTGGTTCTGTTGTTGGGCCGAAATGCTGGCGCCAGCCCATTTCTATTTCTTTTATCTTTTTTCTATTTGTGTTTGATTTTCTAGGAATCCTTTTCAAATGATTTTAAAACGGTTTGAATTCAAATAACTCCTGGATTTTTGTAAGGTGAAATATGTACATAATTGGCTATAGAAAAATGTTGTACACTTGGAAATACATGGGCACATTGGAAATTAAAAATAATCAATGCCTTTATCAATTGTTTAATAAAGGCATAAGAGTGGTTTTAAATTCATACTTTGTTTTGAAAATTTTGTCCAAGCTTTAGAAAAACCTCTATCCACCCTAAGTGCAAATATTTCTGGTTTAAAACAAATAATCTCATACTAGAAAGTAGCATTGGGCCATTGCCTTGCTTACATAAAATAATAGACATTCAAATGATCCTGTTTTTGAGTCTTATTTGAAAATGATCCTAAAAAGATTATGCATGCATGAATGATATGCAAGATTTGAAATCATGATTTTTGGGATGTTACAAATATACTATATGCCCCCTAGTCCCCAAGCTTTCGACCGAATTACCTTGTTATTCGGCCGGAAGTTCTTACTGTTAAAGCGTAGTTACTTATACAACAAGCACACCATGTAGTTTTGGGTCAAGTTCTACTTGATTCGGATTATTTATCTTTGACTATCCCCTCATTTAGATCTGAGTTAAGTTTTACTTGATTCGGATATTCCAAGTTTAACTTTGTGTATTTTCCATCTATAACTCGCTGTTATTTTAATCAACGCACCACCGAATTCCAGAAGCTGCTCTTTTCTCAAGTATGACAAGATGGTTCCCATTCTGAAGAAAACATGTAAATCATTCGCTGTGTACACTGAAATTCTTTGTTCAAGTCTTTGATTCTCAACTGACTTGTGATTTTTCTTTATTTAGCCAACATTCACACTCAAAATGCTTTGTTGACGAAGAAGATTGCCAGTCTTGAAGGTTAGTAGTCCACCCCCTTTTTACTTGTTTCCCTCCATTTTTGAATTTTTTGCGAGTATCTTATAGTACCCTTCTCTCGGCTCTGCCGAATTATAAAATTCCGCAGCATCGCATCAAGAGTGCATACCCATGCCTGATATGATGCTGCATTTTTTAGAACAAGTTGGGACTCATTCGACACAACTGAAGGAAAAATATGATGAGATAACTCGTCTTCGTGCCGATGTTGACTCCTTGAAACTTGCACATAAATCCGAGCTGGAGAAGATCGACCAATAATTCTCTAAGGAGAAGAATCGGTTAACTCTCCAGCTCCAGAAGAATAAGGAGCTTCTCGATGCAACCGAGTCATCAAATAAGTCTATGACTGAGGATATTACTCAGTTTGAAAAGAAACGAGTTCAATGGGCCGGGGATCTTCAGAAAATGTTGCAGTATATCCATCATAAGTTCTCTTTTCATATTGTGACGAGTAGCCGAAGTATTCTTGGCTATGCTTTGTATTATATATTATCCTTGACTTATGTTATGCTCTGTATCATAGATGATTATCCGGAGTCTATACCTGTGAGCAGTAAAGCTATGGTTGATGCTCGTGCCCGTTGAGGTGTCCCTAATGAGCCGTATCAGAAATATTCTATGGAAGACTTCTTAATTTCTCTTGCTGCTGCCATCAAGCCCATGAAGGTTATTGTTAAGGACCTAGTGGATGTTGCCATTTGAGTATTCCATGTCTCTGGCCGAATGGGGCGGATATCACCAAGGTCGAAGTTCTTGCTCATAAGTTGATGGGCTGCCAAACCCAGCTGAATTTTTGGAGGGAATCCGCGGGGCAAGCCGGGGCTGATATGGCGCTCACGATTGTTTTGTCATGGTATGAGGACATCTCTCTTGATATCTTAATGAACCTGCGCACCGGTTCTCCTTGGATCAAAGACCCGGACCATATCACTCGCTGCCAAGCCCGTGCTTACCAATTTATCTAGTATGCCAACGTGCATCAATGGAACAAGGGGTCGAGTTTCCTTTCAGATGAGGCCAAAGAGGATATCAAGATTGCTGAGGGAGATGAATCCGATGAAGACTCTAGTGATGAAAATGATTCCGATGAATATTCTAGGAGTTCAGACGAATCAGGGGATGAATTGGAGAAAAGCGCTGAAGCTCGATCTTCATCCAAAGGAACTAAAGCTTCCCAGGATCAGGGCGAAGCTCCGCACAAGACAACCAATGCTCAATATACCATGGTAACTTCGGTCGAACCCGAGGTAACTTCTGCAGAGGATCAGGTGACCTCGGAAGCCCCTACTCCTCCAGTTGGTGCTTCTAAGGAAGCCGAAGTGCCTCCGATGGTAACCAAGTTATCTACTTCGGAAACCCCTATATCTCAAGCTGTTGCTTCTACGGAAGCTGAGTTGCCTTTGGTGGTAACCGAGACACCTACTTTGGAGACCCCTATACCTGCAGCTACCGTTTCTCCCCCTACCAATGATCCGGCTGTAACCAATGCTTGAGCTGGAAAACTTTTTATTTGCCAAGTCCCTGGTATGTCGAGCATATGTTGTTTTAATACAAGTTGCTCCTTTTGGTACTGTGTGTTCTGTATAACTTTGGAGTTTCTCATATGTTATGCTTGCCGTTAAGATGTTACTATTCTGATTTGATTATCTAGCATGCGTCGCTATTTGTGATTTCTAATCTGTAGGTTCAAAACAAATAGATCTGATTATCCAAGTTGATGTTTGAAGATGAGCATTTGGGTCAATATACCACAACAGTCATACAAAAGATAATAGACCATGAGTCGGCTTGCATATGGTTCATTCCTTAGTCACTTTTCATGTGTTTGATTTTTCGTTGGCTCTTATCTGACTTATCGTGAAGTCTTTTTCTAGACAACAATAAGTCAGGGATTTGGCCTCTGGTTTCAACACATTACTAATTCGAATTGAGGATTTAACATATATGCCAGCCAACATATCGAATATAAGGATAAGTAACATGGGGCAGTCCCCGAGTCACTGCTCGTGCTGCCGAGGTTTCATTCATTAATTCATTTCCAACATACCAATTATATAACATAAGGACAAATAACATGGGGCAGTCCCCGAGTCACTGCTCGAGTTGCCAGGGTCTCATTCATTGATTCATTTCCAATATATCAAATACATAACATAAGGATAAATAACATGGGGTAGTCCTCGAGTCACTGCTCGTGTTACCGAGGTTTCATTCATTGATCTATTTCCGATATACAAAGCTGACATATGACAATACGGGATACAGTACACTTCCTCTAAGTGTAGAATGGACGAAGTAAAGCTACATTCCATGGTCTTTTTGACTCGTCTCCGGATTTGTCCACCTTATTCTCTTCTGGTGCTTGAGCATCTATAAGATAGTATGCATCATTATGCAATGCTTTGCTCACGATGAACAGGCCCTCCCATGGAGGTGACAGCTTATGCATGCCCGTTGTGCGTTGCACAAGCCTAAGCACCAGATCTCCCTCCTTAAAAACTCGTGGGTTTACTTTCTTGCTATGGTAGCGTCTGAGGTCTTGTTGATCAACGGTTGATCTAGACAATGCCAATTATCTTGCTTCTTCTAATAAATCGACATCGTCTTGCCGAGATACTTCATTTACCTTGGTGTTTGTGTATTGTGTGACTCTGGGCGAGTCGTGCACTATGTCGGATGGTAGCACAGCTTCTGCCCCATATACAAGAAAGAAAGGAGTATATCATATCGATCTATTCGGGGTGGTTCTTAAACTCCATAGCACGGCTGGGAGTTCCTCAATCCAACAACGCACCGAACTTTGGAGTGGCTCTATGAGCCGAGGTTTTATTCCTGATAATACTAGTCCATTTGACCTATCCACTTGTCCATTTGACGCTGGATGTGCTACTGATGCAACATTGAGCCTTATGCGCTTATCTCGAAAGAAACGAGCAAAGGCCCCCTCAGCAAAATTTGTGCCATTATCTGTAATGACACTGTGCGGGTATCCATATCTCAGAACTATATCTTTAAGGAATTTCACTGCTGTGGGTATGTCACATTTTTTATTGGCTTTACCTCTATCCATTTCATGAACTTGTCCACCATGACTAAAATGTGAGTCATGCCGCCGCGAGCCGGCTTAAATGGACCTACCATATCTAGGCACCATACAGAAAATGACTAAGTGATGGGTATTGTTTTTAACTCGAAAGAGGGCATATGTATTTTGCTAGCATATCTCTGGTAACCATTGCATTTTATACCAATTCTTTTGCTTCCTTTAGTGCACCTGGCCAATAGAATCCATGTCAGAATGCTTTGGCCACAAGGGCTCTGGATGAGGCATGATGCCCACATTCCCATTGATGTATGTCCAAAAGGATTTCATGTCCCTCCGCTGGGCTAACACATCTTTGCAACGCATTTGTTAAACTTCTCTTATAAAGTTCTTTGTTTATTATCGTATAAGCCTTTTCCCTTCTTTCTATTTGCCTAGTGAGGACCTCATCATTCGGTAAAGTCTCATCTTTGAGGAATAGAAATATCGGTTGTGCCCATTCTGGCATTTCATGTGCCGGACAACTGTCTCATCAATTTACATCACTTCTCCCGACATTATTTCTGCCGAATTTCCTGGATCAGTCCCCGGGTTATTCGGCTCATTTGATCTGATGAGAGACGGATTGATTCGGACTCTGGGGAAGGTATGATTGATGGCTTTCTTAGGTGTTCTAAGGCGATTCTGGGTGGAATCGACTGTCTGGTCGATCCGAGTTTTGACAGGGTATCTGCAGCGTCGTTTTTCGCCCGAGGTATATGATGAAATTAACACCCATCGAAATAACCACTAATCTTTTGTACATGAAACCTATATAAGGCCATGTTTGCATCCAATGCATCCCAATTTCCTGATACTTGCTAGACTACGAGTCCGAATCACCGAAGCATAAAATCCTACGTATGCCAATTTATTTCGCCATTTTTAGGCCATGGACAAGCACCTCATACTCGGCTACATTGTTTAATGCCGCAAAGTGTATTTGTAACACATACTTCAGCTGGTCTTTCTTCGGAGAGGTTAATACTATCCCTGCTCACAACCCATTTCTTAGTTTGGCTCCATCAAAATGCATTGTCCAATATTTCGGATCAGACAGTGGGGGTTCATATTGCATTTCTTCACAATCGACAAAAAAGTCAGCCACTGCTTGAGATTTGATTGCATCTCGTCTATCAAACTATGGAGCATAAGGGGATAATTCAATTTCCCATTTTCCTATCCGGACACTCGCATCTTTATTGCTCATTATCTCGGCTATTGGCGTCTCACAAATCACCTTGATGGGGTGTTCTTTAAAATAATGTTTCAGCTTTTTAGCCGACATGTACACTCCATAGGCCATTTTCTGGTAATGTGGATAATTTTGCTTTGAGGATAACAGTACCTCGCATAGGTAATAAACTGGCCTTTGTACTGACTTACCTTCCTCATCTCGCTCGACAACTATCATAGCGCTTATAACTCGGTTTGTTGCTGCTACATAGAGCAACATAGGCTCTTTTGATAGTGGAAGGCTAAAATTTGTGTTGTGGCTAGCATCTTTTTTAACTCGTGGAAAGCATTATCATCCTAAGGTGTCCAGGTGAATTTATCGGATTTTTTCATCAACTGATACAAAGGTAATGCTTTCTCACCTAGCCAACTCATAAACGACTTAAAGATGCGAGGCATCCAGTAAATTTTTGTACACCATTAAGGCACTTCGGCAGTTCCATCCTTTCAACTGCCCGAATATTTGTCAGATTTGCCTCTATGCCTCAGCTAGACACAAGGAAACTGGGTAACTTTCCGGCTGGTACACCAAAGGTACATTTTTCCAGGTTAAGATTCATTCGGAATCTTCTTAGATTTGTGAATGTCTGCCGGATATCTTCCAGGAGCATATGTCTCTCTTTGGTTTTTATCACCACATCATCAACATATACTTGAACATTTTTTCTAATCTGATCATGCAAACATTTTTGCATACACATTTGGTATGTGGCTCTTGCATTGCGCAGGCCGAATGGCATGGTACGATAGCAATAAGCGCCATACGGGGTGTTAAACGTAGTTTTTCTTTAATCAGCCGGTTTTAACGGTATCTGGTGAAAGCCATAATACGTGTCTACAAATGATAACAGTTCACAACCTGCGGTTGAATCAATTGGGACACGCCTTGTTAAGGTTCATGTAATCGATGCACATACGCCAAATGGCAGATACATTCGGATTATCCTTCTTCTTCTCAACCAACACCGGATTAGACAGCCAATCCGGATGAAGCACTTCCATAATAAACCTAGCTTCAAGGAGCCAAGCTATTTCATCCCCTATGATTTTTCTCCTGCCTTCGGCGAAGCGGCGGAGAGGTTGCTTCACCGGCCTTGCTCCTGACCTTACATGCAAAGAGTTCTCAGCCAACTCCCTCGGTACTCCTTGCAGATCTTGTGTAGACCATGCAAAGATATCCCGATTCTCACGGAGGAAGTTGGTGATCTCGCTTTCCTATTTATCATTTAGGTCGGCACCAATAGTGATGGTGCGCTTTGGGACCTGATCATCAATATGGATTTTCTTTGTCTCCTTAGTCAGCTAGAAGGACACACTTCCATGTGGGTTAGCAAGTGCCGGCATGTTAAGATGTGCTGACTGAGCCAAACCTGCGACTTCCTAGATTCTTTGTTTCTCCCTTGCGATCACCAAAGATTCGGCCAGATTTGACCCAGTCGAGGCACACTCCATTGATTTCCTGTAGTCTCTGGCTATTGTTATTACCCCTTGTGGTCCTGGCATCTTCATCTTTAAGTAACCAATGTGACAAATGGTCATCCGAGTAATGCGTGATAGCAACTCTAGAGATCCACCACCTCAAATTCCAAATTCTCTGCTCTGCAATTCTCCCTTGTGCCGAATAAGACGTCTACTCGGACCTTTCCAATGGGCTCACAGGACAGTTCCGGAACTATTCCATGAAAAGTTGTCTTGGTTGACTGTAACATATTCGGAGAAATGCCGAGTTTGTGCATCATATATTTGTACATAATGTTGATGCTGCTGCCGTTAACTATCAACACCTTTGAAAATTTCACATTAATATTGGGTCCAACAAACGTCGAGTCCAGCACTAAAGCATACGACCCGGGGTTTGGCATGATCTTGGGATGATCCCTGATGCTCCAAGTTATCTCTTGATCTGACCAGTGCATATACCTCGGAACTGCTGGCACTTCCATATGCCGGCGCTGGATGCTCTGTCTGTCTTGCTGTTCCGTGGTGAAAAAATAGTATGACTGATGGTGTTCTCTATACTCATTGTGTCCATTGTTACCGGGGTTGCCTCTGCCATCTTGGCCTTGATTCTCCACATGATGAACTGCATCCCTTCGGTCGTGATTCTCATACCTCAGAGGTGGTGGGGGTAGCATCAATTGTTGTGTGTTTCCTCCTATAAGCTGTGGTTGTTGTGAATGGTGCGGTTGCTGCTGTGGCGCCTGCATCACCGCCGAGTTTCCCATTGCATTCTTCATCCAGTCACACTAACGAATTGTGTGGTTGGATGGTTTTGCCAGGTTTGGCATGTGGAACTTACACGGTTAATCCAGCATTGACTCAAACGTGTATTTTCACCTCTCGTGACATTACTTCTTTTGTTCAGGAGTCCATTGCTTCTTCTCATCATTTCTCGGTGTCCATTGCTGATGACTGTTTTTCTGGCACTGGTTGCTTCCTATACCGGGCTGATCCTAAGCTACGGCTGCAACCTGATTTGAACTGTACCGATAATCCGGCATGTCCTCTCTTCTTCTACTTTGGAATTCATTCCACCTGGATGATCCTGTGCCATCCCGAGTGTAATGGTCATGCTGCTCATGATGCTCTGCCGACATAAGCTTGGGCTGAGTCGGATCACCCAATGCGTATGAGTCGGCTATTCGGATTGTCTCGGCCAACATAGTTGGCATATCTCTTTGTATCCTCTGCCATAAAACACTTGCATATCTGCAACCTTGTGCAAACCAAGCAATCGCTTGTGATTCAATCACTCCTTCGCAAGAGTTTCTGAGGTTACACCACCGTGTCAGGAATTCTCTATCGGTCTCATTCGGTCTCTGCTTGCACATTGCCAGCTATTGAGGCCTATTCAGTCTCTTGTATGTGCTGGTGAAGTTACTAACAAACATTTCCTCAAATTCCAACCAGCAATTGATACTGCTTGCTGGTAAGTCATTCAGCTAAACCCTAGTCGGTCCCTCCAACATTTGAGGTACATATCTCACAGCCCATCTCAAATTCCTCCCTACAATTTTCACTGCCGTGGCATAATCGATCAACCAGTCTTGTGGTTTGGTACTTTCTTTATATGTTTTTGTGCCTCTCGCTAGTTGGAAGTTTGGGACAGGTGGCTCGCTCATAATCCGGGGTCCAAAACATGTCGGACAAGGAGGACCTTGCTCTTCTAATAATTTGGACCTGTACAATCTATCAAGTTTTAATCTTGCATCATTCAGCGACAAATTTCTGTATGCATCTCTTTCTTCCACCGCATGGTGGTTTTGCCCAGCAAATCCGGCATTCTCCATTTCTGAATAACCATCATTATATATGTTCTGCACTGGGTTATGTGGAACATGTCCTACGTCCCTTCCCTGTCGGGGTTCATTCCTCGGCTGATGATCTTGTGGGTGGTAATGTCTCCCTTCAGCCGGATTATTATTCTCAGGATTTACTCTTCCGAGGTTCCCATGCTCTCTATTGCCGTGACTGAGGTTTCTATCACCACTGTTACCTCGGCTTCCATTGCCCATGTTTTCATTTGCCTTTCCGGCCATTTCCGAATCATATGGAACAATCTGGTTGTTCCTTTTTTCCTGAGGTCACTGCCTTATCCTTTCGCAATCCATTTTCGGGTGAAGATGTTGCGGCAGCTGATAATGCTAGGGAAGCTCCTGCCGAATGAACCAAACACGAACCTCCCAGCTTTGCTAGGTTAGCTCTGAGTATCTCCTAATTTTGCTGGTTCGTGATGCGCACCAGCTCATTCACTCTTTCTTGTTGCTTTTGCCAGGCCTCACCGGTCAATCCCTCCAACTCTAAGGCTGCGGCATTTACCGCCATGAGGTTCTTTGCCGGGGTACTATACCTCGGCAGCCCCGGATCAACCGAATCACCCAGTTGAGACTCATGCTCCTTGTTAATATCACTAAGGAGGTTCTTTCCTTTCATTCTCAGATCATCAATCCGAGTAGGAGCGGTGTCTAGTTTGTTTCCCCTAGCATATTATTGCAAGGTCCTATTAAAGGACTCATGCCGTGCAGATACTTTCTTTGCCTCTTCCAGCATTCTCAACCTTGTCTCTTCGAACTCGTCTTGTGAATTTGCAGGGTTTACAATAGGTGCTACAGGTGTTGTTAGGTTATCTATGGTTACGTGCAAGATATTCTCCGGCCTTTGCAGTGGTGGCCATCTTACTCGAGGTGCCTTGGGGGTTACCTCGTGCACCTCGGGTGCATTTGCTGCTGACGGATCTACTGCTGCCGGCTTGGCCGCTGTCGGATATGCCATCGTTGGGTTCTTGCTTGGTCCTTCTCCTGCTACTGGTGTTGGTGTTGTCATCATCACCTCGACCCTGCCTGCGGGGCGAGCGTTACGCTGGCCGCAGGCAGCGCTGAGGGGAGGCTCTCCTGCGAGGATGACTCGGCATGGGAAGACACGAGCCATGTCGATGTTCACGTAGATCTTGTGGGTGCCCAGGTTGATGAAGACGTCGTTGCGCAGGGGTGGTCTTGCTCCGAAGTTGCCAGCGTTGTCGCTGACGTAGTCCCAGATGTCGAATCTCTGGACTGAGCCGGAGACGACGCGCTCGCCGATGTCGATGAAGTTTCCCGTCTGGATCTTGACTCCAGCTAGCACCGCTGCTGGCCCCATTGTGGGCGCCAACTATCATGGTGGTGTCACAGCAGATGCCATGGTTAGGCTTAAGTTAGGGGCCAATGGATGCTAGTGGGATCCAGGGAGGGAAGATGTAGTGGTTTCTACAAACAGAACACTAGAACTCGATCTTTATTCAACACTGATGAAGCTACACTTGCTCCTCGAGCTGTTCGAGCGAGAGGAAGAAGAAGCTACTACCAGTGTACAATGAAGAAAAATCAATCCATCCCCTCCTCGGGAAGCCATGCCCCTCCTTGTAAAGGAGTGGCCAGGTTACCTCTAGGGCTGACGTGGACAAGCATATTCTTGGAATATGCTTGTCCCAAAATAGTAAATCGGCGGGCTTATTTATGTGTCCTCCTTCTATCGATGGCAAGGACATAGAGTCCACCACATGTGAGCCTCGGGCTTGAGGACTGTCATCTCCGTGACCTTCTTCTGCTCCTCTGCCGCTCTGCCTCTTGTCTATAGCGCTTGTGACTGTGCAGATTCCTAGGGAGAGACAGTGCATGATGTTGACTTTGGGGTTCGCCTTCTCCTTATTGAGCAAGCTTCCCATGACTCGGCCTCACCCCGCATGACTCGGTCTAACCTTAATTTGCATGTATGATGCATGATAGCTGTAGGCCGACATAATTCATATGTTAGGCCGAATCAGGTTTTAGCAACCTGACACAGAACAAGTCGGTCCTCATTCGGCCGACCTTTGTATGAATCGGCCGGATTATTCTTTGACCCTGTTTAGTTCACGAGGGTTCCTCCCTCTTCTTACTCATCTTGACCCTACCTGGGGTCATCCCCCCAACATCAGGAAACCATGATCATCTATTTAATCAACAAGCTAGTTTAACAAGAGGCTTACTAGGGGCTCTTTTATGTTTACAAAATACACAATTATTAATGTTTCTAGTTAATTCAATTATAACATGGGATGTAAAAATTTATCATAAACATGAAGATATGATAATAACCACTTTATTATTGCCTCTTGGGCATATCTCCAACAGTCTCCCACTTGCACTAGAGTCAATAATCTAGTTTGAAAAACTTTGTGCATTCAACACCTATGGCTTTATGGTGTTGTATATACATGATTTCTAGTGGTAAACATAATATTTGGATCTGACACTTTGAGGTCCGTGTGTATTTGCATGTCTTTGTGTCTCTACGCATCACTCATTCTACAATGAAATGGCATTATATAACTTTGGTCCTTTGATGATACCTTTAGTTCCTTGGGGTTAAACCATGTTGATACAATTGTCGTACAATGTATCTTCATAGTACTAGCCCGTTGTGAACTACACCTAGTTTGATAACAAACTACTTGACACAAATGTCCTCTTGCTGCTACAATAGTAGTCGTATACTTAGCCTTTTGTTGTAGTATCTCTCATAGTGTCTTAACTTTGGAACTCATCCAAATCTGTTATGGAACTTTCTTTCCATTACATTGTGCCACCCATAGTTTAAATTGAGATAAACTTAATTTATATCTTGTGACAAAACTAGTATCAATGTAACACTTTACAATGAACTATCTATCTATTTGTCACCTCTACATAAATAACATATTCTTAGTTCTTGCAAAGATTATAAGAATATCCTTACTATCATCCAATGATCATCTAATGAGTCATTCTAGTATATGCTCATAACATTTAGAGCATAGGGCATATCTAGATGTGTACATACCACGGTATGATTAATCAAAATATTCTTGTGATTTCACTCACTAGGTGTAAAAAAACACTTGGATCTTATCTCACTTACCAAGTGTACACTTGAATCTTGACTCAATCCTTCCTGTGCAACAAGAACCTTTATTGTAGTTTCTATATTAAACTATTTCCATATCTCATCTATGTACTCTCGGCACAACCATATTAGCGTCTCAATCTATCCATATAGACATTGATGCCAAATATTTAGGTTTTGTCTAAGTCTTTCATCAAGATGAAATTCTTATCATGTGTCAAGAAAAGATACATCATTTCATATCAACAATATGTCTTTCACATAATGCATTAAAATATGTCTTGGCGCTCCCACTTAATTTCTTGCAAATACAAGCATCTTCATCGTCTTCGATGATATTAAACCTTTTAACAGTTTCATCATGTCACATCCCAAAAAAATCCAAATTTTGAAATGTGAAAAATAAATAAACAAAAGAAATAATTGTTGAAATTTAGGGTGAAAAGAAACTTTTTGCTTCTAAATGGAAACATCAAAACCCTTCTTGAACAAAATTTGAATGAAAAGGGAATCAAACAAAATTCCGATCAAGTGAAATGCATTCATCAAAGAATGTATCTTGAAATTTAAACACTTGGGAAATAAACCAAAACCCTAAAACCCTAATGGAAGAAAATCATTTCCAAGATCTCCCTAAGACTATGGATTTGTTCCATATAAAAATTTGGCAGCAAACATTTATAAATGATAAAAAATGATAAACAAAAATATTATAAAACCATAGAAATTGGTTTCACTTAATTTGGAGCCATGGATAAAAACTTATGAATATAATAAGATAAAAGGAAATAATTTCCAAAGCTAATAAAGCTTCTAACTAAAATCCATGCCAAATTGTAAACAAAATAATCCTAAAAGGATTTAAAAATATAAACAAATATTAAAGAAGATTATACAAATTGGAATCACCAATTTTGGATCTATAAATAAAAAGATATGGATTTTATAAGGCAAAGAAACAAATAAATAAGGAATAATGAAAAGCCAAATTAAATCCTGGCCAAATCCATAAATAGATGAAAGTTATTGAATAATAAAAAGAAATAAAAGTTTATTTAAATAAAACTATATGGGCTTTGAACCATATCCAAATTTATTTAAATAAAGACAAATTGCCTAAACTAAATAATAATCCTAAGGAAATTATTTAGAAGGCAATTTAAAACTTGAATTAAATCCATAATCAAATGGAATAAAGATAATCCAAATCCAAATAAAATAAAAGGGTAAAGAATATTCAAATAAAAGCATATGAGGTTAAACCATATTCTAATTATATTTAAATGAAGATAAAATTCCTAATATAAATGATTAATTAAATCATGAGAAAATAATAAATTGGAATTTTCCAAGGTGGATTAAAAAGTTATCTAATTAACTTAAAAATAATTATTTGAATAAAATTTATATGGGTATAGAACCATATTTGATTTTATTTGAATAAAGACAAATTCCCAATTTAAATGAACATTAAATCATATTCAAATATTTTAAATAATTCAGAGTGAATTATTTGCACTAATGAATAAATAAAACCTACTCAAAAAGGTTTGGTAAAAATTGGAATTCAAATAGAAGTTTGAAAATATATTTAAAATCTTATTTGAATAAAGACAAGTGCCTATTTTAAATAAATAATAAACCATATAAGAATAAAAGAAATTATTCTAAAATGGACTTTAAAATACATTTTTAAATAGAATTAAAACCTACTGAAAGTTGGGAAAAGATTTGAAAAGAAATCTGAATTCAAATGAGGTATGAATTCAAAACATAAAATGAAATCAGAAAAAGAAAACAGAGAAGGAAAAAAGGAAAGAAGCAACCCAGCCCAACTTGGCCCATCGAAGCCCACCCGATAGCCCAATCTCACCCCTCTCCGCCTGGATTTTTCTCACCGCACCCTTTCCCCTCACCTCGACTAACGCATCGGACCCACGCCAGCTCAGCATCATCGTTCTCACCCGCGAGACCCATTCCTCCCCTCTGCTCTACCGTTTCTGGCCGAATTGAATCGAATGAATTCGATTAACTATGCGCGTAATCTCCTCCAGCGCCCATGCACATTTAACCACCTCCCCCTCCTCTCCCTTTCCCCTTAAACCCCTGTGCCAGTGAGCCACCAGGCTGCACGAACTTGCGCTCAAACCACCGCCGTCTCCGACGATCCTCCGCGACGATTCCGGCCAGCCCCGACCACCCCCTTGCCCCTGGCTCCCACAAGCTTGATCCCCAACCTCGTGCGCATATTCCAGTGGTCTACGCTTGCTCACGCGCACCCTAAAGCATAGAGTCCGTCTTTGTCTGAGCGCCACCATCGTCTACCGCAACTCCGGCGAACTCTCCAGGTAGCTTCCGTCCGCCCCTCTCTTTATCATTGATGCCCTCACACTCGCCATGATCTCACGCGTCTAACGCCACCTCTGGTTTGCCTTAGCATGCTCCGTAGGTTCGCCTTCGACAACACCTGATCACACCCGATAGTAGCAGTAACTCCGGCGAGGAATCCACGAAGACTTCGTGCGCCCCTGTCCCTACTACGACTACCTTGAGCATCTACTCGCCACAGTGAACCCGGTGAGCCCTTCCATTCCCTTCCTTGCTTCCTGTATTTTCCGTAATGCCACCACCCGAGCGCCGCCACCGCGCGTCGCCAGGCCGCGCCGCCCATCTATGATCGTTGCGTTCTGGACTGTTGGATGTTGATCTATTGGCTAGTATAGAACAGCTAGCGAAGCGGTACCTGTTGATCTAGTCCATGCGATGCTAGTTAGATCTAACGGCCCACATTACATGATCCACACGAAACGGTATGGAACAATAGGAAACAGCCACGTGGCCCTGCCTGTTGTTTAAAACAGAAAATAGATCTATTAGATGTTTAGATTTCAAAAAGTTCATAACTTTTGATCCACACGTCCAAAATTTGCAAATTTTATATCATTGGAATCAGGAAAAAGAAACCTTTGCAACCATGCCATTACTTTGGTATTTTGCTTCTGGAAAAATGGTTGTTTTTACAAAAACATTTCTAGGCCTATTTTGGTTATACAATTTATTCTAAAAATGTATTTAGGGTAAAATCTTTTGAAAATGGTTTGTTTTGAACCTACTGACCATAAAAACCAACTTTTGGATTTAAAAGTATATTTTGTGACACTAAGGAATTATTCCTTGAATAAAAGCATTTTGAGTAAAACAAAAATTGTTGATTATGTTTTAAAAATAATTTTTGGGTAAAACCTTTTACAAATGGTTTGATATAAACTCTCTGACCCTAAACACTAAGTTTTTGATTCAAAAATGTATTTGATTAACCATAGAAAATTATTCCTTTGAATAAAGGCATTTCTAGTAAAATAAAATGTTGCCTTGATTTAAAAATGGATTTTGGATGAAACCTTTTGCAAAAGGATTAGTCTTAAACACTTTGACCTTAAAACACTAACATTTGTGTTCAAAAACATATTTGGCAAACACTAGAAAAAATTACTTGGATTTAAATCATTTCTAGCAAAACAAAAATGATGTAAATGGCCATTTTCACTAACTTGATTTTAAATGGCTTTTCCACCTTTATAAATGACCAATAGGTGTTTTAAAAATTTATAACCTATTAGAAACAAACTTTCCAAATAAAACAATCTTTTTGCATGCTTGCATGCATTGCCTTTTTTATTATTTTATGTGATGAATTGTTTGAATGCTAGTTTGAATTTGTGCCTTGATTGAATTGTAGTGAACTTTGAAGAATGTGACAATTGCAAGATCAAGGAGTGAAACTATATTCTCTACTAAAAAGGAAAGTGGTGCTTCATACATTTTGTCCTATTATTTTCACTATGCATTAGTGATATTTTGAGTAGGACTTGCATGGAATTTTCTAAGTATAAGCTATGCCATGGGAAATCCTATATGATGTCTTAGTAGAATTATCCTAAGTTAGGAAACTTGCCATGTGATCATGCTTAGCTTAGCTAGTATAAAACAAGGGTGGATTATATTCATGCTATGAAATATCTCTAAGTTAATGACTTGTGTTTTCTTTAATAAAACAACTATGTGAATGAATCACTTGGGTGGAATGGTGTGAATGGTTTGTGTTGAGTGGTTACCTAGGGCCCATATTCATGGCGTACCCTAGTGTATCTCAATTGTGGAAAGCCACCCAGGAACAAAGAGATTTGAGATGTCAAATGTTGAGAAGCTTCAAGTGCAGCCACATGGCATTATGGGCTATGCCTGGATCATATAGGTTGCAATAACTTAGCCAGATGGATAGTTGGTGGTAGGGGATGATAGGTTTGGAACGCGTCCATTTTGGTCTAAGGGCAGGCTTCTGAAAGATCTTGTCTCGATGCATGTCGAGTCTTGTGGGGAAAGTGCACCACCTCTCGAGAGAGTAAAATTTAAGTACTTAGCCGTGTCCCCGGCAATGGACAATTTGAGCATCAAGACATGGAAGCTATCAAGGATCTCCTCATCCCAATTTCTAAGTTAAAAACTTGTGGTTGAACAAGGGTAAAGGTTAGCCAATATTCATTGGTTGTTCCTTGGGTGATTTTGATAAACAAAAACTTAGTGTTTTCAAATGATAAGGAAATCTATTTTGAGCAAAGCAAGCCTAAGCTCCACTTAGCCAAATTGCATATATATGGTAGATACCACTACTCTACCATAGTATCACTTGCCAATACAAATGTATTGAGCCTTGTGGCTGTAACTTATTATGTTGCAGGTTTGTTTGATGTTAGTGAAGTGTGTCAAATAAGATTACAAGTCTACAACCAACATGATTGCTTGTGGCACTTTTAAGATGAAGGATTCCATGCTATATAGATATTTCTGTTGCATTGTAATGAGATAGCCAAATGAGCTATGTAAGATGTAATGAATTATTTTATTCCTGGTTGTAAAGTTGTATTATGACCTTTGTTTCTTGATATTACATCTTAAACTATTGATGCTAGATATTGATCCAGTGACTAGCATTGTAAACACAGGGATCTCTACCTTATCAGGTTGGGACCTCTACACATCATGGTGAAGATTCCAACTCCGCGATGCTTACTTCAACCATTGAAGTTTGCATGCCATGTTAGCATCCTTTGAATTAAAAAACCTTTGGATCGTGTCATGTACACGTCCTAGGTAACCATTCTATTAAAAGACTTGTTTTGTTTTTTCAACTACCATATACCAAATTATATGTAGTGGTTGCTACATTAATTTGTCCAGACTAAATATCGCTATGAAAGATCAAATCTTGGCATAGTCAACTCCTTGAACATTGTCGTAAACTCTTTCCCGACATGCCAACTATTTCATAGATGTGAAACATCCATGTTTATTTCTTTATAGATCCAAATATGACTGTAAGGTCTTACACCATTCCAGAGGGTCGATTCTATGGCTTCAAGCCATCTGATGGAGTTAAGGCCCATCATCGCTTCTTTGCATATAGTCGGTTCATCATTGTCAAACAAAAATGATTTACTCTCAAATCTTAGTATTTGATTGTTTACCCGACCTCCTTGGTTCAATAGAAACTTAGACCTTAGTGACCACAACCTTTGAGACACGTGAGCCATGAACATGTTGCTGCCTACAGGACACTTTCTAGTACTGCGCAACTCAGCACATATTAGCTAAAGTTCAATAACCTTATCAAAGTTCTATTGTCCTCCCACTTAAATTTTCACGAAAAATTCCTTCTCAAGAAAATTGACATTCTAAGTGACAACCACTTTTGTCTTCGGTGTTATGGAGGAACACCCAATGGTTATTCGAAATAACATGCAAAGACATGCTCATCCGACTTTGGTTGTAACCATTTTACTTATGCCTAGCATACCAAAGTTTAATAAAGGACAACTTGGGTTTTATCCTAGACCATAACTTATGGTGTCATTTCAAGGGATCATGATGGAGCTATTTTCAGTGTAAAAGCGGTAGTCACTAAAGTTTTAATATTTAAAATATAATGGCAGTTTTATAAATGACACCTTTGATTTCACCATGTCAAACAAGGTTTCATTACATATCTCGAACACTCCATACTCATATGGTGTTTCGGGAAATGCAAATTCATGGAACGATTCCTCAAATCTTAGGTGTTATGCTAAACTTGTAACTCAAATATTTTCCTTTATGATCCAATCATAAATTCTTTATTTTCTTGTTACAATGATTTTCCACTTCATCTTGAAAGTCTTTGAACATTTTCAAATATTTCACACCTCTTCCTCATTCAATAATACACATATATTCATCCAAATTTCCGGAGAAATCATATGAAGTTGAAATCCATCGCTCATGACTACACATAATGGTCTACATACATCAATATGCACAAATTCCAATAAGTTAGTCGTCCATTCTTATTTGGCCTTTGAACGAAATTTCAATTATCTCTAGGAAAGTCTCGCAAGTGTCATTTGATCAAAATCAAAATACTCCCAAACTCCATCAACATGGGGTTTCTACATGTTTTCTTTCCAATATAATTTAAACGGCGATGTCACTTCGTAAGTGACCTTTCAATCATTTGTCTTGTGAAATTTTTAGCATTAGTTTTATGGATGTGATTTCTCCAACCATACGTGTAAATCATCCATATTATATGAAACGCGGTAATTATTTGAACAACCTTTTGTTCTCATAATACCTGATCAAAATAACAATTATTGAAACAAATCTTGAAGGTAAGCTTTGATGTTAACGAGAAACACAACAACACCTTGTTTGTTTTTGATGAACATCATCACATATTCTCTTATTGGTTACTTAGGCCATTGCAGTTCATGAATTGTGTTGTCATCTATGACACTTCACACCAACCAATTCGGCATCCAATACCCAAGAACCACATTGTTTAACAAGCAAAGAATACAACCATAACATGTATATCATCTATATAGTTAAGTTGGACATCTCCAATCTTTTCTTTTCTACCAAATAATTTTGAGATTCTCTTTCAGTATTTCCATTCCCTTTTAAAAGAATCTATCAACGTCAATAGTGGCACCATACACATGACACATAGTCCAAAGCGTGTATAGTCAAATACTAATACCTTTGAATTTGCACTTTGAAGTAGATCACCATCATCAAATGTTTGGCGTTCTTTAAAAATCTATTCTTTAGTAATCTTTTAGTGTAGTAAACATTTTACCTACATTTTCTATGCATCCTTATCATGACAACTTTCATGATCAAGCTACCATAGCTTATAAAGGAGAATCGTGAGTATAATGTTGTTTTCCAAAACCTTTTTGGAGGATTAGGATGTCTAGCATCTCCAACCTTCGCAAATTATCATCAAATATGAGAACATATATTTTGCCAAATTATACTCTATCATGTTGCAACCAAAACATTGTTTTAGATATTGCAATATCTTCCACACATGATGGTTTCTGAAACATTTCTTTCAGCTTCTAGATAACCTTGATATTAAAACAATCTTTTGAATATCAAGAATCATGGAGGCAAACATGATACTTTAGATACTCACACTAGAATTGTTACTCTTGTTTTAATACTAATTATTAAACTTCATGGAGTAAGCAGAGTTTGCTAAAAGTTTGCAATAGGACTTCTAAACTTTAGATTGACATTCAAAACAATATGATACCAGTTCGTAAAGTAACTATCTAGAATTCTATAGTTCTATTATCTCAATTATAACTAAGCGTAAGGTGGTGAACGGATGCCAATGACTACAACAATTATGCAAATGCACTTTGATTTAATTTATGACAAATTGTGTTCAACTTTAATCATATTAGTTTTGAACTCCCACTCAAAACAACAACATCCCTCAAGTTGTTTTGGTGATTACATGAACCAAATCCACTACACCAAGTCCGATCATCACGATAGATGATGTAGCTTCAAAGGCAAACAATCAACATGTTCATCATATCATCCATATGACTTATACTTTACTTTTCTGTATTCCGTGTTCCGAGGCCATGTTTATACATGCTAGGCTAGTCAAGGTTAACCTTAGTATCCACATGTGTAAATTTGGCTTGCACCCATTATATGCACACGTAGAATCTATCACACACGATCATCACATGATGCTTCGAAACGATGAGTCTTAGCAATGGTGCCTACTAAGTACGAACACTTTATTACTTGATATTTAGTAAGAGGGATCATCTTATAGTGCTACCATCACGATCTAAGCAATACAAGGTGCATAAAATGGATTAACATCACATGCAATTCATAATATGTGATATGATATGACCTTTATTCTTGTGCCTTTGATCTCCATCTTCAAAGCACGAACATGATCTCCATCATCACCAGCGTGGAATCAAGGTCAATGGAGGCACTTCATGGTTGTCCATCACCAACAACAACTATTACAACTACTTGGAATAAAGCGATTACATGATGAATAGACATGAAGCTCTTAACGAATTTAAAGACAACCATAAGGCTCCTATTAGTTGCTAACTTACAATAAGGATCATTGCATATATCAAATATAATCACAATCACATCATGGCCATATCATATCATATCACATGCCCTGCAAAAACAAGTTAGACGCCTCTAATTTTCTTTGCATGTTTTACTTGGCTTGGGGCATTCGAATAAGAACCGTTCTTACCTACGAACAAGAACCACAACGTTGATACAAGTATTGTCAAGTGCCTGTTGTAAATTGAATCTTAACTATGGTGGGAGAGACAAACACCCGCAAAGCCACTTGTGCAATGCAAGTTGTACGCTGAGCGTGGAGCAAGTCTCATGTACGATGACATGTAAGGTTAGCCCGGGCCACTTCATCCCACCATCCCACAAGATGCAAAGTACACGAAAAGGAAGTGACAATAAAAGAATCAACACCCATAAAACCATTGTGTTCTAATTGTGCAATAGATGTACGCATAGAGTCGGCTCTGATACCACTGTAGGGTTCGTTGCATGTAAAATAAAAATCAAGATCCAATCTATGGAAAAGCCAAGATCTAATCTACGACATAGGTGCAACGAGATTTTAGAAAACTAACCCTCATATATCCAAAGCATTTAATGAGATCGGATTATCGTGGTTAATGTAGTCGATCACTTGCGATCTCAAGATCGTGTAGACGATCCTTCCGGCTGTGCTTCCGTAGTCGGTCACATGTACGATAGTCTATGAAGACCTTCCTCTCCCTTGTTCCAATAGGGTAGCTGAGGTTGTAGATCTCCTCGGAATCCCAACAACACGACGATGTGGTGGTGGTGGAGGAGGAGGAGGAGAGATTTCTGTAGGGCTTCACCCAAGCCGGAGCAGGACGATGGATGAGAGAGAGGGGTGCAACAGTTAGGGTTTAGGTGCCAGGGTACAAGGGGCCAATGAGGGCGCCCCAGCCCTCCTTATATGGGTGGGGACAGCCAAAGGCCTCCCTGCCCTAGCCAAGTTGCCCCCCAACTCGGCTAGCAAGGGGAGAGACCCTCCCCAACTTGGCTAGGAAGAGGAGAGGTGGAAACTTGCCTTTCAAGTTTTCCCTTTCATTCCCAAACTAGGATTTGACTTTTCAAACTAGGGTTTGACCCTTTCCTCCTAGTCCTTGGCCAAGTTTCCCTTGGTCTTGGTGCGGTTAGCCCCTTAGGGCATGCCTCATCCCAAGTGACCCCTCCCGGGGTGGTGGACCTTCCAAAACATTCTAGAAGCTTCAGTCAAAACACCAAAAACATTTCCGAACTCCGGAAATTGACTTTCCTTATATGAATATTATTGTCTGAACCATTCCGGATATCCTCATGATGTCCTGAATCCAATTCGGGAATATGAACAACATTCGGTCTTCAACTCCTATTTGATATCTACTTAAACAACATTGAATCCTTAAGTGTGTCTTCCTACGGTTCGTGAACTATGTAGACATGATCGAGACACCTCTCTGATCAATAACCAATAGAGGGATCTGGAAATCCTTATTCCCTTTGTCGTACTTATCCAAGGTTTGATCATCGGTATCTCCATACCTAGTTCAACCTCGTTACCGATAAGTACTCTTTTCTCGTTCCGTGATATGACATCCCTTGTGACCTAGGCACATGCGTGCAAGCCAATTGGATGACATTCCATCGAGAGGACCAGAGTACATCTATATGTCATAAGGATGGAAAAATCCCACTCTTGATCCATGTGCTTCAACACATACTTTTAGAATACCTAATGCCACCTTTATAACCACCCAGTTATGGAAGTGGTGTTTGGTGTCATCAAAGAATCCATCCACTTATGGTGATTAACATGATCTCATGGTCAAAGGATTAGGTTACTATGTATTTGAAAGTTTGTAGCAAACGAACTCTAAATGACTTGATCTTATGCTATGCTAACTGTAGGAGTGTGTCCATCACATCATTCTCCTAATGACACGATCTTGTTACTAATAACATCTAATGTCCATGATTAGGAAACCATGATCATCTATTAATCAACAAGCTATTTTAACAATAGGCTTACTAGGGACTCTTTTATGTTTACAAAACACACAAGTATTAATGTTTCTAGTTAATACAATTATAGCATGGGATGTAAACATTTATCATAAACATGAAGATATGATAATAACCAATTTATTATTGCCTCTTGGGTATATCTCCAACAATTGCTACTCATGGTCGATGGAGAGATACACTCTAGGCCCACTCATATATTATGATATTCGTCATCATCTAGCCATACACGCAATCAAAGTGTCGATCACGGGAACATCGATAATACGGAATGGGTAAAGGAGTACATGACAAGGAATGTAACCTAGTGTTTCACCTCGGTTATGTCAAGTAATGATAAGTAATACAAAAGGTACATACAATAAAGATCTTCGTGTTATGAGTAGGGATCTTAATGGATAGCCAAACGCCCTCTAAGATCATTGTCGTGGAATGTGTTATGTACATGTCTACGCATGTTCGAACCAATGTGGTCACACACTTAAGATTTAGTGACATTAAGAACATGAGTGTGAATGAAGATTTAATAGAGAAGTAACTCCGAAAGTATTTAGGAGATTTCAGAATACAATGGAGGTGTCAGAAATATAACCGAGTGTTAGATATGAGTTTTGAGCATTTATGGAATGAGAGAAGGGTTCTGAGATGGTATTGAATGATTTTGGAATGGTTTTGGGAGGTCCTGAATGATCCAGAAATGTTCGGAATGATCCTAGAAGTGTCCAAAATGGTCTCGGAAGTATCCGGAATGGTTCGGAACATATATGGAAGGATTTGAAAGGGCCAGAAGGGCCTGGAAGGCTATGGAGGGTTCCAAAAGGTATCGGGGTGAGACGGGCCAGCTTAGGAAGTCTGTAAGGTACCATAACTATAGCCATGTTGTCCTGAGGGGCAAGGAAAGTTTATCTACCCAATTTGGATTGGCAAAAGGAGGCAGTTTTCTAGTAGGTTTCGGTTGACGGAAGCCTATCGGAACTCGCTCAAGCTTTAGGGCTAGGTATTGGACGACCCAAAGGGATTGGGGACTTATATGACAAATCCAAAGGGCACCCTAATAGGCATAGAAATCATAGACTATATCCCCAAGCTACCGCATCACCTAGTCCCACAAAACCCTAGCTGCCCACTTGCCAACACCGCCTCCCTATGTCGCACCACAATGCCGCCTCTTGCACTGCCGATGTCATCCTATCGTATTTTCCACCTCCATGGCATGGACCTAAATCCTAGGGACTACGTGTCATAGGTTATCTCTTCTACTACAACATCGGAGCGCTGTCGGATCTCTACCCTCCGTCTAGAACTATTCTAGTCGATGATCATGCAAGCTCTGCCGAATCTTCATCGACACATTCCTTCTTTGGCCATGAGTTTGGCCTCATCTATATGTGGTGTTTCTAACATCGTACATGTGGATACCATGGAGGTATTGTAAACGCGACACTTGTTCGTGCGAATGTTTGCAAAGGAGAATCTTCTTGCGGCTAATCGGCTAGGTTTGGGAATCGAGAATCGTGAAGTCATCTATGGGATAATACCTCTCGTCATGACTTGACAAGTCTTGTTGTAGGGATCAACGCATGTATTTACCAACCTTGTCATCGGCAACTTCTGCTAGATCGATCTTCGAGGGTATGATCTGTTGCCTCCCCTTCTCGCATAACTTGATACGGTTTATGTGCTAGAACTTTTTGTTTTGCGTAGCGTGTTTACCAAAATATAATACCAAGTAGGAATATGTGAGAACCTCCTAAGGTGAAGATCCGGTAAACCACAAATATAAAAATGCAATAAGATGATCATCCTAAATCCGTTTTTGATGACCTAGATTATGAAGATAACCGGATGTAACATCCCAAATTTAATCAAATCAAAAACATTCTCATTGAATTCATATCATCATGGCATGTGTGCATTGCACAAAAATTTTCAAAATTTAAAACCCTAGCAAACCCTATTTTCAAACCCCTTTTCTTATGAAGGGCAAAATGGTGTTTTTTATTTTATTTTATTTCAGTACCCAAAATGTTTTGGAGTGGTTTTTTGCATTTGACACACTTTTAAACACTATATTAATCCCACAGAAGTTTGGTGAAAGTTTGAGATTTGGAGTTGTTTTGGTTATTCAAATCTTATTTGGAAATTCAAATCAGAAAAAGAAAAGGACAAAAGAAAAAAATAGAATCCAACCAGCCAACTGGCCCAGCACCCACCCGTGGCCATCTAGCCCACCCAGGATTTTCCCTTCTCCCCTATGTTTTTAACCGTGCAGTCGCACCCCCTCGCTGACAGTTGGACCACCCCTCCATGTCACCCCCATTTGTCCCCAAACATTGCGCGACGACCTTCTCGTTGCTGCTGTTTCCCCCTTTGATTTTGCATTTGATTCCGAGTAACTGTGGGCGTAATTCTCGTCCCCGAGCCTGCTACTTAAACCCCACGACCTCCGCTCCATTTCCCCCCACTCATCCACCCCTGAGCGCCGCCAGGCTACACCAATTTCTCCTTGCACCGCCACTATCCCGACGAGCTCTGACGACGGATTACGGTGAGTCCCGTGCGCCCCTTAGCCTCTGGTTCAAACGAACTTGCTCGCCATCTTCTTGCGCTCCTTCTGATGCTTGCTATTTGCCCTCTTGTGCCCCAGAATGTCGTCCTCGTCAAGCTCTGCAAGCACCCGACGCTCGGCTCTACTCCGACGAGGAATTGCCGCTGTATTCGTGCGCCCCTCCGTCGTCCGTGACCACCTCGAGAACCACCCCTTCTTTGCAACCTCGGTAATCCCCTAAGCCCCCTCCCTTACCCCCTAGCCTCACCGGCATGCCGTAAACAGACGCGCCGCTGCCGCAGTCACCATTTGCACCGCTAGGATTTGGTCACAGTATTTTGAGCCACTGGATCTAGATCCAGTGGCTAGAAACAGATGCCAGCACGAAGTGGTATGTTTAGATCTGAGTTGTAGGATTTCATTTAGATCTAACGGTGCGCGTGCGTGATCCGGGCGAACCGGTACGGGCCAATTAGAGCGTGTCGCGTGTCTGTGATTTCGACTTAAAATCCAGATTTGATCTATTAGTTTATTTAACTTGTAAAATTCATAACTTTTGTTTTACAAATCATAAAAATACAAATTAGGTGTCTATGGATTCAGAAAAATCTGTACTTTCATCCTTTTTCCTTACTTTGGACTTTTGTTTCTGAAAAAATTGGAGTTTTATGCAGATACATTTATAGGGCTATTTTGGCTATAAAATTATTTAGTAAATTATTTTAAAGTGGTTTTTGTGATATTTAGACTTTAGAATGTTTAATTTATCTTCAGTACTGTAGAGTTTGGTTTTTAAAAGTGTGGCAAATCATCTCATTGCATTTTGCATGCATTCATATTATCTTTTAGTGTTATATTGATTTGTATATATTTTGTTTGATTTTTGTTGTGTAGATTTTGTGGATTGTGAAGTGTGTGATTGTGAGGATTATACCTATTCCCCTAGCTACCAAGGAAAGTGATACTTCATATTTTTTTCCTATTATTTTACCTATTGCACTAGTGATATTTTTGGTAGGACTTGCATGGTAGTTTACAAGTAAATTCTTATGCTATGGTAGATCCTATAGTTTATATGTTGGTACGATTTTTCCTAAGTTAGTAGCCATGGTATACTAGAATGCTTAGACTTGCTATTATAATTAGTGGGTGGAAAATTCATGTTATGATATTATGGAAAGATTATGCCTATGTGTTTTTGACTAAGAAAACAACTTGTTAATGAAACACCTGGGTGGAATGGGACTTCTATGGTTTGTGTTGAGTGGTTACACAGGGCCCATTTCTATGGTTTACCCTGTGTATCACACTTGTGTATGGCCACCCAGGAACAAAGATATTTGAGATGTTTAGTGTTGAGAAGATTCCAGTGCAACCACATGGCATATGGGCTCTGCCTTGACCAACTAAGTTGCAAGAACTCAGCCAGATGGACAGATGGTGGTAGAGTTGATAGGATGGAACGCGTCCATGGTGGTCTGAGGGATTGCTTCTGAAAAGTCTTGTCTCGATGCATGTTGAGTCTTGTGGGGAAAGTTCACCACCTCTTGAGAGGGTAAAACCTAAGTACTTAGTCGTGTCCCCGGTTATGGACATTTTGAGCATCAAAGACACTTAAATGGTCAAGAATCTCCTCATCCCAATTTCTCTAAGTTAAAATTTGTGAGTGAACAAGGGTATAGGTTCACCAATGTCTATTGGTGGTTCCTTAGTGTTTTGTAAAGAAAAACTTAGTATTTTCAAACTAGTAGGATAAACCTTATTTGAGCAAAGCCAGCATGAACCACACTTAGCCAAAGTGATGTAGTTGATAGTCTCTTCTATATAACTATGATATCACTTGCGAATACAATTCCAAATGTATTGACCCTCTGTAGCTGTAACTTACTATGTTGGAGGTTACTCTGATTGTGAGTAGGGTTATGAGTCTACACTCAACATGTTTGCCTGTGGCACATGATGATGAAGAATTTATTTATTTTTTATGTAATGAGAACTCTTTATATGTTAGCCTTGGGATAGAGAGTTGTAAGAACTATTGTACTCCTGGAATTTCGATGTAATAATGACCTTTGTATCTGTGTACTTCATCTTAAACTGTGGGTGCTAGCAATTCGATCCAGGGACTAGCACTGCAATCACAAGGACCTTTACCTTAAAGGGTGAGGTCTTACACCAGAAGTTCTAGAACCTCACATGGATAATATAAAAATAATAACCAATAAATATGATGCCAATTATGCAAAGATTTGAGCTCTCTTCGAATGATACGATCAAGTTACTCAGCAGGGATCCCTCTTGAAAGTACAACTATCTATCCTAAAACCCAGTCTCCCCACTAACAACATGAGACCGGTAAAAAAACTATCAAGATCTTACCTTTGCATTGCGCATTCCACTTGAGATTGATGATCACAAACTTGTACTCCTCAATATGTAATACCTTTATTGATTGAGATTGCTGGGGCTTGCTTCATGAAGACTTGAGAATTGTACCCCATACTCCTATGGGAGAGACTCTTCTTTTGACGTGTCTTGATATATCCATGATCACCATAAGAGAGGCGAGCATCAAGCATAATATCTTCTCAAGATGGGTCATTTAACGCATCCACTTAATTTCTTCTTTGGCGATGATTCACTCGAATCCACTCTTTGAGGTTTGTCTTGATCAACATTGTATCTTTTTATCTATGACCATTCTTCGGATCACACCTTGACTAACTCCTTGGTCATTTCTTATTCTTTCAACCTTAAAGTCAACATATGGTTCAAGCAATGCAAATGGATAATT
The DNA here is from genome assembly GCA_910589765.1 of Avena atlantica. NCBI lineage: Eukaryota > Viridiplantae > Streptophyta > Magnoliopsida > Poales > Poaceae > Avena > Avena atlantica. The sequence continues at coordinate 84,340,329 of OU342733.1, forward strand.
CCTACAAAAGGTAGTGGAAGTGAACACACATCATGCGAAGAACACAATGAAGCCTGCATAGAACACAACATGATACTTGACCAACTTCTCTCGTTGGTGACCACTAGTCTAATAGAATCCTCGCAATGAAATATTGGGCAACATACTCCCTCGGATCCCAATTAGAGAGGGAAGAACATCTTGAGGATGGCCTTGAACACCAACTCATGATCACAAAAGGTTGGGCCTTATATGACTCGAAGATACAAATCTATTGAGGTCTTATAGATAAAGGCTCCCTTATAAGGGAGATGAGACACAACTAGAAGATACAATTTAGGGTCTTATCATCTATGTCTAGGGTTTACAATAGAGGGTGGGGACACACACACACACACACATATATATATATATATATGTATGTATATAGAGAGATATCCAACCACTTAAATAAGGGTATTTAGGGTATTAAAAGGATGTTTTAATGAGTTACATGGACAGAGACCCCACAATTGTTTACTTAGGAATTGGTGAGTCTGGTAGTACTAAATGGGAGGTATTGACCTCGACCAGGGCGTTAGTTCCGGGCTTCAGGAGGCGCTACAACCTCATGTCTGGTAGTATCGGTGTTGGTTCATGGTAGTACCGATGTATAGGTTGTGCGGGGAGAGTCTGTAACATCCCAGCATTAGAGCTTAGAAATACCCTGAACTCAGATGTGTGCATTACATTCATGCATAGAAAATCTGTATAATTTTCACGCTTTTGAATAGAACTTCTCAAAGTGATTGAAGCTTCTCTTAACTTGATGGAATTGAAGTAGATCATCAAGTTGACTGCAATAAGTTTCGATATGACCTTTGCTAAAACCTTATTTTTGGGTAAAGGTGATTTGATCTAAAGGTAGATCAAATGTAATAAAACTAAACCACAACACATTACTTAATGTTTGATACCTGGTCTTTTAGAGATCATATCATGATATTCATTACAATAACTCTTGGATAACAAGTTAAGTATATAACTCAAGTAACAAGAATGTAATAACTAAATCTTGACCTATCTTGTCCTTATATATTTCTACCATGAGCATCATGGTAATACTTAAATCTAACTCTTTAGTTATATGGAGTAGGAAGGAAATCAAGTCAAGACCATTGACCACATATCTTTCCTTCCATACCAATCATTATCATCTCTATTCAACCATATTATAATATCTGTTGAACATCAATTTTGAGTAATCAACTACTGATCTATCAATTCTTGTCCTTATAATAGCATTCATTCTAAAGCCTTTAAAGGAAGAAGTAAGTAGAGGTAAGTAAGAATGCTAGTCTTATATATCATCTATAGGATGGGAGTATTTGAAGGGAACCAAATCAATATGGTGATTAGTGGAGTTAACTCACTCATGAATGGAATAGAAGAGTTATCTTAGATAAAGGCATATGTTGGTAAAAATTGGATTGTAAGGATGAATTTTGAAGATAGTTACCAAGGAGTAGTCTTATTGGAACAAGTAGGCATAGACAATGAATAATATCTCCTAGTCAGATAGAGATACTAAGAAGATAATTATAATACAACGGTAATGATGTATTGATGAAAGCCTTGAATAGCCAACTAGAAACCTAAGCCATAAATGATCAAAGGATTATAATGATCATGCTTAAGTCACTAAGAGTGAATGATTATATGATGCATACATGACATTGGTGGAGAGAGCAAGATTAAACCCTAGGCTAGCTATATCATCTAAAAATTTAGCATGGCAAGTCACATTAATATAATGTGAAGCTAGAGTATGAGTTACTGAGGTAACTAACGTTAAATAGTATAACCAAGCTCATACTAGAGAAACATTGAGTTATAGAAGTAGTGTTAATCCTCGTGGAGAATAGTAAACACTTGAGGTGAAGTAGTAATTGATATATACACCTATCAGAGTAACATTAGTGATGGATGATAAAGGAAGTGTATGAACGAAGTTAAAAAATAAACTAAATGATGGATTGGAAATCATCATTAGTAGTTAGAGATAAGACAGTATAAATATGATCAGTATATGAAAAGCTTCAGTGACAAGCTTCTGAGATTTATTAGTGATAGTACAAAGTAATTTGTGAAGTAAGAGAGTAATCATTCAAGTGGAACTTGGATTCATTAGAAAATATTCTAGAGATGAGAGTTATATCTATAAGGAGATCATGAAGAGCTTTAGTGACAAACTCATTGGATTCAAAAATGGATTTAGGAGAAGAAAATTATTGGTAAGAGTATAAGTAGTAAAGATCATCATGTTAATACATGATGATAGATGGGAGGTAGTAGTATATCTAGGAAATGAATTCCTTAAGTAGGAATCAAGAATTATGAAGTATTAAAGATAGAAATTCCCGATAGTCTTTAACCAAGAATATGTCAAGCCATGGAAAGCTCCATGTCTAGGTCATCATACTAAACCTAAATTTAAGTTACTAGGTAATTATTAAGAACACATTTCATTATAAATCATATCAGAAGGTTAGTTGCCATGTTATTGTAGTTTTGGACATCATCAATAACTAAGTCCAGATTCCTAAACTTGAGTTCTCTAACTAGAATAAAGAAGGATTATGTGTGTGAGGAATACTCCAGGAATAATAAGAAGTACCTGGAAATAGGAATCCTCATAAAACATTAATTGTTATATGACATGTGAGTCATATTTACCATCTAAGGAATAATTACTACAAATTACTACATGATAAATTCATATCCAAAGTTTAAATCACATAAAGTGGTGGTTAGTCACTATATTAAATGCTAAACTTGATTCACACTAATATGTCAAATGAGATCATCATTATTAATAACTTTTCAAGGAGATTCATTTATAAAATTTTATCACATTCCACCTCTAAACTATTTATGGCAATAATCTCTATTTTAAAATGGTCACAAGAATGTTCTATAGAAATTCAAAACATTAAAACCAAGTGGATTTTGAATATAAGATAGCACTTTAGCTATTCCACTTGTAAGTGGGTAAAGAAAAAACCTATTTTTAAGGACCCTTCAGTAATAAATCAAAACACTAAAACCCTAAGTGATAAATTGTTACAATAAATAAAATGCTTTCCAAATAGTTTGTATTTTTTGAAAATAATAAACAAATATAGGAACAATTAGTTTCAAAGGTTTCTGCAGTAATTTTTATTATTCCATAAATTTTCAAAATATTTAAATCCTTGTAGGAATTCAAACTAAAAAAGAAAAGAGAAAACAAATAATAGAAAAGGAGAATCGAAAAAATGACACCAGTCCACGGCCCACTCACTCACTCGCTTAATGGTTGCCTGCGTGCAGCCTTGCAGTCTTTTTCGCTCACTCCGCAGTGGACCATTAGCAGCCCAGGCCCAAAAAACTGGTTCGCTTGTCGTCTTCCCCGCGTCACAAGCTGCTGGGTGGACCTCGCAGCGTCGTCTGATGCCGCCGCCATCGTAAGTTGTGTGTCGACATGCACGCCGCCGTCCCAGAGGTGGATAAGAACCTCTCCCGACGTATCTCGCTCATCCCTATCTCCTTCCTCTCCCAGACGACCTCTCTCTCTCGATTCTCTCTCGGGGTCGAAACCCTAACCGGCCAGAGTCGACCGCCATCGCCATTAGGGGCCTCCCCAGCGTGACCTACGACCACCTACAGCACCACCATGTTTTCCTCGTCCTTCCTACGGAAGGAATCGGGAAGGGGAGCTCCTAATCGACGCCCATGACCGCTTCTTCCCGAGGTTCGGCCGTCGCCGTTCCCTCGATTTCGACCACGTCGGTCATCGACAACCATGTCTACAACATCAGGTAAGATTGTTGTTCTCCTAGACCTTTCCATCACCTCTCTCTTGATCTGTAGCAAGCCCCGACGTAGTTCGTCATTCGTCGTTGCAGTAGTTGCTTCCGCCGTTGCTCCGGCGACCATTTGCTACCGGCGCCACCCTAGTTTTGTTCCTCGTGCGTACGCGCATCTAAACCGCTTGTTCACATAGCCCGATTCGACCTCCTCCGACGATGCACTGGCCCCCTGGGAGGATTCCGTTGGCTGACATCACACCTACATTGCGATGATGTCAGTGGACGCGGGTCAACCCGGTCAAAACCAGGGTGGGACCTATCCTGCTCGCGTGGAGGCTAAGGTGGCCCTGTGCCCCATTGTCAGCTAGGGGTAGCATCTGTGCAAAAACGATTTTTAGTGTTTATTTTAAATTTAGAAAATATAATCAATATTGTAAATACCATAACTAATATTCTATAATTCAGAAAAGTGTGTAAAATATATCAAAAAATTCATAAAAACAAAATCTAAAATTTAAATATATTATCATACATTGTTATAACATTTAACTAAATATTTATCGTTTAAAAATGATTTTATAAAGTAATAAAACTTATAAAATTCATATTTTACTAATTCTAAATCAGAAAAATATATATTAAATATCAAAATGTTTATAAAAATAAATCTACAATTTAAATATATTATTATACATTATTGTATTAACTATTTAAGTAATTGTTATTTAACAAAGATTTTATAAGTAATAAAACTTTGTAAATTCATATTTTAATAATGATAAATGAGAAAAATATAAATAACATAATAAAATTCTTAGGAAAATATAAATTATAATTTAAAACTATAAACATAAAATATTATATCACTTAACTAAATATTTATCATTTATTAAATTGAATACCTTAATAAATTGAATTCAAACCTATTTCCTTAGTTGGTAATTCATAAAAGTATGTATAAAATTACTAATACCTCTAATATTGTTCATTAAAGGTCTAAAAATAGTATTAGTCTTAAGATATTGATAATATGGAATCAATATACTTCAAAACATTTTAAATACAATTTTATTAAACTATCATTCACCAATAAGTGTATATTATTTTACAAAAGGATTCTTATGAAATATAAAATCCTCGAGAATAATATTTTTTACTAAATAAAACCTTTTACCATTACTTCAACCACAAATTTATAAATATATTATAAATCCAATGATAATTCATAAGTAGTTAAGTAATGTTGGTTCCCTGTTTATAAATTATAACCATTCATTTTAAGGAGATAAATAATTCCATTCAACTATAATGTTAGGAAACCACTACTCAAATAGAAGTAATACCATTCTTAGTTAACCTCTAGGAAACATTATAAAGTGAACAAATTATAATGCCATCTAATATCCAAGATAGATAAGTCTCAGCTACTAGTGTTGTCATTATTCAAATGAAGTAAATATTTATTCCTTGATAACTATAGTTAGTTAGAAACCCTAAGAATATTAACTAAAGGTTTAAATGCTTTTATTTAGTTAAGTAAACTTTTCTTCAAAAGTTATTCTTTTAAGATACATTATAAAGCAAGACATAAGCATCCCTACAAAGGCTCTAAATGATGAACAATACTTATATAAAAAGTCTTTGGTTGTTATTCCACATTTGTGTGCTTTATTATTGTACAATACTTATTATACTTACATGTTGCTTTCCACACACACAAACCTTAATAATAAGCACATGTGTGAAAGCAATATAAAAGAACAACACATTCTAAAGAAACTACTTCCAGTTCCCAAGCCCTAGATCAACGACGCTTATTCCGGGGATTCGAGTTTATCAACTTCATTACATTACTTATGCATAATAGCATTTTGCTTCTTTAAACGTTAGTCCTTACCGGACCAATGATGTTGTTTTTAGATATTGGATCTTCTATTGTCTTGAAGACCGTGAGTGCATAATCTTGCAATCACAAAAGGCAAGTTCACACTTGCTCATGTCCTTTGGTTATTTTCTATCAAATATTTTTTAAATATGTTATTGTCATCACCTGCATTTAAAAAAGGTCATGAAACATTATTTTCATAATAATATGATTATTGGTTAATTACCAAGAGGGTAATAACCTACTATGAAAGTTCCGGTGGTAAAGGAACATATTATCTAGGACTTAACAACCAATGTCGCCAGTGATTCTTGCGCCATATATCACGCGGTAACCATGATATTTGGAATGGGACGGAGAAGTCAGATGGATCTTCTTCCTTTCATATGTAGGCAAGACGACCTTAACGTGACGTTGTGTTTCCTTGCGAGGATCCAGCATATTGGTGGGCATCCTTAGGCCCCACGATTTTGGTGTCTACATTATCTATGAGCGGCTCCCGGAGGAACAGTCAGACCTTGGAGCTTGTCAGGGGCATCACCGGCTCATAGAGTCTTAGGGAACTCATCAGGGTTATAGCTTACCCGGGAGGGGGCTTAACGGAGATGTGGCTCGGCCCGAAGGATCGTGCAGACATATGGGGTCGCGGAGAAGGGCAGTGCTTGGCTTGGATCATCTACTGGGCCCCACATCACGAAATTGTGGATAGGAAAGATCGCCCGGTTGTGCAACAATTATTTGATCTCTCATTGGTAAAGTAATGCACCTCTGCAGAGTGTAAGAACTATAACTTGTTACTCCCTTTTTCGGGAAGGAGCTGCGAACGCGGCAGGAAAGGAACTCCATGAAAGTTCTGGTAAACCTGTGAAGGCTAACGGACATAGCTTTTCAAAATAAAAGCAACCTTTGAAGAAAAATTTATAAAAACCTGCATTGCCTACGACCTATGGTCTGTGGCTGTAGCTAGTGCATCAAACACTACTTTTTAGTGAACTTGCTGAGTACGCTCGTACTCAACGTATCTTCTTAACCCTTGCTAGATTATGAAGCCAATATAGACAATGTCTACATCAACTCATGCTCAAGGAATCATCATTAAAAAGCTCAAGCTCTTCAATGAAGTCAAGAAAGTCAATATATACATCCGCAAAAGTGAAGACGAAGTTGCTAATTAGATAGGATTATAATCTCTAGCCATGGAACCTATTTATGTAGAGTATTACAATAGCAGCAATGCAAGCCCAATAGTTTTTATACTAATCTATTAGTATGATAGTTATGAGTTGATTATTTCTGTTTCTTCTTTGTAAGAAGTTTCTTTCTCTCTCTTTAACCTAGAGTTTTCTCTGGATCTTTTGTAAAGAGTCAAGTTGTAACCTGTAGTCATGTCTTGGACCTGCTATGTTTCTGTTGTACCACTCTGAGGGATTTAATACTAGTGAACAGTGTTTCGTTAGTGTTATGTCAATGACTATAGTGTACTACATCATGAAGTGTATGCTGGGTCACCACAAGGTAGTACCATAGTTTTGGTACGGAGGTGTCTAGGAGCGTTGGCAGAGTGGATCTCCAAGGTGAGGCACCTAGGTGCGATAGTGCTGGGGTCAACATCCGGTAGTACCAGTATGGCGGTAGTACCGCGTGATGAGGCTGATAATACTGGGTCTGGAAACCTTCCAATCTATGTCTTGGACTATGACTCTATGTCTTGAATCCAATGGGATGGTTCATGTGGTTCATACCTAATCACACATAGGTTATCTGAATAAAGTAGTAATCCATACAAAGGAGAGTTAAAACCATAAGAAGTTAGGAGTGAATTAACCTTATTATGAATATCCTTTACTCAAACATGTGTCATTGATCTGCTTGGTGGACTTGGAGGTTTGGATGTAGAGTTATCTAAAGGGCAGGCTGAATCGAAGATGTCATGACTTGCGGACTAATTCAAAGTGCCAAAAGAATAACACTCCATCTGGATGTAGTTATTCGTAGGGCTACAATGCCATTGCTTGGGTGTCCCCGATATCTTGTAATGGAAACAAGTTCAAATACCAACCCTTGTGTGTGCATGCACGCACGCACGCACGCCCCATTCAGTAATTCATCAGTTGTTAGCTCTGCACATTACCTTCCTATTTATCCTGACCCCTTCTAGACCTGTGTATTCACGTTGTAAGTGTGTTAGCTCAACTTTATGTGAGTCCAAGGAGAGCACAATGTTCACCATGCTTGCCCTCTCCTTATCATCCTCCTCTAAGGTCAACGATGATGAGTTAGAGGATGTGAACATGTATGGGGTGGTGCAACGGGATCCATCACGCATGACATTGATAATGGTTCAACAATGAGTGGGACATGTCCTACTCTCTGGATGGCCCAGAAGGGAAGCAACATCGGTTCCCCAAAGCAGAAATAATGAGATATCCTAAGTGGATGAGGGTGGGTGGATTGTGGCAGCTAGGGTTTATAGGGTGACAGGTTCATGGGACACCCATTACCCATACGCTTCCTAAGATTGGTGTGTCGGCTAGGAGCCAACACTGCACCGTACGGTTGGCTTGGACCTCAAGCCGGCTAGCCAAAGGATAAGGATGCGCCCCCAAAGTCCAGGCTTGAGGCATGGTCTTTGGAGAGAGCGTATAGCTCGACACAACCGCTCAACCCCGTTGGTCAGCGGTCCTACTGAATCAGGAAAGGGGAGGTCCATTGAACTCACCCTATCACCTCCCAGGCAGTCAGGTCGGAAGTAGTTATTCCCAATGACCTCGAAGTCACCATATGACTCCATCAACTTTGGTCTGGTAGCCTATCGGCATATGACTACACAACTAAGCATGAAAACAGTGTCGCATATGCCCCTGCTCAAGTCCTGTTAGAGAGGACAAAGACTCCGTGTCCATACCACAGTGGTCATGGCCACGACTATATAAGGCCCACCCCACCATTGTAATTCTAAGAATTTTACACGCTCGATTATACAATCACACCAAGACGTAGGCCTTTTACATGGGATCATCCCAAGTCCTGAACATGTATACATCGTGTGTTGGCCCTGTCAAGACCAGGGTCCCACCGGACCTGGGAAGCGCGGTTTGCGATCACCTTCCATAGTAAATAAGAGCGTGGAGACACATACAAGATCTACATCTTCAAGGTGCTCAAGAAGGTGCACCCCTATATCGACATCTCCTCTAAGGTCATGTCCATCGTAAACTCCTCCATCAACAACATCTTTGAGAATATCACTTCTCCGTGAAGCCATGTCTAACCACCGACAACTCTTAGGCATGCCTTGGGAAGGAGAGCAACCCTCGGAAACCCCTCGTCCTCTAGGTATGAAACTTCACAAGTGAAGCATGTTTTCGAACCCTAGGACAAGGTGGCATAACCATGTCGCCATTTGGCCATCATCATATGGTGTGTCAGCGCCATTTCCATGGATGGCGCGGGTGCGATGGGACAGGACGACAGGGTCTTGTCCATTCAAACAGGCAAACTGGCTCATCGACAGCTCACCAGCACCACATGTAGCAACCGTTGCAACTTGTGGTGAGATGTACCACGTGTTGTGTAGCCACTATGGTAACCCCTTACATGTATAAGGCCTTGTTTACTTCTAGGGTATTTCAGGGGATGAGAGGGGATTATTTTGTATCCCGTAATTTCCTCGATAGGTCGTTTACTAGGCCGGGTTTTGAGGGGATAATCCCGGAATATCCCCACAAATCCCTTCCAGACTAGTGTATTTTTGAATAGATTAAATCTCTCCATCATGGTAGAGTATTTTTGAGAAAGGGTATTTGAGGGGATTTAAGAGTATTGGGCGAACACCAAATCCCCGCATATACCCGCGTCTTTTCGGGATAAAAATACCGAAGAAGTAAACAAGGCCTAATAGAGGATATTGGGGATAAGGGTTGGACATTTGGTAGTTCACAAGTGGAGCATATGCAGAGTTAGAGAGGATAATAAGCAGTCGGTTGCTATGATCTCTTCTTGGCTTGGTTTGACCCTAACAAGGAGTGTTCATAATTGTAACTTTTGTTCCACATAGAACATAGATAAAGTCTAGCAGGATGTATGTTGTTACGCTTCTGAGCAGCCTAAACCTAGGGGAAAAACCATGTTTTATTCTCAAGGTTGTATGGACCGTGTTGTGCCATCCACCAATGTCGGAGAATGCATCCTGCGAAGGAACAAGGTGTACGACTAACCCTGAGTTTGAGAGGGGGATGAATCATGAATTCGGAGCTTCTCGACGATGGTGGCGATGGTGGAGCATGCACACGACAGAGAGTGGACACAGGGTTTTTACCCAGGTTCAGGACCCTCGTGACGAGGTAAAGTACCAACTCCTGCTTGGTTCTATTGCTCGCGGTGTCTTGCGAGGGTACAAATGTGGATGAATATATAGGGTATGAGATCTCAAGGATCGAACCCTTCAAAGGTAGGAGAGGCCCTCCTTTTATAGTGGCGTCGGGCCTCTTCCCCCAAATCTTGGGCGGTAAGGGTCACCACACTGCCGCCCCTCGAAGTCCTGGTCTACAAGACTACTTTACATGGACTCAGTCCTACTCGTTAGAGGCTCTCCGTTATGTCACAAAGCTGGCTCCGTTGGCGTCGCCCTATCTCTACACAATGTTGCATTCACCCTCCCTTGCACCCAAACAGCAAAGGTGTAACACCCTCAGAATCGGACCTATGCAAGTTTGAGAAAAATTCGCCAAACCCGCATAGAAACGATTCAAAGGTGCCCACCAGGCACTTTCGTGCGGGTGGAATACGAAGTAATAACATTACACAACAGTCCTCGATGGGACCCACAGAACAGATATATACACCAGCGACTCAAAGAGTCAAGAATACAGATATAATATACAAAGATCCAAATCACCTTGAAAATGATAGAGCGTCCGACTACGGACAAGATGCAAATGGGGCTAATGTGGCATCCCGCAAAAACCACTACTAGAAAATCGCGTTGGTTTTGTGCATCGCATCATCATAATCGCATGTCTTGTCTCGGTGCATCAGCATAACATCAGCATGCATCTATTTGTTTGAAACCATTTTGCTAAAAACCCTAATTTTGTTTTCTATATTAAACGCCCCATCTTTATTCAAAACCCCAAACCCGGGCTTGTCCGGATTATTTATTTTGTCTAGCATCGATTTGCAAAAGTCCCGTTTATAACTAATAAAATATTTAATTTATTTTAGTAGGGGCAGTCGAACGGGCCAACCCGACCCGAACGACCACCCCCGTATACAACAATCGGTCCAACCAGTCCCACCCCTTAATCCTAAAGTTACCAACTAGTCTACCCCCACCCCTTGGCCACATCACCCCACCCAATCCCCTAGTGCCACCTCACCTCTCTCCCCCCTCTAACCAATAGCAATCTGCCACCTAGCCAACTCCCTCTCTCACCCCAGCACATGCACGCATGCAGCCCCACTCCCTCACCTCACTCAGCCGCCCCACCCATGCCATAGACACCCTGCATGCACACAAACCACCAACCGACCCCCCCTCCTTCTCTCTCTGGCCGCGGGCCCGCCCTCCTGGGTCCCACCCGCGTCCTCTCTCCCTTCTCCCTCCTCTCCCCACGCGCCGTCTTCTTCCCCTGGCTCTCTCCTCCCTGCAACCCCCTCCCGCTCAACCCCTCCTCCCTCCCTGCGGCCCCGCCGCCTGCTCCTTCGCCACCGCCGCTCCCCCCCCTTCAGCACGCCGCCCCGCCTCCGCGCGCAGCCTCGCCATGCCTCCCCGGTCGCCTCCCGCCGGTCCCAGCGAGCGCCAGCGCCGGCCTCCGTCTCTCCGGCCTCGACCTCGTCGCCCCGCACCGCCCACGCCTCGCCCCCCCGCATCCCCCGTCGCGCGCACCCGCCTCCCCTGGCTGCGCCGGCAGCGCGGCGCCCCGCCTCGCCGCTGCGTCCGGCGACCGCCTCCGCGCCGCTCCCCACCGAGCTCGTCGGCGCCCGCGAGCCGCGACCCTCCTCCGCCTCCGCGCTCGGCCGCGCAACCCCGAGCCACTCCCCGGCTCGCCTCCGCCCCCGCAGCAGCCGCCAGCCCCGCCGGCCGCGCCCCGCATCTCCGCCCGGCGAGCTCGCCGCCACCAGGTGCCCGTCGCCGCGCCGCCGGCCCCATCCCCGTCCCCGGCCAGAGTTCCTCCGCCTCCCTGCCGCCTCGGGCCCGCCATCGCCGGCGTCGATCTCGTCCCCAGCGGCGCCCCGGACCCCCCTCGCCGCCGGCGCTCCCACCCTCCGGCTCGCCGCCGCCCGAGCCCGCGGTCTCCTCTGCCTCCCCGCTGCGTCCTTGTCCCCAGCGGCCGCGCCCAACCGCCGCCTCGCCGGAGAGCCCGATCCCTGCCGGCGTGCTCGCACTCGGTGAGGTCCCGCTGGGCTCCTCTCTGTGCACGCATCCCAGGCAGCAGCTCGTGCCCCCGAGAATCAACCGACGATAGAGCCACCCGGTGATTGATGCGAGAAGCCGAACCCGAACCCGAACGTCACTAGAATGACCATCGACAAGATCTTGCACGCGAACACCGAACATCTACGACATGGAACAACAGGGCCTCCTCTCGGAATGCCAGGCTCTTCTTCAAGGACGCCAAGTACTCCTATCTCCAAGACCGACCCCGGCGTCGGAGTCGAGAGCCCCGACAAGAACTCCATCACGGAACATCTAGCACTCCGACAGGGACCCTGGAGACCCGGCGTCAAGCCCCAAGTTCGTCCCCGATAATCAAGGTGGAACCCCAAGACCCCGAAGCCTCGATCCGAAGGCTGATCCGAAGCGCCAAGGCCTCCGCCATGAATCAACAAGATCATCACGAAACGCCGAGTACTTCTTTCAGGACGCCATGACCGACAACATGACCCAAAGACCGCGAATGCGACAAGACCTACCCCGATGGTCGAGAATGATACGCCAAGATCTTCCCCGATCCTAAGACCCTAATCCCAGAGTCCGAGAACGCACCCACCGAACCCTGGACCCCAAGACCGACCCCGAACCCCGGAACCCCAAGATCGTCGAGCCCCCATGTGTGAACCCCTTCCCGCCAACCCTATTTTTATAAACGAAATATAACCTTGTTGCATATTTAATTGTCATCTCGCATGCATATCAATGGTTTGGGGGCCTTATGCTGATTCACCTAATAATTAAATATGGGGCCCATATGCGGGCAAATCTAGTCTCATATCGGCCTCATTTAAACTTGTGTAGCGAACCGGTATCTTATCTTGCCTTGCTAAACAACATTTAAATGGCGGGGGTTCTAAATAACTTGAACCATCTAATCATTGTCGGGACCCCGGTTCCGCTTAATTCGACCTAATTGCATCGCACTTTGCCATGCCATGCATCATACCTCATGCCGATCTTCTGCCGTGTATTAAATATTGCATCCGGTGTTTCTTCTAGTGTTTTGCTTCTTCGCGGATAAGGCCGTTGAGTTGATGTGAGCTTCGCCCCGATCTTCAGTTGAACCTTCGACAATGTTTTCAGGCGAGCATCTCCCTCTTTCTACCTATCTTACTTTTATAGTATTTATTCCCTCCTGTTGATCTATTGCTATCTGTGTTGCGATGCTCTAGTTTTCCATCCCCGTGATATCCCTTGCAGCCCTATATTGCCTCGGACACATCCTATTACCTGTTGTTTGGTAGATAGTTGGACTTGCGCATCGTAGTCGCTTGCTCAAGTGATGTTGCGTGTTGTCAAATGCCACAGCTGTTGATGTATTGCCGCATGTTGATGTTGGAGCTGATCATAGTTTTACTTATTGTTCACTTTAATTCCTGTTTAACAACTAAAATTGAAATAAGCAGAGGCATCGGTGGGTGATAGATAATATTTGGTTTTCGAACGCCCACTTGTGTCCCGTAAGACCCCGAGTACTTGATACCTGTTCCTTGATTTATCGCGCTATCCACATCCGGGAGGTATATGGGACCCCCCTGAGCCAGAGCTTGATTCAGTCTTATTTCTTGGGGCCACAAAGTAGTTTGTGGCTTTATTACTATCCTGTACTTATGCCATGCTTTACTGTTTTATTTACGATTGTGCGAGGTACTGCACACTGTACTGTTTAGGATCGGGACACGATTCCGCGGTGTCGACAAGCCCCGTTTGGGGTTCCCAGTCGTTCACAGCCGTATACCCAGACCTTGAGTCCGTCTCGGAGCTAGCTTACTTCGTTGCGGGTAGCTTAATGGGGTGGCCCCCTGAAATATTTCTGAATCTCGTGATTGCTTTGTCGTGAAGGCCTCGTTGGGTTTTGATTTGGTTTTTCCGAGGTTGATCGAGTGTGTGTTGCTATTGGTGCACCCCGGCCGGGTAAAACTTTCTGAAAGCCGTGTCCGCGGATATGGACGACTTGGAGCACAGTATCTCGACCATAGACAAGCATAACTAAAGTTTATTGCTATAAATTTGACTTTATAATGACTAGTAATCAGCTTCACTATAATGGAATGGCTAAATAATACTGCCCACAATTGCTTGCTTGGATTGTCGCTTGCGACCATTGTACCTGACTAGTAAGTATTGCAACTACAACGGAATGGCTGAATAAAAGTACCAACAACTGCTGGGTTTTGGGTTTATATCATGCTATCTGTATCTGATTAGTAATTGCTGCAACTACAACGGAATGAATAACTAAAAGGGCCCACTGCTTCTTTTATCAGAACAATTATCTATAACTGACTAGTAATTGCTGCAACGATAACTGAATAAATAAAACTGCCAACTGTGTGAGTTCCTCGGTTGACTTCCTCGTTGGTCTCGAGGGGGAACGCCAGGATGGGTTTGTTTGATGCTAGTATCAGGTTGGATCCGAATAGGTCTTTCTCACCCCTCTCTGATAGCTGCCAGTTGTATCGAGTCTCTATAGGTTGTTTAGTGCATGCTGCCGCTGCCGCTTCAGTCCACCATACCTATGTAGGCGAGGACCGCCGAATTCTAGCCTCGCCGTGTACTGGCCTCAGTACTGACGCTCCTTCTTTTTCCTTTGCCCTTTGTCGGCACCCCTTTTGTTTAAGCAGGATTGAGATCGACGTCGTTAGCAGGGTTACCCTTCCGGCTTGGCCTGGGCAGGGTTATGGACACCATTGGTTATTCTTCAGGGCTCTTAGCCCCATTTGCATCTTGTCCGTAGTCGGACGCTCTATCATTTTCAAGGTGATTTGGATCTTTGTATATTATATTTGTATTCTTGACTCCTTGAGTCGCTGTTATATATATTTGTTCTGTGGGTCCCATCGAGGACTGTTGTGTAATGTTATTACTTTGTTTTCCACCCGCACGAAAGTGCCTGGTGGGCACCTTTGAATCGTTTCTATGCGGGTTTGGCGAATTTTGCTCAAACTTGCATAGGTCCGATTCTGAGGGTGTTACAGAGTGGTATCAGAGCTCAGCAGTTGCGATACCCCACAAGTCCAGCCTGTAGGATAACCTAGCTAACGGCCGAAGTAGAGTGTCAAAACTATTTTTGAAAATCGGTTGGATAGTTCCGATTAGGTCTGATTTTATTCCTTACCCCTTTGCTATTCTCCTCTTACCTCTACGTGTTTTGAATCCGCTCTCTTCTCTTTCTTCGAGTCCAGGATTTCTCGTGGTTGGGTTCCGTCGCACCTTCAGGGTTTCGCTTCCTTCTTTGATAACGGTGTTCTACCGTCCGGTGTTCAAGCTGCCTGATGAATCCGTCTACGGTGTTACCATTCTTTGTTCCTTGTTTGTGCCTCCCGGTGTTTCCGACGCGACGACATCCTCTACGCCAGATCCGATGCAGAGTCTGCATCACTCCTTTGATCCGAACCTCGCTTGTCGAGATCTTCAGTCTGAATCTTGAGGGTTGGTTGCATAATCTGTCTATTCGTATACAGGGTAATGCTTTGAGTGCGGGATGGAGTCGCGACCATACCACTACTCTTATCATTTGCTCGGTATAGCGAATAGTGGATCGATGCAATTTTACTCCTTCCATGGAAGTTAGAGGTGGCCTTACCTTCAACTTCGTCCTTTGTTTTATCCGGAGTGTTTTCTTGACGAACAGGAACAACGACCTCTTGTTAGTGGTGTCGCGAAGATCTACACGAAGCGAGAAGACGCAGTTCGCCGACTTTTCCTTCCGGTACCATGAGGCGGATCTCGAGGGCGAGATCCATTGTTAGTGGTGTCGAATTGTGGCATCCCGCAAAAACTACTACTAGAAAATCGCGTTGGTTTTGTGCATCGCATCATCATAATCGCATGTCTTGTCTCGGTGCATCAGCATAACATCAGCATGCATCTATTTGTTTGAAACCATTTTGCTAAAAACCCTAATTTTGTTTTCTATATTAAACGCCCCGTCTTTATTCAAAACCCCAAACCCGGGCTTGTCCGGATTATTTATTTTGTCTAGCATCGATTTGCAAAAGTCCCGTTTATAACTAATAAAATATTTAATTTATTTTAGTAGGGGCAGTCGAACGGGCCAACCCGACCGGAACGACCACCCCCGTATACAACAATCGGTCCAACCAGTCCCACCCCTTAATCCTAAAGTTACCAACTAGTCTACCCCCACCCCTTGGCCACATCACCCCACCCAATCCCCTAGTGCCACCTCACCTCTCTCCCCCTCTAACCAATAGCAATCTGCCACCTAGCCAACTCCCTCTCTCACCCCAGCACATGCACGCATGCAGCCCCACTCCCTCACCTCACTCAGCCGCCCCACCCATGCCACTGACACCCTGGGCCCGCGCCTGCTAGCCCGGCCCCACCAGCCCCACACCCACTCACCGCAGCATGCACACAAACCACCAACCGACCCCCCCTCCTTCTCTCTCTGGCCGCGGGCCCGCCCTCCTGGGTCCCACCCGCGTCCTCTCTCCCTTCTCCCTCCTCTCCCCACGCGCCGTCTTCTTCCCCTGGCTCTCTCCTCCCTGCAACCCCCTCCCGCTCAACCCCTCCTCCCTCCCTGCGGCCCCGCCGCCTGCTCCTTCGCCACCGCCGCTCCCCCCCCTTCAGCACGCCGCCCCGCCTCCGCGCGCAGCCTCGCCATGCCTCCCCGGTCGCCTCCCGCCGGTCCCAGCGAGCGCCAGCGCCGGCCTCCGTCTCTCCGGCCTCGACCTCGTCGCCCCGCACCGCCCTCGCCTCGCCCCCCGCATCCCCCGTCGCGCGCACCCGCCTCCCCTGGCTGCGCCGGCAACGCGGCGCCCCGCCTCGCCGCTGCGTCCGGCGACCGCCTCCGCGCCGCCCCCCACCGAGCTCGTCGGCGCCCGCGAGCCGCGACCCTCCTCCGCCTCCGCGCTCGGCCGCGCGACGCCGAGCCGCTCCCCGGCTCGCCTCCGCCCCCGCAGCAGCCGCCAGTCCCGCCGGCCGCGCCCCGCATCTCCGCCCGGCGAGCTCGCCGCCACCAGGTGCCCGTCGCTGCGCCGCCGGCCCCATCCCCGTCCCCGGCCAGAGTTCCTCCGCCTCCCTGCCGCCTCGGGCCCGCCATCGCCGGCGTCGATCTCGTCCCCAGCGGCGCCCCGGACCCCCCTCGCCGCCGGCGCTCCCACCCTCCGGCTCGCCGCCGCCCGAGCCCGCGGTCTCCTCTGCCTCCCCGCCGCGTCCTTGTCCCCAGCGGCCGCGCCCAACCGCCGCCTCGCCGGAGAGCCCGATCCCTGCCGGCGTGCTCGCACTCGGTGAGGTCCCGTTGGGCTCCTCTCTGTGCACGCATCCCAGGCAGCAGCTCGTGCCCCCGAGAATCAACCGACGATAGAGCCACCCGGTGATTGATGCGAGAAGCCGAACCCGAACCCGAACGTCACTAGAATGACCATCGACAAGATCTTGCACGCGAACACCGAACATCTACGACATGGAACAACAGGGCCTCCTCTCGGAATGCCAGGCTCTTCTTCAAGGACGCCAAGTACTCCTATCTCCAAGACCGACCCCGGCGTCGGAGTCAAGAGCCCCGACAAGAACTCCATCACGGAACATCTAGCACTCCGACAGGGACCCTGGAGACCCGGCGTCGAGCCCCAAGTTCGTCCCCGATAATCAAGGTGGAACCCCAAGACCCCGAAGCCCCGATCCGAAGGCTGATCCGAAGCGCCAAGGCCTCCGCCATGAATCAACAAGATCATCACGAAACGCCGAGTACTTCTTTCAGGACGCCATGACCGACAACATGACCCAAAGACCGCGAATGCGACAAGACCTACCCCGATGGTCGAGAATGATACGCCAAGATCTTCCCCGATCCTAAGACCCTAATCCCAGAGTCCGAGAACGCACCCGCCGAACCCTGGACCCCAAGACCGACCCCGAACCCCGGAACCCCAAGATCGTCGAGCCCCCATGTGTGAACCCCTTCCCGCCAACCCTATTTTTATAAACGAAATATAACCTTGTTGCATATTTAATTTTCATCTCGCATGCATATCAATGGTTTGGGGGCCTTATGCCGATTCACCTAATAATTAAATATGGGGCCCATATGCGGGCAAATCTAGTCTCATATCGGCCTCATTTAAACTTGTGTAGCGAACCGGTATCTTATCTTGCCTTGCTAAACAACATTTAAATGGCGGGGGTTCTAAATAACTTGAACCATCTAATAATTGTCGGGACCCCGGTTCCGCTTAATTGGACCTAATTGCATCGCACTTTGCCATGCCATGCATCATACCTCATGCCGATCTTCTGCCGTGTATTAAATATTGCATCCGGTGTTTCTTCTAGTGTTTTGCTTCTTCGCGGATAAGGCCGTTGAGTTGATGTGAGCTTCGCCCCGATCTTCGGTTGAACCTTCGACAATGTTTTCAGGCGAGCATCTCCCTCTTTCTACCTATCTTACTTTTATAGTATTTATTCCCTCCTGTTGATCTATTGCTATCTGTGTTGCGATGCTCTAGTTTTCCATCCCCGTGATATCCCTTGCAGCCCTATATTGCCTCGGACACATCCTATTACCTGTTGTTTGGTAGATAGTTGGACTTGCGCGTCGTAGTCGCTTGCTCAAGTGATGTTGCGTGT
Source organism: Avena atlantica (assembly GCA_910589765.1). Taxonomy (NCBI): domain Eukaryota; kingdom Viridiplantae; phylum Streptophyta; class Magnoliopsida; order Poales; family Poaceae; genus Avena; species Avena atlantica. The sequence goes on from OU342733.1 coordinate 84,359,053, forward strand.
TGTCAAATGCCACAGCTGTTGATGTATTGCCGCATGTTGATGTTGGAGCTGATCATAGTTTTACTTATTGTTCACTTTAATTCCTGTTTAACAACTAAAATTGAAATAAGCAGAGGCATCGGTGGGTGATAGATAATATTTGGTTTCCGAACGCCCACTTGTGTCCCGTAAGACCCCGAGTACTTGATACCTGTTCCTTGATTTATCGCGCTATCCACATCCGGGAGGTATATGGGACCCCCCTGAGCCAGAGCTTGATTCAGTCTTATTTCTTGGGGCCACAAAGTAGTTTGGGGCTTTATTACTATCCTGTACTTATGCCATGCTTTACTGTTTTATTTACGATTGTGCGAGGTACTGCACACTGTACTGTTTAGGATCGGGACACGATTCGGCGGTGTCGACAAGCCCCGTTTGGGGTTCCCAGTCGTTCACAGCCGTATACCCAGACCTTGAGTCCGTCTCGACGCTAGCTTACTTCGTTGCGGGTAGCTTAATGGGGTGGCCCCCTGAAATATTTCTGAATCTCGTGATTGCTTTGTCGTGAAGGCCTCGTTGGGTTTTGATTTGGTTTTTCCGAGGTTGATCGAGTGTGTGTTGCTATTGGTGCACCCCGGCCGGGTAAAACTTTCTGAAAGCCGTGTCCGCGGATATGGACGACTTGGAGCACAGTATCTCGACCATAGACAAGCATAACTAAAGTTTATTGCTATAAATTTGACTTTATAATGACTAGTAATCAGCTTCACTATAATGGAATGGCTAAATAATACTGCCCACAATTGCTTGCTTGGATTGTCGCTTGCGACCATTGTACCTGACTAGTAAGTATTGCAACTACAACGGAATGGCTGAATAAAAGTACCAACAACTGCTGGGTTTTGGGTTTATATCATGCTATCTGTATCTGATTAGTAATTGCTGCAACTACAACGGAATGAATAACTAAAAGGGCCCACTTCTTCTTTTATCAGAACAATTATCTATAACTGACTAGTAATTGCTGCAACGATAACTGAATAAATAAAACTGCCAACTGTGTGAGTTCCTCGGTTGACTTCCTCGTTGGTCTCGAGGGGGAACGCCAGGATGGGTTTGTTTGATGCTAGTATCAGGTTGGATCCGAATAGGTCTTTCTCACCCCTCTCTGATAGCCGCCAGTTGTATCGAGTCTCTATAGGTTGTTTAGTGCATGCTGCCGCTGCCGCTTCAGTCCACCATACCTATGTAGGCGAGGACCGCCGAATTCTAGCCTCGCCGTGTACTGGCCTCAGTACTGACGCTCCTTCTTTTTCCTTTGCCCTTTGTCGGCACCCCTTTTGTTTAAGCAGGTTTGAGATCGACGTCGTTAGCAGGGTTACCCTTCCGGCTTGGCCTGGGCAGGGTTATGGACGCCATTGGTTATTCTTCAGGGCTCTTAGCCCCATTTGCATCTTGTCCGTAGTCGGACGCTCTATCATTTTCAAGGTGATTTGGATCTTTGTATATTATATTTGTATTCTTGACTCCTTGAGTCGCTGTTATATATATATCTGTTCTGTGGGTCCCATCGAGGACTGTTGTGTAATGTTATTACTTCGTTTTCCACCCGCACGAAAGTGCCTGGTGGGCACCTTTGAATCGTTTCTATGCGGGTTTGGCGAATTTTGCTCAAACTTGCATAGGTCCGATTCTGAGGGTGTTACAGCTAAGAGCCCTGAAGAATAAACAATGGCGTCCATAACCCTGCCCAGGCCAAGCCGGAAGGGTAACCCTGCTAACGACGTCGGTCTCAAAACCTGCTTAAACAAAAGGGGTGCCGACAAAGGGCAAAGGAAAAAGAGGAGCGTCAGTACTGAGGCCAGTACACGGCGAGACTAGAATTCGGCGGTCCTCGCCTACATAGGTATGGTGGACTGAGCGGCAGCGGCAGCATGCACTAAACAAACTATAGAGGCTCGATGCAACTGGCGGCAATCAGAGAGGGGTGAGAAAGACCTATTCGGAACCAACCTGACATTATCACCAAACAAACCCATCCTGGCGTTTTCCCCTCGAGACCAAACGAGGAAGTCAACCGAGGAACTCACACAGTTGGCAGTTTTATTTATTCGGCTATCGTTGCAGTAATTACTAGTCAGGTATAGATAATCATCCTGATAAAGTAAGCAGTGGGCACTTTTAGTTAACCATTCCGTGATAGTTGCAACACTTACTAGTCATATACAGATAACATGAGATAAACCCAAAACCCAGCATTTGTTGGTACTTTTATTCAGCCATTCCGTTGTAGTTGCCATACTTACTAGTCAGGTACAATGGTCGCAAGCGACAATCCAAACAAGCAATTGTGGGCAGTATTATTTAGCCATTCCATTATAGTGACGCTGATTACTAGTCATTATAAAGTCAAATTTATAGCAATAAACTTTAGTTATGCTTGTCTATGGTCGAGATACTGTGCTCCAAGTCGTCCATAACCGCGGACACGGCTTTCAGAAAGTTTTAACCCGGCCGGGGTGCACAAATAGCAACACACACACGATCAACCTCGGAAAAACCAAATCAAAACCCAACGAGGTCTTCACGACAGAGCAATCACAAGATTCAGAAATATTTCAGGGGGCCACCCCATTGAGTAGAACCGCAACGAAGTAAGCAAGCTCCGAGACGGACTCAAGGTTTGGGTAGACGGCTGTGAACGACTGGGAACCCGAAAGTGTGGCTGGGCTTGTCGACACCGCGGAATCGTGTCCCGATCCTAAACAGTACAGTGTGCTATCTGTCGCACAATTTAAATACATAAGTAGCATGGCATAAGTACGGGATCGTAAATAAAACCTCAAACTAGTTTGTGGCCCCAAGAAATAAGACGGAATCAAGCTCTAGCTAAGGGGGGCCCATACTCCCCATATGTGGATAGCGCGATAAATCAAGGAACAGGTATCAAGTACTCGGGGTCCTACGGGACACAAGTGGGCGTTCGGAAAGCAAATGTTGTCTATCACCCACCGATGCCTCTGCTTACTTCAGTTTTAGTTGTTAAACAGGAATTAAAGTGCATAATAAGTAAAGCCATGATCGTATCCAACATCAACATGCGGCAATACATCAACAACTGTGGCACTTGACGACACGCAACAGCACTTGAGCAAGCGACTACGACGCGCAAGTCCAGCTATCTACCAAACAACAGGTGATAGGAGGTGGCCATGGCAATATAGGGCTGCAAGGGATATCACGGGTACGAAACTAGAGCAACGCAACACAGATAGCAATAGATCAACAGGAGGGAATAAATACTATAAAAGTAAGATAGGTAGAAAGGGGGAGATGCTCGCCTGAAAACATTGCCGAAGGTTCAACCGAAGATCGGGGCGAAGCTCACATCAACTCAACGGCCTTATCCGCGAAGAAGCAAAAACACTAGAAGAAACACCGGATGCACTATTTAATCCAACGGCAGAAGATCGGCATGATACATGCATGATGTATGACACGGCAAAGGTGCGATGCAATTAGGTCATATTAAGTGGAACCGGGGTACCGACAATTAGATATATGGTTCTAGTTGTTTATCCACCCCACAAATTAAATGTTGTTTTATCATGGCAAAATAAGGTACCGGGTTCGCTACACAAATTTAAATGAGGCCAATATGAGACTAGATTTGCCCGCATATGGGCCCCATATTTATTTATATGGTGAATCGGCATAAGGCCCCCAAACCACATGATATGGATGCATGCATGAACAATTTATATGCAACCGTTATATAGGTGACATTTATAAAAATAGGGTTCTCGGATAAGGGGTTCACACATTAGGGTCTCGACGGTCTTGGGGATCCGAGGGTTCGGGGTTCGACAGGGTCCAGGGTTCGACGGATCGGTCTCGGCGGAAACGTTCTCGGACTCCGGGATCGTTCTCGGAGATCGGGGGTAGTTCTTGTCGCGTCCGGGAAGCAGGACTTGGGTCGGTGTTGGGGCGCGTCGGATTCTTCCGGGTCGACGCCGTTCTTATCGTCGCGACGGTCTTGTCGGGTTCTCAAGTCGGGTCAGTCTTGGCTTCGGGGTGAAGTGCTTGTCGGTCTCGTGGCGATCTTTGCGTCCTCCCGGTTCGGGTCTTGGCGTCCGAGGGTAGATCTTGGCGTGTCGAGGGTCCGGTCTCCGGTACATCGGGATCGGTCTTCGGGGAACTTTCCGATCCATGCCGGAGATCTTGGAAGCAGGCATCGTCGCGTCGAGGGCCTCAGGGTTCGCCGTCGGTGGCGTTCGGGTTCGTTCTCAGGTCCCTGTAGGAGATCACCGGGTTCCGACGAAGATCTTGGCGAGGGTGAACTTGGTGTTTTCGGGGTCCGTTTGCCGGTGTCGAACTTGTTGTTTCCATACCCACCAACTTGGCTCCCACTTGGTACTACCCCGGGATCCTGCACGGTGGAGGCGGATGGCATCGGCGACGATGGGGTGGTCCCGCGGGCAGGTGGGTCCAGGCGGGGCCAGTTGCTGCGCGCGGACCTGGTAGGCGAGGGGCTCGGGAAGTGGCGGTCGCGGTTGTCGACGCGGCGCGGAGCCGGCGGGAGGCGGCCAGAGGTGGCGCCGGCGGCGGGGCGGTGCCAGAGGAGCCTGACGGGGAGGCCGGGGCGGTGCTGCGGGAGCCGCGGAGGAGCCTGGGGAGGAGGGGGTCGCCGGCCTGGGGATGAAGCGCCACGGAGGGGGGCTCGGGGCGAGGGAGCTCGCAGGGAGAGGGGGGCGTTCGAGCGGGGCGGCGCGCGGCTGAGTGAGCGGGGAGGCGAGCCGGGGCTGTCGAGGGCCGGCGGAGGCAGAGGTACGCGTGGGGAGGCACGGCGAGCGCGGTGGTTGAGGGAGGTGGGAGGAGCGCCGCTGCGGGGAGGCGCGCCTGGGGCGGCCGGAGGAGCTGTGCGGCCCGCGGTCGGAGGCGAGGTGGCGCCGGCGAGCGCGGAGGCGGAGGGGAGCTCGCGGGGCGGCGGGGTTTGGCGAGCGGAGACGGGGTGCTGCGGTGGTGGGCGGAGGCCGGGCCGAGGCGGCGAGCGGCGCCGGGGGTTGCGGGGCGCGGCCGGGCGAGCGCGCCTGGCCGGAGGCGGGGGGAGAGGGAGAGGGCGAGCGAGGCGGAGGGCGCTGGGCGGTGGCGTGCGGAGAAAGGGAGAGGGAGGAGAAAGGCGGGGCCAGGCTGGGGACGGGGTGGGGCCAGGAAGGAGGTGGCCACAGGGAGGACCGGGTCCAGGGGGGTGGAAGGGAGCGGTCCGGTGGTTGGGTGGTGGGGCCGCAGGGGGAGTGGGCTGGCGCGTGTGGCTGGGTGGATTGAGGGAGGAGAGAGTTAGGGGTGAGGTGTCAGCACAGGATTGGGTGAGGGAGAGAGGGAAGATGAGGTGGAGGGGGGCTATTGGTTGGGGTGATGTGGAGGGGGGGTTGGGTAGATTATCTGGTAGCCTTAGGATTTAGAAGGGCGGGTGTAGGTGGACCGTTTGTATTTTCTGGGGGTGGTCGTTCGGGTCGAAACGGCCCGTTCGACTGCCCCCGCTAAAATAATTAAATCTTTTTATTTGATTTAAACGGGCCGTGTGCAAACCGATAGTGGCCAAAATAAAATAATCCGGGGACCCGTGTTTGAATGAAGATGGGACGTTTTAGAAAACAAAACTAGGTTTATCTGCAAATAGTTTTACACAAGCAAATGCAAGATGATGACGATGCTCAAATGCAATGTGGCATGATGACATGAGCATGCGGTCATGATGATGCAATGCACAAAAACAACGCGATTTTCTAGTAGTGGTTTTGCGGGATGCCACAATTCGACATCACTAACAATGGATCTCGCCCTCGAGATCCGCCTCATGGTACCGGAAGGAAGGTCGGCGATCTGCGTCTTCTCGCTTCGTGTAGATCCTCGCGACACCACTAACAAGAGGTCGTTGTCCATGATCGTCGAGGGAACACTCCGGAAACAAAAGGTCGAAGGTAGAGGTATCAACAAATAAAGCCACCTCTAACTTCGATGGAAGAGGGGAACCGATGCATTCTCATCCACTTCAATGTACAAAAGCGAATAGAAGGGGTAGTCGGCATGGGGGCCAATCCATCATGCACCCAAACTATTACTCTGCACAATCAGTGGAAAAGCGTGCAACCATTCTTGGAATCAGACTGAAGATCTCGACAAGCGAGGTTCGGAAGCAAAGGAGGGATGCAGACTCTGCATCGGATCTGGCGTAGAGGATGTTGTCGCGTCGGAAAACACCGGACAACACAAACAAGGAACAAAGAATGGTACCACAGTGGACGGATTCCTCATGCAGCTTGAACACCGGATGGTAGAACACCGTTACCAAAAGAGGAAGCGAAACCCTAAAGATACGACGGGAACCCAACCACGAGAAGTCCTGGACTCGAAGAAAGAGAAGAGAGCGGATTCAAAACACGTAGAGGTAAGAGGATAATAGCAGAGGGGTAAGGAGTAAAATCAGACCTAATCAGAACTATCCAACCGATTTTTCAAAAATAGTTTTGACACTCTACTTCGGCCGTTAGCTAGGTTATCCTACAGGCTGGACTTGTGGGGTATCGCAACTGCTGAGCTCTGATATCACTCTGTAACACCCTCAGAATCGGACCTATGCAAGTTTGAGCAAAATTCGCCAAACCCGCATAGAAACGATTCAAAGGTGCCCACCAGGCACTTTCGTGCGGGTGGAATACGAAGTAATAACATTACACAACAGTCCTCGATGGGACCCACAGGACAGATATATACACCAGCGACTCAAAGAGTCAAGAATACAGATATAATATACAAAGATCCAAATCACCGTGAAAATGATAGAGCGTCCGACTACGGACAAGATGCAAATGGGGCTAAGAGCCCTGAAGAATAACCAATGGCGTCCATAACCCTGCCCAGGCCAAGCCGGAAGGGTAACCCTGCTAACGACGTCGGTCTCAAAACCTGCTTAAACAAAAGGGGTGCCGACAAAGGGCAAAGGAAAAAGAGGAGCGTCAGTACTGAGGCCAGTACACGGCGAGACTATAATTCGGCGGTCCTCGCCTACATAGGTATGGTGGACTGAGCGGCAGCGGCAGCATGCACTAAACAAACTATAGAGGCTCGATGCAACTGGCGGCAATCAGAGAGGGGTGAGAAAGACCTATTCGGAACCAACCTGACATTATCACCAAACAATAACCATCCTGGCGTTTTCCCCTCGAGACCAAACGAGGAAGTCAACCGAGGAACTCACACAGTTGGCAGTTTTATTTATTCGGCTATCGTTGCAGTAATTACTAGTCAGGTATAGATAATCATCCTGATAAAGTAAGCAGTGGGCACTTTTAGTTAACCATTCCGTGATAGTTGCAACACTTACTAGTCATATACAGATAACATGAGATAAACCCAAAACCCAGCATTTGTTGGTACTTTTATTCAGCCATTCCGTTGTAGTTGCCATACTTACTAGTCAGGTACAATGGTCACAAGCGACAATCCAAACAAGCAATTGTGGGCAGTATTATTTAGCCAATCGATTATAGTGACGCTGATTACTAGTCATTATAAAGTCAAATTTATAGCAATAAACTTTAGTTATGCTTGTCTATGGTCGAGATACTGTGCTCCAAGTCGTCCATAACCGCGGACACGGCTTTCAGAAAGTTTTAACCCGGCCGGGGTGCACAAATAGCAACACACACACGATCAACCTCGGAAAAACCAAATCAAAACCCAACGAGGTCTTCACGACAGAGCAATCACAAGATTCAGAAATATTTCAGGGGGCCACCCCATTGAGTAGAACCGCAACGAAGTAAGCAAGCTCCGAGATGGACTCAAGGTTTGGGTAGACGGCTGTGAACGACTGGGAACCCGAAAGTGTGGCTGGGCTTGTCGACACCGCGGAATCGTGTCCCGATCCTAAACAGTACAGTGTGCTATCTGTCGCACAATTTAAATACATAAGTAGCATGGCATAAGTACGGGATCGTAAATAAAACCTCAAACTAGTTTGTGGCCCCAAGAAATAAGACGGAATCAAGCTCTGGCTAAGGGGGGCCCATACTCCCCATATGTGGATAGCGCGATAAATCAAGGAACAGGTATCAAGTACTCGGGGTCCTACGGGACACAAGTGGGCGTTCGGAAAGCAAATGTTGTCTATCACCCACCGATGCCTCTGCTTACTTCAATTTTAGTTGTTAAACAGGAATTAAAGTGCATAATAAGTAAAGCCATGATCGTATCCAACATCAACATGCGGCAATACATCAACAACTGTGGCACTTGACGACACGCAACAGCACTTGAGCAAGCGACTACGACGCGCAAGTCCAGTTATCTACCAAACAACAGGTGATAGGAGGTGGCCATGGCAATATAGGGCTGCAAGGGATATCACGGGTACGAAACTAGAGCAACGCAACACAGATAGCAATAGATCAACAGGAGGGAATAAATACTATAAAAGTAAGATAGGTAGAAAGGGGGAGATGCTCGCCTGAAAACATTGCCGAAGGTTCAACCGAAGATCGGGGCGAAGCTCACATCAACTCAACGGCCTTATCCGCGAAGAAGCAAAAACACTAGAAGAAACACCGGATGCACTATTTAATCCAACGGCAGAAGATCGGCATGATACATGCATGATGTATGACACGGCAAAGGTGCGATGCAATTAGGTCATATTAAGTGGAACCGGGGTCCCGACAATTAGATATATGGTTCTAGTTGTTTATCCACCCCGCAAATTAAATGTTGTTTTATCATGGCAAAATAAGGTACCGGGTTCGCTACACAAATTTAAATGAGTCCAATATGAGACTAGATTTGCCCGCATATGGGCCCCATATTTATTTATACGGTGAATCGGCATAAGGCCCCCAAACCACATGATATGGATGCATGCATGAACAATTTATATGCAACCGTTATATAGGTGACATTTATAAAAATAGGGTTCTCGGATAAGGGGTTCACACATTAGGGTCTCGACGGTCTTGGGGATCCGGGGGTTCGGGGTTCGACAGGGTCCAGGGTTCGACGGATCGGTCTCGGCGGAAACGTTCTCGGACTCCGGGATCGTTCTCGGAGATCGGGGGTAGTTCTTGTCGCGTCCGGGAAGCAGGACTTGGGTCGGTGTCGGGGCGCGTCGGATTCTTCCGGGTCGACGCCGTTCTTATCGTCGCGACGGTCTTGTCGGGTTCTCAAGTCGGGTCGGTCTTGGCTTCGGGGTGAAGTGCTTGTCGGTCTCGTGGCGATCTTTGCGTCCTCCCGGTTCGGGTCTTGGCGTCCGAGGGTAGATCTTGGCGTGTCGAGGGTCCGTTCTCCGGTACATCGGGATCGGTCTTCGGGGAACTTTCCGATCCATGCCGTAGATCTTGGAAGCAGGCATCGTCGCGTCGAGGGCCTCAGGGTTCGCCGTCGGTGGCGTTCGGGTTCGTTCTCAGGTCCCTGTAGGAGATCACCGGGTTCCGACGAAGATCTTGGCGAGGGTGAACTTGGTGTTTTCGGGGTCCGTTTGCCGGTGTCGAACTTGTTGTTTCCATACCCACCAACTTGGATCCCACTTGGTACTACCCCGGTATCCTGCACGGTGGAGGCGGATGGCATCGGCGACGATGGGGTGGTCCCGCGGGCAGGTGGGTCCAGGCGGGGCCAGTTGCTGCGCGCGGACCGGGTAGGCGAGGGGCTCGGGAAGTGGCGGTCGCGGTTGTCGACGCGGCGCGGAGCCGGCGGGAGGCGGCCAGAGGTGGCGCCGGCGGCGGGGCGGCGCCAGAGGAGCCTGACGGGGAGGCCGGGGCGGCGCTGCGGGAGCCGCGGCGGAGCCTGGGGAGGAGGGGGTCGCCGGCCTGGGGATGAAGCGCCGCGGAGGGGGGCTCGGGGCGAGGGAGCTCGCAGGGAGAGGGGGGCGTTCGAGCGGGGCGGCGCGCGGCTGAGGGAGCGGGGAGGCGAGCCGGGGCTGTCGAGGGCCGGCGGAGGCAGAGGTACGCGCGGGGAGGCACGGCGAGCGCGGTGGTTGAGGGAGGTGGGAGGAGCGCCGCTGCGGGGAGGCGCGCCTGGGGCGGCCGGAGGAGCTGTGCGGCCCGCGGTCGGAGGCGAGGTGGCGCCGGCGAGCGCGGAGGCGGAGGGGAGCTCGCGGGGCGGCGGGGTTTGGCGAGTGGATACGGGGTGCTGCGGTGGTGGGCGGAGGCCGGGCCGAGGCGGCGAGCGGCGCCGGGGGTTGCGGGGCGCGGCCGGGCGAGCGCGCCTGGCCGGAGGCGGGGAAGAAGGAGGCGGGGGGAGAGGGAGAGGGCGAGCGAGGCGGAGGGCGCTGGGCGGTGGCGTGCGGAGAAAGGGAGAGGGAGGAGAAAGGCGGGGCCAGGCTGGGGACGGGGTGGGGCCAGGAAGGAGGTGGCCACAGGGAGGACCGGGTCCAGGGGGGTGGAAGGGAGCGGTCCGGTGGTTGGGTGGTGGGGCCGCAGGGGGAGTGGGCTGGCGCGTGTGGCTGGGTGGATTGAGGGAGGAGAGAGTTAGGGGTGAGGTGTCAGCACAGGATTGGGTGAGGGAGAGAGGGAAGATGAGGTGGAGGGGGGCTATTGGTTGGGGTGATGTGGAGGGGGGGTTGGGTAGATTATCTGGTAGCCTTAGGATTTAGAAGGGCGGGTGTAGGTGGACCGTTTGTATTTTCTGGGGGTGGTCGTTCGGGTCGAAACGGCCCGTTCGACTGCCCCCGCTAAAATAATTAAATCTTTTTATTTGATTTAAACGGGCCGTGTGCAAACCGATAGTGGCCAAAATAAAATAATCCGGGGACCCGTGTTTGAATGAAGATGGGACGTTTTAGAAAACAAAACTAGGTTTATCTGCAAATAGTTTTACACAAGCAAATGCAAGATGATGACGATGCTCAAATGCAATGTGGCATGATAACATGAGCATGCGGTCATGATGATGCAATGCACAAAAACAACGCGATTTTCTAGTAGTGGTTTTGCGGGATGCCACAAAAGGGTGGCGCTGCCAGTGCCGAGGTCATATGCCTTACTTTTGCACCAAAGGAGCCGGACCGGCTCCTCATTACCGAGACAGTATGTGTGGTCCACAAAGTCACAATGCCGCTTGTCGGGTTTTTTCGTCTTTGCCACCTTTCCTACAATATTATGAGCATTCCCCTGGGGCACGCTCCAAGATATATGAGGCTCGTGAAGAGACAGTGAGGCACGCGAGGCTCATCATCGCGAAGCGGTCTCTCAAAGGCGAACCGGGCAAGGCCAGAGCCTGAGGCTCGCGAGGGGTTAGCTTGCCAGTGTTTGGATGACGTGGAAATTCTCCTGGGCATCACAGCCTCATGAGGGTGTCGTTGCTCAGGCGGTGGTCCCATTGACCATCGAGTCGTGGCACCCCTGTTGCCAGGACCACGATAGTAGCCCCCGGGCGCTTGTTGCACACATGTCCCTTGATGGACACGAAGGGGCAAGGACCCAAACGGTCGATGGGCCCCGGCGCCCCTCTGGTCAACACAGCACTGTTGCCACGCACATCCCAACTATGCATACGAAACGGCCGCGTGGTAACACATGTCCCAACTTGGGAGTTTCTCCCATGATTTGATGGCATGTGGTGGTGAGCTAGTGGTTAATTCCATGCTCTCGGGGCAGTGACATGAATTCTCGTCTCATATTGTTAAATCGGGGAATAGGCATGGTGCCTTCTCCTTGACGCCACTTCCACTGCTACTCCTTCCCCACATTTCTATAGCTAAGGTCCTGCTTCTCCCCATGGTGCCCAGGCACTTCTCTGCCGATAAGAAGGGAAAGTATGCGATGGTGGAGGCGGACGAAACTCCGCCAATGAAGCACGGCCGTAGGCGACTATGTGGGAGCGGTCGTGGGATGCGTGGCGGTCACGGTGCCCGTCAGGCTATTGCCTCTTCTTCTTGAAAGGAATATGCCCGAGAGGCAATAATAAAGTGGTTGTTATTCTATTCCAGGTTTAAAATAGATGCTTATTTTTCATGCTAGAATTGTATTAATAGGAAACATTAATACATGTGTGATTTATAAACAGAAAGGTTCCTAGTAAAGCCTCTATTTATACTAGCATGTTGGTTAACGGGTGATCATAGGTTTCCTGATCATGGACATTGGATGTTGTTAATAATAGGGTCATATCATTGGAGAATGATATGATGAATAGTCACCCATAGTAGATGTAGCAATACGATCATGTCATCAAGTTTAAATTGCTATCAGATTCGTAGTAACTCAATGTCCTTAGACCATGAGATCACGTCAATCACTTTCACCGAAAGATTACTTTGATTACATCACATCGTAATAGGGTGATTATAAAGGTGTCATTGGGTATTTGGAATGAAGGAAATATGCCCTAGAGGCAATCATAGAGATGATTATATTTCATATGTATCCATGAGTTATTGTAATGTTCCTTGAATATATATATCAGGAAACTTGTATTGATTGGCAATTATTTGAATTGTTTGTGAAACTCTTTACTTGTATGGTTATTTAAGAGCTGTCCCTAGTCGGGGTTCATGTGAGGACACACGTGAATATTAGACTAGCACATTGATTGGTTGATGACTATGTTTCGCAAGTCATAGACATGGAGATGTCAAACCAATGATGTGGACACATGTTATGAACATGGGGTTGGACTAACCCAACCTGAGACTGGCAATTAGTTGCAGCTCTCTCTCTACACATCGTGTACGTTTTGTCCTTAGATGTCACATCCCAAGATTTTCCAAATCTTGTAATGTGAAAAATAAATGAATAAAATAAAACTTGTTTGATTTTCAGGGCCAGAAGAAACTTTTTGAATTCAATTGGAACTTCAAACCCATTTGAATTAAATAAAATCCTAAAGGGATTTAAAAAGATAAACATTTTAAATAAAGGAAATTAAAATATTTTGGAATTACTATTTTGGATCTTTTAATAAAAGATTTGGTTTTCAAAAGAAAAGGTAGATTCATAAATAAAGATTATTTTAGAAAGCCAAATTAAAACATGGCCAAGCTTTGGAATTAAAACATTTTGTTTTGAATAAAAATAGCAAAGGTTTATTTAAATAAATTAATAAGGATTTAATATCCAATATTGTATAAATAAAAGGTTTTACCATTTTAAATGAAACATCAAAACTTATTAAAATATTTTAAATAAGTTTTCCAAATATTTTATATTCTCAAATAAAACCTACTGAAGTGTTTTAGCTTTATTTTTTTTTCAAAATAAATATTTTAATAAAACAAATCCTAGTTTATTTAATAATGAAGGTCTATTGTATTTAATTATTAATGGACCCTAAAATAAAAAGTTATTTTGTTTTAAACAAGTTTTCCAAGTATTCTTTGTTTTCAAATAAAACCTACTGATTTGGTTTTGAAGATATTTAGATTTCAAATGGAGATTTTAATTAAATTAAAACCCATTTTATTTAATAACTAATGTCCATTTTATTTAATTATAAATGGACTCTAAAATAAAAATATTATGTTACTTTGGGATTTGAATTATGTTGTTAATCAGAACCAAATTCAATTGCAAAGTGTGGTGAATGTTTGAATTAATTTGGATGCTTGATTGTTTGTTTGAAATTTAAAACAGAAATTTGAAATGGAAAAAGACAAAACTTCAGAAAGGAAAAAAATGAAACAGACACACAGCCCAGCAACCAGGCCCAGCAGCACAACTCGCAGCCCAACTTTTTCCCTCTCAGTGAACCGTTTTTCACTCAGAAAAAGACCCACAGAGACGCTGACGAGTGGCCCCTTCCTTCTCTCTCTTTCTCGCTGGCAAGCAGGCCCCACATCCCCAGCCATCGTCTTCAACGAGACCCCGTCGCCTGCCGTTGCAGAGAGATTACTCCGGCGTTGATTACACATGAAGGAGGCTTTGATTTCTCGTAATGACCACGCCCCTTTAAACGCCAGTGACTCCTCTCCGTTTCCCCTCTGTCGCCCCTCCTCGACACGCCCCCAGGCCGCCACAATTTCTCCCCGAGCGGCTCTGTTCCGATGACCCTCCTCTCCAATTCCGGCAGCACCGCAACGCCCCGTGCCTCCTCGACCTAGATCACACCTTCCCCACCTCCTGACGCACCTGCCTGTGCCTTTCATTCGACTGCGGGCGTCCCAGAACGTCGCCTTCGTCAAGCTTTGAGCGCCACCGTGTCTGGTTCTTCTCCGACGAGCCTCATAGGTAGTTTCCGACCGCCCCGCGCCTCCTCGTTCACGCTCCCTCACTTGTCTCGACCATGCGCGTCTAACCACGTCTTCGTCTTGTCTTGGGGTGAACCACAGCACCGTCCCCGAGCACAACCAGAGCCGCCTGACGCAAGGAACAACTCCGGCGAGGAATTACGACTGCCCCTGAGCGCCCCTTGTCAAGCCAGCAGTACCTTGAGCACCACCTCGTCCTCGCGAACCCGGTGAGCACCCTCTCCGTCCTCCTCGCTTCCTAGAACCACCGGAGCATCACTGCCTGGCCATGCGCTGCCGCAAGCCACCGCCAGCGTCGCCGATCCTTGGCAAGCATGCTAGCAGCCATAGGATTCAGATCCGACGCTCACGATTAGTTCACTTAGTCGCGAAGAGGTACGCTCTCTGGACCACTCGATCTGATTAGATCCAACGCACCTCGTTGCTGATCCACGCGAACCGTTTTCGGCCAATTAAAACATGACGCGTGGCCAGCTAGTGTTTAAAACAGAAATTGAAAACAGATTTGTTTGTAATTTTCAAACCCTTGTAACTTTCAAACCACACGTCCAAATTTTGCAAACTTTATATCGTTGAAATCAGGATAACAAGCCCTAGCCAACCATGCCCTTGGTTTAGCAAATAGTATCTGTTTGTTTGCTTGTTTTTGCAGATTCTTTTTTGTGCTTGTTTAGATTAGAAAAATTGTTTAAAAATGATTTTTGGATTAAAACCTTTGCAAAATGGTTTGTTGTGACCATACTAACCCTAGGAACCAACCCTTGGTGTTGAAAATGATTTTGGTAAAGTTAAGTTGGATTAATTGACTTAGCCATTTTCTAGCCAAATAAAATTATTGATTTTTATTATGAAAAATGTTTTTGTAAAGAAAACTTTGGGAAAATGTTTTGGACCAAACCTACTGACCCAAAACACCAAGTTTTGCAATAGCAACTCATTTGGTGAAAAACATAAAGTTTTGATTTGATAAAACCATTTTCCACCACATAAAATGTTGAATGGATTTTAAGATAGTTTTTGGGAAAAACCCTTTAACTAATGACTTTGCCATTTTGCTAAATGACTAATTTGGACCTTACAAAGTTTAGAAACCTAGTGGAGACCATCCTTGCAATAGAACCATCCTTTGCATACTTATGCATGACTTAGATTCCATTGCTTTGTGTGTGTGAAATTGTTTGTTTGACTTTGATTTGGAATGTTAGTTGATTTTGTGTTTGCTTGATTGACTTGTAGTGAAATTAGCAAAGTGTGAGACTAGCAAGATCAAGGAGTGAACCACCATTCCCTTCCAAAAAGGCAAGTTACACTATCATATAAAAGTCCTACTATTTTCATTACATTTAGTGGATTTTGAAAACATGCATGAAAATAATTTTATACTTATGCTATGCTAAATCCTAATAGGATTACCTAAACATTCCTTAGTGACAACAATGTAGTTGATACAAGCTTAGACATGCTATATTTTGAAAAGAGATACATGTTGAGATTTTATGAAGTTGAGAAAAGGACTTGTGTTTTTATATAATAAAACAAGGACTCAATGAACCACCCGGGTGGCCAAGGATACTTTGAGTATTGGAGAAGGTGGCAACAAAAGGAACCATGACTATGGAAATCTCTTTGTGTTGTGCTCCAAAAGAAACCACCCAGGAAACTTAGAGATTAAACATGTTTCTCGTACAGTGGCTTCCGTGTACAGCCACATGCTAAATGGGCTCTGGCTTAGTCAACTACATAGTGGAAGTCCCATGCAGTGGCATCTTCAGGTTAACTAGATTTGTGTAAGGGAGTAACCCTACATTTGTGCCTGGTAGACAAGCTAGCATTTTGTATTGGGAGGACTCCTATGGAAAGACTTTGTCACATTCTCGATCTGCCGGTACTCCATTTTGGTGAGTACTTATCCAACGGCCACTGGTGGCGTCAAGACGAGATTGTGTCATGTGGGTAAAGTGTACAACTTCTGCAGAAGATAATAAAATCTAAGTACTTAGCCGTGTCCCCGGTTATGGACAATACTGAGCAACTAAGGCCTGAAGCTATGGAAGATCTCGACACTCTAATTTCTAAAAGAAAACTTTTTAAGACTTGATGCACTTGGAGTTACCAAGGAGCTCAAGAGTTTTTAATAAAACTTGATGCACTTGGAGTTACCAAGGTGCTCAAGAGATTTTGACAAGGATTTGAACACTTGAGTTTTTATCAAGGAATTCAAGAGATTTTTTTGAAAGGAGATTTGATAAAGGACCAAAACCATTTTGAAAAGATAGGATAAAATGTTACTTTATGCAAATGAGCCTTAAACTCTACTTAGCCAAATATGCATGTATTGATAGAACCCACTTATAATCCACATAGTAGTGAAACTTGCCAATACAATTCAAATGTATTGACACTTGTGGCTGTAACTTGTAATGTTGCAGGTTTGATTGTTTTTAGTGAAGATTGATTGATTAGGATTACAAAGTCTACAACCAACATCTGCCTGTGGCACTTTGAAGATGAAGGACCCATGACTATAGTTATTCCGCTGCAATGTAATGTAATAGCCAAATGAGCTATGTATGATGTAATAAAATTTTGTTTTTCTTGGTTATAAAGTTATATTATGACCTTTGTTTCTTGATATTACATCTAAACTGTGGATGCTAGCTATTGATCCAGGGACTAGCATTGTAACACAGGGGGCTCTATCTTATTAAAGATTGGGACCCTTACAGATGGTATTAGAGCATTGTGTTGCCTGTAGGATTTGTAAACCCTAGGATTGGACAAAAACCCTTTGAAAATAGGAGTTGTATTTTGTTCCAAAAACTTATTTGCAAAATCTTGTAAACTCTTTCCTCAACCATTTTGGTTTTCAACTCTACTTCTCATCTATTTCAACTTGATGGAAAAATCTACCCCATGGCCAAAGACTACACCATGTGCAAAGGACTTCTTCAACATCTTCAACTCTAATGACTTCAACATCTTCAGCATGTTCACCAAGGACTTCCAACTTGGATATCACTAAGGACTACTAGTGAAAACCAAGAAGACATTAGATTGCCTACCAAATACATTAATATCAAGTTAGTGTATGGATCATATTGTCCTATGACGTATGATCATACTAAATTGTTATTTCAAGAAAACTTGTTGTTCCCTTCAACTCATGAGTTAAGCTCATAAGTTGTTAAGTGATTGGTTGCTTGTTAAATGTTTGACGGTTTGATTGTTTGATTGAACTTGATTGATTTGAGTTGTGTGTTAGGACTTCTTAAAAACCTATCCACCAATACTTATCCCTATCAAACCAACAGATGCCTCCCCGTCGTGCCAACCCCAACCAAAACAACAACATCACCCCTGAGATGCAACAGATGATGGCAGCTCAGACACAGTTGATGCAGCAGATGACCACATTCATACAGAATTTGAACAACAACAACAACAACAACCACAACAATCAGAATAATCCTCCAGCACTTGACATGCTCACCAAGTTTCTGAAACTTAGGCCTGCAAGGTTCTCTGGAACAACTGATCCAATGGAAGCTGATGACTGGTTACGCTCAGTAAACAAAGACTTAGTGACTGTTGGTTGCACTGATGAAGAAAAAGTAAGGTTTGCAGCATTTCTGCTTAAAGGACCAGCAGCAACATGGTGGGACAACTTTCAAATCACCACTCCCCTTGAAGGTGTGACTTGGGCTATTTTTGAAGAAGGATTCAGAACCACTCACATCTCACCTGGAGTAATGTACTTGAAGAAAAAGGAGTTTCACAATCTGAAACAACGACACCTCAGTGTGGCTGAGTATATTGAAGAATTCAACAATCTGGCACGTTATGCACCGGATGAAGTTGATACAGATGCTAAGAGAAAGGATAAATTTCTTGAAGGACTTAATGATGAGTTGAATCTGCAGCTAGCTGTTGCCTATGTCCCAACTTATCAATCACTCTGTGACAAAGCCACAATATTGGAAAACAAGATGAATCAAGTTGAGAACAGAAAGAGGAAACATAAACTCAAGAACTATTCAGGATCATCAAAGAAGAAGCATTCATACAGAAAGAGCAATGAAGATTCTGAACCACATCAGTATCACCACAACAACAATGAAAGTGAGAATAATGGAAATGATACTGGCAATGGAGATGACCTTGGTCAGAACTAACATGACACATACAGGAAAAAGGACATTAGCCAGTTGCAATGCTATAATTGTAAGGAACTTGGACACTATGCATCAGACTGTCCAGAGAAGAAAAAGAAAAAGGATGCCAGGAGAGCCAATGGAAATGACTCCAATGTGACCCAGAAAGGACATGTGAACCACATTGACCTGAATGGAAACTTTGAAGAGATAGAAGAAGTGGATGTCAGGAATTAGAAAACTTAGAAGAGTCAAATAAGGATTCCTTGTCTGATTATCGAGTTGAACTTTTAGCCAAAGGAGCCATCAATGTAACCCTAAGAGACTTTATTTTAAGGGTGGTAGTACCCTAGTTATTTTAAGCCTACTTGTAACCCCAGCCTTCCCAAATCTCGGGACGAGATTTATTTTACGGGTGGTAGCCTGTCACATCCCAAGATTTTCCAAATCTTGTAATGTGAAAAATAAATGAATAAAATAAAACTTGTTTGATTTTCAGGGCCAGAAGAAACTTTTTGAATTCAATTGGAACTTCAAACCCATTTGAATTAAATAAAATCCTAAAGGGATTTAAAAAGATAAACATTTTAAATAAAGGAAATTAAAATATTTTGGAATTAATATTTTGGATCTTTTAATAAAAGATTTGGTTTTCAAAAGAAAAGGTGGATTCATAAATAAAGATTATTTTAGAAAGCCAAATTAAAACTTGGCCAAGCTTTGGAATTAAAACATTTTGTTTTGAATAAAAATAGCAAAGGTTTATTTAAATAAATTAATAAGGATTTAATATCCAATATTGTATAAATAAAAGGTTTTACCATTTTAAATGAAACATCAAAACTTATTAAAATATTTTAAATAAGTTTTCCAAATATTTTATATTCTCAAATAAAACCTACTGAAGTGTTTTAGCTTTATTTTTTTTTCAAAATAAATATTTTAATAAAACAAATCCTAGTTGATTTAATAATGAAGGTCTATTGTATTTAATTATTAATGGACCCTAAAATAAAAAGTTATTTTGTTTTAAACAAGTTTTCCAAGTATTCTTTGTTTTCAAATAAAACCTACTGATTTGGTTTTGAAGATATTTAGATTTCAAATGGAGATTTTAATTAAATTAAAACCCATTTTATTTAATAACTAATGTCCATTTTATTTAATTATAAATGGACTCTAAAATAAAAATATTATGTTACTTTGGGATTTGAATTATGTTGTTAATCAGAACCAAATTCAATTGCAAAGTGTGGTGAATGTTTGAATTAATTTGGATGCTTGATTGTTTGTTTGAAATTTAAAACAGAAATTTGAAATGGAAAAAGACAAAACTTCAGAAAGGAAAAAAATGAAACAGACACACAGCCCAGCAACCAGGCCCAGCAGCACAACTCGCAGCCCAACTTTTTCCCTCTCAGTGAACCGTTTTTCACTCAGAAAAAGACCCACAGAGACGCTGACGAGTGGCCCCTTCCTTCTCTCTCTTTCTCGCTGGCAAGCAGGCCCCACATCCCCAGCCATCGTCTTCAACGAGACCCCGTCGCCTGCCGTTGCAGAGAGATTACTCCGGCGTTGATTACACATGAAGGAGGCTTTGATTTCTCGTAATGACCACGCCCCTTTAAACGCCAGTGACTCCTCTCCGTTTCCCCTCTGTCGCCCCTCCTCGACACGCCCCCAGGCCGCCACAATTTATCCCCGAGCGGCTCTGTTCCGATGACCCTCCTCTCCAATTCCGGCAGCACCGCAACGCCCCGTGCCTCCTCGACCTAGATCACACCTTCCCCACCTCCTGACGCACCTGCATGTGCCTTTCATTCGACTGCGGGCATCCCAGAACGTCGCCTTCGTCAAGCTTTGAGCGCCACCGTGTCTGGTTCTTCTCCGACGAGCCTCATAGGTAGTTTCCGACCGCCCCGCGCCTCCTCGTTCACGCTCCCTCACTTGTCTCGACCATGCGCGTCTAACCACGTCTTCGTCTTGTCTTGGGGTGAACCACAGCACCGTCCCCGAGCACAACCAGAGCCGCCTGACGCAAGGAACAACTCTGGCGAGGAATTACGACTGCCCCTGAGCGCCCCTTGTCAAGCCAGCAGTACCTTGAGCACCACCTCGTCCTCGCGAACCCGGTGAGCACCCTCTCCGTCCTCCTCGCTTCCTAGAACCACCGGAGCATCACTGCCTGGCCGTGCGCTGTCGCAAGCCACCGCCAGCGCCGCCGATCCTTGGCAAGCATGCTAGCAGCCGTAGGATTCAGATCCGACGCTCACGATTAGTTCACTTAGTCGCGAAGAGGTACGCTCTCTGGACCACTCGATCTGATTAGATCCAACGCACCTCGTTTCTGATCCACGCGAACCGTTTTCGGCCAATTAAAACATGACGCGTGGCCAGCTAGGGTTTAAAACAGAAATTGAAAACAAATGTGTTAGTAATTTTCAAACCCTTGTAACTTTCAAACCACACGTCCAAATTTTGCAAACTTTATATCGTTGAAATCAGGATAACAAGCCCTAGCCAACCATGCCCTTGGTTTAGCAAAGTATCTGTTTGTTTGCTTGTTTTTGCAGATTCTTTTGTGTGCTTGTTTAGATTAGAAAAATTGTTTAAAAATGATTTTTGGATTAAAACTTTTGCAAAATGGTTTGTTGTGACCATACTAACCCTAGGAACCAACCCTTGGTGTTGAAAATGATTTTGGTAAAGTTAAGTTGGATTAATTGACTTAGCCATTTTCTAGCCAAATAAAATTATTGATTTTTATTATGAAAAATGTTTTTGTAAAGAAAAGTTTGGGAAAATGTTTTGGACCAAACCTACTGACCCAAAACACAAAGTTTTGCAATAGCAACTCATTTGGTGAAAAACATAAAGTTTTGATTTGATAAAACCATTTTCCACCACATAAAATGTTGAATGGATTTTAAGATAGGTTTTGGGCAAACCCCTTTAACTAATGACTTTTCCATTTTGCTAAATGACTAATTTGGACCTTACAAAGTTTAGAAACCTAGTGGAGACCATCCTTGCAATAGAACCATCCTTTGCATACTTATGCATGACTTAGATTCCATTGCTTTGTGTGTGTGAAATTGTTTGTTTGACTTTGATTTGGAATGCTAGTTGATTTTGTGTTTGCTTGATTGACTTGTAGTGAAATTAGAAAAGTGTGAGACTAGCAAGATCAAGGAGTGAACCACCATTCCCTTCCAAAAAGGCAAGTTACACTATCATATAAAAGTCCTACTATTTTCATTACATTTAGTGGATTTTGAAAACATGCATGAAAATAATTTTATACTTATGCTATGCTAAATCCTAATAGGATTACCTAAACATTCCTTAGTGACAACAATGTAGTTGATACAAGCTTAGACATGCTATATTTTGAAAAGAGATACATGTTGAGATTTTATGAAGTTGAGAAAAGGACTTGTGTTTTTATATAATAAAACAAGGACTCAATGAACCACCCGGGTGGCCAAGGATACTTTGAGTATTGGAGAAGGTGGCAACAAAAGGAACCATGACTATGGAAATCTCTTTGTGTTGTGCTCCAAAAGAAACCACCCAGGAAACTTAGAGATTAAACATGTTTCTCGTACAGTGGCTTCCGTGTACAGCCACATGCTAAATGGGCTCTGGCTTAGTCAACTACATAGTGGAAGTCCCATGCAGTGGCATCTTCAGGTTAACTAGATTTGTGTAAGGGAGTAACCCTACATTTGTGCCTGGTAGACAAGCTAACATTTTGTATTGGGAGGACTCCTATGGAAAGACTTTGTCACATTCTCGATCTGCCGGTACTCCATTTTGGTGAGTACTTATCCAGCGGCCACTGGTGGCGTCAAGACGAGATTGTGTCATGTGGGTAAAGTGTACAACTTCTGCAGAAGATAATAAAATCTAAGTACTTAGCCGTGTCCCCGGTTATGGACAATACTGAGCAACTAAGGCCTGAATCTATGGAAGATCTCGACACTCTAATTTCTAAAAGAAAACTTTTAAAAACTTGATGCACTTGGAGTTACCAAGGAGCTCAAGAGTTTTTAATAAAACTTGATGCACTTGGAGTTACCAAGGTGCTCAAGAGATTTTGACAAGGATTTGAACACTTGAGCTTTTATCAAGGAATTCAAGAGATTTTTTTGAAAGGAGATTTGACAAAGGACCAAAACCATTTTGTAAAGATAGGATAAAATGTTGCTTTATGCAAATGAGCCTTAAACTCTACTTAGCCAAATATGCATGTATTGATAGAACCCACTTATAATCCACATAGTAGTGAAACTTGCCAATAAAATTCAAATGTATTGACCCTTGTGGCTGTAACTTGTAATGTTGCAGGTTTGATTGTTTTTAGTGAAGATTGATTGATTAGGATTACAAAGTCTACAACCAACATCTGCCTGTGGCACTTTGAAGATGAAGGACCCAGGACTATAGTTATTCCGCTGCAATGTAATGTAATAGCCAAATGAGCTATGTATGATGTAATAAAATTATGTTTTTCCTGGTTATAAAGTTATATTATGACCTTTGTTTCTTGATATTACATCTAAACTGTGGATGCTAGCTATTGATCCAGGGACTAGCATTGTAAACCCAGGGGGCTCTATCTTATTAAAGATTGGGACCCTTACATTAGACCTGAGATTGTCGCATGTACTTGAGATGTGGATTGACCTACTTTGGGGATATCAAACGCTGCACCATAACCGGGTAGTTATAAAGGTAACTTTCAGGTTTTTTCTGAAGCATGCTGCAAGGCATGGTAAATCAAGATGGGATTTGCCCCTCTCTACTTGAGAGAGATATCTCTGGGCTCCTCGAGTGATCGGATCCAGAAATTCATGGCCGTGCTATATAAGGTTAAGAGTTAACCTACTAAAGGGATTCCAAATCGCAGTATCGAGAAAGGGAGGTCAGCTTGGAGCTAGACCAAATATCGTGAGGCAAAGGGAAAGACATGTACTAAACCTTGTGATGGTTTGTCCGATATGATCTTTGTATGCGTTTAGGAGTTGGCACGTCTTGCTAGAGGCCGCTACCAACTATTGACATAATAAGTGTATGCGTGTCATGTCTATACGCATATGAACCAATAGAGTCACACACTTACGGGGCTGGAAGCCTAATGAGGATTGGATCCGAATTAGACCAGGCTCAGGCTACTAATGGGATGCTAATGTAGAAGCCCATTAGGGACACCTATATAAGAGAGGGTGGGGCGAGCTGACCAGGTTTAGACCTCAGATCATTCCCAGCCGCCACTCCTCACGCCTGTGTTGCACGCGCGGACCTAGCAGTCTGGCGTTTGATGCTTCCACCCTGTACGTGTGGATACCTCGGAGGCGCTGCATCTGTAGGGCTTGGACGAGCCGCACAAGGGGAGCTGCTCGTGGGACGAGGACAAGGAGGAGACGTGGAACGTCTGCACTGCCTCGACGCGCTTCATCAATTCCACAACTGCGCGTCTAGTGGTAATCCCGTGATCTATGACAACAGTAATCCTGGTATACGCGGTAGAATTTTTTTGATTTGCGCTAGTGTAGCCTACCCGTATCCCTTCTGTGGTATCAGAGCCGATGCTGTTCAGTTATAGGTTCGGGATGTTTGCATATGGTGATATGCAAATTGATATGAATGATGTGGTCGTTTATATGGCAGTGGTTCTGGATTGATCTATGATCTTGCTTTCCGTGATCGTGATTCTGAGGTTGTCGAACGACTTACCCTTACCGATCGGCTTCCACCATCGGGGTAGACAGTGACACATAAATCATGTTGAATCACACGAAGATCAATATGATTGGTCGAATCGGAACCTAGATCTAAAATCGATGTAACGTGATCAAAGGAGTTTGATAGAATCGGGACAGGAGTTGGTTTATGGTAAATTTGATTTGCCGATCAAAATCCTTAAATAAAATTGTGAAGATTCGATCTCTCATTTTTCACGGTCCAGAAAATTTGATGCCCCTTCGAACCCCGCAGGGGGAGACCCCCTAGACCCCCCTTAATCGTAGCCCCTTTTGTATCTCGTTAAGGTAACTAGGTGCTACGATGTCACATGATCCGGTAGAATGCGATTATATGCATAACTTGTTTTTGCAGGATGCATGTGATCAGTATGGCCCATATATGTATGTGATGCATGTATGAAATTTTGCATGACCTGCGTGTCATGAGTAGGGAAACACGGCTGGAGCCATATGTGTTGTCATTTTGTAATGGCCTGCGTGCCAACTTGTGATGATCCCAATACTATGTAATTTTGATTACTAGTTGTTAGGAGTAATAGCTTGTATTAGTTCTTGGAGGATGGCTCACATGGAACATGAAGATGGAGATATCATGGTGGACAGGTTCTATGGCGATGGAGATCACCATGAGAAAATGGGCCGTACTGTGTCACATCTATGTGAATGCTATTCTTATGTGTTTTACTACTATGCATGCTTAGATGATATAAGTAGAACAATCCCTCAGAAAGTTTAAGTTAAACCATTCCCTCCCAACCAAACCTTGCACCATCCTATGCCCTGTACAATCGTTGGTGGGCCTATGAAATTAGGGTGCCGCCGTTTTCCTTGGCTGGATGGTTTTGTATCGGATACCTACACGCATAGGTTTGGTGAGCTTGACAAGTTCATCTTAACAGTTAAGGACCTTGGGGCATAAAGGTTGGGCGCCTAGTTTTGACATAGAGATGTCACCCAACAACAAGAGTCATATGTGATATGACTAGCAAGTGTTTCTTACCAATTTACCTTGTCTTCTAATAGTGATGCTAAAGCTCACTAGTCGACTTGTTAATTGTGGATCTTGAATCACTTAGTATCAATAGAGGGATATTGATTTAAGTGGGAGTATATGCTATTAAATTGTTTAATATGTTTTACTCTTTCATGGTTACATGGCTTAGTATTTTGCATGTTTTCTGTTGTAGATCAATAGCACCGAACACTACATCACCTTTCTCTTTGCGTTCAATTCTTGACAAAGATAAACTAAATGGAACAAACTATTCGGACTGGGTCCGTAACCTGAGAATTATTCTCAGGTCTGATAAAAAGGAAACGGTTCTGGATACCCCAATCCCCGATGAACCTGCTGATAATGCATCTGCTGCCCTAAAGAACGCTTACAAGAGAGCATGTGATGATTCTCTTAAGGTTAGTTGTCTTATGCTTGCATGCATGGAACCTAAACTCCAAAAGAAGTTTGAGGATCAGGAAGCATACGATATGATCGTAGCGCTTAAGGACATGTTCCAAGATCAGGCAAGGACTGAGAGGTACAATGTTGCCAAGTCCTTGTTGAATGCAAGCTAGCAGAGGGAGCAGCTGTAGGCCCCCATGTGATCAAAATGGTTGGTTACAGTCAGACTTTGGAAAAGCTTGGTTTTCCACTAGGCCAAGAGTTGGCCACTAACTTCATTTTGGCGTCTCTTCCATCCAGCTATGGGCAGTTCATTTCGAACTACCATATGCATGGGGTGGAGAAGGGCCTTAATGAATTATGTGGGATGCTTAAAACAGCAAAAAGTGACATGAAGAAGTGTGCAGGTCATAGCCATGTGATGGTTGTGCAGAACAAGCCTAGCTTCAAGAAAAAGGGTACTTCTTGGAAGAAGAAGGGCAAGGCTAAGGATACGATCCCTAAGTCTGCACCAAAGCAAAAGGCTGGACCTGTAGAAGACACTGAGTGGTTCTTTTGTCATGAACATGGCCACTGGAAGAGAAACTGCAGCAAGTACCAGGCTTCTTTGAAGAAGAGTGGAAGTAAGAGTACTTCCAACTCAGGTACGCTTGTTGTAAATGTTGTGGACATTCTTCTCGCTGATTCCTATGTTAACTCTTGGGTATTTGATACCGGATTGGTTGCTCATATTTGCAATTCGATGCAGGGGCTAATAAGGACTAGAGAAGTGCAGAAAGGCGAAGTGGATTTTCGCGTCGGAAATAAAGCAAGGGTTGCTGCATTGTTTGTCGGCGTCATGCAACTTCATATTCCGTCAGGATTTATTATGGAGTTGAATAATTGTTATTACATTCCTAGTATGGGTCGAAACATTTTATCACCTTCATTTTGATGAGGGATGGTTATTCATTCGCGAGTGCAAACAATGGTTGTGTAATCTCTAAGAATGATATGTTTATGGCTAATGCTCCCACTGTGAATGGGTTATTTATTTTAAATCTTGATGATGCATCTGTTTACAATGTTAGTGCTAAAAGGCTTCGGCCTAATGATTTGAGTCCTACCTATTTATGGCATTGTCGTTTGCGGCATATAAGTGAAAAGCGCATGAAGAAGATCCATGGTGATGGTCTTCTAACTTTGTTTGATTTTGAATCATACGAGACATTTCAGGCTTGTTTACTTGGAAAGATGACCAAGTCACCTTTTTCGGGTTTACCCGACAGAGCGACAGACTTGTTGGAACTCATACATACTGATGTATGTGGTCCAATGAGCACGACGGCCAGAGGAGGATATCACTACTTCATTACTTTCACTGATGATTTCAGTAGATATGGTTATGTCTACTTGATGAGGCATAAGTCTGAAACTTTTGAAAAGTTCAAGGAGTTCCAGAGTGAAGTAGAGAATCAATGTGGCAAGAAAATAAAGGCCTTGCAATCTGATCATGGAGGTGAATATTTGAGTCACGAATTTAGCGATCATCTTAAGAGTTGCGGAATTGTTCCACAACTTACGCCGCCCGGAACGCCTCAAAGAAACGGGGTCTCCGAACGGCGTAATCGAACTTTGTTGGACATGGTTCGATCTATGATGAGCCAGTCGGATTTACCATTATCATTTTGGGGTTACGCTCTAGAAACGACAGCTTTCACACTTAATAGGGTACCATCTAAATCCGTAGTTAAGACACCATATGAGATGTGGACTGGAAAGAATCCCAGTTTGTCTTTTCTAAAGATTTGGGGTTGTGATGCATTTGTCAAGCGACTTCAGTCGGACAAGCTAACACCCAAATTGGATAAGTGCATTTTCGTGGGATATCCGAGGGAAACCTTAGGGTATTACTTCTACAACCAAGAGGAGGGGAAAGTGTTTGTCACTCTTAGCGGTGTATTCCTAGAGAAAGAGTTTCTCACAAAGGGAACAAGTGGAATGTCAGTTCGACTTGAAGAAGTTCAAGATGAGCCAGTTGGGGATGCTTCTACGAGTGATGCTATTGTAGCAGAACAAGTTGAGGAACCCGTGGCAACAGAAGCACCACAACCACGAAGGTCGGCGAGGCTCCGCGAAGCGGGGGAATTATTATTGTTAGACAATGATGATCCTGTGACCTATGCAGAAGCAATGGTGGACCCAAACTCTGAGAAATGGCTAATCGCCATGAGATCCGAGATAGAGTCCATGGGGGACAATCAAGTTTGGAACTTGGTTGACCTGCCTGATGGTTTTAAAGCCATCGAGTGCAAATGGATCTATAAGAAGAAGATTGATATGGATGGAAATGTTCACATCCATAAAGCTCGACTTTATGCAAAAGGTTTTTGACAAGTTCAAGGAGTTGACTACAACGAGACTTTCTCTCCCGTGGCGATGCTTAAATCTATACGGATAATTCTAGCCATTGCTGCACATTTCGACTATGAAATATGGCATATGGATGTCAAGACGGCTTTCCTAGATGGAATCCTAACTGAGGACGTGTATATGATGCAGCCCGAAGGTTTTGTCGATCCAAACAATGCTGGAAAGGTATGCAAACTTCTGAAGTCCATTTATGGGCTGAAGCAAGCATCTCGGAGTTGGAATATTCGATTTGATGAAGTTGTAAAGGAGTTTGGCTTCATCAAAAACTAACAAGAACCTTGTGTTTACAAGAAGGAAAGTGGGAGAGCGCTGGTATTTCTAATATTATATGTAGATGACATATTGCTGATTGAAAATGACATTCCTATGCTCGAGTCTGTTAAGACCTCATTGAAAAATAATTTTTCGATGAAGGACTTGGGAGAAGCGGCATATATTCTGGGCATCAAGATCTATAGAGATAGATCAAGGAGGCTAATTGGATTAAGCCAGAGTACATACATTGACAAAGTATTGAAACGGTTCAGCATGGAAGAGGCTAAGAAGGGGTTCTTGCCCATGTCTCATGGCATAAAACTCAGCAAGACTCAGTGTCCTTCGACTACTGATGACCGTGAGCACATGAGTAGGGTTCCATATGCTTCGGCTATTGGATCCATCATGTATGCAATGATATGTACTCGCCCAGATGTTTCCTATGCTATAAGTGTTACGAGTAGATACCAGGCTGATCCAGGTGAAGGTCACTGGACAGCGGTAAAGAACATCCTTAAGTACTTGAAAAGGACTAAGGATGTGTTCCTAGTTTATGGAGGTGAGGATGAACTCAGTGTAAAGGGTTACACAGATGCGAGTTACCTTAACGACTCAGATGATTCAAAATCGCAATTAGGTTATGTGTTTGTCATGAATGGTGGTGATGTGAGCTGGAAAAGTTCCAAGCAAGATACGGTGACCTCCTCTTCAACAGAAGCTGAATATATTGTTGCCTCAGAGGCCGTAAAGGAAGCTGTTTGGATTAGGAATTTCCTGATCGCTCTCGGTGTGGTTCAGGGCGCGTCCAATCCCTTGGATGTTTATTGTGACAACAATGGTGATATTGCACAAGCCAAGGAACCTAGACAACACCAGAAGAACAAACATATTCGCATGCGTTACCATCAGATTCGAGAGTTCGTTGAGGATGGTAGTGTCATGATGTGCAAAATACATACGGACTCAAATGTTGCTGATCCCTTGACTAAGCCTCTCCCGCAGCCCGTGCATGAAGCGCACACAAGAGCAATTGGTATTAGATACATTTTAGATTGACTCTAGGGCAAGTGGGAGACTGAAGGAAATATGCCCTAGAGGCAATCATAGAGATAATTATATTTCATATGTATCCATGAGTTATTGTAATGTTCCTTGAATATCCATATTAGGAAACTTGTATTGATTGGCAATTATGTGAATTGTTTGTGAAACTCTTTACTTGTATGGTTATTTAAGAGTTGTCCCTAGTCGGAGTTCATGTGAGGACACACGTGAATATTAGACTAGCACATTGATTGGTTGATGACTATGTTTCGCAAGTCATAGACATGGATATGTCAAACCAATGATGTGGACACATGTTATGAACATGGGGTTGGACTGACCCAACCTGAGACTGGCAATTAGTTGCAGCTCTCTCTCTACACATCGTGTACGTTTTGTCCTTAGACCTGAGATTGTCGCATGTACTTGAGATGTGGATCGACCTACTTTGGGGCTATCAAATGCTGCACCGTAACTAGGTAGTTATAAAGGTAGCTTTCGGGTTTGTCCTGAAGCATGCTGCATGGCATGGTTAATCAAGATGGGATTTTTCCCTCTCTACTTGAGAGAGATATCTCTGGGCCCCTCGAGTGATCGGATCCAGAAATGCATTGCCGTGCTATATAAGGTTAAGTGTTAACCTAGTAAAGGGATTCCGAATCGCAGTATCGAGAAAGGGAGGTCAGCTTGGATCTAGACTAAATATCGTGAGGCAAAGGGAAAGACATGTACTAAACCTTGTGATGGTTCGTCCGATATGATCTTTGTATGCGTTTAGGAGTTGGCACGTCTTGCTAGAGGCCGCTACCAACTATTGACAGAATAAGTGTATTCGTGTCATGTCTATACGCATATGACCCTATAGGGTCACACACTTAAGGGGCTGGAAGCCTAATGAGGATTGGATCCGAATTAGACCAGGCTCAGGCTACTAATGGGATGCTAATGTAGAAGCCCATTAGGTACGCCTATATAAGAGAGGGTGGGGCGAGCTGACCAGGGTTAGACCTCTGATCATTCCCAGCCGCCACTCTTCACGCCTGTCTTGCACGCGCGGACCTAGCAGTCCAGCATCTGACGCTTACACCCTGTACGTGTGGATACCTCGGAGGCGCTGCATCTGTAGCGCTTGGACGAGCCGTGCAAGGGGAGCTGCTCGTGGGACGAGGACAAGGAGGAGACGTGGAACGTCTGTACTGCCTCGACGCGCTTCATCAATTATGCAACTGCGCATCTAGTGGTAATCCTATGATCTATGACAACAGTAATCCTGGTATACGCGGTAGAATTTTTTTGATTTGCGCTAGTGTAGCCTACCCGTATCCCTTCATGGAAAATGTTAGTTGAGACTCGTGGATCAAGAGTGGGATTTGTCCATCCAGATGATGGATAGGTATACTCGGGGCCCACTTGGTGATATCACATTGACATATCTTGCAAGCAAGTGATTTGGTCACAAGAATGTCATATCATAGGAACGAGAAAAAGAGTACTTGTCAGGAGCGAGATTAAACAAGGTATGGTTGATACCAAATGATCAGATCTCGGACAAGTAATATATCGCAAGACAAAAGGAATTTGATTACAGCGAAATAGGTTCAGACGATCATCTGATCTTCGTGGAACTAGTGGGAGTCATTATGGATCTCCAGGTCCCGCTAATGATTATTGATCAGAGAAAGTCTCGATCATGTATACATAGTTCTCAAACCCGTAGGGAGACACACTTAAGGTAAACCGATGCATTTGAGCGGATAGGGAACACAGCGGAAGTAAATGGACATCGCAGAAACTTGTTCTGCCGAATCTGCCGAAATAGTTTCGGGGTATCGAAACAAAGTAAGGGATCAAAATGTTAATGTGTTCATTAAATGAAGTGCTCATTAAATGAATTACTCATTAAATTAAGTGTTCATTAAATTGACTTGCATTAAAACAAGGGAATTAAAGTGCTTTAATGGAAAGACCTTTGGTTTTTGAGTGGATATTTAATGGGAGAAAGTGGAGTGGAGAATTATGTGAGTGGAGGGAGCACTCATATGAATGAGATGAGGGGAGGGGGCACCCCTTTGGCGCCGTCCAAGGGAGGGGGATGCCCTCCTCTCCCCTATAAAAGGAGGTAGCCTCCTCCTCTCCACACACTATCACATAAGTTCTTCTCATATGCCCTTTGGTTGGCATCTTCTCCCCCTTGCTTGCCTTGCCCATTGCCACTAGAAAAGGTGCTCGGAGAAGCCATGCTCTAAACTTCCCCTCCACCACCACTACCATAGCGTAGCGCTATTGGAGTTCCCGAGGATCCGCTACTTCCGTTGCCGGCTGGAGCGAGGGTTCGGGAGCCGTCGGCACACCGTACGTGTGACCGATTATGGAGGTGATGCCCGTTTGTGGCGCTGATCGTCTGCATGTCCTCGAGGATGGTTGTGTAAATCTACATCAACCACGTTTGTTTGTGGGAACGTTTTCCCACTTACGGTCTATGAGGGTGAGTCCATCTGTAACCGTTATAAGTATCACCTAGATTTGATCTTGGAAGTTGCAACCATAGGAATTTTTTGTTTTCTATGCAACAAACCCCATCACTTCTAGCGCTGTTGTAACGGCTAAGGGGGGGCGCCGGCAAAGCACGACTGTGGTAGCCCTCGTGGAAGATAACGGGGGTGCCATGGAGGGCACAACGGAGGGCAAGGAGGCGGCCCGGAGCCTGCATTGCTCCCACCTCCGTCTCCCCCGCCGGTCGTGATCAAGATCGAGGATGACCCCAAGCCCGTCTGGTTCATCGATTTTGTCCTCATCCTCCGGGGCGAGGACTGGTCCACGAGGGCGATGCTCCCTCGCCGCTTCGCCCTCAGAGCCTAGGACGACATCAAGGAGAGCTTGCGGATGAGGCATTCCAGCGATGGCGATGGCTAGAGTGTGTCAGTCGAGGTCAGATGTACCTCACCTCCGACTGGGAGTGCTTCATCCGTGACCACAACGTTGGGCGTGGCTCTATGCTGCGGCACCGCTATGTCAGCGGGAGAGAATTCTTCATGCTAGTGTATGACCCCCTGACGTTCCGCGTCGACTACCCGCGCCACCTTTGGACGATCTAGGCAGGGCTCCTGTCATGGATATAGTCACGCTGCTGGTGATTCCACAAGTATTTTACAGGCGTGGATGTATCATGGTATCTTTTAGCATTTTTCCTCAGGGGTGTGACTGTAATGAACATCTTTATCAAACTTTTGTGCTAGTTTTCTTCTTTCCTGTGTACTTTGTCAAGATGGGTTATGAGGGACCAACCCCTGAGTGAGGCCGTATCAGGCGTTTAGTTAGGAAGGGCTATCGAGCGTCGCCACTCGGTTGGCACGAGCGACGTGCCTCGTGAGTCCCCTTGTGCATGCTCTCTTCGGGTTGTGCCTTTGGTAGTACTAGGGAAGCATTCTTCGCTAAGGAGGAAGAGAGGGCGCCTTGTGCGGGGGAGCGTTGATGACTCTGAATCCAGTCCCTACCGTGGGTACT
This sequence comes from Avena atlantica, assembly GCA_910589765.1. Classification (NCBI taxonomy): domain Eukaryota; kingdom Viridiplantae; phylum Streptophyta; class Magnoliopsida; order Poales; family Poaceae; genus Avena; species Avena atlantica. Next base: position 84,391,801 of record OU342733.1, read on the forward strand.
TTCACCAGGTTGATTGTCTCTATGGCCTAGTGTGAAGAGGGTCTCTATGAAAAGTCATAACGTCGTCCCTCTGTCCTATGGGTGCGCTTATCCGCTGGGATCATGCACGGATGTCCCTCTTGTGAGCCTTTTGGAGGGACACGCCGTTAGCCCCTGTGACGAAGGTGCCTGGGAGGTTAAACCTCCTCGTTCACTCCTGAGCCTTTAGATTTATCTACCGGTGTGTGCGGGCCTCGACTACTGAGAGGTATTACCCTCGTGTGCTCTTCCCTCTTGCCCCTCGAGGGGGGTGCCCGTCCAGTAGGTCTTTCGAGAGTGGAACTGTAGGCCTTGGATGAATCTTGGACGCTAGTGAGGAGTGACTTCGCGAGTCGCCCAATAATCCTTTTGGGGAGAGAACCATGAGGTAAATATTTGTCCCGTAGGATCCTTGAGGAGGAGACCACATGCTTAGCTAGAACTTAGGTTGTTGGAGGGGGGTCCCTCATGAATTGCCACGTAAGCCTCTCGACGAGAAGGTCTTATGGAAAATGCTTATCATGTTGGATCCTCGAGGAGGAGATCATTGGTCTAGCAAGGATTTATGCCGCTGGAGGGGGGTTCCCTCACGAGCCGCCCCATAGACCTCTCGGGGATAAGGACGTAGGGAAATTGCTTATCCTGTTGGCTCCTCGAGGAGGAGATTATAGGTCTAGCAAGGATTGGGCCGCTGGAGGGGGTGCCCTCGTGAGACGCCTCATATGACTCTTGAGGAGAGAAGGACATAAGGAAAATTCTTATCCTATTGGATCCTCAAGGAGGATACTATAGGTCTATAAAGGATTGGGCCGTTGGACGGGGAGTGCCCTCACGAGCCGCCCTGTAAGCCTCTCGAGGAGAAGGCCATAGGGAAAAACATGCACCGCCTAAATTCTGTATATGTGTCGCTCAAGGGTTTCAAACACCAAGAACCATGGTGAGGTGACTTATCGCTGGAGCTAGTCCGCAAGTTCAGAGCTCGACACTTTAGGCCTTGGCATTGACAGGGAGTACTCAGCTATAGACACCGTTCCTAGCCCCCGCTCGCGTGACATATGTAGGAGAACTTCGACAATGCACGGTCAAAACATTTTCCTAGAAAAGGGGCAAATAGCAGAGTTGGAACAAGGTGCAAGATCCAAAAAACCACCAAGGAGGTTCTAGCTTATTATAGTGTTGCCGTGGTCTACACGGGATCTTATAAGAGATAAGGCTACATAGGATGGGAGTTTGAGAGTCACCTTCAAAAGATGGGCGGCCAGACATATCGCTCGGAGAGGTTTATCCACCTTCTTGACGTCTAGGGATGCTCCTAGGACGGTGGCCTTTAAGCGCTGTCGGGGAGGTGGTTAATGTTGTATGCGCGCTGGCTGCAATCCAAAGGGAAGTCAGGAGCCCCCGGGTCAGCGCCACCCTCGTGAGCCACTCCAGCGCTGGCGAGAGTGAGATGGGACGGTCCGGGCCTCCTCCCATGATCACGGATGCCAGAAGCGACCTGGTGCTAACAAAAAGTGTACAAGGCAGCGGCCGCCCTCTTCGCCATGGCATTCTCTGTTGGAGATATGCCCTAGAGGCAATAATAAATGTAGTTATTATTATATCTTTGTGTTTATGATAAATGTTTACATTCATGCTATAATAGTATTAAATAGAAACATTAATACTTGTCTGATTTGTAAACTAAATTAGAGTCCCTAGTAAAGCCTCTTTAATAATACTAGCTTGTTGGTTAATAGATGATCGTGGTTTCTCGATCATGAACATTGAGATGTTATTAACAAAGAGATCATATCATTAGGAGAATGGTATGATGGACATACTCCTATAGATAAGCATAGCATAAAGATCAGGTCATTTTAATAGTTCAATTGCTATAAGCTTTCTGATACATAGTAACCTAATTCCTTCGACCATGAGATCATGCTAATCACCATCACCGGAAGGATGCTTGGATGACATCAAACACCACACCATAACTGGGTGGCTATAAAGGTGGCATTGAGTGTTCGGAAAGTATGGGTTGAGGCACATGGATCAAGAGTGGGATTTGTTCATCCATATGACGGATAGATATACTCTGGGCCTTCTCGGTGGAATGTCATCCAATTAGCTTGCAAGCATGTGACTATCTCACAAGGGATCACATACCACAGGAACGAGAAAAGAGTACTTATCGATAACAAGGTTGAACTAGGTATGCAGAGATACCGACGATCAAAACCTCGGATAAGTAAATTATCATGAGACAAAGGGAAATTGGCATCGTATGTAAGTGGTTCATTCAATCGCAAAGTAATCGTAAAAATATGTGGGAGCCATATGAATTTCCAGATTCCTCTATTGGTTATTGATCGGAGAAGTGTCTCGATCATGTCCGCATAATTCACGAACCGTAGGGAGACACACTTAAGGATATGTTGTTGTGTAGTTATGGAATGATTAGTAAGAGACCGAATATTGTTCGGAGTCTCGGATGGGATCCGGGATATCACGATGAGATCCGGAATGGTCCGGAGAATAAGATTCATGTAAGGAAAGTCCTGTTTCGGAGTTCGGAAATGATTCCGGTGTTTTCACCAGGAATGTTCTAGAAGGGTCTGGAAGGTCCGGCACTCCGGAGGGGAAGGGTACATGGATGTGTCATGACAATGTGTAATGGTTGCATCATATACTAGGTCACTTGACTGGGCAATATGAAGAGAGAAATCAAATCCAAGTTTGAAAGTCAAACGCCAATTTGAAAAGTCAAATCCGAAGTTTGCTTAATGGAGGGAGAGTAGGAAACCTACCTAGGGTAGGAGTCCCACTCCCTCCACCCGCTCGCCATGAGGAGGAGTTGGAGGAGGAATCCCTCCTCCCAAACTGCCTCCCCCCACCTATATAAGGAGGGGTAGGGCGCGCCCCTACCCCTCACACACCTCAAACCCTAGATCCAAGTCGCCGGCGCCACCACCTCCAAGTGCTGCCGCAGCCGCCGCCTAGGGATCCTCCAAGTCGCCGACTAGGGTTTTCCCAAACCCTAGCCACCGGCCAAGCCACCTCCCCTTGGTGCCTCTAAACCTTAGATCGCCAAGGCCCTCTCTTACTCCACCATACTCGCTCCGTCTTAGGCGAAGCCCTGCGAGATCTCCCCTCTACTTCCGACACCACGCCGTCGTGCTACCGGAATCACGAGGAGAGTTCTACAACCTCTGCTGCCTGCTGGAACAAGGGAGAGGAAGGTCTTCATCGAGTACCGAACGTGGGACCGACTACGGAAGCTCTGCCGGAACGCAGCGCCGGAAGGATCGTCTACGCGATCTTGAGATCGTCAAGAGTACGACTACATCACCCACGAGAATCTGCTTTCGTTAACCGCTTTGGAATCTTCTTCTATCGACTCGTTGCTACAATCTAGTAGATAGATCTTGGCTTGTTTGTGTGCATGCGGTAGAAATTTTTTGTTTTCCATGCTACGAACCCCTACATTCTCTTGTGCCATCATTTGCTTCTTCCTCGCGGTACCCCCGATGTAGTCAAGGGCATCCACGTCCTACGGGTAGGCGATGGCCGCGGTCTTGTAGGCGTCCTCAAGGGAGCGTAGAGCCTCCTTCTCATTGTAGCGGACGGTGATGACCTCACCATTTCCTCCCGGCATCTTGACTATGTTGTATGCGTGATGGGTGGCCTCCATGAACTTGGACAGAGGATGGTCGCCCAGGATGACGTTGTAGGGAGGTCAATGTGCGCCACATCGAAGTCGATGGGCTCGGTTCTGTAGTTGTTGCGAGACCAGAACGTGATGGTGAGGCGTACCCGCCTGATGGGTATGGTGGTGCCATTGGTCATTCTGGATAACGGCATGGTTGGCTTCGGTCGGTCATATGGCACCTATAGCTCAGCGAACGTTTCTATGAAAATCATGTTCATGTCGGCACCACCGTTGATAAGTGTTTTGGCAACTGCGATGTTGATGGTGGGGGTGCAAATCATGGGTAGGGTTCCCACGACCCTGGTGGAGGTTGGGTGTCACATCCCAAAATTTTCCAAATTTTGAAATGTGACAAATAAATAAACAAAATAAACAATTGTTGAAATTTAGGGTGAGAAGAAACTTTTTGATTCCAAATGGAAACATCAAAACCTATTTTGATCAAATAAAATCCTAAAAGGATTTAAAAAGATAAACAATTAATAAAGAAAGTTATAATAGTTGGAATCACTATTTTTTATCTTTAAATAAAAAGATATGGTTTTTATAAAGCAAAGGTAGAAATATAAATAAGGATTATTTTATAGAGCTAAATTCAATCTTGGCCAAGCTTTTGAAATAAAATATTTCTATTTGATAAAAAGAGTAAAGGTTTATTTAAATAAAATAATGAGGATTTATTAATATCCATTTTTTTATTAAAGTAAAGGCTTTTCCATTTTAAATAAACACTAAAACTTGTTAATTTATTTTAAATAAGATTTCCAAGTGTTTTAGTTTTTCAAATGAAACCTACTGAAAGGATTTTGATATTATTTAGATTTCAAAAAGAGTTTTAAAATAAATTAAAACCTATTTGAATTAAAGACTATGGTCTATTTATTTAATTATTAATAGATCCTAAATGAATAAAAGAATTATTTTATTTTGGACTTTGAAATATGTTGTTAAACAGAATTAAAATTCACCCAAAGTTGGTGGTGATTTGAATTCAAATGGAGATTGAAAAATATTAATAAATCTTATTTAATTAATACTAGGGCCAATTAAAATGATTAAAAGACCCTAAAAAGAATAAGATATTTATTCTAAAAATGATTTCAGAATGTATTATTAATCAGTATTAAAATCTAATCAAGGTTTGAGAGAAGTTTGAATTCAAATGGAGGTTTAAATTGATTAATCAAAATCAAAACAGAATAATAGGAATAGAAAAAGAAAAAGAAAACAGTACAAAAAAAATATGATCTAGCCAGCCTAGCCCACTAAGCCCATCAGCAGCCCAGCTGCTCGCCCCCGCGGTGAAACGTTATACACTCAGAATAGAACCCGCAAGGTCACTGAGCAGTGGACCCCACGCCCCTCTCTCTCACTCACTGACAAAGATGTCCCACCTGTCAGCTTTCTCTCCTACCCTGCGACGACCCCTTCTTCCCCCAATGCCGCTGCCGTTGCTGCACTAATTCCTCTGCTTAAATCCGCCTTAATGCCACGTTATTTCCTCGCCGTGACCACGCAGTATTAATCGCCAGGCTCTCCTCTCCCTTTTCCCCCAAACATCACCCCACTGGCGCCCCCAGGCTGTCCTAATTCACCCGCACACCGTCACTGTCTCCGACGTCCTCCGGCGGCAATTCAGGCCAGTCGCCGTCGCCCCCCGCTCTCTCGACCACGCAAGAATCATCTCCATCACTCCCTGAACCTCCCAGTGGCCTCAGCTCGGCCGCACTCGCCCCAGAGCATCGGCAAGGACGATCACTGCCCGCCGTCGTCGTCTGCTACCTCTCCGGCGAAACCTCCTGGTAATTCCTGGTCGCCCCATTCCCTCTGGCTGATACTCCCGTACTCGCCTCTCTCTCGCGAACATAATGGCATTGCTAGTTTGGTTTGGCATGAACCATAGACCTGCCTCCGACGACAAACAGACGAGCACATCGCCAGGCATCTCTCCGGCGAGTAATCACCGTCACCACCGTGCGCCCCTCGACGAACTACCACCACCTTGAGCATCCCCACGCCACGGCAAACCCGGTGAGCATCTCCTTTCACTCTCTCGCTTCCTGTAGCATCGACACCACCACCGTCTGACCGCACCACCGCCACCTGCCACCGCCAGCGCCTCCACTCGTTGGCAAGCATGTTGAGCGCCATCCGATCTCGATCTAGTGTCTAGGAAAGAAACTAACCCGAAGGGGTCAGTAGAAATTTCCTAAGTTAAGATTCCTACTACTATCATGCTTAGCTTAGATAGTAGAAAACAAGGGTGGAATATATATTCATACTATGGAATATTTCTAAGTCAAGGGCTTATGTTTTGTTTAATAAAACAACTAAGTGAATGAATCACCTGGGTGGAATGGAAGGAATGGTTTGTGTTGAGTGGTTCACAAGGCCCATTTCTATGGTTTACCTTGTGTATCTCACTTGTGGATGGCCACCCAGGAACAAAGAGATTTGAGATGTCAAATGTTGAGAAGCTTCAAGTACCGCCACTTGGCATTATGGGCTCTGCCTGGATCATATAGGTTGCAATAACTTAGCCAAATGGACAGTTGGTGGTAGGGGTTTGATAGGTTGGAGCGCGTCCATTCTGGTCTAAGGGAAGGCTTCTTAAAGATGTTGTCTTGGGAAACCAAGTCTTGTGGGGAAAGTGCACCACCTCTGCAGAGTGTAAAAATCTAAGTACTTAGCCATGTCCCTGGCAAAGGACAATTTGAGCATCAAGACATGGAAGCTATCAAGAATCTCCTCATCCAAATTTCTAAGTTAAAAACTTGTGGTTTAACAAGGGTTGAAGGATCACCAATTTCTATTGGGAGATGCCTTGGGTGATTTTGTCAAGCAAAAACTTAGTGTTTTCAAATGATAAGGAAAATCTATTTTGAGCAATGCAAGCCTAAGCTCCACTTAGCCAAATGCATATAGATGATAGACTCCACTATACTACCATAGTATCACTTGCCAATACAATTCAAATGTATTGACCCTTCTGGCTGTAACTTATTATGTTGCAGGTTTGTTTGATGTTAGTGAAGTTTATTGATTAGGATTACAAGTCTACAACCAACATGTCTGCCTATGGCACTTTGAAGATGAAGGACCCCATGCTATTGTTATATTCTACTGCATTGTAATGAGATAGCCAAATGAGCTATGTAAGATGTAATAAATTGTTTTATTCCTGGTTATAAAGTTGTATTATGACCTTTGTTTCTTGATATTACATCTTAACTGTGGATGCTAGCTATTGATCCAGGGACTAGCATTATAAACACAGGGATATCTACCTTATTAAAGGTTGGGAACCTTACAGATGGTATCAGAGCATTGTGTTGCCTGTAGGATTGTAACCCTAGGATTGGACAAATACCCCTTAGAAAAATAGGAGCTATATTTGTTCCAAAACTTATTTACAAACAATCTTGTAAACTCTTTCCTCAACCATTTTGGTTTTGATTCTACATCTCTTCTATTTCAAACTTGATGGACAAAGCCTACCCCATGGCCAAAGACTTCACCATGAGCAAAGGACTTCATCAACTCTAATGACTTCAACATCTTCAAGCGATTTCAACCTTATTATCAACAAGGACTTCAACCTTAGATATCACTAAGGACTACAAGAGAGACAAGAAATGTTACTCAAGACTTGAAGACTAAGGAAACACAACTTAGAAGGAACCATCATCACCTTGAAGTTTTGAGACCAAGATGCAAGAAATTCTCTAAGGATACAAACATCTTGTTCAAGAAGAATCAACTAAGAAGGATGGAAAGATCTCAAGTGAACCATATAGATGGACCACCATATTAAGTATAGATCAAACACACCAACTTATGTGGTGTAACAAAAATATTTTATTGCCTAAAAATATGCTTGAAACTTGTTGTTTGAGTGGAATGCTTGTTTGTGATTGCTTGCACTTTGCTTGTGTGAATTGTGATGTGTGTGATTAGAATTATTCTCTTAGAAATATTTTGCCTATCCTAATCCCAATCCAACCCAAACAGATGACTTCTCCAAGGAACTCCAACATCAAGGATGGTGACAACAACAACAACCAAGAGATCAACATGAGGGAACTCATAGTAACCCAAACCCAGTTGAACCAAGTGACAGCTCAATTTTTAGCCAACACCAGTAAGGTAGATCCAACCATGCAAAGGTTTTTGGAAACCCAAACCCAATTTTTGCATAAGGTGACAGATCAAATGATCAACATGGGAGACAACTCTTCTCAAGGAGTTTGTGACAATAAGGATGTCAAGGATGATATTATAGAAGGAACACAAGCTTGTAATATTTGTGGAGACAAGGATCACACTTCCAAAGAGCATGAAGATTAATGCCCCAATTGTGAAACATCCAACTGATCAATGCCCCACATCCCAAGATACTTGTTACCTATGTGAAGGAAATAATCATGTCCCTATCCAATGCCCCATCTATTCCATAGTTCAACAAAGGAAACAAGGTGGAGTGCAACAACAGTTTGTAAACCCTCATGAAGGAACAACTTCTACCAAGAAGGATGAAGGCAAAGTCAAAACTATGCATCATAAGGCCAAATCTAAAGTGACCACAAAGTGTTGCTACTCTTGTGGAGAAGAAGGTCATATCTCTAGTAACTGTCCCAAGAAGAGAGAAAGATTTCCCACCTATGTGGTGAAGTATGAAGAGCATGAACTATAAGAACTCCTAGCTTTGGAGAGACCCAAAAATAAGAAGAAGGACATAAGCCAGTTGCAATGTTACAATTGCAAAGAAATGGGACACTATGCCAGTGACTGCCCAGAAAAGAAGAAGAACCAAGGAAACAAACAAGAGGCAATGATACTAAAGGAAAAGAAAGATATCAGCCAAGTGATGTGTTTCAAATGCAAAGAGCTAGGCCATTATGCAGACAAGTGTCCAGAGAAGCTCCATCAAAACCCCAAGCAAGTCAAGAAGTAATCTAGTTGGAAAATTTTAAGGGTGGTAGTACCCTAGTTGCTTCGAGCCAACTTGTAACCCCTAGCCTCCCCAAATCTCGGGACGAGATTTATTTTAAGGGTGTTAGCCTGTCACATCCCAAATTTTTCCAAATTTTGAAATGTGAAAAATAAATAAACAAAATAAACAATTGTTGAAATTTAGGGTGAGAAGAAACTTTTTGATTCCAAATGGAAACATCAAAACCTATTTTGATCAAATAAAATCCTAAAAGGATTTAAAAATATAAACAATTAATAAAGAAAGTTATAATAGTTGGAATCACTATTTTTGATCTTTAAATAAAAAGATATGGTTTTTATAAAGCAAAGGTAGAAATATAAATAAGGATTATTTTATAGAGCTAAATTCAATCTTGGCCAAGCTTTTGAAATAAAATATTTCTATTTGATAAAAAGAGTAAAGGTTTATTTAAATAAAATAATGAGGATTTATTAATATCCATTTTTTTATTAAAGTAAAGGCTTTTCCATTTTAAATAAACACTAAAACTTGTTAATTTATTTTAAATAAGATTTCCAAGTGTTTTAGTTTTTCAAATGAAACCTACTGAAAGGATTTTGATATTATTTAGATTTCAAAAAGAGATTTAAAATAAATTAAAACCTATTTGAATTAAAGACTATGGTCTATTTATTTAATTATTAATAGATCCTAAATGAATAAAATAATTACTTTATTTTGGACTTTGAAATATGTTGTTAAACAGAATTAAAATTCACCCAAAGTTGGTGGTGATTTGAATTCAAATGGAGATTGAATAATATTAATAAATCTTATTTAATTAATACTAGGGCCAATTTTAAATGATTAAAAGACCCTAAAAAGAATAAGATATTTATTCTAAAAATGATTTCAGAATGTATTATTAATCAGTATTAAAATCTACTCAAGGTTTGAGAGAAGTTTGAATTCAAATGGAGGTTTAAATTGATTAATCAAAATCAAAACAGAATAATAGGAATAGAAAAAGAAAATCAAAACAGAATAATTGGAATAGAAAAAGAAAAACAAAACAGTACAAAAAATGATCTAGCCAGCCCAGCCCACTAAGCCCATCAGCAGCCCACCTGCTCGCCCCCGCAGTGAAAAGTTATACACTCAGAATAGAACCCGCAAGGTCACTGAGTAGTGGACCCCACGCCCCTCTCTCTCACTCACTAACAACGATGTCCCACCTGTCAGCTTTCTCTCCTACCCCGTTGTTGCACTAATTCCTCTGCTTAAATCCGCCTTAATGCCACGTTATTTCCTCGCCGTGACCACGCAGTATTAATCGCCAGGCTCTCCTCTCCCTTTTCCCCCAAACATCACCCCACCGGAGCCCCCAGGCTGTCCTAATTCACCCGCACACCATCACTGTCTCCGACGTCCTCCGGCGGCAATTCAGGCCAGTCGCCCCCCGCTCTCTCGACCATGCAAGAATCATCTCCATCACTCCCTGAACCTCCCAGTGGCCTCAGCTCGGCCGCGCTCGCCCCAGAGCGTCGGCAAGGACGATCACTGCCCGCCGCCGTCGTCTGCTACCTCTCTGGCGAAACCTCCTGGTAATTCCTGGCCGCCCCATTCCCTCTGGCTGATACTCCCGTACTCGCCTCTCTCTCGTGAACATAATGGCATTGCTAGTTTGGTTTGGCATGAACCATAGACCTGCCTCTAACGACGAACAGACGAGCACATCGCCAGGCATCTCTCCGGCGAGCAATCACCATCACCACCGTGCGCCCCTCGACGAACTACCACCACCTTGAGCATCCCCACACCACGGCGAACCCGGTGAGCATCTCCTTTCACTCTCTCGCTTCCTGTAGTGTCGACACCGCCACCGTCTGACCGCTCCGCCGCCACCTGCCACCGCCAGCGCCGCCACTCGTTGGCAAGCATGCTGAGCGTCGTCTGATCTCGATCTAGTGGCTAGGAAAGAAACTAACCCGAAGGGGTAAGTAGTGCCTCTGAGCCGTGCGATGTAACTTAGATCCAACGCTCCACAGAGATCGTTCTGAGCGAAGCGGCACCGACCAATAGCAACTCTACGCGTGGCCTGTGATTGTTTTAAAAACCAGAAACTTGTCTATTTGATGTTCCAATTTGAAAAATTCATAACTTTCAAACCACATGTCCAAATTTTGCAAATTTTATATCAATGGAATCAGAAAGACTAGTACTTTCTGACCATGCCCTTTGATTAGTGAATTGCTTCTGATAAAATGATTGTTTTTGCAGAAACTTGTGTAGGCATGTTTAGCATATAAAATTCATTCTAAAATTATTTTGGGGATAAAATCTTGGGCAAATGGTTTGTTTTGAACCTACTGACCATAGAAATCAATTTGTGGTTTCAAAAAAATATTTGGTGAAGCAAAAGAATAAACTTTTGATTTAAACCATTTCTAGTCAAATGAAAATATTGTTTATTTGTTAAAAATGCTTTTTGGAGAAAACCTTTGGGAAATGTTTTGATTTAAACTCTCTGACCCTCAACACAAGGTTTTATGATTTGAAAACATATTTTTTGAACCCTATAGATTGTTGCCTTATTAAAAGCATTCCTCCACCACATAAAATAATACTTGGTTTAAAAATGGTTTATAGGAAGAATCTTTTGCTAATAGTTTTGCCACTTTATAAAATGACCAATAAGTGCTTTATAATGTTTATAACCTATTATAAACCACTTATGTAAATAAACAACATTTTGCATGCTTGCATGCATTGTTTTGATACTATTATTTTATGTGATGTTGCTTGAATGGTAGATTGAAATATTGCTTGCTTGATTGAATTGTAGTGATTTGAAGAGTGTGAATATTGCAAAGATCAAGGAGTGAACTTATACTCTCTACCAAAAAGGCAAGTGATGCTTCATACTTTTGTCCCATTATTTTCACTATGCATTAGTGATATTTCTAAGTAGGACTTGCATGGAATTTTGCTAAGTATAAACTATGCCATGGGAAATCCTAGTAGATGAAACCTTAGTAGAAATTTACCAAGTTAAGATTCCTACTACTATCATGCTTAGCTTAGATAGTAGAAAACAAGGGTGGAATATATATTCATACTATGGAATATTTCTAAGTCAAGGACTTGTGTTTTGTTTAATAAAACAACTAAGTGAATGAATCACCTGGGTGGAATGGAAGGAATGGTTTGTGTTGAGTGGTTCACAAGGCCCATTTCTATGGTTTACCTTGTGTGTCTCACTTGTGGATGGCCACCTAGGAACAAAGAGATTTGAGATGTCAAATGTTGAGAAGCTTCAAGTGCAGCCACTTGGCATTATGGGCTCATCCTGGATCATATAGGTTGCAATAACTTAGCCAAATGGACAGTTGGTGGTAGGGGTTTGATAGGTTGGAGCGCGTCCATTCTGGTCTAAGGGAAGGCTTCTGATAGATCTTTTCTTGGGAAACCAAGTCTTGTGGGGAATGTGCACCACCTCTGCAGAGTGTAAAAATCTAAGTACTTAGCCATGTCCCTGGCAAAGGACAATTTGAGCATCAAGACATGGAAGCTATCAAGAATCTCCTCATCCAAATTTCTAAGTTAAAAACTTGTGGTTGAACAAGGGTTGAAGGATCACCAATTTCTATTGGGAGATGCCTTGGGTGATTTTGTCAAGCAAAAACTTAGTGTTTTCAAATGATAAGGAAAATCTATTTTGAGCAATGCAAGCCTAAGCTCCACTTAGCCAACTGCATATAGATGATAGACTCCACTATACTACCATAGTATCACTTGCCAATACTATTCAAATGTATTGACCCTTGTGGTTGTAACTTATTATGTTGCAGGTTTGTTTGATGTTAGTGAAGTTTATTGATTAGGATTACAAGTCTAGAACCAACATGTCTGCCTGTGTATGAAGGACCCCATGCTAATGTTATATTTTGCTGCATTGTAATGAGATAGCCAAATGAGCTATGTAAGATGTAATAAATTATTTTATTCCTGGTTATAAAGTTGTATTATGACCTTTGTTTCTTGATATTACATCTTAACTGTGGATGCTAGCTATTGATCCAGGGACTAGCATTGTAAACACAGGGATCTCTACCTTATTAAAGGTTGGGAACCTTACATTGGGTGGTCGTTGGCATCGAAGGTGATGGCATACTGCGACCACTTGAGCTTCGGGGACGGATATTCCAGGGAAGGGCGGCGGCGACTTCACGAGTGAGCTGCTTGTAGTGCCTGTTGTATGCCAGGGCCTAGGAGCCGCCGAGGATGCAAGCTATGGTACCTATCGGATCCTGGTATCCCCTTGTGTTCTCCTCAGCCTAGCCCTTCTCTAGGGCGCGGTGATGTTGCTACACGACATTAGCCTGGTGACTCGGTTGGTGGGTGCCATGGCTCTCATGGTTGTTGTTCTAGCTCCCCCTCCTTGGTTGCCACCGCGTCCGTTTCCCTGATCGCCTCCCTGTCTCCCTTTCCTCTGGCAGTTGTGCTGATCGCACGGCCTCTTGAGCTCGTAGCATTCGTTGGTGCCATTCTTCTTATGGAAGATGCAGTACGAGCGATCGTCACACTCCCCTTCTATGTCGCCATTGCGATGGTTTTTCTAATCTGGCTCCACGACAAGGACGATGGCGGGCTTTTGCTTGGCATCTTTGCTCTTGCTCTTGGAGGAACTGGGGGACTTAGGCGTGGCTTCTTCCTCAGCAAGGAAGAACATGCGGCAGGCCTAGGCCTTGGCGCACTTCTCCCCCATGATGAAGAGCTCGCCTGCCGTGGTGAGGTTTTCCCCCCGGATTCCGATTTTCTCCCTCATCCTGACGTCCTTGACACCCTCGGAGAAGGCGGTAATGACGTTGGAGTTGGAAATCTTGGGAATGTTGTCACGGACCTAGTTGAACCGCTTCAAGAACCCGAAGAAGGTATCGCCAGGCTGCTGGCACACTTGGCAGAGGTTATAATAGACAAGGGGACGCTCGTAAGTTCATTTGAAGTTGGCGATAAAGAGCGCGCAGAGGTCGGGCCACGAGCAGACGGATTCCTCGGGGAAGTTCATCATCCAGGTGTGCACCGCATCCTTCAGCCCCATGGGGAACCAGTTTGCCATGACGCGGTCGTCGCCTCCCGTGGCCTCAATGCCTGTGGTGTAGAGCTGGAGGAACTCGCACGGGTTGGCATTTCCGTCATAGCGTGCTGATATCTTTGGGCGGAACTTGTGCGGCCACACCACACGACAGAGGTCCTTAGTGAAGGAAAGGCAGCCGTTTCTCTGCACCTCCTTGCTGTTGGCAAGGGCCGCGCGGTTCTTCTGGCCCGCTGTGGCGATCTCTTCGATGATGTGGTCCTCCCGTCCACGAGGGGGTGCGATGACTACACGAGTGGCCTCTCGAGGTGAGATGATCTGGCAGTTTTTTCCTAGTGGCGGAGCGGCGTCGCCGGGGTTGGGGGCGTCATCGGAGCTCGGGGCCGGGCGTGAACCCGCATCCCCCGGCGCCATGTCCTCGGCCTGAGCCTCATGTCTTGCCTGGGTGGGGGCAGCGATGTCGAGGATCTCGGTCAGGCGCTCACACCACTTCCCTTGCCCAGATTCGGCTGACGGGTGATGCGGTAGCTCCTGCACCATGCGCCTGGCGGCTTCCAGCGTGGGATGGTCAGTCTTGTCGCGAGAGGACATGGTGTGGGAGAGAAACATGTTGCCACACGTGGAGAGCTGACGCTCTCGTGACGGGAGGAAGGAGGAGCCCTGCTCGTCTTTCTTCCATGGGGTTTGCTCTGTGGTGGTGCGTCGGGGGAGGGGGCAGGCTCCATTTGAGCCTTGCTTGCCGCACAGCGGAGGGCGCGCTCAGCCTGAGTCTCGTTGTGAGCCTACATGCCGACGAGGTTGGTGAAGATCCTTGAAACGCACCTCAGCCCCTACCTGGCGCGCCAAATGTCCGAGAACGCATCTCGCAAAGGAACAAGCGGTCCGACTAACCCTGAGTTCAAGAGGGGGGTTAATCACGAGATTGGAGCTTCTCGATGACGACGATGATGACAGAGCATGCACACCAAAAAGAGTGGACACATGTTTTTTTACCTAGTGATATTTCTAAGTAGGACTTGCATGGAATTTTGCTAAGTATAAACTATGCCATGGGAAATCCTAGTAGATGAAACCTTAGTAGAAATTTCCTAAGTTAAGATTCCTACTACTATCATGCTTAGCTTAGATAGTAGAAAACAAGGGTGGAATATATATTCATACTATGGAATATTTCTAAGTCAAGGACTTGTGTTTTGTTTAATAAAACAACTAAGTGAATGAATCACCTGGGTGGAATGGAAGGAATGGTTTGTGTTGAGTGGTTCACAAGGCCCATTTCTATGGTTTACCTTGTGTATATCACTTGTGGATGGCCACCCAGGAACAAAGATATTTGAGATGTCAAATGTTGAGAAGCTTCAAGTGCAGCCACTTGACATTATGGGCTCATCCTGGATCATATAGGTTGCAATAACTTAGCCAAATGGACAGTTGGTGGTAGGGGTTTGATAGGTTGGAGTGCGTCCATTCTGGTCTAAGGGAAGGCTTCTGATAGATCTTGTCTTGGGAAACCAAGTCTTGTGGGGAATGTGCACCACCTCTACAGAGTGTAAAAATCTAAGTACTTAGCCATGTCCCTGCCAAAGGACAATTTGAGCATCAAGACATGGAAGCTATCAAGAATCTCCTCATCCAAATTTCTAAGTTAAAAACTTGTGGTTGAACAAGGGTTGAAGGATCACCAATTTCTATTGGGAGATGCCTTGGGTGATTTTTTGTCAAGCAAAAACTTAGTGTTTTCAAATGATAAGGAAAATCTATTTTGAGCAATGCAAGCCTAAGCTCCACTTAGCCAACTGCATATAGATGATAGACTCCACTATACTACCATAGTATCACTTGCCAATACAATTCAAATGTATTGACCCTTGTGGCTGTAACTTATTATGTTGCAGGTTTGTTTGATGTTAGTGAAGTTTATTGATTAGGATTACAAGTCTACAACCAACATGTCTGCCTGTGGCACTTTGAAGATGAAGGACCCCATGCTATTGTTATATTCTGCTGCATTGTAATGAGATAGCCAAATGAGCTATGTAAGATGTAATAAATTATTTTATTCCTGGTTATAAAGTTGTATTATGACCTTTGTTTCTTGATATTACATCTTAACTGTGGATGCTAGCTATTGATCTAGGGACTAGCATTGTAAACACAGGGATCTTGTAACTACCTCGGTGAATTACGCTCCTAGATACAAGCCTAGATGAGTGGTAGTGGTTGAAATAGTACGGTGGGGCCCCAAAAGCCACTCACTGGTAGTCCTTTCGGACGTCCCAACCACTACCCTCTCAACGGGACCTGTACGGGCGGCGTAATCGGCAGGCGAAGGGATCAACTACGTACACAAGTGGGTATGTACGCAAGCCACCATACAAGAGTACATCAGAGCCATACCATCTAGAAAGAAAGGAAATATAGCAACGCCATACGGCAAGATTCAAATGACCTAGATAGATCTATATTTTAGGATACTTCCTCATACAACACACATCAGAGTATCATGCGGAAGCGGCAAACAAAATCCGAGTACGGATAAGAAGCAAATCGGCATAAGATGCCATAGAAATAAGCACATCCCAACTACAGGTCTCACGGATCCCCGTTCCCGGAATCTCTACACCGAACGATCGTTGCCCATGTCCTCATCTTCTTCCACCCAGTATCCGTCCTGTGAGGGTACCTGTCCATCTGAACCAATAATTTATCGTGTGAGACCCTAAGGGTACTCAGCAAGTCTTAATGCCTCTAAAGGGGACACAACCTGGGGTGACGCAATTGCAGCGAAAGATAAACCTTAGCAGTTCTACAGATAAACGCTATCCATCCGCCTAACCAATGATAGACGGATGTCCGTGAATTAAGAACAACAGTTATAATGGTAATCTCATCAGATCCATCCTCCTCCTCGCTTACCAACGAGGAAGCGGACGAACAACCCCCCATCCGTTGGCAATTTTATTAACCATTCCATGAGTGTTGCACTATTTACTAGTCAAATCACTTAGTCAGATTAAAGCGGTACTTTAGTTATGCTTGACTATGATCGAGAAATTGTGCTCCAAGTCGTCCATAACCGCGGACACGGCTTTCAGAAAGTTTTACCCGGCCGGGGTGCACCAATAGCAACACACGCTCGATCAACCTCGGAAAAACCAAATCAAAACCCAACGAGGCCTTCACGACTGAACAATCACAGGATTCCGAAATATTTCAGGGGGCCACCCCTTGGAGTCTACCCGCAACGAAGTAAGCAAGCTCCGAGACGGACTCAAGGTTTGGGTGGACGGCTGTGAACGACTGGGAACCCAAAACTGGGCTTGTCGACACCGCGGAATCGTGTCCCGATCCTAAACAGTATAGTGTGCTCCTCGCACAATTTAAATACAGAAAATAGCATGGCATAAGTACAGGATAGTAAATAAAACCTCAAACTAGTTTGTGGCCCCAAGGAATAAGACGGAATCAAGCTCTGGCTCAGGGGGGTCCCATATACCTCCCGGATGTGGATAGCGCGATAAAACAAGGAACAGGAATCAAGTACTCGGGGTCTTACGGGACACAAGTGAGAAGGAAAAACCAAATAGCAGATGTTGCTCACCGGTGCCACTTTCATTAGTTATCCCATACTACTCAGGTTAAGTTGTTTAGGTACCTCGTTATCCATCAGACGCTCACATACCCTACACATGCTGTTCTACGACTCGCATGGCTCAAACAACTCCTGTAGTAATGGCTCATGGGATGGGGGAACAAGCTTGGTGGGCTTTAAAAGTAAAGGCTATGCATACTTGGGATTCAATTTAATGCAATTCGCGACTCAATGATGCAAGAATAAGATAGAGGCAATAGGTACTGTATGTATGCAAGCATGTGGAAGTGCTTGCCTGATAACTCAGTTGAAGCGAGGGACGGATCTGGGTAGTGCTCCTGGTTCTCTTGATATAACCCCTGCTCAGTGTCTATCCGAGAAAAACCAAACAAACAAGGCCAACATGAATATAGAGCACAAGCATATGAATAAGATGCGTCAAGCAAACAATCATGCCATGATGAATGATGCACCATTTACATGGCAATAAGGTAGCATGGCATGGTGAGGTGTGGAAGACAAGTAATAACATTTTAATGGGGTTTTGGATCACATTTGGTTGTCATAACAATTGCTGTTCACTATATATTTATATGATGCATGCTGCAATTGAAGTTATGGATAGCATAAACAAAAAGGTCTCGTCGAGCTGATCATTTTAGACATATCATTTGTTAAATTTGGAATTATAAATCAAAAGTTGTGAAATTATTTAGTTCCAGTGGCATTTGTGTAAATTAACTCAACTTGGAATTTTTAAAATGTTCAAATAATATTTTGAATGGCATATTTGAATTCCTCACATTTTTCTGATTCAAAAACATATATTATTTGTATTATTTGGAATTATGAATTTAATTTTATTTTTAGTCAAAATTAGTCAAATTGGGTCAAAGTCAAAGGTTAATTAATTAAATTAATTTTTGAAAATATTTGAATAAAGATTTGAATTAACATTCAAAAACAAATCATTTTTCATATAAGGTTTGAATTCAAATTCTAAACCAGGAATAAGTTATGAATTCAATTAAATTTGGATCAGGTTTGAATTTATTTGAAACTTGTTTGAAAATTTTGAATCAGTAAGCCATGGACTTTTGTTACTCAGCAGAAAACCGCACTAGAGGATGACAGGTGGGGTCACTAGGCTGACTGGGCAGTCACACACACGCGCCAGATTTCCTCACCCAGGCTCACCCTAGCCAGCGAGGCTGACAGGCGGGGCCAGGCGCCAGCAGGCCCACACGCGCGCGCGGCTGCCCGGTGGCGACACGTGGTCGATCCAGGGACCGCGGGCGGAAACAAAAGAACCTGAGGATCCTTTTTGCAAAAACCATCAGACGCTGGTAGGTGGGGTCGAGGGCTGCGGGTTTTAGGCGGGAAAAAGGGTGAGGACCTAAACGCAAGATGCCAAACGCTGTCGGACGGCAGCGGCGCAGCGCTCTGCCGGCGACTGCGACCGGCCGTCGCTTGATCGACGATGGCGACGCCGTTGCGGAACAAAACGACATGGCCCCAAAACGAAAATTGTAGAGGGAGCCACGGACTACAACATTGGCTCAGGGTTCTAGCGCGGAGGAGGGCCGTAGCGCGCGGGGCAGGGCGTGGAACTTCGTCTGATCTACTGCTGCAGAGGCTGCTGTCTGTCGGCGCGGCGCGCGGCACGCACGCAGAGCGCTCGACGGAGTGCGGCGGGGCTACGGCGCGCGAGAGGGGTGAGGATCTTGTCTGGGAGGAAGAGGAGCTCACCAGCAGCTCGACGACGCGGTTGGCTAGGCTCGGGGAGGTACGGATCTGCCGGCGGGCTCGTGGCGAGCAGCGTCAGATCTCTCCGGCCATGGCGACGGCGGCGGTGCTCGGTGGGCTTCCAGCTGTCTCCTCCGGTACTAGCCGCCTGGAAAGGTGCAGAGGAACTCGTCGGCGCCTCCGTGGTCCTGGGGAAGCAGCAGAGCGCGCAGATCGCAGCAGGCCGAAGGACTAGGGTTTGGAGAGGTTGCTCGCTGGGAGAAAGAAGAAGGGAGGCAGGGGGAGGAAGAGAGGCCTGAGGGGGGATCTGGGGATGCTAGAGACGAGGGGGGGGAGGATAAGAACGGAGGGGCAGGTAGATGCGTAGATGCTTGCGTGGGGGAGGGGTTGATGGAAAAGTGGCCTTGGTGCCACCTTGTCCATCACGTGCATGGGCGGCCAGGCAGGGCAGGCACGGGCTGGGCAGGCTGCCAGGTGGGGCCAGGGGGAGCTCGAGGGCAGGTAGGAGGAGAGGGGATAGGTGGTTCGGCTAGGGTTAGGTGAGGGGTGATTTTGGTTGTGAGGGTGGTTAGATAGGATCATGGTGAGGTGTGGCCATGCTAGATTAGGGTTAGGGGTGGTTTAGCTAGAGAGGGTAGGGGGAGGGGCACTTTGGGTTGTGATAGAATAGGTGTGGTTTAGGGTTTTTAGCTAGGATGGTTAAGGGCATGGGGTAGGTATAGGGTTTTTGCTTAGAGGGGTATGGTAGATTAGGGTTTTGGAGATTAGAGGGTATAAGACTAAGATAAGATGAGAGGGACAAGAGGTACTTGACTTGATCATGCATGCTCTAGACAAGTTCACACAAGATCAAGACAAGGGAAAGAGAGAGAGAGAGGGAGAGAGATGTGGTGATGGGGTTTTCTTTTGCTCACACATGATCACATGTGTATGCAAGGAGAAAGGTGATGAGGTTTCAGCTATAGGAGGGTAGAGAGGTAGATGATATGGTGAAGAAAAACTACAAGCCAAAACAAGATTTAAAACAAAGGAGAGATGATCCATGCAAGCAAAACCAAATATCATTCCAAGATCAAGAAAAAAGGTGGCACTTGCATGGCCCATGCAACAATATTTGCCATGTAGTTATATTGTGAAAACAACATTAATTTATGTGGCATTATTCCTTGCATTCCCAAAAGGTGGGCAAAGGCCAAGCAAAAGATTATGAGCGGAATCCAACCAACCAACATGAGCTAGTGGTAAACTCAATTAAAATGCCAAGCTCATATTAATTGGATGGTGGAATTATAAGGTGGTGAAGAAAAGGTGGTGGAGTCAATAAGAGATATGCCCCCAAATCAACTTGGGCATTTAACAAAATATTAAGAACCAAATACAATATCAAGAGGCAACTACAATTAGTAATGCACATGAGATAAGAACCAACAAGAAGGGGTTTTATATGATGTTCAAAAACAAGGTGACATGATGACATGAGCATGATATGATGATGATGCCACAATTATATGTTGGAAGTGGCCCTTTTATTACTAGAACAAGTAGCATTACAGATGTTAGACAACTGGGATGCTACAACTCTCCCCCACTAAACAGGAATCTCGCCCCGAGATTCTAGGAAGAAGAAGAAGACACAAAGAGAGAAGGATGGTTGACACGGAGTTCATCTTCACGCTCCCATGTGGCTTCATCAACGGAATGGTGTGACCACTGCACCTTGCAGAATTTGATGGACTTGTTGCGAGTCCTTCTTTCTGCGGTCTCAAGGATTTTGGTGGGGTGTTCTTGATAAGACAGGTCTTCTTGGAGATCGATTAGCTCATGATCCACGGTCCTGCCGGGATCTTTGAAGCATTTCTTGAGCTGAGAGATGTGGAAAACATCATGGACTTTGAGTTTTTCCGGGAGCTCCAGGGCATAAGCAACTTCTCCTCTTCTACCACGTATCTTGAAGGGACCGATGTATCTAGGAGCCAACTTTCCTTTGATACCGAAGCGGTGTGTTCCTCTCATGGGAGTGACACGAAGGTAGACGAGATCACCAGGGGCATATACCATATCCGTGTGCTTCCTGTCATAGTTGCTCTTCTGACGACTTTGAGCAATCTTCAGGTTCTCCAGAATGATATGCACCTTCTCCTCTGCCTGAGTTATAATGTCAGGGCCAAACCAGATTCTTTCTCCTGCACCTGACCAAGCAATCGGAGTTCTGCACTTGCGACCATAGAGAGCCTCGAATGGTGCCATCTTCAGACTCTTCTGGAAGCTGTTGTTGTAGGAGAATTCAGCATATGGAAGACATTCCTCCCACTTCATGCCAAACGAGATGACGCAAGCCCGAAGCATGTCCTCCAGAATCTGATTGATTCTTTCCACTTGTCCTTGCGACTGAGGGTGGTAAGCAGTGCTGAAGTTCAACTTTGTTCCCAAAGCTTTTTGGAAACTCTCCCAGAACTTTGAGGTGAAGATGCTCCCACGGTCGGAACTGATTTCAAGTGGAACCCCATACAGAGAGACAATTCTGTTGATATAGAGCTCAGCCAACTGAATTCCAGAAATTGTTTCCTTGACTGGGAAGAAATGAGCCACTTTAGAAAGCCTGTCGATGACAACAAAAATTGCATTTTTGCCCTTCTGCGACCTTGGAAATCCAGTGATGAAGTCCATCTCTACTTTCTCCCATTTCCATTCCGGGGGTTTCAATGGCTGTAGAAGACCAAACGGTTTCTGATGAACAGCCTTCACTCTACGGCAGACATCACATTCTGAGACATACTTGGCGCAATACCGTTTCAACCCAGGCCACCAGTATTGTGTTTTCAAGTCCATGTACATCTTTGTGCTGCCAGGATGGATAGAAAGAACCGAATCATGTGCCTCCTTGAGAACTTGGTCTCTCAGACCCGGGTAGTTTGGAACAAACATCCGGTGTTCAAAGAAGAGCGTGCCTTGATCATCAACGTGGAAGGACTCATACTTCGGAAGCCCAAGTTTAGAGATGAGCTTTCTGGTGTGCGGGTCACCAAGCTGACGAGAGCGAATCTTTTCTTCCAAGAGAGGAGTAGCCAGAAGGTTCAGGAGATGCCCTTGTTCCACAATTTCCAGGTTGAGCTGACGGAATTCCTCGCACAAGAGAGGTTGCTGCTCTTCCACCATGATGTTGTTGACATAAGCTTTTCGGCTAAGCGCATCTGCCATAACATTTGCTTTGCCCGGAGTGTAGTTGATGGTCACATCAAAGTCATTGATTGCTTCGATCCATCTCCTCTGCCGAAGGTTGAGATCAGGCTGTGTGAAGATATACTTCAAACTCTTGTGGTCAGAAAAGATCTCACAACGGTTGACAAGCAAGTAGTGCCTCCATAGCTTCAAAGCAAAGACAACTGCTGCTAGCTCGAGGTCATGTGTGGGATAGTTGATCTCATGCGTCTTCAACTGACGAGAGGCATAAGAAACAACTTGTTTTTCTTGCATAAGGACCGCACCCAATCCTTGCAAAGAGGCGTCGCAGAATATCTGGAAAGGCTTAGATGTATCCGGAGGAACCAAGACTGGTGTGGAAGTGAGCTTCTCTTTGAGTGTATCAAAACTTGCTTGACAGGCAGGAGTCCAAAGATATTTCTTGCCTTTCTTGAGGAGATCGGTAAGAGGCTTCGCTATCTTCGAGAAGTTCTGAACGAAGCGACGGCAATAACTAGCCAAACCGAGGAAACTCCGCACTTCTTTGACATTAACAGGAGGAAGCCATTCAACAATTGTCTTCACAGTTTCCGGGTTGACTGCAATGCCCTTGGCAGAGATAACATGACCCAGATAGGTTACTTCAGGCAGCCAAAACTCACACTTTGAGAACTTTGCATACAAGCGGTTCTCACGAAGCTTGTTTAGGACACACCGCAGGTGTTCTTCATGTTCTTCCTTAGACTTGGAATAGACCAGAATGTCATCCAGATATACCACAACGAACTTATCAAGGTACTCCATGAAAACCGAGTTCATAAGCCTCGAGAAGGTAGCAGGTGCGTTGGTGAGACCGAAAGACATGACCGTGTACTCATACAGGCCATAGCGGGTGGTGAAAGCTGTTTTGGGCACATCTTCTTTGCGAATCTTGATTTGATGATAACCACTTCTCAAGTCCAGCTTAGAGAACACCACAGCTCCTGCTAGCTGATCAAATAGATCATTTATCCGTGGAAGAGGATATTTGTTCTTGATGGTTTTAGCATTTAGAGCCCGGTAGTCAACACATAGCCTATCGGTTCTATCACGCTTCTTCACAAAGATTGTTGGGCTACCCCAAGACGAAGTGCTATGTTGAATGAAACCCAACTTCTCTTGTTCATTAAGTTGTCGTTTGAGTTCAGCCAACTCAGAAGGACCCATTTTATATGGCCGCTTGGAGATAGGAGCCGTTCCAGGTTCAAGCTCAATCACGAATTCAACCTCGCGATCCGGAGGCATACCCGGCAACTCTTCAGGAAAGACATCTGGAAACTCACAGACCACTGGTACACTCTGAATAGCTTGCATAACATCATCATTCAGAGCCGCCAAGGAAAAGAGCTGGACAGCAGGAGTCAGACTTGGAGAAAAGACTATATGGCCTTCAGGAATCTTCAGAGACACTGAGCGTTCAGCACAATCAATCACAGCTGCATTTGCTGTCAACCAATCCATGCCCAAGATGACATCAATATCAGAATCGCCCAGAAGGATTAAAGAAGCCATGAATGAAGAGCCACCAATCTCAACTTTATTGCCATGGCTGATATGAACATCCCTCATGTTTGCTCCAGGAGAAAGAACCATTAACCGCTTTTGGAGAGGAACCATGACTAACTCATTCTCATTTGCAAACTTGTGAGACACAAAAGAATGCGATGCACCAGAATCAAAGAGAACTCGTGCAGGGACTGAGTTAACGGAAAGCATACCCATCACAACTCCAGGTGCGAGCTCAGCTTGAGAGGCGTTGACGCAGTTGGCACGAACAACCGCAGACCCGGGCTTGGTGTTGATGTTGAGAGCCCGAGGCGGTGGTGCACGAACCGAAGGAGAGCTTGTTGCAGATCTTGGCGGGGGTGGAGGGAGAGCTTTGTTCTTCATTGGACAGTTCCAGCTGAGATGTCCAGGATCTCCACACGTGAAGCAGGCACTAGCTGGACGTGGAGCAGAGTAGCCAGGGACTCTGCCAGGCGCTCCAGGGTAGTGGTTGTTGTAGCCCCTGGGAGCCACAGTGGTGAAGTTTGGTGGCCTTGACGCGAAACTTGCAGGTCTTGGTGGAGCCGGGAGCAACGGTGGGGTGTTAGGAACCCAGACACGCCGCTTAGAAGGAGCTGCCATAACCGAAGAGCTTGATGCATCCCTGTTATGTTTCTTGGACTCCTCAAACACTTGTCGACTTGCCTCCTCTTGCAAAGCTGTGTGTTGTAGTTCCAGGAAAGATGCTGGCCTTGCATGAGTAATCGCATACTTGATCGATGCATTGAGCCCTTGCCTGAACCTCTTCTGCTTCTTCTTGTCATCAGATACCTCATCACCACCATAACGAGAGAGATTCATGAAGTTCCTGATGTAGGTGTTGACGTTATCATTTCCTTGCTTCAGGTTGAGAAAAGCCTCCTTCATCCTTTCCATTACAATCTCTGAGAGAAACTGCTCCTTGAACGCTCCAGTGAACCTTTCCCAAGTTGGCTGGAAACCAGTGCAGCTTGCCTTCAAGTAGTTCTCCCACCAAAGAGTTGCATCTCCCTTGAGAAGGTGAGTAGCACACTTGACCCACTCCTGCTCCGGAACATCAGCAGTCTCGAGCAACCTTGAGATCTCACGCAGCCAATCATCCGCGTCCAGAGGTCGGTCAGAAACATCAAACTGACGAGGGTTGAATTTGAGGAAGCTCTTGATGTCTCCACGCTTGGGAGGTGGAGGAAGTGGAGCAAACTCGTTTCTTCTGACACTCTCCTCAAAGCGCTGCTGGTTCTCTTGCATAGCTGCCAAAGCATTAGCGATGTTTGACAGCGCGGAGCCCAGTTCTGGAGGTATGTCCTCATCAGTCCGGCGTGGTGGAGCCATCCTGTCATTGATATAAAACTCAAGTCAGTACTATAATGGAGAATGATAATAATCCAAAATAGTACCAAGATGGAATTAACCAAGATTAAAGGATACAATTTACTGAGATGATATTAAAATATCAACAAAGTTCAAAGCACCTAGAAGATATTAAGCATATCGCACACGACTGAAAAGGAGTGTGGTACACAAATATATCAAAGAAAAAAAAATTCCACAAATTTCGGCATTAAAATACCAATAGATGCGCAAAATTACTTAACGAATCAAGATTAGTGACTCTACCGATTCAATATACAAAAGCGAATGATAAAAGTAGTGGTATGGTCGCGACTCCATCCCGCACTCAAATCATTACTCCGCACATGAACAAGTGGAACACATATCCTAACCCCTTCTTCTCACGACGAAACCTAAAGATTGGTAACTACGGAAACGAACACCCCAAACAAGATAGCGTCGGATACAAAGAGGAAGATAGATTGCATCGGTTTGCAAAAGCCTGTCGGTATGGAATGTACCAACAGTTGATAACCAAAGGTAGATAAGATAACAACTTGGATGCAACAGATAGACAAGGGATTACACACACACACACACACAACCTATGGTACTACGGAAACCCAGAACACGTGAATCCTAGTTTGAACTTTGAGAAGAGGATTGAAAACGTCGCACTTCCTTACCAAAAAAGGGTGGGTGGGAGGGTAAGAAGAAAAGTGGAAGCAGTCCTACTCTCGCGTTTTGTTTTTCCCTAGTATACATAACTACCAAAATATTTACTAGACTGACAACGACCGTTTGGCTGAAACCCTGAAGGTCGGGATGGCTCTGATACCAATTGTAACTACCTCGGTGAATTACGCTCCTAGATACAAGCCTGGATGAGTGGTAGTGGTTGAAATAGTACAGTGGGGCCCCAAAATCCACTCACTGGTAGTCCTTTCGGACGTCCCAACCACTACCCTCTCAACGGGACCTGTACGGGCGGCGTAATCGGCAGGTGAAGGGATCAACTACGTACACAAGTGGGTATGTACGCAAGCCACCATACAAGAGTACATCAGAGCCATACCATCTAGAAAGAAAGGAAATATAGCAACGCCATACGGCAAGATTCAAATGACCTAGATAGATCTATATTTTAGGATACTTCCTCATACAACACACATCAGAGTATCATGCGGAAGCGGCAAACAAAATCCGAGTACGGATAAGAAGCAAATCGGCACAAGATGCCATAGAAATAAGCACATCCCAACTACAGGTCTCACGGATCCCCGTTCCCGGAATCTCTACACCGAACGATCGTTGCCCATGTCCTCGGCTTCTTCCACCCAGTATCTGTCCTGTGAGGGTACCTGTCCATCTGAACCAATAATTTATCGTGTGAGACCCTAAGGGTACTCAGCAAGTCTTAATGCCTCTAAAGGGGACACAACCTGGGGTGACGCAATTGCAGCGAAAGATAAACCTTAGCAGTTCTACAGATAAACGCTATCCATCCGCCTAACCAATGATAGACGGATGTCCGTGAATTAAGAACAACAGTTATAATGGTAATCTCATCAGATCCATCCTCCTCCTCGCTTACCAACGAGGAAGCGGACGAACAACCCCCCATCCGTTGGCAATTTTATTAACCATTCCATGAGTGTTGCACTATTTACTAGTCAAATCACTTAGTCAGATTAAAGCGGTACTTTAGTTATGCTTGACTATGATCGAGAAACTGTGCTCCAAGTCGTCCATAACCGCGGACACGGCTTTCAGAAAGTTTTACCCGGCCGGGGTGCACCAATAGCAACACACGCTCGATCAACCTCGGAAAAACCAAATCAAAACCCAACGAGGCCTTCACGACTGAACAATCACAGGATTCCGAAATATTTCAGGGGGCCACCCCTTGGAGTCTACCCGCAACGAAGTAAGCAAGCTCCGAGACGGACTCAAGGTTTGGGTGGACGGCTGTGAACGACTGGGAACCCAAAACTGGGCTTGTCGACACCGCGAAATCGTGTCCCGATCCTAAACAGTACAGTGTGCTCCTCGCACAATTTAAATACAGAAAATAGCATGGCATAAGTACAGGATAGTAAATAAAACCTCAAACTAGTTTGTGGCCCCAAGGAATAAGACGGAATCAAGCTCTGGCTCAGGGGGGTCCCATATACCTCCCGGATGTGGATAGCGCGATAAAACAAGGAACAGGAATCAAGTACTCGGGGTCTTACGGGACACAAGTGAGAAGGAAAAACCAAATAGCAGATGTTGCTCACCGGTGCCACTTTCATTAGTTATCCCATACTACTCAGGTTAAGTTGTTTAGGTACCTCGTTATCCATCAGACGCTCACATACCCTACACATGTTGTTCTACGACTCGCATGGCTCAAACAACTCCTGTAGTAATGGCTCATGGGATGGGGGAACAAGCTTGGTGGGGTTTAAAAGTAAAGTCTATGCATACTTGGGATTCAATTTAATGCAATTCGCGACTCAATGATGCAAGAATAAGATAGAGGCAATAGGTACTGTATGTATGCAAGCATGTGGAAGTGCTTGCCTGATAACTCAGTTGAAGCGAGGGACGGATCTGGGTAGTGCTCCTGGTTCTCTTGATATAACCCCTGCTCAGTGTCTATCCGAGAAAAACCAAACAAACAAGGCCAACATGAATATAGAGCACAAGCATATGAATAAGATGTGTCAAGCAAACAATCATGCCATGATGAATGATGCACCATTTACATGGCAATAAGGTAGCATGGCATGGTGAGGTGTGGAAGACAAGTAATAACATTTTAATGGGGTTTTGGATCACATTTGGTTGTCATAACAATTGCTGTTCACTATATATTTATATGATGCATGCTGCAATTGAAGTTATGGATAGCATAAACAGAAAGGTCTCGTCGAGCTGATCATTTTAGACATATCATTTGTTAAATTTGGAATTATAAATCAAAAGTTGTGAAATTATTTAGTTCCAGTGGCATTTGTGTAAATTAACTCAACTTGGAATTTTTAAAATGTTCAAATAATATTTTGAATGGCATATTTGAATTCCTCACATTTTTCTGATTCAAAAACATATATTATTTGTATTATTTGGAATTATGAATTTAATTTTATTTTTAGTCAAAATTAGTCAAATTGGGTCAAAGTCAAAGGTTAATTAATTAAATTAATTTTTGAAAATATTTGAATAAAGATTTGAATTAACATTCAAAAACAAATCATTTTTCATATAAGGTTTGAATTCAAATTCTAAACCAGGAATAAGTTATGAATTCAATTAAATTTGGATCAGGTTTGAATTTATTTGAAACTTGTTTGAAAATTTTGAATCAGTAAGCCATGGACTTTTGTTACTCAGCAGAAAACCGCACTAGAGGATGACAGGTGGGGTCACTAGGCTGACTGGGCAGTCACACACACGCGCCAGATTTCCTCACCCAGGCTCACCCTAGCCAGCGAGGCTGACAGGCGGGGCCAGGCGCCAGCAGGCCCACACGCGCGCGCGGCTGCCCGGTGGCGACACGTGGTCGATCCAGGGACCGCGGGCGGAAACAAAAGAACCTGAGGATCCTTTTTGCAAAAACCATCAGACGCTGGTAGGTGGGGTCGAGGGCTGCGGGTTTTAGGCGGGAAAAAGGGTGAGGACCTAAACGCAAGATGCCAAACGCTGTCGGACGGCAGCGGCGCAGCGCTCTGCCGGCGACTGCGACCGGCCGTCGCTTGATCGACGATGGCGACGCCGTTGCGGAACAAAACGACATGGCCCAAAACGAAAATTGTAGAGGGAGCCACGGACTACAACATTGGCTCAGGGTTCTAGCGCGGAGGAGGGCCGTAGCGCGCGGGGCAGCGCGTGGAACTTCGTCTGATCTACTGCTGCAGAGGCTGCTGTCTGTCGGCGCGGCGCGCGGCACGCACGCAGAGCGCTCGACGGAGTGCGGCGGGGCTACGACGCGCGAGAGGGGTGAGGATCTTGTCTGGGAGGAAGAGGAGCTCACCAGCAGCTCGACGACGCGGTTGGCTAGGCTCGGGGAGGTACGGATCTGCCGGCGGGCTCGTGGCGAGCAGCGTCAGATATCTCCGGCCATGGCGACGGCGGCGGTGCTCGGTGGGCTTCCAGCTGTCTCCTCCGGTACTAGCCGCCTGGAAAGGTGCAGAGGAACTCGTCGGCGCCTCCGTGGTCCTGGGGAAGCAGCAGAGCGCGCAGATCGCAGCAGGCCGAAGGACTAGGGTTTGGAGAGGTTGCTCGCTGGGAGAAAGAAGAAGGGAGGCAGGGGGAGGAAGAGAGGCCTGAGGGGGATCTGGGGATGCTAGAGACGAGGGGGGGGAGGATAAGAACGGAGGGGCAGGTAGATGCGTAGATGCTTGCGTGGGGGAGGGGTTGATGGAAAAGTGGCCTTGGTGCCACCTTGTCCATCACGTGCATGGGCGGCCAGGCAGGGCAGGCACGGGCTGGGCAGGCTGCCAGGTGGGGCCAGGGGGAGCTCGAGGGCAGGTAGGAGGAGAGGGGATAGGTGGTTCGGCTAGGGTTAGGTGAGGGGTGATTTTGGTTGTGAGGGTGGTTAGATAGGATCATGGTGAGGTGTGGCCATGCTAGATTAGGGTTAGGGGTGGTTTAGCTAGAGAGGGTAGGGGAGGGGCACTTTGGGTTGTGATAGAATAGGTGTGGTTTAGGGTTTTTAGCTAGGATGGTTAAGGGCATGGGGTAGGTATAGGGTTTTTGCTTAGAGGGGTATGGTAGATTAGGGTTTTGGAGATTAGAGGGTATAAGACTAAGATAAGATGAGAGGGACAAGAGGTACTTGACTTGATCATGCATGCTCTAGACAAGTTCACACAAGATCAAGACAAGGGAAAGAGAGAGAGAGGGAGAGAGATGTGGTGATGGGGTTTTCTTTTGCTCACACATGATCACATGTGTATGCAAGGAGAAAGGTGATGAGGTTTCAGCTATAGGAGGGTAGAGAGGTAGATGATATGGTGAAGAAAAACTACAAGCCAAAACAAGATTTAAAACAAAGGAGAGATGATCCATGCAAGCAAAACCAAATATCATTCCAAGATCAAGAAAAAAGGTGGCACTTGCATGGCCCATGCAACAATATTTGCCATGTAGTTATATTGTGAAAACAACATTAATTTATGTGGCATTATTCCTTGCATTCCCAAAAGGTGGGCAAAGGCCAAGCAAAAGATTATGAGCGGAATCCAACCAACCAACATGAGCTAGTGGTAAACTCAATTAAAATGCCAAGCTCATATTAATTGGATGGTGGAATTATAAGGTGGTGAAGAAAAGGTGGTGGAGTCAATAAGAGATATGCCCCCAAATCAACTTGGGCATTTAACAAAATATTAAGAACCAAATACAATATCAAGAGGCAACTACAATTAGTAATGCACATGAGATAAGAACCAACAAGAAGGGGTTTTATATGATGTTCAAAAACAAGGTGACATGATGACATGAGCATGATATGATGATGATGCCACAATTATATGTTGGAAGTGGCCCTTTTATTACTAGAACAAGTAGCATTACAGATGTTAGACAACTGGGATGCTACAGATCTCTACCTTATTAAAGGTTGGGAACCTTACATTGGGTGGTCGTTGGCATCGAAGGTGATGGCATACTGCGACCACTTGAGCTTCGGGGACGGATATTCCAGGGAATGGCGGCGGCGACTTCACGAGTGAGCTGCTTGTAGTGCATGTTGTATGCCAGGGCCTAGGAGCCGCCGAGGATGCAAGCTATGGTACCTATCGGATCCTGGTATCCCCTTGTGTTCTCAGCCTAGCCTTTCTCTGGGGCGCGGTGATGTTGCTACACGACATTAGCCTGGTGACTCGGTTGGTGGGTGCCATGGCTCTCATGGTTGTTGTTCTAGCTCCCCCTCCTTGGTTGCCACCGCGTCCGTTTCCCTGATCGCCTCCCTGTCTCCCTTTCCTCTGGCAGTTGTGCTGATCGCACAGCCTCTTGAGCTCGTAGCATTCGTTGGTGCCATTCTTCTTATGGAAGATGCAGTACGAGAGATCGTCACACTCCCCTTCTATGTCGCCATTGCGAGGGTTTTTCTAATCTGGCTCCACGACGAGGACGATGGCGGGCTTTTGCTTGGCATCTTTGCTCTTGCTCTTGGAGGAACTGGGGGACTTAGGCGTGGCTTCTTCCTCAGCAAGGAAGAACATGCGGCAGGCCTAGGCCTTGGCGCACTTCTCCCCCATGATGAAGAGCTCGCCTGTCGTGGTGAGGTTTTCCCCCCGGATGCCGATTTTCTCCCTCCTCCTGACGTCCTTGACACCCTCGGAGAAGGCGGTAATGACGTTGGAGTTGGAAATCTTGGGAATGTTGTCACGGACCTAGTTGAACCGCTGCAAGAACCCGAAGAAGGTATCGCCAGGCTGCTGGCACACTTGGCAGAGGTTATAATAGACAAGGGGACGCTCGTAAGTTCCTTTGAAGTTGGCGATAAAGAGCGCGCAGAGGTCGGGCCACGAGCAGACGGATTCCTCGGGGAAGTTCATCATCCAGGTGTGCACCGCATCCTTCAGCCCCATGGGGAACCAGTTTGCCATGACGCGGTCGTCGCCTCCCGTGGCCTCAATACCTGTGGTGTAGAGCTGGAGGAACTCGCACGGGTTGGCATTTCCGTCATAGCATGCTGATATCTTTGGGCGGAACTTGTGCGGCCACACCACACGACGGAGGTCCTTAGTGAAGGAAAGGCAGCCGTTTCTCTGCACCTCCTTGCTGTTGGCAAGGGCCGCGCGGTTCTTCTGGCCCGCTGTGGCGATATCTTCGATGATGTGGTCCTCCCGTCCACGAGGGGGTGCGATGACTACACGAGTGGCCTCTCGAGGTGAGATGATCTGGCAGTTGTTTCCTAGTGGCGGAGCGGCGTCGCCGGGGTTGGGGGTGTCATCGGAGCTCGGGGCCGGGCGTGAACCCGCATCCCCCGGAGCCATGTCCTCGGCCTGAGCCTCATGTCTTGCCTGGGTGGGGGCAGCGATGTCGAGGATCTCGGCCAGGCGCTCACACCACTTCCCTTGCCCAGATTCGGCTGACGGGTGATGCGGTAGCTCCTGCACCATGCGCCTGGCGGTTTCCAGCGTGGGCTGGTCAGTCTTGTCGCGAGAGGACACGGTGTGGGAGAGAAACATGTTGCCACACGTGGAGAGCTGACGCTCTCGTGACGGGAGGAAGGAGGAGCCCTGCTCGTCTTTCTTCCATGGGGTTTGCTCTGTGGTGGTGCGTCGGGGGAGGGGGCAGGCTCCATTTTAGCCTTGCTTGCCGCACGGCGGAGGGCGCGCTCAGCCTGAGTCTCGTTGTGAGCCTACATGCCGACGAGGTTGGTGAAGATCCTTGAAACGCACCTCAGCCCCTACCTGGCGCGCCAAATGTCAGAGAACGCGCTCGCGAAGGAACAAGGGGTCCGACTAACCCTGAGTTCAAGAGGGGGGTTAATCACGTGTTTGGAGCTTCTCGATGACGACGGCGATGACAGAGCATGCACACCACAAAGAGTGGACACATGTTTTTTTACCTAGGCCAGGACCCTCGTGAGAAGGTAAAGTCCTAACTCCTGCTTTGTTGTATTTCTCGCGGTGTCTCGCAAGGGTACAAATCTGGATGAATTTTAGTGTTTGAGATCTCAAGGATCGACCCCTTCTAAGGTAGGAGAGGCCCTCCTTTTATAGTGGTGACGGGCCTCTTCCCCCAAATCTTGGGCGGGATGGGTCACCACACTGCCGTCCCTCGAAGTCTTGGTCTACAAGACTACTTTACATGGACTCAGTACTGCTCGTCTGGGGCTCTCCGTTCTGTCATAAAGCTGGCTCCGTTGGCGTCGCCTATCGCTACACGAACCTGCCTGCTCCCTCCTTTGCACCAAAACAGAAAAGGGTGGCGCTGCCAGTGCTGAGGTCATCTGCCTTACTTTTTCACCGAAGGAGCCGGTCCGGCTCCTCTTTACCGAGGCGGTCTGTGTGGTCCACAAAGTCGCGGCGCCGCTTGTCGGGTTTCGTCGTCTTTGCCACCTTTGCTGCGAGATTATGGGTGTGCCCCTAGGGCACACTCCAAGGTATCCGATACCCGTGAAGAGCCAGGGAGCCGCGCGAGGCTCCTCCTTGCGGAGTGGACTCTTGAAGGCGAACCGGGCAAGGCCAGAGCCCGAGGCTCGCGAGGGGTCAGCTTGCCAGTGTTTGGCTCACACAGCAATGCTCTTGAGCATCACAACCTCATGAGGGTGTCGTCGCTCAGGCGGTGGGCCCGTCGACCGTCGGGTTGTGGCACCCCTGTTGCCAGTACCCCGACAACCAAACAAAAAATGGGTGTGTTTCATATTTTTCCGTGTTTGTCTATGCACACGTGACATATGTCGTGCCACATAGGGGCACAAACGTTCCAGTCTCCTTCATCTTCTTTGTCTCAGTCATCAACGACGCAAAGGTGTGGCTCTGACCATGTCCAAGAAGAAGGCAGGAGGTCGCTGAGGTAGCACTGACTTGGGTTCGGATCTCCTTCCACACAATCTTTATCCCATCTTTTCTTCTATTTTTAACAAAAAATCTCAGATAATTTGTTTCCAGTAATTGTGTTTTAGAAGAAATGCAACCTTAAAGGCCTATTCGTAATTATACAGGATGACTTGTACGCCTCTTGGATCCACTGTCGACGTGGCACCGATCAATACGGGAAAAATCGATTTAGGACCTACGAAAAACATTTTACGAAAGATTTAGGGCATAGATGTACAATTCAAAAAACTAGGACCAAAATAAAGTGACGCGGAAAGAATTAGGACCGCATGTGTGCTGTTCACTCTTATTCCAAACTGTTTCAAAGATCATCTAAAAAAAACTTGTTCCAAAGATATCCATTTGCGTCGTCCCATCCCAGCCAACGGGCCATTGGAGATAGACGACGTCCATGCTATCCAGAATTCGAGATTCACCGACCACAAAGGCACAAACCAGTCACGGCTGCACGGCGACGCCGCAGTCGATTTCTCGACTTATCATCACTCGACAGCTGGAATGCTCGATGGCCGTTAGTTACCCAACGGCGTCACCATACTCTCCCTTCCTTCCCGCCAGTCCGCCATGGTTTCCACCCTCACCGCCCTTCCCGCCAGGCTCCCGCCGCTGCCACCAGCGCCACCTCCGCACCAGACCTCTCATCGCAACCTCAACCCACTGACCGCAAACCTGGCGCTCTCGTCCGGCCAACCGTCCGAAGCGGCGTCGCTCCTTGCGGCCGCCGCGCGCGCCGGCGACCTCCGTCTCGGCCGCGCGCTCCACCGCCGTCTCCTCCGCACCGAGTTTCTCGATACAGACGCTGTTGTCGCCAATTCCCTCCTCACTATGTACTCTAAGTGCGGCCACGTGTGTGCCGCGCACAGGGTGTTTGAAGGAATGCGCGGCCTTCGGGACCTCGTCTCCTGGACTGCCATGGCCTTCTGCCTAGCGCGAAATGGCCAAGAACATGAAGCCTTGCGCATGATCGGGGAGATGCTTGAGTCAGGTCTCCGGCCGAACGCCTTCACGCTGTGCGCTGCAGCTCGCGCCTGCTTCCCCAGGGAGCTCTTGCGCTTGGCTGGTGGTGTGGTCCTTGGGTTGGTACTCAAGACGGGGTTCTGGGGCACTGATATCTCAGTGGGCTGCGCCTTAATAGATATGTTCGCGAGGAACGAGGACCTGGTTACAGCACGAAAGGTGTTTAATGGGTTGATCGAGAGGACAGTGGTCGTCTGGACACTGATGATTACACGGTATGTGCAGGGTGGGTGCATAGGTGAGGCGGTCGCATTATTTCTTGTTATGCTAGAAGATGGTTTTGAGCCCGATGGATACACCATGAGCAGTATGGTTTCGGCTTGTGCGGAATTTGGATCAGTTAGATTAGGGCAGCAACTGCATTCTCTAGCACTCCGATTGGGACTGGTATCTGATTCTTGTGTGAGCTGTGGACTTGTGGACATGTACGCAAAATTGCATATGAAACAGTCTATGGAATATTCAAGGAAGGTCTTCAAACGGATGCCCGGGCATACCGTGGTGTCATGGACAGCGCTCATATCAGGATATCTGCAATGTGGAGCACAGGAAAACAATGTGCTGGAACTCTTCTGTGAAATGTTAAATGAGAGCATCAAACCAAACCACATGACATATTCTACTGTTCTTAAGGCATGTGCAAACTTTTCTGATCAAGATTCAGGCCGACAAATTCATGCCCATGTCGTCAAAACCAGCACAGCAGATGTAAATGTTGTTGGGAATGCTCTGGTGAGCATGTATGCTGAATCTGGTTGCATGGAGGAGGCTAGACAGGCGTTCAACCGGCTTTATGAAAGGAACATACTTTCCATCAGTTCTGATATTGGTGGAGTTCAGAGGAGCAATGCCTCTTGGAGTTCTCACATGGAGAGCATGGACATTGGAGTCAGCACGTTCACGTTTGCTAGTCTGCTTAGTGCTGCCGCCAGTTTAGGATTGCTAACCAAAGGTCAGCAACTGCATGCGCTTTCAATGAAAGCAGGCTTTGGGTCTGATAAAGGTGTAAGCAACTCCGTTGTTTCCATGTATTCTAGGTGTGGATACTTGGAAGATGCTTGCCGAGCATTTGATGAAATGATGGACCATAATGTGATCTCATGGACTTCAATAATCAGTGGCTTAGCCAAGCATGGGTATGCAGAACGAGCGCTGTCATTGTTCCGTGACATGATCTTGGCCGGTGTCAAACCAAATGATGTCACATACATTGCTGTGTTATCTGCCTGTAGCCATGTTGGTCTTGTGAAAGAAGGGAATGAACACTTCAAATCAATGCAGAAGGATCATGGACTCATACCGAGAATGGAACATTATGCTTGCATGGTGGATCTGCTTGCACGAGCAGGTCTTGTTCAAGAAGCCCTGGAGTTCATTTACGAGATGCCATATAAAGCAGATGCGGTGGTTTGGAAGACTCTTCTCGGTGCCTGCAAGACTTACGAAAATATTGAGATTGGTGGAATTGCTGCTAATCATGTCATAGATCTCGATCCACAGGATCCAGCGCCATACGTCCTGCTCTCAAACTTATACTCTCAGGCTGGTCTATGGGATGAAGTTGCAAGAATAAGGAGTATGATGAGAGACAAGAATTTGAGTAAAGAAATTGGCTTGAGTTGGATAGATGTTGGAAACACCATTCATGAGTTTCGAGCTGGTGACACAAGCCATCCGCAAGCACAAGAGATCTATGCAAAGTTGTTCGCATTGATCAGAGAGATCAAGGACATGGGCTATGTACCAGACACAAGCATTGTTCTCCATGACATGTCAGATGAGCTTAAGGAGCAGTGTCTGCTTCAGCACAGCGAGAAGATCGCTGTTGCATTTGGTTTGATTACTACGTCAGCAACAGAACCAATAAGGATATTTAAGAATCTCCGTGTGTGCGCAGACTGTCATTCTGCAATCAAATATATCTCTAAATCCACTGGAAGGGCGATAATATTGAGAGATAGCAACAGGTTCCATAGGATGAAAGATGGGAAATGCTCATGCGGTGAATACTGGTGAGTTGTGATTGATGAGCTCAGTGGGTTTGGATTTTTTTGCTTAAGAAGAAAATGGTCTCTGGCCCAGCAGGGCGGCCTTTCTGCTAGTACGTACTAACTGATTTTCATTTGTTTAGCTTCTCAAAATCATTGTTTATGCAAAGCATTAGCTATTGTTTCTATATAGTTAGTTTATCTTACAGCTGTAGACTATGCACATTGTACAGTTACATGAAAAATATAACTTCACTACAAGCAAGTTTCTTCCCTTTTTTTCATGCATACTTTGCATTACTTCTGGAAGTTCGTACTTGGGCTGATTAGAATAACAAATACGTACATCATTTAGTTCCCAGTAGAGGGAGGGAACTTGCTGATTCTCTACCAGAAAAGGAACAAAATTATATGAATGGAGTTATCCCATCCCGGAATAATGTTTACATGGACAATGCTGCACCACTAAACTCCTTTGGTTACAATGTGCTGCTCATAGACCGCATGCAAGTATGTGCTAAGATCGAGGATGATCAACTGGCAAATCTATACACATGTTGAAGAATAAAAAACATCAAATATCTGAAAGCTTCAACCATTTGAATCCATGGTCACATATGACACAAATGTCCTGCGTAATAATAGCCGAGCTGACTTATTACATAGTTAGGATCACACGAACATACAAATTCTACAAGCTAATTCTTCATATTACAACAGACAGTACACAGTGAGAAAGACAGCCAGCCGACTTTAGCTAATTCAAAATTGATAGGTCCCAAAATAAAACAGGCTGGACTATTCAATCAACCGAGGAGATTGAAGTGCATGAGAATGTAAACCAGAAGTTGTCTCATTCCATCCTTCGCAGTTCTGGTGGAAGCCGCACACTATGCAACACCGAATTCGACTCAGTACGGTCTTGGATGTTCATTAATTCCCCCCTGCTGTATTTTATCCTTTCATCTGTTTAAATAAAAAAGGCAAACTTAGTGTTGTACATTATAGAAGGCCTAGATCACACTGAGATTGTCTTCCTTCTAAGTGAAAGAGAATACACCAGAGTGAGTTATAGCACCCTTACCTGCGAAAGAGATACCAGAAAGCCTGCCAGGATCAGTCAAAATGTCAACAGATTTTTCTTTTGCCTTTAGAAGTTGCCTGGACTTGTGAACTTGCGAAGTACCGCCACGATTTGGTTGAAGTTCCTGCATTAGTTCATGTCTCACCTCAATCACTGGATGATGTCTACAAAATGTTGAGATGGCATCTCCTGTTAAGATCCAGCAGCCACTTAAATCTAACACATGTAGCTGCGCAGGGGGTACAAATTGCAGAAGCCCAGAGTTTGACAATACATTCCCACAGAAACCAAGATGTATCAAGTTTGAGGCAGAAGACAGGGCATGCAAGGCAGGATCAGACAAGAAATCACTTTTTAAGTACAAATACTTCAGTGCTCTGAAGGATGCTAGGGGAGGTATAACTTCATCTGACATTGCTGTATCCTCCAGATAAAGACTTTCGAGGTATATGAGATGCTCAAGTGGAGGCATAGACAAAATTGTTTCCGGGTTTCCTTCAACACGACTGAAACCTGACATGTGATAGAATTCAGTATCTTGAAGAGAAAGCATGTTGATTTAATCAACAGAAAGAAATAGATGTGAAGTAAAAGAGCTACCTTTGATACTTGTGTGACTTAGATCTATCACTCTCAATGAAGGCATCATGCTGATGTATACTAGAGCAGAATCATCAATTTTTGTGTAAGCTAAAGACAGCGAGGACAAGTTTGGAACTGATCCTACCAAAAGACATGGTGCCTGAGAGGTTATCCCAGTATTCTTCAGGCTTAGATATCTCAGGTTCATTCCAATATTTGCAACATACTGGATTTCTTCATCAGTTATTCTGCTCAAGCTAAGGTCCAAATGCTCTAGATTTTTGAACTTTTGCAAGATATACAAGTTGCTTAAAGAACAACCAGACATGTCCAAGAATGATAATGATCTTGCTTCGATGCTAGAGAACACTTCATCAATGTTACCAAATGAGGCTGCAGAGACAGTAAACTTCTCCAGAGGAATGTGAACTTCAGAATCCCCACCGCAAATAGAATGAATTGTACAGTTGCTCATATTAAGACGCCGCATGTTTGGAAGAGGTGGTAAACGAGTCACATGTGTCCAAGAAACATTTAGGAATCTCAATCTTGTAAACGCTTTAAGGATGGAAGCTCCTTCATTACTAATTTCACTACCCCATATATCAAGGTGCTCAAGTTGTGTCAGTACCTGGAACAGTAGCAAGTATAAAAAATTAGCACTACACTATACATCATTCAAAAAAGAAATAGTGGCATACTGATATATGTGCATAGGCAAAAGACTATTAAATAAAACAAAGTGAGCATGGGACAATCTCTTCATTTGTAGACGGAATAAAAATGGATGTACATCTTGAGACTATACCTGTAATGACCGTAATGCTTTGTTGGTCATATGAATTCCTCCCAAATCTAGCAGTTGTAAGTTTTTCAGTGCAGACAGGAGCATCACCCCATTGTCAGTCAACCCAGTGTCAGATAAGTGTAGCTTCTGCAAGCAATCAATGGAGACTATATGTTTGATGCCGGCGTCTGATATCCTTGAGCATCTCGACAAGTCCAATTCTTTTAGTGTACCCATGCCTGGAGCATCAGAGGATTTTTGCTACAACTAGTTAGACAATTAATACTCCCTCCGTCCAAGAATAGATGTCTTAGGTTTTTCAAATTTTGAATGAATCTATATACTAAATAACGTCTAGATTCATTCAAATTTTGATAAATTTGAGACATCAATTTTAGGACGGAGGGAGTATATGGAATCAAACCATGCCGTGTATGGAAACAAGACTAGAAATTATGGTTCAGAATTGTACCGGAGAGTGCCCACACCGCGGCGCTGTTGACGTTCTTGCAGTCTGCCATCTTGAGGACCTTGAGGTACCGGAATGCACCGAGGTAAGCCAGCCACTCTGCATCTACGGTGATGTTACCGCTAAAGTCGATCTCCTCCACCGAGTACCGGAAAACCCTGCACGCACAGGCACGATTCATCCACACGCATCAGGAAGCAACAGATCCGGCTCGTGGTAGAAAGAACAAAAGAACATGACGCAAAGCTCAGGCGTATCTAAAGCGGAGAAGGTGGGGTGTTTACTCGAGGAGGGAGGGGAACAGGAGGCCGCGAGCGGCGAGGCGGCGGAGGAGCTCGTCAGCCAGCGGCCCCGGGAGGCGCTCCAGGGACCGGCGCTGGCGGCGCCAGGCCTCCACGGTGGCTGGGCCGCGCGCCGCTGCGTCGATACAGCGGTCGACCAGCCGCGTCCCGCCGGCGTTTCCGGCGGAGACGGAAGCGGAGGTGGCTGCCATGGGTTGGACCGAGCGGCAAGTCAGGCGTTTCAGTCCGAGCCGCCGCTTTGACGGGACGGAAGAAATGATATGGGATCTCAGGTCCTCCTCGCAGCTCGGCACGACGTAGGATTGTCTGTCTGAACGAGAAGAAGACACTCTGGAGTCTGGCCTGGCCGCCTGTGCAGCCAGCTGCAGTTGGCGGTACGACCGCAACATTAGCTGTTGTCCACACATCTCAGCCGTCCAGGAGCATCCAACGTTGGAGAACCACCTTCTAATTTTTTAACAACTTTCTGCTATCTTCTGTCCTTTCTGTCACGCTAGCTTATCTCCTCTCAGGTTCTCACTGGCTCAGGGCTTCTCCAGCTGCACGACACATTTCGCACAGCAATGAGTCTGGTTATAATGGAGTATCGTTATACTACTCACTCCGTCCGTAAATAAGTGTACTTCTAGCTTTATTCTAAGTCAAACATAGCTTTATTCTAAGTCAAACATAGTAAAGTTTGACTAATTTTTAAGACAATGTATCAATATTTATGATACTAAATTGCTATCATTAGATTTATTTTTAAATCTGGTTTCATAATATGTCAATTTGATGTAATATATGTTTCTATATTTTTCTAAAAAATTGATCAAATTTGGTTATATTTAACTTAGGCAAAGCTAGATGTACACTTATCTGCGGACGGAGGGAGTATGTCTCTAAGTGTATTGTATTGTAATAGTATCATAGTGGTGGTATATTTATTAATTTGTAGAATCTCTATGTAAAATGTGTGTACAAGATTTACTTGTCATTATGATTCTTAGTTTTACGTGCTATGATACGGTATCTACCTATGATACTTTAACCACCTCTCTCTTTATTAATTATGATGTCATATCAGATTTTTGCGAAGTTGGCATGCATAATATATCTTATGATACTAGCACTAGGACCAGCCTGATATCTGTTATGTCGATCCACTGACAAAAAGGACGAGTCGTTGTCCGACCCACCAGGCCACGCTCAGCGGCCAAACCCATTTGGTCCTAGATAAACAATTTTTCACACATTTTCTTATTTCAAAGGATTTCTACACAAATAATTTGATAGATTCCTCGTAGATCCACATACATAGAATTTGAAACCTTAAATACTTAGTAAGGTACTAATAACCCTAGCTTCGCCTAGTCCTCCTCGCTATTGTTGTCGTCGGTGTGGTAATGGCGACGACACAAGGTACCATCGAAGATCTTCACGGTCAACACGCCATGGCCGTCGAAGTTGAAGATGAGGAAGTGCCCGACCGCCACGGAGTGCGTGCATGTGAACAGATCCCAGTCGCGTGGAGGTACATGTGCCCTTCGCCATCGAACAACACCTCCACGTCCTAGCGAGGCCCATAGTTGTGCTCACCATGACATGTGCTAGCTCCTGCCCATCGATCACCCGCGCGAACTTGTCAAGGAGGTGTTGTCTCTCCCATGGCTCTCCTAGGAGGATAGTGATGTCGAACTCGAAGCCGGAGAGATCCAGCGTGAAGGGTGGTGGCGACGGTGATGACAATGTGCACGGCGACTTTGTTGGCGATGGAGATGGGGACGACGATGTCTGTCGGCCTCGCCTTTGCCTCCTTCTCGCCGCCCACGGCCTCGATGACCCCATCCTAGGGGTCGTCCTAGTCTCCCTTCTCTGGCTCCTATCCTTTTGTCCATGGCCGCCGATGTTGTGGTGTATGGAAGAAGGTGTAGGGGAGATGACTGCAGGTGGCCTACCTGAAAAGGCCACTAGACAAGGCATTGGATGTCGGCGCGGAGGTCAATAGGCCGACATTGAAGTCCATCGACTAGCATAGGCGTCAGGCGGCGTGGCCAGCGCGGGAGTCAGGCAGCATGGCTAGCGCAGGAGTCAGCCTATGCCCGTTCATGTCTAGGGGTATTGACATGGTTACATGTGGCATCCCGCAAAACCACTACTAGAAAATCGCATTGTTTTTGTGCATTGCATCATCATGACCGCATGCTCATGTCATCATGCCACATTGTATTGTGCATCGTCACCATCTTGCATGTGCTTGTATAAAACTATTTTCAGAAAAACCGTCTTTGTTTTCTAAACGCCCCATCTTATTCAAACACCGAAAACCGGGTCCCCGGAATATTTTGTTTTGTCCGCTGTCGGATTGCAAAAGCGCTGTTTAAAAATAAATATTTTAATTAATTATTTAGTGGGGGCAGCCGAACGGGCCAAATCGACCCGAACGACCACCCCCGTACAAACAGATCGGTCCGCCCTTAATCCTACAGCTACCCAGAAAACCTACCCACCCCTAGCTCCACCTCACTCCCTCCAATCAACTCTCGCCACGTCAGCACACCCCAAACCCCCCACCAATCACCCTCCGCCACATGGCCACTCCCTCTCTCCTCTTCCCTCTCTCTCTCCTAAACCCACCCCCACTCAGCTCACCAGCCCCACCAAACACACACGCACACAACGCACACACTACACACCACCCGACCCCGCGCCTCCCCTGGGCCCCACCCTGGCCCACACACGCGACCCACGCACGCTCCCCACCCAGCCACCGACGCCCCCCTCGTTCCCAACCTTCCTCTCCTTCCTCCCCAGACCCCACCGCTCCACCGACGCAACCACCCGCGTCCTTCCTCTCCGCCTCGTCTCCGGCCACCGCCGGCGCCCCCACCTCGCGCCCACCGCCCTCCTCTAGCCGCCGCCGTTCCCCTTGTTCTCTGCCCGCCTCCTGCACAGCGCCGCCTGGCCGTCTCCACCGCTCCCGTCCGCCGCCTGCCTGGCCCCGGCCGCCTCGCGCCCCTCCCGGCGAGCCCCGCCGCCTGCGCCACGCCTCCGCCTACACCCCTCCTCCGGCCGTTTCCGTCCGCGCCGGCAGCGCCACCTCCGACCGCCTCGCCGCCGCTGCTCACCGCGCCCAGCGCCGGCGACCCCGACGCCGTCCGCCCGTTCCCCTCCGCCGCTCGTCTCCCCGTCAGTCGCCGCCGCGGCCGCCTCCTGCTCTGCCTCCGTCCGCACCCACCTACCCGCCGCTCGAGCCTACCCCGGAACCCGGCCACGTCCGCCGTCGTCGTGCGCCCTGCCGGCCAGCGCGTCCTCGCGCGCGACCCTGTCTCCCTGCGCGCTGCTCGTCTTCAGTCAAGGTCGCCACCAGGGATGTGCTCGTCTTCAGTCAAGGTCGCCACCAGGATGTGCTGTTATGGTGCCAAGATGGTGGCTGTGTTTTAGTTCTCCGACTTTTGATGGGAAACGGTGA
Source organism: Avena atlantica (assembly GCA_910589765.1). Classification (NCBI taxonomy): domain Eukaryota; kingdom Viridiplantae; phylum Streptophyta; class Magnoliopsida; order Poales; family Poaceae; genus Avena; species Avena atlantica. The sequence continues at coordinate 84,435,195 of OU342733.1, forward strand.
TATCTGTCAATGGACCACCCGACGGACAAGAGCTACAAGTTAGACAAGTGCATCGATGACAGGGCGCGACAAGATCTTCTTCATGAACCCCGGTGCCCAGCTGAGTCCGACACCGACAACTGAAACCGTGGAACCGTCAAGATCGACCTCACCGACGCCATGGTCTCCCTCACGGACCGCAAGACCGTTCCCCGAAGCCGAAGATAGATCCCGAACCCGGTGCCGCGCCAAGATCTGCATCACGGACGCACCACGGACGCGGAGAAACCCTTGGACGCCAAGATCGTCTCGACCACGACGTTTTGAAGAATGGACCTGGCGCACCCCGAGGACCCTGATGCCGTTTCCAAGTTCGCCACCGGTGAATAAAGAGGAACCCTCAAGGCCTTCGACGGGGAATCGACAAGATCACCGCGGGACTCCAAGGTCTACTTCGAAGTTTGCCGGACGCCAAGTTCTTCGCCCCGAACGCCAAGACCGACAACATGGCCCGACCACCGCGAATGCGCCAAGCTCTACCCCGTCAACCGAGAACGATCTCGGAGTCCGAACCTCGTTTCCGTCGAACCCTGGACCCTAAGGCCGAACCCCGAACCCCCCGGAACCCAAGATCGTCGAACCCTAATGTGTGACCCCTTTTCCGAGCCCTATTTTATAAATGCTAAACATAAAACCTGTTGCACATTAATTGCCATACTTGCATACATTCATGTGGTTTGGGGGCCTTATGCCGATTCACCTAATAATTAAATATGGGGCCCATATTCGGGCAAATCTAGCCTTATATTGGCCTCATTTAAACTTGTGTAGCGAACCGGTGCTATCTTTTGCCATGCTAAAACAACATTTAATTGCGGGGTAGCTAAACAACTTGAACCATTTAATTAATGTCGGGACCCCGGTTCCGCTTAATCTGGCCTAATTGCATCGCACCTTGCCATGCCATGCATCATACATGCATCATGCCGATCTTCTGCCGTGTATTAAATATTGCATCCGGTGTTTATTCTAGTGTTTTGCTTCTTCGCGGATAAGGCCGTTGAGTTGATGTGAGCTTCGCCCCGATCTTCGGTTGAACCTTCGGCAATGTTTTCAGGCGAGCATCTCCCCCTTTCTACCTATTTTACTTTTATAGTATTTATTTCCCTCCTGTTGATCTATTGCTATCTGTGTTGCGATGCTCTAGTTTCGTACCCGTGATATCCCTTGCAGTCATATATTGCCATGGCCACCTCCCAATACCTGTTGTTTGGTAGATAGTTGGACTTGCGCGTCGTAGTCGCTTGCTCAAGTGCTGTTGCGTGTCGCCATGTACCACTGTTGTTGGAGTATTGCCACATGTTTGATGTTGGAGATGATCATAGTTTTACTTATCGTTCACTTTAATTCCTGTTTAACAACTAAAATTGAAGTAAGCAGAGGCATCGGTGGGTGATAGAAAATATTTGGTTTCCGACCGCCCACTTGTGTCCCGTAGGACCCCGAGTACTTGATACCTGTTCCTTGATTTATCGCGCTATCCACATATGGGGAGTATGGGCCCCCCTTAGCCAGAGCTTGATTCCGTCTTATTTCTTGGGGCCACAACTAGTTTGAGGTTTTATTTACTATCCTGTACCTATGCCATGCTTTACTGCTTTATTTAAATTGTGCGACAGATAGCACCTGTACTGTTTAGGAAGCGGAGTGTTTTCGCGGTATCGACAGTCCCCGTTTGGGGATTTGCTGTCGTTTACAGCCACTGACGCAAACCTTGAGTCCGTCTCGGAGTCAGCTAGCTTCGTTGCGGGTGTACTCAATGGGGTGGCCCCCTGAAATATTTCTGAATCTTGTGATTGCTCTGTCGTGAAGACCTCGTTGGGTTTTGATTTGGTTTTTCCGAGGTTGATCGTGTGTGTGTTGCTATTTGTGCACCCCGGCCGGGTTAAAACTTTCTGAAAGCCGTGTCCGCGGTTATGGACGACTTGGAGCACAGTATCTCGATCATAGACAACTATAACTAAATTTACTGTTATAAATTGACTTGTATCTGATATGACTAGTAATCAGCTTCAACTACAACGGAATGGCTAACTAAAACTGCCAACAATTGCTTGCTTGTGTGGCCGCTTGCGACCATTGTATCTGACTAGTAAATATTGCAACTACAACGGAATGGCTAAATCAAAGTTCCACCAACTGCTGGGTTTTGGGTTATCTCATGCTAATTGTATCTGACTAGTAAGTGTTGCCACTATAACGGAATGGTTAACTAAAAGTGCCCACTGCTTACTTTATCAGGATGATTATCTAAACCTGACTAGTAAAGTGCCGCAACTATAACTGAATAAGTAAAACTGCCAACGGTGTGAGTTCCTCGGTTGACTTCCTCGATCGGTCTCGAGGGGGAAACGCCAGGATGGGTTTGTTTGATGCTAGTATCGGGTTGGATCCGAATAGGTCTTTCTCACCCCTCTCTGATAGCCGCCAGTTGTATCGAGTCTCTATAGGTTGTTTAGTGCATGCTGCCGCTGCCGCTTCAGTCCACCATACCTATGTAGGCGAGGACCGCCGAATTCTAGCCTCGCCGTGTACTGGCCTCAGTACTGACGCTCCTCTTTTTCCTTTGCCCTTTGTCGGCACCCCTTTTGTTTAAGCAGGTTTTGAGATCGACGTCGTTAGCAGGGTTACCCTTCCGGCTTGGCCTGGGCAGGGTTATGGACGCCATTGGTTATTCTTCAGGGCTCTTAGCCCCATTTGCATCTTGTCCGTAGACGGACGCTCTATCATTTTCAAGGTGATTTGGATCTTTGTACATTATATCTGTATTCTTGACTCTTTGAGTCGCTGTTGTATATATATCTGTTCTGTGGGTCCCATCGAGGACTGTTGTGTAATGTTATTACTTCGTTTTCCACCCGCACGAAAGTGCCTGGTGGGCACCTTCGAATCGTTTCTATGCGGGTTTGGCGAGTTTCGCTAAAACTTGCATAGGACCGATTCTGAGGGTGTTACAGAGTGGTATCAGAGCTCAGCAGTTGCGATACCCCACAAGTCCAGCCTGTAGGATAACCTAGCTAACGGCCGAAGTAGAGTGTCAAAACTATTTTTGCAAAATCGGTTGGATAGTTCTAATTAGGTCTGATTTTACTCCTTACCCCTCTGCTATTCTCCTCTTATCTCGACGTGTTTTGAATCCACTCTCTTCTCTCTCTTCGAGTCCAGGATTTCTCGTGGTTGGGTTCCGTCGTACCTTCAGGGTTTCGCTTCCTCCTTTGATAACGGTGGTGCTACATCGGGTCTTCATGCTATCCGAGGAATCCTTCGTCTGTGGTATCATTCTTTGTTCTTTGTTTATGCCTTCCGGTGATTTCCGACGCGACGACATCATCTACGCTAGATCCGATGCAGAGTTTGCATCACTCCTTTGATCCGAACCTCGCTTGTCGAGATCTTCAGTCTGAATCCGAGGGTTGGTTGCATAATCTGTCTGTTCGTGTACAGAGTAATGCTTTGAGTGCGGGATGGAGTCGCGACCATACCACTACTCTTATCATTTGCTTTGTATATTGAATGGTGGATCGATGCAATTCTACTCCTTCCATGGAAGTTAGAGGTGGCCTTACCTTTAACTTCGTCCGTTGTTTTCCGGAGTGTTCTCTTGATGAACAGGATCAACGACCTCTTGTTAGTGGTGTCGCGAGGATCTACACGAAGCGAGAAGACGCAGATCGCCGACCTTCCTTCTGGTACCATGAGGCGGATCTCGAGGGCGAGATCCATTGTTAGTGGTGTCGAATTGTGGCATCCCGCAAAACCACTACTAGAAAATCGCGTTGTTTTTGTGCATTGCATCATCATGACCGCATGCTCATGTCATCATGCCACATTGCATTGTGCATCGTCACCATCTTGCATGTGCTTGTATAAAACTATTTTCAGAAAAACCGTCTTTGTTTTCTAAACGCCCCATCTTATTCAAACACCGAAAACCGGGTCCCCGGAATATTTTGTTTTGTCCGCTGTCGGATTGCAAAAGCGCTGTTTAAAAATAAATATTTTAATTAATTATTTAGTGGGGGCAGCCGAACGGGCCAAATCGACCCGAACGACCACCCCCGTACAAACAGATCGGTCCGCCCTTAATCCTACAGCTACCCAGAAAACCTACCCACCCCTAGCTCCACCTCACTCCCTCCAATCAACTCTCGCCACGTCAGCACACCCCAAACCCCCCCACCAATCACCCTCCGCCACATGGCCACTCCCTCTCTCCTCTTCCCTCTCTCTCTCCTAAACCCACCCCCACTCAGCTCACCAGCCCCACCAAACACACACGCACACAACGCACACACTACACACCACCCGACCCCGCGCCTCCCCTAGGCCCCACCCTGGCCCACACACGCGACCCACGCACGCTCCCCACCCAGCCACCGACGCCCCCCTCGTTCCCAACCTTCCTCTCCTTCCTCCCCAGACCCCACCGCTCCACCGACGCAACCACCCGCGTCCTTCCTCTCCGCCTCGTCTCCGGCCACCGCCGGCGCCCCCACCTCGCGCCCACCGCCCTCCTCTAGCCGCCGCCGTTCCCCTTGTTCTCTGCCCGCCTCCTGCACAGCGCCGCCTGGCCGTCTCCACCGCTCCCGTCCGCCGCCTGCCTGGCCCCGGCCGCCTCGCGCCCCTCCCGGCGAGCCCCGCCGCCTGCGCCACGCCTCCGCCTACACCCCTCCTCCGGCCGTTTCCGTCCGCGCCGGCAGCGCCACCTCCGACCGCCTCGCCGCCGCTGCTCACCGCGCCCAGCGCCGGCGACCCCGACGCCGTCCGCCCATTCCCCTCCGCCGCTCGTCTCCCCGTCAGTCGCCGCCGCGGCCGCCTCCTGCTCTGCCTCCGTCCGCACCCACCTCCCCGCCGCTCGAGCCTACCCCGGAACCCGGCCACGTCCGCCGTCGTCGTGCGCCCTGCCGGCCAGCGCGTCCTCGCGCGCGACCCTGTCTCCCTGCGCGCTGCTCGTCTTCAGTCAAGGTCGCCACCAGGGATGTGCTCGTCTTCAGTCAAGGTCGCCACCAGGATGTGCTGTTATGGTGCCAAGATGGTGGCTGTGTTTTAGTTCTCCGACTTTTGATGGGAAACGGTGATATGTGTCAATGGACCACCCGACGGACAAGAGCTACAAGTTAGACAAGTGCATCAATGACAGGGCGCGACAAGATCTTCTTCATGAACCCCGGTGCCCAGCTGAGTCCGACACCGACAACTGAAACCGTGGAACCGTCAAGATCGACCTCACCGACGCCATGGTCTCCCTCACGGACCGCAAGACCGTTCCCCGAAGCCGAAGATAGATCCCGAACCCGGTGCCGCGCCAAGATCTGCATCACGGACGCACCACGGACGCGGAGAAACCCTTGGACGCCAAGATCGTCTCGACCACGACGTTTTGAAGAATGGACCTGGCGCACCCCGAGGACCCTGACGCCGTTTCCAAGTTCGCCACCGGTGAATAAGGAGGAACCCTCAAGGCCTTCGACGGGGAATCGACAAGATCACCGCGGGACTCCAAGGTCTACTTCGAAGTTTGCCGGACGCCAAGTTCTTCGCCCCGAACGCCAAGACCGACAACATGGCCCGACCACCGCGAATGCGCCAAGCTCTACCCCGTCAACCGAGAACGATCCCGGAGTCCGAACCTCGTTTCCGTCGAACCCTGGACCCTGAGGCCGAACCCCGAACCCCCCGGAACCCAAGATCGTCGAACCCTAATGTGTGACCCCTTTTCCGAGCCCTATTTTATAAATGCTAAACATAAAACCTGTTGCACATTAATTGCCATACTTGCATACATTCATGTGGTTTGGGGGCCTTATGCCGATTCACCTAATAATTAAATATGGGGCCCATATTCGGGCAAATCTAGCCTTATATTGGCCTCATTTAAACTTGTGTAGCGAACCGGTGCTATCTTTTGCCATGCTAAAACAACATTTAATTGCGGGGTAGCTAAACAACTTGAACCATTTAATTAATGTCGGGACCCCGGTTCCGCTTAATCTGGCCTAATTGCATCGCACCTTGCCATGCCATGCATCATACATGCATCATGCCGATCTTCTGCCGTGTATTAAATATTGCATCCGGTGTTTATTCTAGTGTTTTGCTTCTTCGCGGATAAGGCCGTTGAGTTGATGTGAGCTTCGCCCCGATCTTCGGTTGAACCTTCGGCAATGTTTTCAGGCGAGCATCTCCCCCTTTCTACCTATTTTACTTTTATAGTATTTATTTCCCTCCTGTTGATCTATTGCTATCTGTGTTGCGATGCTCTAGTTTCGTACCCGTGATATCCCTTGCAGCCATATATTGCCATGGCCACCTCCCAATACCTGTTGTTTGGTAGATAGTTGGACTTGCGCGTCGTAGTCGCTTGCTCAAGTGCTGTTGCGTGTCGCCATGTACCACTGTTGTTGGAGTATTGCCACATGTTTGATGTTGGAGATGATCATAGTTTTACTTATCGTTCACTTTAATTCCTGTTTAACAACTAAAATTGAAGTAAGCAGAGGCATCGGTGGGTGATAGAAAATATTTGGTTTCCGACCGCCCACTTGTGTCCCGTAGGACCCCGAGTACTTGATACCTGTTCCTTGATTTATCGCGCTATCCACATATGGGGAGTATGGGCCCCCCTTAGCCAGAGCTTGATTCCGTCTTATTTCTTGGGGCCACAACTAGTTTGAGGTTTTATTTACTATCCTGTACCTATGCCATGCTTTACTGCTTTATTTAAATTGTGCGACAGATAGCACCTGTACTGTTTAGGAAGCGGAGTGTTTTCGCGGTATCGACAGTCCCCGTTTGGGGATTTGCTGTCGTTTACAGCCACTGATGCAAACCTTGAGTCCGTCTCGGAGTCAGCTAGCTTCGTTGCGGGTGTACTCAATGGGGTGGCCCCCTGAAATATTTCTGAATCTTGTGATTGCTCTGTCGTGAAGACCTCGTTGGGTTTTGATTTGGTTTTTCCGAGGTTGATCGTGTGTGTGTTGCTATTTGTGCACCCCGGCCGGGTTAAAACTTTCTGAAAGCCGTGTCCGCGGTTATGGACGACTTGGAGCACAGTATCTCGATCATAGACAACTATAACTAAATTTACTATTATAAATTGACTTGTATCTGATATGACTAGTAATCAGCTTCAACTACAACGGAATGGCTAACTAAAACTGCCAACAATTGCTTGCTTGTGTGGCCGCTTGCGACCATTGTATCTGACTAGTAAATATTGCAACTACAACGGAATGGCTAAATCAAAGTTCCACCAACTGCTGGGTTTTGGGTTATCTCATGCTAATTGTATCTGACTAGTAAGTGTTGCCACTATAACGGAATGGTTAACTAAAAGTGCCCACTGCTTACTTTATCAGGATGATTATCTAAACCTGACTAGTAAAGTGCCGCAACTATAATTGAATAAGTAAAACTGCCAACGGTGTGAGTTCCTCGGTTGACTTCCTCGATCGGTCTCGAGGGGGAAACGCCAGGATGGGTTTGTTTGATGCTAGTATCAGGTTGGATCCGAATAGGTCTTTCTCACCCCTCTCTGATAGCCGCCAGTTGTATCGAGTCTCTATAGGTTGTTTAGTGCATGCTGCCGCTGCCGCTTCAGTCCACCATACCTATGTAGGCGAGGACCGCCGAATTCTAGCCTCGCCGTGTACTGGCCTCAGTACTGACGCTCCTCTTTTTCCTTTGCCCTTTGTCGGCACCCCTTTTGTTTAAGCAGGTTTTGAGATCGACGTCGTTAGCAGGGTTACCCTTCCGGCTTGGTCTGGGCAGGGTTATGGACGCCATTGGTTATTCTTCAGGTGTCGTGGTGGTGTCACGGCATATGCCATGGGTAGGCTAAAGTTGGGGCCGATGGACGTGGAGGAATCCGGCGAGGGATGATGCAGTGAAGACCGCACTCTATGAACAGAGAGAAATACAATGTATTTTGGATTGAAGCTCTCCAGTGGAGATAACTCCTCCTTCTATACATCTAATCTCTTATAATCTTGCCATACTTGTGGCTACAATCTTGCTCCTGGAGCTGTATCTTCTATCCTTCTATCTAGATCTCTCTATGAGAGTGGAGGAAGAGGAAGAAGGAGAGCTCCTAGTGAGCAGACCGGGGAGGAGCCCTTCGGGGGCCTCTCTGAGCACGATCCCCCTGGTGCTCCTTATAAAGGGGAGCCCAGGGGACAAGTCTTGTGCTACACGCTTAGTATCTAGATGGCATATTCTGGGCATCTTCCTGAGATGCTGAGCATATGCCTTGGCATCTTTGGAGATGCCAGGCATATTCCCTGGCATCCTATTTGATGCTAAGAGCATATCCCTTGCGCTACGTGCCAATCTAGGCCAGCTATGTCTCATGATTAACACGTGACATGAAGATCTTGACCTGGCCTGAAGGTACGTCGGTGTAGGGCTTGGAGGAACATCTGGAGACGAAGTAATAAGACCCGGAGGGCTGAAATTCGGCCTGGAGGGTCTTTTCCTGAGAAGAAGTCGGCCCGAGAGCGGTTTAATTCGGCCTGGGGGGAGGAATGGCCCAGCCGAATCATCATTTACTCGGCCCAGGAGTGATATGCAAAGATCATGGCCCAGCCGGGTTAATGTGAGCTCAGCCGGGCTCTCCTTGCGTCGAACCAAGGCTGGGAGCATCAGCCTGGCGGTGAGGGCCCGCGGTGGGCCGAGGTTGGCTCGATTCGGCCCACCCGGGGGAGCGGTGTGGTGTGTTCGGTGCAGCAGGTTCCCATGGTGGGCCAGATTCGGCCCACCCGGGTAAGCTTGGCGGGGCGACGAGAGCAGCAGTGCCCACGGTGGGCCGGATCATCGGTTAGTCGGCCCACCGGAGGATGTTGACGACGCGCCTTGGCGGGAAGACTGGCGCGGGAGCTGTGGGCGGGAGCGTCGGCACGGGACGTTCGGAGGGAGCTGGGGCGGTGTGCTGGCGAGGTAAGGTGAAGAGAATCCCGTGGTGGGCCGAGCTTTCTCCTTGCCGGCCCACCCGGGTGAGGCTGAAGAGGTGCCAATGGGGTTTGGTGGTGATCCGGCCAGGTGGGCCGAGGCGACATCTAATTCGGCCCGTGAGCTCTGTTTGGCCTAGGAGAAATAATGGAAACGGGCCGAGATAGCTGTAATTCGGCCCAGGTTCTCTTTTTCCCTTTATCTTTTTCTGTTTATCTTTTGTACTCATATTTAACATCATTTTCCTACATATGTATCTTATTGACTTACTTAATTCAACAACTCTGGGGTACCTGGGGGTACACCCCCGACATTAGTCCCCGAGGCTATGTGGGACTCGTAGAGTCGTGCATAGGCTTCATATTAAATATTCCCAGAGTTGTCTTCCGACTTATAATCTCTTGGTTGCATAATGTTTTTGGGCGAGTTTGTGACTCTATCCTTCTTGGGCTCTGCTCATAACCTCTTTGGGCAGGTTTTTCGACTTCTGGCCTTCTTGGGCTCTGGTCATAGCCTTTTAGGTAAGTTTCTAGACTTCTGGCCATCATGGGCACTGGTCTTAACCCTTTTGGGTAAGCTTCTGGACTGCTGGCCTTCATGGGCACTGGTCATAACCCCTTTGGGTAAGTTTCTGGACTTCTGGCCTTCATGGGCACTGGTCATGACCCCTTTGGGTAAGTTACGAGTTCCTGCCTTATTTGGAATTGTTCTTTTAACCTCTTTGGGTAAGTTTTGAGCTCTTGCCTTCTTGGGCTTTGCTCTTTTAACCCCATTGGGTAAGTTATGAGCTCTTGCTTTCTTGGGCTTTGCTCTTTTAACCTCATTGGGTAAGTTATGAGCTCTTGCCTTCTTGGGCTTTGGTCTTTTAACCTCATTGGGTAAGTTATGAGCTCTCGCCTTCTTGGGCTTTGCTCTTTTAACCTCATTGGGTAAGTTATGAGCTCTTGCCTTCTTGGGCTTTGCTCTTTTAACCTCATTGGGTAAGTTATGAGCTCTTGCCTTCTTGGGCTTTGCTCTTTTAACCTCATTGGGTAAGTTATGAGCTCTTGCCTTCTTGGGCTTTGCTCTTTTAACCTCATTGGGTAAGTTATGAGCTCTTGCCTTCTTGGGCTTTGCTCTTTTAACCTCATTGGGTAAGTTATGAGTCTTGGCTCTCTTCGGCACTGCTCTTTTAACCTCATTGGGTAAGTTTTTATCCGAGTCATCTGATTCCAAATCCGAGTTTCCTTACTCAAAACTGACTTTATGCCTAAGTCTGAGTCATTTGACTCAAAACCGAGTTACATGATTAAATCCGGGTTAACTTATCCCAAATCCGAGTTAACTTATCCCAAATCCGAGTTACTTTACTCAAAATTGACTCGTATGAAAGTCTGAGTCATCTGGCTCAAATCTAAGCGTCATCACTCAAATCCGAGTTAACTCATCCTAAATCCGAGTTGCTTTACTCAACTTTGACTTGGATCCTGAATCTGAGTCATCTGACTCCAATCCGAGTTAACTCACCCTAAATCCGAGTTACTTTACTCAATTTTGACTCGCATCCGGAATCTGAGTCATCTGACTCAAATCCGAGTTAACTCATCCAAAATCCGAATTACTTTACTCAATTTTGATTTGCATCCCGAACCTGAGTCATCCGACTCAAATCCGAGTTAACTCATCCTAAATACGAGTTACTTTACTCAATTTTGACTTGCATCCCGAATCTGAGTCATCTGACTCAAATCCGAGTTAACTCATCCTAAATCCGAGTTACTTTACTCAATTTTTATTTGCATCCCGAATCTGAGTCTTCTGACTCCAATCCGAGTTAACTCAACTAAAATCCGAGTTACTTTACTCAAAATTGACTTGTATCCCGGATCTGAGTCATCTGACTCAAATCCGAGTTAACTCATCCTAAATCCGAGTTACTTTACTCAATTTTGACTTATATGTAAGTCTGAGTCATCTATTTGCCATGATATAGCTTGATTTGGCGAGATGACGATAACTTGCCTTTGATATGGATCCGAGATATAGATCCGAGATTAAGCTTTGGGATATGATAATAGGGCTAACCACTGAGAGATCCGATTTGAGATGTAGATATGAGATATAGATTCGAGATATGATAAACTGGCCAATAGTCATCCGAGATATGGGATAACCTGGCAAGATGGTGAGATATCAATCCGAGTCATAACATAACCTGGCAATCCGATGAACTGAATAAAGCTCCGGCCTGAATCAGAGATACAATTAGTACGCCGAGTCTGAGTACCAATCCGAATTATAAAGTACCCTGGCAAGCTGAATCAAATGTTAGTTCGAATCAGAGACAATTTACTGAGCTAAGTTAAAGGTTAATTCAAAGCATAAATAAATTGACTTCAAGTTATAACCGAATCAACAATAAGCTGGCCGGTAAGCTGAGTTAACGGACAATCCGAGTTATAAATAAACTGACTCAAAATCTACCTAAATCACAAATAGATGATTCAACTTATGGCCGAGTTAACAGATAAGCTGGCTGGTGAGCTGAGTTAACGGGTAATCCAAAACATATATTAACTGACTCAAAATCTATCTGAATCACAAATAAGCTGATTCAACTTATGGCCGAGTTAACAGATAAGCTGGCTGGTGTACAGATCTAAATCAACGGGATGCTCTCTTAATCTAAGAGTGAGTCCATGGATAAGTTGACTAGTCCCCGGGTTAAGTTATTTTCTCCCCGGGATGAAGGATTGAGTGCAGTTGGCTGAGTTATCTGGCACTTACAGTATACTTGGAGAAGTGTTTGGGTGAGTCTTGCTAGGTCATACTTACCCTGCTGAGTTACTTGGTACTTACAGTAAGCTTGGAGTAGTGCTTGAGTCCTTCTTGCTGGGTCTTACCTGCTTTGATGAGTTAGACTTGGAGAGTCTCCGCGCTTACCTCTTTGTTCTATGTTGACTTGGTGAAGCTGAATGAGCCATGTGAGGAGGAAGTTGATGAAGATGCTCCCGTCCGGATGGAAACCCAACCAACGCCACTAGAAGGCCCCACGGTGGGCGCCAAATGTCGTGGTGGTGTCACGGCATATGCCATGGGTAGGCTAAAGTTGGGGCCGATGGACGTGGAGGAATCCGGGGAGGGATGATGCAGTGAAGACCGCACTCTATGAACAGAGAGAAATACAATGTATTTTGGATTGAAGCTCTCCAGTGGAGATAACTCCTCCTTCTATACATCTAATCTCTTATAATCTTGCCATACTTGTGGCTACAATCTTGCTCCTGGAGCTGTATCTTCTATCCTTCTATCTAGATCTCTCTATGAGAGTGGAGGAAGAGGAAGAAGGAGAGCTCCTAGTGAGCAGACCGGGGAGGAGCCCTTCGGGGGCCTCTCTGAGCACGATCCCCCTGGTGCTCCTTATAAAGGGGAGCCCAGGGGACAAGTCTTGTGCTACACGCTTAGTATCTAGATGGCATATTCTAGGCATCTTCCTGAGATGCTGAGCATATGCCTTGGCATCTTTGGAGATGCCAGGCATATTCCCTGGCATCCTATTTGATGCTAAGAGCATATCCCTTGCGCTACGTGCCAATCTAGGCCAGCTATGTCTCATGATTAACACGTGACATGAAGATCTTGACCTGGCCTGAAGGTACGTCGGTGTAGGGCTTGGAGGAACATCTGGAGACGAAGTAATAAGACCCGGAGGGCTGAAATTTGGCCTGGAGGGTCTTTTCCTGAGAAGAAGTCGGCCCGAGAGCGGTTTAATTCGGCCTGGGGGGAGGAATGGCCCAGCCGAATCATCATTTACTCGGCCCAGGCGTGATATGCAAAGATCATGGCCCAGCCGGGTTAATGGGAGCTCAGCCGGGCTCTCCTTGCGTCGAACCAAGGCTGGGAGCATCAGCCTAGCGGTGAGGGCCCGCGGTGGGCCGAGGTTGGCTCGATTCGGCCCACCCGGGGGAGCGGTGTGGTGTGTTCGGTGCAGCAGGTTCCCGTGGTGGGCCAGATTCGGCCCACCCGGGTAAGCTTGGCGGGGCGACGAGAGCAGCAGTGCCCACGGTGGGCCGGATCATCGGTTAGTCGGCCCACCGGAGGATGTTGACGACGCGCCTTGGCGGGAAGACTGGCGCGGGAGCTGTGGGCGGGAGCGTCGGCACGGGACGTTCGGAGGGAGCTGGGGCGGTGTGCTGGCGAGGTAAGGTGAAGAGAATCCCGTGGTGGGCCGAGCTTTCTCCTTGCCGGCCCACCCGGGTGAGGCTGAAGAGGTGCCAATGGGGTTTGGTGGTGATCCGGCCAGGTGGGCCGAGGCGACATCTAATTCGGCCCGTTAGCTCTGTTTGGCCTAGGAGAAATAATGGAAACGGGCCGAGATAGCTGTAATTCGGCCCAGGTTCTCTTTTTCCCTTTATCTTTTTCTGTTTATCTTTTGTACTCATATTTAACATCATTTTCCTACATATGTATCTTATTGACTTACTTAATTCAACAACTCTGGGGGTACCTGGGGGTACACCCCCGACATCAGGGCTCTTAGCCCCATTTGCATCTTGTCCGTAGACGGACGCTCTATCATTTTCAAGGTGATTTGGATCTTTGTACATTATATCTGTATTCTTGACTCTTTGAGTCGCTGTTGTATATATATCTGTTCTGTGGGTCCCATCGAGGACTGTTGTGTAATGTTATTACTTCGTTTTCCACCCGCACGAAAGTGCCTGGTGGGCACCTTCGAATCGTTTCTATGCGGGTTTGGCGAGTTTCGCTAAAACTTGCATAGGACCGATTCTGAGGGTGTTACATTACATGACCTTAGCATACCTGGTCCAGTCCAAGGAAGGCCCACGAGAATATAGGCGTCCCATGAAGACTTTCGGGTGTCCCAAGCCCAGGACGTCTTCGGATCCTTGGAGAGCAAGACTAGAGTAGATAGAATATTCAAAGGGGCAAACCCTAAAACCTGTAACCGACTCGATCTGTGCCCGGGACCTGCCTATATCTATATAAAGGATAGGAGGGCACGACGAGGAGGGCACCTCACAAACCACCGCATACACACCTCCACACCAGATTGCATCTGCGCACCCCTGTAACTTTCGGTTCCGCCATAATCAAGAGCAGACAAGCAGGAGTAGGGTTTTCCCTCCAGGGGCCTGAACCTGGGTAAATCTCGTGTCCCCTGGTTGCTTGTCTGTTAACCATTCCACGATCTCCAGCATCCCCATATTCTCCAAAACTCAAGTACATAACAATGGGAATTGACGAGATCGATCCTCGTCAATTGGCGCCGTCTATGGGAACTAGGGGCGCTGATTGTGCGATCGTGACGGTCCCGACCAAAGCAATCTACAACTCCTCGGCGACAGAGATCCATCTCCTCTTTGGCGCTTTTGACTTCACCGCCCACTCGCCAGCCACCCTGAAGGACTTCGAGCCCGTTGGCGACGGGCTAGAGATTCTATTCGGGAGCTTCTGCTTCCAAGTGGGGCAGACCGACACTCTACGCCTCCCAGAGCAGGTGCCCATGCCATCGATCAGGCCTGCCTCATGGGCCCCGCATCCCGTGCTATGCACATCACCATCGACAGATGAATCATACGACAGCAGCAGCTGCAACTCAGATCTGTGCGATCCCCCGTCGGATGAAGGGACCTACGGTTCCGGATCCAAAAGGTGCGGCAGCAGCTATCCACCCTACGGACGCTACTAATGCGCCGCGGTCATCCAGAACGATGTGGATCAGCAAGAACCCAACCCGCCACCCAACCCGCAAGGTAGAAACAGGGAAAACGGGAGACGGCCATCCCCCCACCCAACAAGGATGACACCGACGCTAGTCGAGTAATCCACCTCAGCGAGGAAGGATGGAACCAAGCTCGTGAAGCTGTGGCGGGCAACACGATCCTGCATGTGGGTGCCTCACGGGACCTACTAATGGCATACTACCCGCTCCTCATTGAAGAGCACAAAAGCAGGTGAAGATGCAGGAAGTACTCGACAAACGCAAGCAATCAGCATCGGAGTCTCTCTCCGCCATCGGCGGCTCCAGCTCGCACGGAAACAACGTCAACAAGCATCGTTCTCGCATAGAGAACATGGACCCCGCCGCACGTCGTGAGGTGACCCGAACCCTCAACACATCCTTCATGCAGATGGATGCCAACGGCAACGTCATCCCGAAAACGCCGCAAGTTGCGATCATGGCAGCCACCACATACCATCCACCTCTGGTGGGGGACCCGAAGAGGGCCATGCACAATTCCGCATTAGCTGGACTCGGACTCGTTGGAGGTGCGCTCCACGGGGAAGCTCCTGAGGAGCCAAAAAAGAAGGCTGCGGTCAGATTCAACTGCAGTCACACACCCTCATCCGACGAAGAAGAACACGACCTGCCTCGACGGCACAAGAGCTCGTGGCATCGCAGCCGTGACTATGACGCTAGAAGCGAGCTCACCCAACGCAAGATCGATAAGGCACGCGCCAAGCGCGTGTGCTCATCCGAATCCGAAGAGGACGACGATGAAGGAGAACTCTGCGAAGCTCGATGCTTCAGCAGATCCGTTCGGCGGACGTGGATGCCGTGGAACTTCAAGCTTCCTTCGGATACTCCGAAGTTCGACGACACGCGGGACCCTAAGGCGTGGCTGAGCGACCACCTGTCGTCCGTCAAACTGCACGGCGGAAACAAAAACACCACCCTACAATGCCTTCAGCTGCAGCTGACAGGCGTCGCCCGGATCTGGCTCATCAGCCTATCCTCGGGATCCATCCGAAGCTGGGAGGAACTGGCGTACAGTTTCCCGAAACTTCAAGGGCACCAGCAAGAGGCCAGCCTCGATCGAGGAGCTATGGGCCTGCACCCAACGAACGGGCGAATCCATTCGCTCGTACATACTACGTTGGTCCAACACCAAGAACTCAGCGACGCACATCTCTGAGGAGAGAGCGATCGATGCCTTCAAGGATGGCGTCAAACGTCAGGACTTCAAGGAAGAACTCGGGCGCGTCAAGCCCAAGACACTCGACCACCTCATGGACATTGCCAACAGATGGGAAGATGGTGAGGACTCCGTCCACCGAGCACATTCGGAGGAGGAAGATGACTACTGTCACCGACACGAGCGCCGTAGCAAACGAAGATCGCGCGCCTACGACGATCGGGACGGACCCGACATGGTCGTGGCTGGCTACGCCGACCGCCGCAACGAGGGCAACCGCAACAGCGGCGGATACCGCGGAAACAACTTCTGCGATGGAGGACGCCCAGCGCAATCATGGCAACGCCGCAGCCGCGATGATGAGCCCTCGGCATACGACAAATTGTCGGGCCCATGTACCATCCACTTCTACATCGACAAGCAGGATGGCAAGAAGAAGGCAAGACACATGCTCAAAGACTGCTGCGAGTTCCAAAAACTCGGCGAGAGCATGTCCCAGATGAGGCAGCAAGCCCCGAACCCTGGATACAGACACGCACCCGCGCTAGGTGACATCGGCCACGGAGCTCCTCCACCACCACCCGCAGGACCTTCGAATCACCCAATCGCACCCGCACAGAACAACGGCGGAAATGGGTACCCCGCGCCAAAAGGATCACTGATGATTCAAAAGGGGCGCCCAACAAACAGGGTGCAAAATAAAATCACCCGCCAAGTTAGCTTGGCTGTGACTACTCCACCCGCCATCCCTGAGTACCTCAGCGGTTTGGAGTCCTGCGTCACGTTCAGTCGTTCGGATCACCCCCGCCAGATCCCTCGCCAGGTCATGCTGCCCTGGTGCTCGAGGCGTAGATCGGGAGGGTTCGATATGAGCCGCGTCTTCATGGACGGCGGAAGTGGCATCAACCTGATGTTCTCTAGCACCTTAGCAGCAATGCGGATCCCGCTGTGTAGCCTGGAACAATCCGACACAACGTTCCACGGCATCGTCCCAGGGAAGGGCATATTCCCCCTGGGAAAGATATGGCTCGACGTCATCTTTGGCAAGCCCGACAACTTTCGGTGCGAGCGACTCGAGTTCGAAGTGGTGGATTGGCCATCACAATACCACGCCATCCTCGGGAGCGTGGCATTCGCACGGTTCTTGGCAGTACCACATTACGCATACCTACTACTTAAGATTCCAGGACCTAGGGGCGTCATCACGGTCCACGGGAGCTTCACCCGATCGGACCACTACGACAGGGACTTTAACAGAATCTCCCAGTCATTCAGCATGCAGGAGGAGCTCATAAGACTGAGAGGCTACAGACAACGGGGCACCCCTAGTCTCAAGGTAGAACACACCCTAGGTCTTGGCATCTTGAGTAGTAGGTATGCGTAATGCCTACTCATGCTACAATGAGATTCGGCTGAAGGTCGAAGATCAGGAGAAAACGACGTTCATCACACTGTTCAGAGTGTTCTGCTACAAAACAATGCCCTTCGGGCTGAAGAACGCAGGTGCCACGTACAAGCGATGCATGCAAGCATGCTTGAGGAACCAGATCGTCCGCAACATACAAGTCTATGTCGACGACATAGTAATCAAAACAAGGGAGGCCAAGACACTGATCGACGATCTCCGCGAGACGTTCGACAACCTTGATCGATACAAGATCAAGATGAACCCGGAAAAGTGCGCCTTCGGTGTCCCATCTGGCCAACTACTTGGCTACTTCATCTCCCAGCGAGGAATTGAGGCGAACCCGAAGAAAATCCGGGCCATAATGGCCATGGAGAAACCAAAGAACCTGAAAGGCGTCCAGCAGCTCGCCGGATGCATCACGGCACTGAGCAGGTTCATTAGCCGCATGGGCTAAAAGGCCATGCCTTTCTATCAGCTGTTGCGCAAGGCAGACAAATTCGAGTGGACACCCGAAGCGGATGACGCATTCGAAGACCTGAAGCGGCTGCTCTCCACCTCGCCCTTCCTGGTCACGCCAAAGGAACGCGAGCATCTACTGCTATACATAGCAGCCACACACCAGGTGGTAAGCACCGTGCTCGTGGTCGAGCGACCGGAAGAAGGAAAGACCCATGGGGTACAACGCCCAATTTACTACCTCAGCGAGGTATTGACACCAACAAAGCAGAGGTACCCTCACCACCAGAAACTCGCCTACGGCGTGTTCATGACGACACGTCGGCTGAGCCACTACTTCCAGGAACATCAAGTGATGGTCGTCAATGAGGCACCCATAAAACAACATCCTGAACAACCCAGAGGCCATAGGACGTGTGGCCCTGTGGGGCATCGAGTTGTCTCCTCTAGACATAGTCTACGAGAAGCGTCATATGATCAAGTCCCAGGTCCTACCGGACTTCCTCGTCCACTGGATGGAGCTGCAGCTGCCAGACACACCGGATATGACACAGTCATGGACGATGCACTTCGACGGCTCCAAGCGCGAAGCCAGAGCAGGAGCCGGAGTTATACTGAAGTCCCCGCAGGGCGACAAAATGAAGTACATCCTCCGGATGAAATTTCGAGCTTCTAACAACGAAGCCGAATACGAGGCCCTCATCCACGGCATGAGAATGGCCAAGATTTGCGGTGCAACGCGCCTGGTCATCTACGGTGACTCGAACCTCGTCGTCCAGTAGACGATGAACGAGTGCGACGCACACACCGCCAACATGATCGCGTACCGCGCACTCTACAACTCACTCAAAGGAGACTTCGACAGTTGCGAGCTTCGGCACGTTGGAAGAGAAAGCAACGAAGAGGCCGACATACTCGCCAACATCGGCTCCACCTGCGCACGGGTGCCACCAGGTGTGTTCCTCGAACAGATCTGCGTGCCATCCATCAAAAGGAAATTTCCCAAGGGATCACCCGAAGAAGCAGAGCCCTCGGGGGCTACGCTACGGAAGGACCCGAAAAGCTCGACACAGAGGTTGCAGTGGTCAACCTGATGCAGGTCATGGCAGTCGAAGAAACATGGACACAGCCGTACCTCAGGTACCTAATAGACAGGGAACTGCCTGATGACCCGACAGATTCCCGGCGCATATCTCGCCGGTCCAAGGCCTTCACCATTATCAATGGCGTGTTGTACAAGCGCAGCATTTCGGGTGTACTCCAAAGGTGCGTCACCATCGGTGATGGCAAAACTATCCTCCAAGACATCCACGAGGGCATATGCGGCCATCATGCGGGCAGTCGCGCCCTCGTCGCCAAAGCCGTGCGAGCTGGGTTCTACTGGCCAACGGCCATGAATGACACCAAGGACATCGTCCGAAGGTGCAACGGGTGCCAGAGGTTCGTAGACAAACCGCACGCACCCGGATCAGAGCTTAGGCCCATACCTTTGGCCTGGCCCTTCGCCCAATGGGGCCTCGACATGATTGGCAAACTGCCCAAGTCCTCGAAAGGAGGCCACGTCAACCTCCTGGTAGCAGTCGACAAGTTCACCAAGTGGATCGAGGCCATGCCCGTCACCAACCAAAAGGGCAAAACGGCCCTGAAGTTCTTTGAATCCATAGTATACAGGTTCGGCGTGCCGCACAGCATCATCACCGACAATGGGTCGAACTTCATCTCCAAAGAATTCTAGGACTTCTGCGAAGACCTCGGGATCAACATAACATACGCCTCCGTGGAGCACCCGCAAACGAACGGGCAGGTCGAAAAAGCCAACGGCCTTGTCGGCGGCGGCATCAAGAAACGCCTAATGAGCCCGCTCCAGCGACTCGCGGGAGCCTGGACACAAGAGCTACCCTCCGTTTTTTGGAGCCTCCGCACAACGCCAAACAGCTCAACGGGCTACACACCTTTATTCATGGTGCACGGAGTCGAAGCCGTGTTACATGCAGAAGTACGCCACAAGGCCCCATGGGTCGTCGCTTACAGCGAAGCCGAATCAACGGCAACACTCTAAGACGCCGTCGACACACTCGACGAGGCGCGCGACATAGCCGTGGCTCGATCGGCGGTCTACCAGCAAAGCCTCCGCAACTATCACAGCCGTCGGCTGCGTCCAAGGTCCTTCGTCGAAGGATACCTAGTCTTACGACTCAAGCAAGAGCGACCGAAGAAGTTCGAGTCGCCCTAGGAAGGACCCTACGTCGTCACCGAAGTCATCCCAAGTGGCGCCTATCGCCTCAAGCATGTGGAGTCTGGGGTCGCATACTCCAACCCATGGAATGTCGCACAACTGTGACGCTTCTACCCCTAGCTACACCCTCCTTTTACTTTCAATAAGGCTATTCAGCTAAGGCTACTCATCCGAACAATGTACCTCCTCATTACGATATGAATAAAGCTAAGTGCCTTGACCCAAAACTTTATCTCTTACTCCCATTTCTTTATACTACAACATACTCGGGGGCTCCCCTCACCTCATGACTTCGTCGACTGAGGATAACGCATGTACACCTGAGTAGCTGATCACGTCAGGCTAACGAAAAGGGCATGCATACAAACAAGCACCACGTGCTAATACAATCAACCTTTACAACAAAGGGCATAGCACGCCCAGTCAAATACATAAAAGTTTTTACATCTATATTTTTATAGGTCCTACCTGTTATGAAGAATCACCTGCGCACGATGCTCAAAAAGATCTACAACTTGTTCGGCATACTGCCTCACAGCCGCATAGTGCGGGCGCATGTCCCACACATCGCCATCTGGCCGAGGGGGCGGGCAAGTCGCAACAGCAGCAAGATCCACATCAGGGCGATGCAGTCGCACGAGGGAAAGCACGGCCTTCACCCCAGCAACCAACTGGTGCCGCACCAGCTCCTTGATGTGACGCACGTCTCGAAACTTTGCTAGCAAGCCCCAGAGAGTCGATGGCACTTCATCCAGAGGAAACATGACATGCAGAATCGACGTCAGGGAAGTCTTCACCTGCCGCAACACTCGCGAGACCTGGTGAGCACGATCCTGCACAGTTGCAAGAATCATGGCACGGTCGCGATCCATCCAGAAAAATCCACCGGCCTCCATATCTTGTTGGGTCAAGTAATTGAATCGAACTGCACACGCTCCTTCTCCTCCTGAGGAACAAGGTTAACACCTGCAACACCTACAAAGTAACATGACAAGCCAACAGGCACATCCGAAAATGAGCAGCAGCTCGAAGAAACTCACATTGCAGCTATTCGGCTAAACGCCGCAGATCCCCCATCAAATAATCCTCTCTGGCGGCGACTCGCTCTGCTTTCGACTTCCAAACATCCGCATGACCTCGAATGCCAAGCAACTCCTCCTCAAGACTTCGGTCACGGTCACGAAGAAACACAAGCTGCGACGCATCATCCAAGGATGGTCGCGGCTGCGGAGCAGGTGAAGTATCAATAGGGTCATCGCCCGAAGGTCCCTAGAGGAAAAGAGACAAGGATATGAACAACACACGAATAGCCAACGGTTCGAAGACTCATTATATACAACAAAAGCCACTGCGTGGCGCAATAAGTGTTCATAAATATATTACAACAAAAGAAGACAACTACTACCCTACAACTACAAGGCCTAAGCAGCTGCATCCTGAGTGGCCTCGGAGCCAGATTGCTTGCTCTTGGACTCTCCCTGCTGCCTCACTGCGTACTCCGCTAGCAGGTCAATCAGCTTCGGCCCATAGCGTTTACAGTGGGCAGCATAGAGGGCAAAGGTTACCTCGGATCCGTCGGGAGCCGTTGGCATCTGGGAGGTGACCTGATGAAGATCCAGCTCCGCTCCAGAAGCCATGGCCATCGCCAGCCCCATGGACGAATCGATGCCCTTCTGCTTGCGCTTGTACGCCGCAGGCGCGTCGGCTGATGACGCATCCACCAACAAGTCGACATCCTCAAGGGCAACGCCCTTGGGAACGAGCTCCTTGTAGAAGCGTCCAAGCACCTCCCTAGACTTGGCAAGTGAGCCAACCACGGTACTGCAGCGGTCTTCGACCGCCGCAGTGGCATCATCCAGAGCACTACCGTGCTCCAAGGCACCGCGGTCGAACTCAATGCCCGCGGCATCTAGAAAACAGATAAAGGCACAGTAAGAATCAAACAAAGGCACGGATCTAGGGCAGCCGAAACAAACCAATCAGGCAAAATCACTCACCCGAAATAGCCTTGGCTGCAGCCATCAGCTTCTCGGCTACCTCCCTCTCGCGCGAAGACGCGGCGGTGGCAAGCTGCTCCTCGCGGTCCGTAGCCTCCTGCTACAGGCGCTCCTTGGCCGCAGCTGCGACGGTTAACTCCCGCTCGAGGCGCTCCTTCGCACCAACGGCGTCCTCGGCCTTCTTCTCCGCTCGCCCGAGGCTCTTTTTGAGAGCATCAAGCTCGCAGAGAGCAGTATTATTCTCATCTGCAGAAAAGAACACGTATCAGATGCACAAGTAAGGAAGAGAGGAAGACGAAGAAGATCTAAAGATGAACCTTGAAGCCTCTGCAGGCTGGCCTCCAACGCCAGGTGCTGCTTCACCAGCTGGTTGGCGCCTTGCACAAAAGGCTGCGAGAAGACGCAGCTTATCAAAAAAAGGGCTCAGGGGCGCCCGTGAAACGAGCAAAACAAATCAAGCATACGAAAAGTGCTCGAGGGCTCCCCCGAGACGCGCACAAAACAGAAGCAATGATCAACAGATCATACGAAAAATGCTCGGGGGCTCCCCCCACGGCAAGAACGAAAAGCACTTACATGATCAGATGGCGACTCCGAAGGTCCGGCTATAGTCTTCTGGGAGACAATCACCCGAGCCTCCTGCGGAGAAGGGTTCGGAGCAACACCCCCAGAGGTGGCCACCATCTGCGAAGGGGGAGGCATCGTCTTCGACTCCCCCACCATCTCCTGAGTGGCATCACTAAATGAGACATCAGAGGAGTGGCTGCACAGGAAAACATCAGTCAAAGACAATCAAGCAACAATGAAGGATAGCAAAAAGCGCTCGAAAGAACTTACGAATTATGGCATCCCGCAAAACCACTACTAGAAAATCGCGTTGAATTTGTGCATTGCATCGTCATCAACATGCATTGTTTGCCAAAACTATTTTCGCAACGCCCGTTTTTGTTTTCCAAACGCCCCCTCTTAATTCAAACACGCAAAACCCGGGTCGCCGGATTATTTTGTTTTGGCCGCGAGCGGTTTGCAAACGGTCCAATTAAACAAATAAAATTTATATTTATTTTTGCGGGGCAGTCGAACGGGCCGATTGACCCGAACGACCGCCCCAGATTTTTAAATCGGTCCACCCTGCCAGCCCCTCTTAATCCTATGTCTACCCAACTCTCTACCCAACCTACCCCTCCACCTCACCCGGACCAATCGCTTGTTGCCACCTCACCCTCTCTGCCCCTCTGACCAATCCCATGCAGCCACATGTCCTTCTCTCCCCTCTCTCTCCTTTTTCTCACCCCCACAGCCTCCTACCCTCTCTACCCTCTTCCCCCACCGACCCGTGGGCCCCACCACGTCCCACTCCCTGCCTTCCCCGGTCATACCTCCCCCCAATCAGCCCCATCTAATCCTAGTCCCACCAAATTCTATCCTACCCTCCAACCAAAACGTGCCACCTCCCCCCTCTCACCCAAAATATACCCACCTGCCACCTCATCCATCCACCATCCCACCTCTCCCCTTTTCTCACCCAGTCCTCTCTCACCCACCCTTTCTCTCCTCTCAGCCGCGTGGCCCCGCTCCCCTCCTGGCCCCACCTGGCGCGCCACCCTCCCCCAGATCGACCCTCCCCTGGCCCCACGCACGCCACACGCACGCCACGCGCTTCAGCCGCGCGCCCCCTGACGCGCGGGTCCCACCCACGCGTGGCCCCCCCAGCCAGACCCCCCGTCCCCACATCCTCTCCCCTGCCCGCACCCCGCGTCTCACCCTTCCCCAACCTCCCGCCTCACCCCTCCGGCGCCGGCGCCGCCTCCTTCCGCCGCCGGCGACCGCGGCCCCTTCCTCCTCTGCGCGCGCCTCCGCCGCCCCTCCCTCAACCCGGTCGGCCCCGCGTCGGCGCGCCCTGCTCCGCCTCCTTCACCATCTCTCCCCGCCACCGGCCGCCGCCGACGACCACCCCCGCCACCGCGCCTCCTCTCCCCGACGCCGGCGCCGTTCCCCCTCGCTCGCCTCCGCCCTCCACCGCTCCCGCACCTCTTCCTCGCCGCCCAGTCGCCGCCTCCGGCCCGCCTGGCCCGCGAGCCGACCCTCCTCCGCCGGCAGCCGCCTGCGCCATCCCCCTCGCCTCCGTCGCGCCTCGCCACCCGCGCGCCCGCCGCCAGTCCTCCTCGCCCGACGCGAGCCGGCCCCGCCCGTCCACCCGCGGCGCCCCGCAGCACCCACCTGCCGCGGCCGCCTCTCCCCCTCCCTGCGACCGCGCAGCAGCGGGCCCCTCCTCCGCTTGGCGCGCCTCTGCCTGCCGGCGCGGCCGCCTCTCTGCCGCGTCCGCAGCGGAACCCTGCCGCCCTCTGCCAGCCTCCTCCGCCCGGGCGACCCCGTCTCTGTCCCTCGCCGACGACCCCCTTGCCTCCACCGGCAGCCGCAGCGTCTCCGGAGCCCACCGCCGCTCGAGCGCCCTCCGGCCGGTCCCGCCCCGCCATGGAAGCCACCGCCTCTGCCCATGCCCCGCGCGTGTTCTCCGCGAGCCCCGGACCCCGACGAGCTCGGCGCCCCTGCAAGGTCGCCAGCGCCATGGCCGCCCTCCTGCTCGCTGACGTCGGCCTCTTGGTCGCGTGTGTGCCATGCCGGGCCCATGCGCTATCTCGGTTAATGGTGTGTCCTTCCGCGGCCTCGTCAAGATCTTCCGGGTGCCCACAACGCGGACGAACGGTACCCTAGGCCTCCAACATGGTACGACATGTACTTCTGCCGGAGCATAAGCCGCGGAACCCTGTTGCCGTCCACGCCAACTCGACAAGATCCACCTCCCGGAGCGGCGAACCCCGAACCCGCACGCCAAGATCTACTTCACGGATACGAAGACCCCGGGGCGACAAGTACTTTTTCCCGGATGCGTTGCTCGAGAACACGGACGGAAAGGCCACCGACACCGAACATCAAGATCTTCGTCCCCGAATGTCAAGACCGGCAAGACCGACCCCGTGGACCCGACAAGATCGTCGCAACGACAAGAACGGCACCGACCCAGGGCGAATCCGCTGTTCCGACGCCGGACCACGACCTTCCTCCCGGAACGCCAAGATCTTCGTAACGACAAGACCGACAACATGACCCGAGGACCCGGATGCAACAAGATCTACCCCAGTAGTCCGAGAACGTTCCCGTTGAGACCAATCCGTCGAACCCTGGACCCCGAGACCGGCCCCGAACCCCGGAACCCCAAGATCGTCGAGACCCCTCAATGTGTGACCCCTTCTCCTCGGACCCCATTTTATAACATAATAACAACTTGATTACATATTAAATTGTCATCTCGCATGCATGTCATCGGTTTGGGGGCATTATGCCGATTCACCTAATAATTAAATATGGGGCCCATATGCGGGCAAATCTAGTCTCATATCGGCCTCATTTAAATTGGTGTAGCGAACCCGGTAATAACTTCTGCCATGTTAAACAACATTTAAATTGCGGGGCTTCTAATTAACTTGAACCATTCAATTAACTGTCGGGACCCCGGTTCCGCTTAAAATGACCTAATTGCATCGCACTTTGCCATGCCATGCATCATACATGCATCATGCCGATCTTCTGCCGTTGTATTAAATCTAGCATCCGATGTTTCTTCTAGTGTTTTGCTTCTTCGCGGATAAGGCCGTTGAGTGGATGTGAGCTTCGCCCCGATCTTCAGGGAAAACCTTCGACAATGTTTTCAGGTGAGCATCTCCCCCTTTCTACCTATCTTACTTTTATAGTCTTTATTCCCTCCTGTTGATCTTTTGCTATCTGTGTTGCGATGCTCTAGTTTCCGTACCCTTGATATCCCTTGCAACCATATATTGCCTTGGACACACCCTATTGCCTGTTGTTTGGTAGCTAGTTGGTCTTGCGCGTCGCCGTCGCTTGCTATATTGCTGTTGTGTGTCGTCATATGCCACAGTTGTTGATGTATTGCCGCATGTTGATGTTGGAGATGATCATAGTTTTACTTATTGTTCACTTTAATTTCTGTTTAACAACTAAAATTGAAATAAGCAGAGGCATCGGTGGGTGATAGATAATATTTGGTTTCCGAACGCCCACTTGTGTCCCGTAAGACCCCGAGTACTTGATTCCTGTTCCTTGATTTTTCGCGCTATCCACATCCGGGAGGTATATGGGACCCCCCTCAGCCAGAGCTTGATTCCGTCTTATTTCTTGGGGCCACAAACTAGTTTGAGGTTTTATTACTATCCTGTACTTATGCCATGTTTTACTGCTTTATTTACGATTGTGCGAGGTACTGCACACTGTACTGTTTAAGATCGGGACACGTTTACGCGGTGTCGACAAGCCCTGTTTGGGGTTCCCAGTCGCTCACAGCCGTCTACCCAGACCTTGAGGCCGTCTCGGAGCTTGCTTACTCCGTTGCGGGATCTACTTAAGGGGTGGCCCCCTGAAATATTTCTGAATCTTGTGATTGCTTTGTCGTGAAAGCCTCGTTGGGTTTTGATTTGGTTTTTCCGAGGTTGATCGAGTGTGTGTTGCTATTGGTGCACCCCGGCCGGGTAAAACTTTCTGAAAGCCGTGTCCGCGGATATGGACGACTTGGAGCACAGTTTCTCGATCATAGACAAGCATAACTAAAGTTTACTGTTATAAATTTGACGTTATAATGACTAGTAATCAGCTTCACTATAACGGAATGTCTAATTAATACTGCCCACAATTGCTTGTTTTGGAGTGTCGCTTGCGACCATTGTACCTGACTAGTAAGTAATGCAACTACAACGGAATGGCTGAATAAAAGTACCAACAACTGCTGGGTTTTGGGTTTATCTCATGCTATCTGTATCTGATTAGTAAATGTTGCAACTATAACGGAATGGTTAAATAAAAGTGCCCACTACTTATTTTATCAGGATGATTATCTATACCTGACTAGTAATTATTGCCACGATAACTGAATAAATAAAACTGCCAACTGTGTGAGTTCCTCGGTTGACTTCCTCGTTTGGTCTCGAAGGGGAAACGCCAGGATGGGTTTGTTTGATGATAGTATCAGGTTGGATCCGAATAGGTCTTTCTCACCCCTCTCTGATAGACGCCAGTTGTATCGAGTCTCTATAGTTGTCAGTGCATGCTGCCGCTGCGGCTCAGTCCACCATACCTATGTAGGCGAGGACCGCCGAATTCTAGCCTCGCCGTGTACTGGCCTCAGTACTGACGCTCCTTCTTTTTCCTTTGCCCTTTGTCGGCACCCCTTTTGTTTAAGCAGGTTTTGAGATCGACGTCGTTAGCAGGGTTACCCTTCCGGCTTGGCCTGGGCAGGGTTATGGACGCCATTGGTTATTCTTCAGGGCTCTTAGCCCCATTTGCATTTTGTCCGTAGTCGGACGCTCTATCATTTTCGAGGTGATTTGGATCTTTGTATTTTATATCTGTATTCTTGACTCATGGAGTCGCTTATATATATATCTGTTCTGTGGGTCCCATCGAGGACTGTTGTGTACTGTTATTACTTCGTTTTCCACCCGCACGAAAGTGCCTGGTGGGCACCTTTGAATCGTTTCTATGCGGGTTTGGCGAATTTTGCTCAAACTTGCATAGGTCCGATTCTGAGGGTGTTACAGAGTGGTATCAGAGCCCAGCATTTGCGATACCCCACAAGTCCAGCCTGTAGGATAACCTAGCTAACGGCCGAAGTAGAGTGTCCAAACTATTTTGCAAAATCGGTTGGAAAGTTCTGGTTAGGTCTGATTTTTACTCCTTACCCCTCTGCTGATCCCCTCTTATCTCGACGTGTTTTGAATCTGCTCTCTTATCTTTCTTCGAGTCCAGGATTTCTCGTGGTTGGGTTTCCGTCGTACCTTTAGGGTTTCGCTTCCTCTTTTGGTAACGGTGCTCTACCGTCCGGTGTTCAAGCTGCCTGAGGAATCCGTCTACGGTGTTACCATTCGTTGTTCCTTGTTTGTGCTATCCGGTGTTTTCCGACGCGACGACATCATCTACGTCAGATCCGATGCAGAGTCTGCATCACTCCTTTGTTCCGAACCTCGCTTGTCGAGATCTTCAGTCTGATTCCGAGAATGGTTGCATGCTTTTCCACTGCTTGTGCAGAGTAATAGTTTGGGTGCGTGATGGATTGGACCCCATGCCGACTACCCTTTCTATTCGCTTTTGTACATTGAAGTGGATGAGAATGCATCGATTCCCTCTTCCCACCGAAGTTAGAGGTGGCTTTATTGTTGATACCTCTACCTTCGACCTTTTGTTCCCGGAGTGTTCTCTCGACGATCAGGAACAACGACCCTTTGTTGGTGGTGTCGCCGATATCAAGATGGAAGAAGGAACCCTCGTTAGTGGTGTCGCGAGGATCTACACGAGATGAGAAGATGCAGATCGCCGACCTTCCTTCCGGTACCATGAGGCGGATCTCGAGGGCGAGATCCATTGTTAGTGGTGTCGAATTGTGGCATCCCGCAAAACCACTACTAGAAAACCGCGTTGAATTTGTGCATTGCATCGTCATCAACATGCATTGTTTGCCAAAACTATTTTCGCAACGCCCGTTTTTGTTTTCCAAACGCCCCCTCTTAATTCAAACACGCAAAACCCGGGTCGCCGGATTATTTTGTTTTGGCCGCGAGCGGTTTGCAAACGGTCCAATTAAACAAATAAAATTTATATTTATTTTTGCGGGGCAGTCGAACGGGCCGATTGACCCGAACGACCGCCCCAGATTTTTAAATCGGTCCACCCTGCCAGCCCCTCTTAATCCTATGTCTACCCAACTCTCTACCCAACCTACCCCTCCACCTCACCCGGACCAATCGCTTGTTGCCACCTCACCCTCTCTGCCCCTCTGACCAATCCCATGCAGCCACATGTCCTTCTCTCCCCTCTCTCTCCTTTTTCTCACCCCCACAGCCTCCTACCCTCTCTACCCTCTTCCCCCACCGACCCGTGGGCCCCCACCACGTCCCACTCCCTGCCTTCCCCGGTCATACCTCCCCCCAATCAGCCCCATCTAATCCTAGTCCCACCAAATTCTATCCTACCCTCCAACCAAAACGTGCCACCTCCCCCCTCTCACCCAAAATATACCCACCTGCCACCTCATCCATCCACCATCCCACCTCTCCCCTTTTCTCACCCAGTCCTCTCTCACCCACCCTTTCTCTCCTCTCAGCCGCGTGGCCCCGCTCCCCTCCTGGCCCCACCTGGCGCGCCACCCTCCCCCAGATCGACCCTCCCCTGGCCCCACGCACGCCACACGCACGCCACGCGCTTCAGCCGCGCGCCCCCTGACGCGCGGGTCCCACCCACGCGTGGGCCCCCCAGCCAGACCCCCCGTCCCCACATCCTCTCCCCTGCCCGCACCCCGCGTCTCACCCTTCCCCAACCTCCCGCCTCACCCCTCCGGCGCCGGCGCCGCCTCCTTCCGCCGCCGGCGACCGCGGCCCCTTCCTCCTCTGCGCGCGCCTCCGCCGCCCCTCCCTCAACCCGGTCGGCCCCGCGTCGGCGCGCCCTGCTCCGCCTCCTTCACCATCTCTCCCCGCCACCGGCCGCCGCCGACGACCACCCCCGCCACCGCGCCTCCTCTCCCCGACGCCGGCGCCGTTCCCCCTCGCTCGCCTCCGCCCTCCACCGCTCCCGCACCTCTTCCTCGCCGCCCAGTCGCCGCCTCCGGCCCGCCTGGCCCGCGAGCCGACCCTCCTCCGCCGGCAGCCGCCTGCGCCATCCCCCTCGCCTCCGTCGCGCCTCGCCACCCGCGCGCCCGCCGCCAGTCCTCCTCGCCCGACGCGAGCCGGCCCCGCCCGTCCACCCGCGGCGCCCCGCAGCACCCACCTGCCGCGGCCGCCTCTCCCCCTCCCTGCGACCGCGCAGCAGCGGGCCCCTCCTCCGCTTGGCGCGCCTCTGCCTGCCGGCGCGGCGCCTCTCTGCCGCGTCCGCAGCGGAACCCTGCCGCCCTCTGCCAGCCTCCTCCGCCCGGGCGACCCCGTCTCTGTCCCTCGCCGACGACCCCCTTGCCTCCACCGGCAGCCGCAGCGTCTCCGGAGCCCACCGCCGCTCGAGCGCCCTCCGGCCGGTCCCGCCCCGCCATGGAAGCCACCGCCTCTGCCCATGCCCCGCGCGTGTTCTCCGCGAGCCCCGGACCCCGACGAGCTCGGCGCCCCTGCAAGGTCGCCAGCGCCATGGCCGCCCTCCTGCTCGCTGACGTCGGCCTCTTGGTCGCGTGTGTGCCATGCCGGGCCCATGCGCTATCTCGGTTAATGGTGTGTCCTTCCGCGGCCTCGTCAAGATCTTCCGGGTGCCCACAACGCGGACGAACGGTACCCTAGGCCTCCAACATGGTACGACATGTACTTCTGCCGGAGCATAAGCCGCGGAACCCTGTTGCCGTCCACGCCAACTCGACAAGATCCACCTCCCGGAGCGGCGAACCCCGAACCCGCACGCCAAGATCTACTTCACGGATACGAAGACCCCGGGGCGACAAGTACTTTTTCCCGGATGCGTTGCTCGAGAACACGGACGGAAAGGCCACCGACACCGAACATCAAGATCTTCGTCCCCGAACGTCAAGACCGGCAAGACCGACCCCGTGGACCCGACA
The DNA here is from genome assembly GCA_910589765.1 of Avena atlantica. NCBI lineage: Eukaryota > Viridiplantae > Streptophyta > Magnoliopsida > Poales > Poaceae > Avena > Avena atlantica. The sequence goes on from OU342733.1 coordinate 84,465,793, forward strand.
AGATCGTCGCAACGACAAGAACGGCACCGACCCAGGGCGAATCCGCTGTTCCGACGCCGGACCACGACCTTCCTCCCGGAACGCCAAGATCTTCGTAACGACAAGACCGACAACATGACCCGAGGACCCGGATGCAACAAGATCTACCCCAGTAGTCCGAGAACGTTCCCGTCGAGACCAATCCGTCGAACCCTGGACCCCGAGACCGGCCCCGAACCCCGGAACCCCAAGATCGTCGAGACCCCTCAATGTGTGACCCCTTCTCCTCGGACCCCATTTTATAACATAATAACAACTTGATTACATATTAAATTGTCATCTCGCATGCATGTCATCGGTTTGGGGCATTATGCCGATTCACCTAATAATTAAATATGGGGCCCATATGCGGGCAAATCTAGTCTCATATCGGCCTCATTTAAATTGGTGTAGCGAACCCGGTAATAACTTCTGCCATGTTAAACAACATTTAAATTGCGGGGCTTCTAATTAACTTGAACCATTCAATTAACTGTCGGGACCCCGGTTCCGCTTAAAATGACCTAATTGCATCGCACTTTGCCATGCCATGCATCATACATGCATCATGCCGATCTTCTGCCGTTGTATTAAATCTAGCATCCGATGTTTCTTCTAGTGTTTTGCTTCTTCGCGGATAAGGCCGTTGAGTGGATGTGAGCTTCGCCCCGATCTTCAGGGAAAACCTTCGACAATGTTTTCAGGTGAGCATCTCCCCCTTTCTACCTATCTTACTTTTATAGTCTTTATTCCCTCCTGTTGATCTTTTGCTATCTGTGTTGCGATGCTCTAGTTTCCGTACCCTTGATATCCCTTGCAACCATATATTGCCTTGGACACACCCTATTGCCTGTTGTTTGGTAGCTAGTTGGTCTTGCGCGTCGCCGTCGCTTGCTATATTGCTGTTGTGTGTCGTCATATGCCACAGTTGTTGATGTATTGCCGCATGTTGATGTTGGAGATGATCATAGTTTTACTTATTGTTCACTTTAATTTCTGTTTAACAACTAAAATTGAAATAAGCAGAGGCATCGGTGGGTGATAGATAATATTTGGTTTCCGAACGCCCACTTGTGTCCCGTAAGACCCCGAGTACTTGATTCCTGTTCCTTGATTTTTCGCGCTATCCACATCCGGGAGGTATATGGGACCCCCCTCAGCCAGAGCTTGATTCCGTCTTATTTCTTGGGGCCACAAACTAGTTTGAGGTTTTATTACTATCCTGTACTTATGCCATGTTTTACTGCTTTATTTACGATTGTGCGAGGTACTGCACACTGTACTGTTTAAGATCGGGACACGTTTACGCGGTGTCGACAAGCCCTGTTTGGGGTTCCCAGTCGCTCACAGCCGTCTACCCAGACCTTGAGGCCGTCTCGGAGCTTGCTTACTCCGTTGCGGGATCTACTTAAGGGGTGGCCCCCTGAAATATTTCTGAATCTTGTGATTGCTTTGTCGTGAAAGCCTCGTTGGGTTTTGATTTGGTTTTTCCGAGGTTGATCGAGTGTGTGTTGCTATTGGTGCACCCCGGCCGGGTAAAACTTTCTGAAAGCCGTGTCCGCGGATATGGACGACTTGGAGCACAGTTTCTCGATCATAGACAAGCATAACTAAAGTTTACTGTTATAAATTTGACGTTATAATGACTAGTAATCAGCTTCACTATAACGGAATGTCTAATTAATACTGCCCACAATTGCTTGTTTTGGAGTGTCGCTTGCGACCATTGTACCTGACTAGTAAGTAATGCAACTACAACGGAATGGCTGAATAAAAGTACCAACAACTGCTGGGTTTTGGGTTTATCTCATGCTATCTGTATCTGATTAGTAAATGTTGCAACTATAACAGAATGGTTAAATAAAAGTGCCCACTGCTTATTTTATCAGGATGATTATCTATACCTGACTAGTAATTATTGCCACGATAACTGAATAAATAAAACTGCCAACTGTGTGAGTTCCTCGGTTGACTTCCTCGTTTGGTCTCGAAGGGGAAACGCCAGGATGGGTTTGTTTGATGATAGTATCAGGTTGGATCCGAATAGGTCTTTCTCACCCCTCTCTGATAGCCGCCAGTTGTATCGAGTCTCTATAGTTGTCAGTGCATGCTGCCGCTGCGGCTCAGTCCACCATACCTATGTAGGCGAGGACCGCCGAATTCTAGCCTCGCCGTGTACTGGCCTCAGTACTGACGCTCCTTCTTTTTCCTTTGCCCTTTGTCGGCACCCCTTTTGTTTAAGCAGGTTTTGAGATCGACGTCGTTAGCAGGGTTACCCTTCCGGCTTGGCCTGGGCAGGGTTATGGACGCCATTGGTTATTCTTCAGGGCTCTTAGCCCCATTTGCATTTTGTCCGTAGTCGGACGCTCTATCATTTTCGAGGTGATTTGGATCTTTGTATTTTATATCTGTATTCTTGACTCATGGAGTCGCTTATATATATATCTGTTCTGTGGGTCCCATCGAGGACTGTTGTGTACTGTTATTACTTCGTTTTCCACCCGCACGAAAGTGCCTGGTGGGCACCTTTGAATCGTTTCTATGCGGGTTTGGCGAATTTTGCTCAAACTTGCATAGGTCCGATTCTGAGGGTGTTACACGAATCCATATCGCTCAAATTGAAGACAGGCAAGGACCTCTTGCCCTTCTTCTCTTCCTTCTTCCGCTTCGCCGGCGGCTGCGGCGCTACAGCCCGCATAGGCACGACCGGAATAAGGGACGAAGAGCCACCATCACCTCCACTGTGACGCGCAAGGCACGACGGGTTCCTAGGTGTTGGCGGAGTCAAGGCATCTGACGATTCGCTCAAGCTCTGTGCCCGCTTTCAGGTCTGCCCTTCGCTCGACTCGGGGGCTTCTTCAGCTGGTGACTGAGCCGAGGGAAGCTCAGACATGGAATCCACTACCTCATTGTCTGGCGCATCCGGAAAACGTTCGGGTAGTGGAGGCACCATGCCCGGTACCTTGAAATCCTAGACAAAGAAAGCAAACTTTCAGAACAAACGAATACAAGAAAAACGCACTCGAAAATAGCACTACGCGCACGCCCCAGATCTACACCTGTGGAACCGGATGAGAGGCAGTGAACGGAGGGGTCAGCGACTTCCCTGGAAGGTCCTCTTCAGCTTTATACTTCAGCAGCGGCCGAAGGATTCTGTCGAGATCCCCCTGGAGAGCTCCTCAGTCGAAACCCTAGTCGGATCGTGGCGGCCAGAGTAAAGGAACATCAGGTGCGCCCTAGCCTGGAGCGGCTGCACCCGATGTTTGAGGAAGGTGCGGATAATATCCACACCATTCACCTCCTTATCCGGAATCACCTGGAGGTCCTCCACCCGACGATAGAGCTCCTCTATCTCCGCCACCTCACCATCCAAGATGTGGTTCTTCCAGGACCTCTTCGGCTGGATTTTCTGGAAGGAGTCGAAAGGAGCAAGGCCAAAATTTTGCCCGTCCACTATGGAGTCGCGTATGTAAAACCACCGCCTCCGCCAGTACTGGACAGACTCAGACATAGAAAACGATAAGAAGAGAAAATTGGATTTCAGGGAAATGATATAGCCGCCGATCGGATAAACTCCTTCGGAGCCAGATTGCCTCTTCACAGAATAGAGCTTCCGAAAAAGGCCAAAGTGCGGCTCGATACTGAGCCAGCACTCGCAGAAGGTGATGAAACAGGCAATGTGGAGAAGAGAATTTGGCGACAGATGATGGAGTTGGATGCCATAGAAGAAAAGTAATCCACGGAGAAAATCATGGACGGGGAGAGAGAGGCCCCGAAGGAAAAAAGCAACAAACATGACCCGAAACCTAGTGGGTGGACGGGGAATTACCTCGTCGCCGGGAATCTTGACGGCCTCCTTGTCCTGCAGGATCAGACCCCTGCGCAGGTCGCCCTCGCGCGTCTCCGACCGCCGCCCGCCACCATCGGTGACGCGAGTAGCGGCGGTACCTTTGTTGCCGCCGACAGCAGCGCTGGTGCCAACTGCGGTGGAGGCCTTCTTTGACTTCCCCATTGCAGTGCGGATGTCAACACCCGGATTTTTCAATCCTAGATGCCTGTTATGCCATACATCGCAATCCCAGGATTACCATTTTTGCGAGACATAACAGAATTGGATACCATCGTACTTCATCCATTACAAACGATACATAAGGTCTTACAAAAATGGGGATCTCATGATCCAGTTCTTAGTACAACATCAAGCAGCGGAATACGTAATAATAATGGTAGCGTAGGCGAAGCTCCATCTTCGGGGTCACAGGCAATGCTGACGATGGGAGATGATCCTAGTTGTCGTAACCTTCCTGGGGTCCATCCTCCAGGTACTCCTCTTCATAGTCTGGCCATGGGAATAGCCAGGGACAAAGCCATGAGTACTCTTTAAGTACTCGCAAACTAATACTAACAGGTAAGGGGTTTTTGGATAATAGGACACTAGGCTCTAGGGTTGTTTTGCAAAAAGCCAGGTTTATCTTTAATAAGTTCCAAAGCTAGTCACAATTTTATAACTCCTAGGTGGGATCTTGTAATTCAGGTCACAACTCTGTTGTGTTCAAGTCAAAGTCTCAATTCATTTCACCAGTCATTTTGAAAAGTCTGACGGGGGAACAGTATGGCCACTCCAACTGTCCATAACCGCGGACGCGGCTATTCGAATAGTTTGACACTCTGCAGAGATTGTACACTTTCACCACAACATTCGATACATCCATCAGGAACAAACCTGAATTTACCATACTCAGTATGCGGATAATCAATCCTAACCTTTCAATTACACGCCCTAGTATAAGCACCTCTCCTGTGAGTTTGGCCTCCCAACCATGACTACTGTCATCTTGGGTACTGCACAGGTGGACAATCTTCACAAGGTAGCCTCAGCTCAGACCTTGGCCGTGAGGGAACTAATACTAAGGTATATAAGTTTCTAGTCAAGCCCTACCCAATATTCGGGTATTGTAGTTGTACGCTAAAATTGGAACGGTATCGTATCCAGACAACCATCAGTTTTATAAAGGGCTAAGGATCATGCCTCAACATTTTTATCACCAGAATCATCACGTGTTTGGAAACACATGTCCAAAACATTTCAATAGAATGATCCATCATTCCAAGGTTTTCATAACCATTTTTCCACCAAATATTCCCATCTAAAGTTGATCAAGTTTTATGCTTAGCACTAGCATCTACGGGTGGGGGTAGTACTAATGAGGGGTGGTAACTAGTGGAGTTTCACTAAGTCCAACCTTATATCTTAGGCTGATATCAAGGTTTCTAGCTTAGGCCAAATTTTATGCTCTTTATGCAACCTTCAGCACAACTGTCTAGTATCTACCAACTCTTAGGTAGACTCTAATTAAGCTTTGATAAAGAAATAAAGTAAGAAGCTTGCAAGTAAAACTAGGATTGGTTTATCAAGTGGGTATGATCACATATGCTTAAGGCATATAATAGTCATATCACAAGTATGGGTTTGTGGCATCAGTAGGGTATCTGGCAAGGGTTAGCTTGCACATTCACTAGTAGTATTAGGCTTGCATAGTAATTAGCTTGCATAGGTATAGTATCTTGCAAGTGTTAGCTTGCCTTGTGCAGAGCAGTGGTTGAAGTTATCCTCGGTTTCCTCTTCGTAGTATCCTCCTTCCTCCTCGTAGTATCCTTGGTCGGTACTAGCGTCTACGAATAAATACGAGGTACACAATCACCAAACAATACTTAACTACTTGCAATCATCACACACAAGGGTCCTATAGATGATCTAGCATCATCTCTAACATTACAAGGTTAAAGCTTGGTTTAAAACTTTTTATATTTTTTAGAGAAGTAATTTCTACTCATTGAAAAACTACTTAAGATTTAATATTCTCCAAACCAAATATGGGATCATGTTAACACATGTCATCGCCACATATTGTAGTCCATGGGAATGTGATTTAAAGTGGTGTCACAATTTAATAAGGTTTTACCCTTTTATTTTAATTAATTAAAGTGGCTAGAAATGCTTATGTAGCATTCTTTTATTACTTGAACATTATTTCTGCAAGTAAACCTATATATTTTTATATATTTTGAAAGGTATGGTTAAATGTGATTTTTGAGAGTTGGAATAAACTCAAAATCTTTTATTGTTTCAATTTTAAAAATGTTTGAATGCAGAAAAGCTTCTGCCTTGTTATTTTTACTATGGGTGATCTGCAGATCCAAATGACTTGAATCCAACGGGCTTGGATAAAGCATTCATAGACCTTACCAACAAAATTGGTTTTATCCAATTTGGTTTACTGAATCGATCTGGGTTGATTTTTGAAGTTGGGTGCTGAAGTGTGTTTGAATTTAAATAGAAAAGGATTTAATTTGAACTGTTGGGCTACGCGGGAAAAGTTACTGGGCCGGCCTGCTAAGTGTACTACTCCCGCGGGCTGCTTAAGTGGGTGTCCCCACTCGTCAGTGACACGGGGCTGGGCGAAGCGGTACGGGGCAACGTGGATCGTTCGATCTAGTTCTAATCCAACGGCTGGGGGTCATCGTCGACGCGAGACAACTCCGGCGAGAACGAAACCTAGCGCGGCCAGTGAGGGGTGCTGGGGGCTCACCGGGGTACGGGCGAGGGTCGGCGAGGCGGGCGAACGACGAAGTCAACGACGGCGAACCTCCTGGTACCGGTGGCTTCTCCTGGGGCGGCTCCAATCGCTGGCTCCTTTTTTTCTCCGGCAGCGGCAGGATCCAGTGAAATTCCAGCGAGGTGTTGCTCGCCTTGCTCTGAGGATGGTGTGGCACGGTCAGTGGGGAGAGGGGAGTGAGATGGTGTGAAGAAATCGTGCGGGGGTGGCCTCTATTTATAGTCGAGCGAGGGGACCGTCGGGGCGCACGGTGAGCTCGTCGGGGGCGATGTTACAGGCGGCTAATGGCATGGGCAAGGGTAGGGGACGGTGCTGTGTCTCCTGGCGATGCTCAACGACATGGTCGCGAGGCATGGGGCGGTGTGGTTTGGTCTGTAACGGCCGGTGCTCTGCGCGACAGAGGCGGCGTCTTCGACGGCGGGCGGTGGCTGCACGAGGCGGCAAACAGGGATGTCTGGCGGTCTCCTGGGTCAGTGGTGATCGTGGGTGCACGCGGTGAGGGCGGTGCGCGGTCTGTGGATGCTGGTCGAGGGTGGCGCTTTGGCGCACGCTCGGCATGGTCTGGGCGTGGCTTGTGCGCGTGGTCCAGGGCTTGGCAACGCTCGCGGCTGGGACAGGGAGTGGCGGTGGACGGTGGGCTGCCTCCCAGACAAGGTTGGCACGACTAGTTCTTCCTCTAGCCTGCTGTCGACTATGGGGTGACATGGGGGTGCTCGGCTGTTCACCATTAATGACAATGGTAAGCTCACAGGGGTGCTAGTGTTGGGCTAATCTTTCTAGATGATCTACTGAGTTGTGTGTGAGCTAACTAGGGAACAAGTTAGGCAAGAATCACTACACACTATAGTGTTTCATGTTTTGTTTGATTTGTGTCTGCAACCTGTTTGATGAAATGGCCGCATGAAATCAAGTTTTGAATTTTGGAATGAATTTTAGTGGGTTTGCTAGATTGGTTCTGGTGAGTCTGCAGATGCTTGGGTTTTTAAAGTTGAGCTTGTTTGAGTGGGTTTTGGAAAAGTGGGATCTTCCCATATGAAGAAGATTCAATTTTGAATTGTCATTTAAACTATGCATTTGAAAGTTTCTGGATGATCACAAAGTGGGCCTTGGTACCTTGTTATGAGTACATTCAAGGGGTGCAAAGATCCAGAAAAGTTTCTGTTAGGTTTTGAAAGTTTGAGACAGCCAAAGTAGGCATGGGAGTTAAATTGGTCAAAATGACCATTCACTTAATATATTTGTTTTGATTTACTTGTCTTTAGGAAAAGTGTGGGAAATGTTTTAGATGATGTTCATTTCACCTAAGAAACATTTTCCAAGCAATGGATCACACAAACAAGGTGGTTTTTAAAGAAATTCAAAATCCATGCATACACATATACATGCATTCATGAGTTTATTTAGAAAATTTTTTGTTAACCCTAATCTTGATGATTAGTGTTTGATGATCTAAGTTTGGTATTTTTGGGATGTTACAGCGGAGATGGCGGCGGTGTGAGCGCAGAAAATAAGATACCTGTCCTTGATGGTTCAAAATTTTGAAAGGTCCGATATATCTGGGGGCTAACTTTCCTTTGAGTTGGAAACGCTGCATTCCCTTCAATGGCGACACTTTTAGATAAACAAAATCTCCGATGTTGAAGGCGAGGTCTCGACGTCTCTTGTCGGCGTAACTCTTCTGTCGGGATTGGGCGGTCTTGAGGTGCTCACGAATCTTGTGAACCTTCTCTTCTGCTTCTCGTAGGATGTCGGGTCCGAAGATCTGACTCTCTCCTACTTCCGACCATTTCAAAGGGGTGCAGCACTTTCTTCCGTACATGAATTCAAATGGGGCCATTTGCAAACTGGCTTGGTAACTGTTGTTGTATGAAAATTCTGCAAACGGCAGACAGTCTTCCCACTTGGATCCATATTCTAGCACACATGCTCTAAGCATATCTTCGAGTATTTGGTTTACTCGCTCCGTTTGTCCATCGGTCTGAGGGTGATACGCGGTACTGAAATCTAGGCGGGTTCCTAAACCTTCTTGGACTTTCTTCTAGAATCTCGAGGTAAACTGAGTTCATCGATCCGATACTATGTTCTTGGGGACTCCATGCAAACTAACGATCCTAGCGATGTACAACTCTGCTAGCTTCGAACTCTGATAGGTGGTTTTGACGGGCAAGAAATGGGCGACTTTGGACAGTCTGTCCACTATGACCAAAATAGAGTCATTTACCCTACTAGAAGTAGGTAGTCCATTGATAAAGTCCATTCCTACAGAATCCCATTTCCATTCCGGAATTTGCAAAGGTTGCAACAATCCAGCGGGTCTTTGATGTCCTGCCTTGACTCGCTGACATATATCACATTTGGCGATATAGCTTCCGATTTCTCTCTTCATCTTATGCCACCAAAATTGCTCTTTCAAATCTTGATACATCTTAGTTCCTCCGGGATGGATAGAATAAAGATTATCATGAGCCTCCTTCAAGATAACTTCTTTCAACTCAGAATCTGATGGTACACAAAGGCGTCCTTTGTACCACAAAACTCCTTCTTCGTCCTCGGTGAATCCGGGTACTTTGCCGGTACCGATACGACGCTTGATTCCGTCGATACTAGCATTTCCTTTCTGCGCCTCTTTAATCTAACTGATCAAAGTGGGCTGAAGTTCTATGGTAGCCAAAAATCCTTCAATTACTAATTCCATTCGAAAATCTTCCATCTCTTTGTGCAAACTTGGTTGATCCTTCAAAATCATGGAGTTCAAGCGGCACGGCAATCTTCTAAGGGCATCGGCTACCACGTTGGCTTTACCAGGGTGATAGTGAATGTCCAGGTTGTAATCCTTGATTAGCTCAATCCATCTTCTCTGCCTCATATTCAGCTCCTTTTGAGTGAATATATACATTAGGCTCTTGTGATCCGAATAAATCTCACAAAGATTTCCCATCAGGTAATGTCTCCATGTCTTCAGGGCTAGAACTACGGCTACAAGTTCGAGGTCAAGGGTTGGGTAGTTTTGTTCATGTTGCTTCAATTGTCGCGATAGATAAGATATAACTTTGCCTTCTTGCATTAGCACACATCCGAGACCAATCTTGGATGCGTCACAATACACATCGAAGGGCTTCGTGATATCCGGCATGATTAAGATTGGGGCTGATATCAATCTCCTTTTGAGTTCTTGAAAACTCGCTTCACATTTGTCGGTCCATTCAAACTTCTTGTCCTTGTTCAGCAATTGGGTCATGGGTCGGGCGATACTAGAGAATCCTTCTACAAATTTGCGGTAATATCCCGCCAATCCGAGAAAATCACGAACTTGGGTTTGAGTGGTGGGGGCTTGCCAATCTTCTACATCTTTCACTTTGGCAGGGTCAACGGCAATTCCTCCGGCTGATACAATGTGACCGAGGAATCCTACTTCCTGTAACCAGAATTCACATTTGCTAAATTTTGCATACAGCTGATGCTCTCTAAGGGTTCCAAGAATGGTCCTTAGGTGTAGCTCATGTTCTTCTTCTGATTTGGAATAAATCAGAATGTCATCGATGAAAACAACGACAAACTTATCCAGTAAGTCCATAAAAATCTTATTCATGAGATTCATGAAATAAGCGGGGGCAATGGTTAATCCAAAAGACATGACGGTATACTCGTATAATCCATATCTGGTGGTAAAGGCAGTCTTGGGAATATCCTCTGCCCGAATTTTGAGTTGATGATAGCCAGTCCTAAGATCAATCTTAGAAAACACTTTGGCACCGATCAACTGATCAAACAAATCTTCTATCTTGGGCAAGGGGTACTTGTTCTTGATGGTGACATCATTCAACTTCCTATAATCCGTACACAAACGGTTACCTCCATCCTTCTTGTCCACAAACAAGACAGGTGATCTCCATGGGGACGCACTTGGTTGAATCAATCCGATTTCCAACATGGAATCCAGTTGCTTCTTCAGTTCTTCTAGTTCTGACAGGTTCATACTATAGGGTCTCTGGGCTATGGGTCCTGTTCCGGGGATTAGTTCGATGATAAACTCGATATCCCGATCTGGGGTCATACCGGGCAAAACATCTAGAAATACATCGGGGTATTCACAGACTATCCGGACTTGGTCAATGGTAGGTTGGGCTAGACTCTTGTTACACTTGAATTGGCGAGGTAAGGTTTCAGATATATGCTTGACTGATATTCCAGCGGTACTGGTCATGGTGATGGCTTTCTTGGCATAGTCAATCAATCCTTTATGTTTGGACATCCAATCCATTCCTAGTACTACTTCCAAACCTTTAGTTCCGAGTACTATTAGGTTAGCATAAAAATCTATGCCATGGATTCGGATAGGGACGACCTTGCAAATTTGCCTAGCCTTGGTGGTTGATCCGGGAATTTGTACAATCATCACATGCTTCAATTTGGTTGGTTAAATTTTACTAGTGCAGGCAAATTCTTCGGTGAAAAATGAATGCGATGCACCAGAATCAAACAACACTCTTGCAAGTACTGAATTAACAGAAAACATACCCAGCACGACGTCTGGCGCTTCCTGAGCTTCTTCAGCATGCATGAGAAAAAGACGGCCATTGCGGTTGAGTGAATTCCCTGGGGCAAATCTTCTCCCTGGCTGGACACGACGCTGCTGCTGATCTGGGACATTGGCGTTGGTGGCTGTAGCATTCTTCTTGTTGGGGCACTCGTTGGAATAGTGGCCTTTATTTCCACAGTCATAGCAGGTCACTTGTGACTTGTCCTTGGCTGCGACAGGCACAACATTGCTTCCAGTCCTCGGGGCGGTGTTGGGGTTGGCGGTAGCATTGTTGGTGTTGAACTTGGGTGGGGCACAGGTGAAATTGCTAGAGTTGCCGGGGTTGTTGTGATTTCCTACGGGTCTAGGGTTTCCACGGTTGGGATAGGTTGGACGGGTCATAGGGGGTCTGTTGGTTCTTGGGGCAAATCCTGGAGATGGGTTGGGGCGATACTTTGGGGTCTGATGGGTTCCTGGATGATGCATCATGCGGCGCTTGCGGTTCTCATTGGCTTGGTTGATCTTTCCTTCCATTTGGATAGCAGAGTAGACAAGGGCTTCAATATCAACAAAGGGGATATTAACTAACACTGTCTGCATCTCGTCATGCAGACCATTCAGGAATCTTTCTTTCTTCTTGGCTTAGGTGTCTATCTCGTCCGGGGCATACCTAGCTAATGACAAAAATTTGTCACGGTATTCCACTACAGTCATCCTTCCTTGCTTCAATTCTCTGAACTCGTCTCTCATTCTCTTGATCAAACCTGGTGGCACATGGGTTCTGCTAAACTTGACTTTGAATTCCTCCCAGGTCATCATCTGGCCTCCGGTCATTGCACGAACACTGTTCCACCATGCCCTGGCATCTCCGGCTAGATAATGGGTGGTGAATAGGACTTTCTCGTTGGCTTCCACTCCTGCTACTTCTAAGTTATTTTCCATGGTTTGCAGCCAATCATTGGTGTTTAGGGGTTCTTCTGACTTGAAGAAAACGGGTGGGTTGGTATTCTGGAAATTCTTGAGCTTAGATCCGTGGTTGTCCTGATTTCCATGGCCTTGGTTTTTGTGGGCTAGCTGGGCTATCTGTTGCAGAGTCGCTAGGTTGGCTTGACGTTCCGCTCTTTCAGCTTCGCGGTCAGAAGTCAACATTTGCAGGATCTGCAACATCGGATCCGGGGTTGAACCACTTCCTCCACGTGGCATCTGAAGATTGATATAGATCATAAGAAAAGAGGGAAATTTCTAAGGTTTTGGGTTTTTGAAAAGTTTTTAGAGTACTCAGGTTTTTCTAGCAACTTGGTTTTTCATTCATTCACTCATAGCACACAGTACAACACACACCACAACAAAGAAAAACAGATGGTTTTAAGAACCATTCTAGAAACTACGATACAGTGGGACCGACTACTACTCACTACGCTAGTGCTCAGTGCTACTACTCCTCGGAGTCTGTGGCTTCATCATCTTCAGCATCATCGATGAAGGCGAAATCATCCTCATCGGTGAAGAAGTCCATGGCCTGATCCTCCAGAAAATCATCGTCATCGCTGAGATAGGAGTAAGGGTCTCCACGAAGATCCTCTCCGGCATTCTCCCTTTCCTCTAACTGCATGTCACTCTCGTGGATGGTCTCTTCTAGAGATGAGATGCGATGGCGAAGACGGGCAATAATGCGCTCCTTCTTGTCGAGCTGACGGCAGCGAGACTTGCGATCCTTTGCTAGCATGGCGATGGTATGGTCCTTCGTCTTGATGATGGCAGACTTGTGGTTGCAATAGTCACGGCAGTTGTCCAACTCTTAGTGACGATCATACATCATGAAGCTAAGGTGGTACAATTGAGTCTTCAGCTCGGGGTGGTATGGGGCTTCCAGTGGTTGGCCATTTGCATCACGCCTTGGGCAAAACTCAAAGCGAGTACCCTTGATCTGATTGATGCTCCGCCCACACAGACGGGAAAGAGCTTTCTGCATTGCTCTGGCAAGTCCATCGAGCCAGTTGTTTTCCCTCAAGGTAAACTGAATTCCCTCCGCAGTGGGAGGTTCAATCTTTCCTCGGAGACATGCAACAATTAGCCACTGCAGATCTTCTCCTCCTTGATCATTGATCTGAGCTCCGAAGAACTCGGGATGCGGACGCTCCAGAAGTTCCGAAAGCTGATCCAGATCCCTCTCAAAGATAAGGTCTCCTCCATTCCCAAGTTGGTAAAACTTGCTGTACTTCACGTCCATCTATAAAAATAGAGGATGAGTAGATTAGCAGAGTGATCAAGTGTGTCAAAATTTTATCTATTTTGCAAGAGTTTTTGAGGAACATGAAGTTTTATGAAAGAATTAAAGAGGTAAGAATGGGAATGAGTTTTCGTAAATATTTTTGTTCTTTGGTTTTGAAACTAAGTTTTTGGTTCAACGTCCAATCTAACTAGGGTCTCCTATGGTCAGGATGGCTCTGATACAAACTTGTCAACACCCGGATTTTTCAATCCTAGATGCCTGTTATGCCATACATCGCAATCCCAGGATTACCATTTTTGCGAGACATAACAGAATTGGATACCATAGTACTTCATCCATTACAAACTATACATAAGGTCTTACACAAATGGGGATATCATGATCCAGTTCTTAGTACAACATCAAGCAGCGGAATACGTAATAATAACGGTAGCGTAGGCGAAGCTCCATCTTCGGGGTCACAGGCAATGCTAACGATGGGAGATGATCCTAGTTGTCGTAACCTTCCTGGGGTCCATCCTCCAGGTACTCCTCTTCATAGTCTGGCCATGGGAATAGCCAGGGACAAAGCCATGAGTACTCTTTAAGTACTCGCAAACTAATACTAACAGGTAAGGGGTTTTTGGATAATAGGACACTAGGCTCTAGGGTTGTTTTGCAAAAAGCCAGGTTTATCTTTAATAAGTTCCAAAGCTAGTCACAATTTTATAACTCCTAGGTGGGATCTTGTAATTCAGGTCACAACTCTGTTGTGTTCAAGTCAAAGTATCAAAAGCTTTTATGTTTTAAATTTGAAAAATGTTTGAATGCAGAAAAGCTTCTGCCTTGTTATTTTTACTATGGGTGATCTACAGATCCAAATGACTTGAATCCAACGGGCTTGGATTAAGCATTCACAGACCTTTCCAACAAAATTGGTTTCATCCAATTTGGTGTACTGAATCGATCTGGGTTGATTTTTGAAGTTGGGTGCTGAAGTGTGTTTGAATTTAAATAGAAAAGGATTTAATTTGAATTGTTGGGCTACGCGGGAAAAGTTACTAGGCCGGCCTGCTAAGCGCAGTGCTCCCGCGGGCTGCTTAAGTGGGTGTCCCCACTCATCAGTGACACGGGGCTGGGCGAAGCGGTACGGGGCAACGTGGATCGCTCGATCTAGTTCTAATCCAACGGCTGGGGGTCATCGTCGACGCGAGACAACTCCGGCGAGAACAAAACCTAGCGCGGCCAGTGAGGGGTGCTGGGGGCTCACCGGGGTACGGGCGAGGGTCGGCAAGGCGGGCGAACGACGAAGTCGACGAGGGCGAACCTCCTGGTACCGGTGGCTTCTCCTGGGGCGGCTCCAATCGCTGGCTCCTTTCTTCTCCGGCAGCGGCAGGCTCCAGTGAAATTTCGGCAAGGTGGTGCTCGCCTTGCTCTGAGGATGGTGTGGCACGGTCAGTGGGGAGAGGGGAGTGAGATGGTGTGAAGAAATCGTGCGGGGGTGGCCTCTATTTATAGTCGAGCGAGGGGACCGTCGGGTCGCACGGTGAGCTCGTCGGGGGCGACGTTACAGGCGGCTAATGGCATTGGCAAGGGTAGGGGACGGTGCTGTGTCTCCTGGCGATGCTCAACGACATGGTCGCGAGGCATGGGGCGGTGTGGTTTGGTCTGGAACGGTCGGTGCTCTGCGCGGCAGAGGCGGCGTCTTCGACGGCGGGCGGTGGCTGTATGGCACGGGGCGGCAAACGGGGATGTCTGGCGGTCTCCTGGGTCGGTGGTGATCGTGGGTGCACGCGGTGAGGGCGGTGCGCGGTCTGTGGATGCTGGTCGAGGGTGGCGCTCTGGCGCACGCTCGGCATGGTCTGGGCGTGGCTTGTGCGCGTGGTCCAGGGCTTGGCAAAGCTCGCGGCTGGGACAGAGAGTGGCGGTGGACGGTGGGCTGCCTCTCAGACAAGGTTGGCACGGCTAGTTCTTCCTCTAGCCTGCTGTCGACTATGGAGTGACATGGGGGTGTTCGGCTGTTCACCATTAATGACAATGGCAAGCTCACAGGGGTGCTAGTGTTGGGCTAATCTTTCTAGATGATCTACTGAGTTGTGTGTGAGCTAACTAGGGAACAAGTTAGGCAAGAATCACTGCACACTATAGTGTTTGATGTTTTGTTTGATTTGTGTCTGCAACCTGTTTGATGAAATGGCCGCATGAAACCAAGTTTTGAATTTTGGAATGAATTTTGGTGGGTTTGCTAGATTGGTTCTGGTGAGTCTGCAGATGCTTGGGGTTTTAAAGTTGAGCTTGTTTGAGTGGGTTTTGGAAAAGTGGGATCTTCCCATATGAAGAAGATTCAATTTTGAATTGTCATTTAAACTATGCATTTGAAAGTTTCTGGATGATCACAAAGTGGGCCTTGGTACCTTGTTATGAGTACATTCAAGGGGTGCAAATATCCAGAAAAGTTTCTGTTAGGTTTTGAAAGTTTGAGACAGCCAAAGTAGGCATGGGAGTTAAATTGGTCAAAATGACCATTCACTTAATATATTTGTTTTGACTTACTTGTCTTTAGGAAAAGTGTGGGAAATGTTTTAGATGATGTTCATTTCACCTAAGAAACATTTTACAAGCAATGGATCAAACAAACAAGGTGGTTTTTAAAGAAATTCAAAATCCATGCATACACATATACATGCATTCATGAGTTTATTTAGAAAAGTTTTGTTAACCCTAATCTTGATGATTAGTGTTTGATGATCTAAGTTTGGTATTTTTGGGATGTTACAGCGGAGATGGCGGCGGCGTGAGCGCAGAAAATAAGATGGAAAGGAACGAAGAACTTCCAGCGCACGGCGAAGAAAAGCTCAAGAAGGTGCAAGCAGTGAAAAGCAAATGGCTGCGGTGAAAACAAACAAACATTTCCCCCACAGATTATAAGGACGAAGACGATGAACAAGGACCGTTCATCGGGAAGCCCTAGAGCCATCATCAAAATCCAACCGTCCACGTGTCAGTACAGCAGCGAACCGTCTCTTACACGCCGTCCACTATGCACGAAAACCGAGGCGACACCGTAATTATCTCCATGTCGCGCGTGACCAGTCAATTCAAATTCAGAAGGTGGGACCCGCGTTCGTCCAGTCACGTCACCTCTGGCGCCGCAAACGCTTGAGGTCACCGATCGTCAGCATTGACGTCATCAAGGCTATACTAGCAACGATTACAAATCTTCGGTTACACAGTTAAAGTATTCACTCGAATCTACGAGTCAAATAAATACTCGGGGGCTACTCCTATCAGGAGCGCTGGTCGCGCACTCGAAGTATAACTAAGGTACTATACCACTAAACTATTCTTCGAGTCCTACGTCGAGTCTACGACTCCACTACGGACTCGGGGGCTACTCCCATAGGGAGGATTGATTCAAGCATCCGAAAAATTTGTGTCCTACGGACCTGAAGCAAGCAGCAGCTGAACTAAAGTCTCCGCTCGAGTCTACGACTCGAACAGACACTCGGGGGCTACTCCCATAGGGAGCGCTGGTCGCGCACCCTATGAATTCTTCGACTGCAATCCTTTGGATCAGCATGCAAAAACTTTTCGGCAACTCTTCCCCAATTAACGCTAAGTGAGTAACATCCTCCTTGGTCACCCGAAACACCTCCGCGGTGATAAAAATTCGGATGGTGTGTCTACGACGCAAAGATAAGACCTACGGATATCATCTGATGGCCTGGCAACGCACATGACTGCGCTTTGCTAGTAAGAATCCGTGCCAGCAGGTGCGATGAAAATCCCGACGGACGCGTTGGGTACACCATTCGAAATTTACTGAGATTCCACTCCTGTAAGTCCTCAGCGGCCTGAGTCGAATTACGCCAGCATATGTTTCGGGTTCGAGTCGAGGAACTCGAATCTGAAGAAGATCGTATTGTTTTTTCCTAAGACAGTTAACTGACCCTGATCTGTCGGGAGAGTCAGGCACACGCATCAACAATCCCTACACACTAGAATCATTCTCTAAGTAAACAGAGACAGCTGCACCCAAAAGAATGAAGAGTCCTCAGTCGAATCTACGATTCGACTGAACACTCGGGGGCTACTGACATGGTTATACCCCACGGGTACATGACCTTAGCATATCTGGTCCAGTCCAAGGAAGGCCCACGAGAATATAGGCGTCCCATGAAGACTTTCGGGTGGCCCAAGCCTAGGACGTCTTCGGATCCTTGGAGTGCAAGACTAGAGTAGATAGAATATTCAAAGGGGCAAACCCTAAAACCTGTAACCGACTCGATCTGTGCCCGGGACCTGCCTATCTCTATATAAAGGATAGGAGGGCACGACGAGGAGGGCACCTCACAAACCACCGCATACACACCTCCACACCAGATTGCATCTGCGCACCCCTGTAACTTTCGGTTCCGCCATAATCAAGAGCAGACAAGCAGGAGTAGGGTTTTCCCTCCAGGGGCCTGAACCTGGGTAAATCTCGTGTCCCCTGGTTGCTTGTCTGTTAACCATTCCACGATCTCCAGCATCCCCATATTCTCCAAAACTCAAGTCCATAACAATGGGCATTGACGAGATCGATCCTCGTCAGGTATAAGGCGAGTGGCCTGGTGCGGGCAAGGGCGGACGTGAGAGGACACTGATACGTTCGATCTGGATTACAGATGTAGTATAATAGTTTTTTCCTCAGTAGACCTAGGTTTATCGAATCCTTGGCAAACAACGCTAATAGTAATAAAAATAAGGACACGTCTATAAGACTTTGTTTTTTATTTTACCTTTGTTTACCGGACCAATCTAGTTTACTTTATATTGTGGTTGAATCAATAGATGGAGATAGGCCAGGATTGAAGATCCACCTACAGCTCCATATCATATGGGATAAAGGATAAAAATAAGCGCATTCATATGTAAGGTTCCAATAGAGATAATATTTTATGGACAACACATCCTAATATACTAGAGCCCGTGAGTGAGAACTTACAAAGCATCTTCTCGCTCGCCCTAGAAATTTCTTACAGGAGATATGCTTCATGGTCCAAGGTTTTTTGCATCTTTGACTGGGAAACATTGACTATGGCTTGCACTGCACGGAGATCAATTTCCAATCTTTTTGTGCGTTGAATCTTTTTAGCATACAAAGGAGGATCCACGACGCGAGTAACAACATTTTCAGAGTAGTGGTATCACGTGGTGTTGCGCATACAACAGAAGTAGAAGGGACAGTCGAGGGACCAGAGGAGTCAGACATCATCTAAAAAGATAGACAAAGTACAAACATTCAGATATTCGGGTAAAGAGCAGGTTCAAACAACAGAAGAACAATATATACAAGGATGACACATTGTTTTAGCAACACAACCCGAGCAACAGCAGAAGTGATACCTCTGATCTGGATTACGGATGCAATATAGTAGCTATTTTTCCTAATATACCTAGGTTTAATCGAATCTTGGGAAACAACGCTAATATGAATGAAAATAAGGACACATCTACATGACTTTGTTTTTTTGTTTTACATTTTTTTATCGGACCAATCTAGTTTATTTTATGTTGTGGGTTGAATAAATGGATGGAGATTGGCTAGTGTTGAAGATCCACCTGTAGCTGCACATCATACGAGATGAAGGATAATAATAAGCATAGTCATGTGTAAGATTACAATAGAGATAATCTTTTGTGAGCAATACATCCTAATATATTAGAGCCCCTGTGATGCAGCGGGCATATCAATAGTCTTTTGATCCAACCGAGTGTACCGCGAAGCACCGGGTTACAAATGATTATTAAATGCAAAACATAGATCAAAGAATTAAGTGGTGGTGGTGTTGTGATCCCAAATAGGTCACTAATCAAAGACCATACCATCCTTGTTGTCACTGAGGTTCCTATGAGATTACCGCTTGCCAAGCATCTCACCTCAAGCCTTGATCAATCTCCGGAATCTTGGGTACCTACAAGTCCAAAGATCGAGGCAAGAGACAAAGAAAAAATGACATAAATCCCTCTTACAAACCAATACACAATTATCCCATAGATTAGATACACATAAACGTTGTAAGATTTCTCCCCAACCCGCAGCCCGTGAGGACTACTCACTCATAACAACAAGATCAAGGATAGAAAACATTGTGCAATAATTATATTGAAATCAAATATGGTGGCCGAATCACAAGGAGATATCAAGTACAAAGTAATGGCTATGCCTAATAGAGAGGATGGGTGATTGAAGGGATGAACTATGTTGTGGATCTCCTTTGGTGTAGTTGTGATGCAATCTGAGAATGACGACTTTCTATGTGATGACAGGGATCTCAAAATATATAGGCGTCTTCACGAGTATTGTAGGGTTTGACGATACGAAATTGTCGCCACCCCGTATGGTCGGGCGGTACGGGCTGGGGCGCGACCGTACCAATGGTCGTCACGCTGGCTGTGGCTTGGCTTTAGCTCTAGGAATACTTGGTCGCAAATACTTTCTCAAAATCATCATTTATGAGTCCAGATTTCGCAATAAAAGTGTGATTTTATGCACATTATAAATCAAAGGAAGGATTTGCATATCTTTACAATAATTAGTCATTAGTGGCAAATCAAGAGAGAATAATGTCAATTGCTTGACAAAAAATAATTTTTAAACGCGGAGAAAGTTGGTGCTTTTTGGAGCCACTAGACACGTGCACGGTGCGTGGCGCGTCCGTGCAGATGCATTCATGGTCCAAGTTTGGTGTCCGAATAGGTCGCGTCAGACACCGTCTGTTTGGACCTTGCCCTTGGAGTGTGCACTCCCTGTCATTCGCCCGGATTCGAAACAGCTCAGATCGTTTGGGTGTGCCGCTGAAGATGCCCTTATAGTGATGAATGGGTGTTGACAAGCTCTCTCGCATTTCTCGTGACTCTCAAGACGCTAGCTCCGTTCTCCCTCCTTTGATCCCCTTATTATCGTGTATCTATGATAAAGAAAAAGATTCATCTTTATATGTCATGTGTATAGGATAAACATCACATTTGTATGTCATGAATAGGACAATATGTGTGATACATGTACTTTATTGAGGTGTGATGTATTGCCACCATCATTTAACTGTCCTACAATAGGGATAAGGTGCAAGGTCGTCTCCCACGCAATAGCGACATCTTTTGATAAGGACGGAGCAAGTGAGTAACATCTACTTCCTTCGTTTAGAAATATAAGACATTTTAGTTTTGTGAAATAAATATACAAATCTATACACTGAAATATTTGATTTACAAAGCTAAAATGTCTGATATTTCTAAACAGAGTAAGTACCATCAGGGAAAGGGCATGGGCATGCGAGTAACTTGACATCATTTGCCAGGCAACCCCCCTTTGTGATGATATCTGAACGAGATTGTGGTGTTATTTCGTACGGGTTTTTTTATGCTTGACTTCCTTGTAAATGGTTTTTGCATTCACAAATAAAGATTATCTAATACTAATAAGTGTGTTTTGTATTCGTATTTCCGAGTGATGAAGCACATGGGTATCCTATTTTTGTTTCACACTTTGCACTGTGTAGACCTGTCTAGAAGCCCGGGGATTTCGTCTCATTTTCGAGAAAAATATGGAGCTATTCCCTCAGTTTCAAAATATAAAATGTTTTAGCTTTGTGAAGGCAGTGTATCTAGACATCTTTTAGTGTGTATATTTGGAGTGAATCTCTTTGAAACTATATATTAAAAGGTGGCTAGATACATTACATTCACAAAGCTAAAACATCTTATCAACGCGGATTTGCTATCTAGGATGCTACCAATGCACGCAAGCGTTGACGTTGAATACAGGGGGTATGTGAACTAGCTGCCAAGATGAGACGGAGCCAAAATCTTGCATGAAGTTAACGGTGTTATTTGCCGTTTTGTAAAATGGCAAGACCAGACTATATTGTAGCATATCAACCAGCCTATATTGTTGCAAAAATTTCTACAAACTGCATGCGTTTGCTAGTTGTACTTGCATGCACTAGACCTGACTAGCTGTACTAGTTGATGGGATGTATGCATGTTAGCATGAATCCTAGCATGAAAACATACAAGAATTTCTGCAATAAAACCAACCGTGGGAGTAGACCAACATATCAAGCAAGTTATCATGCGTTTTAGATTGCATGAATTTCGACCAATATTTCCGCGCGTGGCTTTCGTTTTAGCGCGGGAGTGCTTCCCGCGTCCGTTCCCACTAGATTTTTTTGGTACAAAAGCAAAACCTATTCCTTTATATATAGATGGGATTCCAGATCATTCTCCCTATCAGCCTCCTTTAATGTGCTAGTTGCCATATCCTTTTTAGCCTCCTACACAGATGGCTTTGCTTCTCTTAATCCTTTCGCCTGGCTATTGCTGATCCGGGCTCAGTTGACGAGTGAGCTCTATGGCCTTTCTTGCGTTGCTTAAATATTGGTCTACTCAATGGTCTATATATAGTGCTAATTTACATGCTCGAAAAATAGTCTATTCAATGGTCTACATGTAGTGCTAGAATGCGTGCTGAAATTTTTGGCCGGTTCAATGGTCTGAATATATTGCTAGAATACGTGCTGAAATTTTAGCCAGTTCGGTGGTCTACTAGTATTGCTAGCTCGCATGCATACGTGAGCTGTTGCTAGTTTGCATGCATGTGCTAGCTTGCATGTGTACTTGCATGTACTAGCAATGCATGCAAAAAATGCTCGTGATGTAACGGAGATGATGTTTTCCGTTAGATATTTTGTGCTTCTGCTGCTCAACTTCATGCTCTCTATAGAATATCCAATGGTTGAATTGGTATGCACAGGTAGCATCCTAGATAGCCCACTATTTCCCAACATCTTATATTATAAAATGGAGGAAGTAGTTAATATCACAACACAAGGAGTAAGTGTTATGACCCTGGAATTCGTGTGAAACTATATATCCACACCACAAAATAGGAACGTTCAGGGAGACGAGGAGCGAAAGCACAATGCAACAACATTTGATAATTTGAAAAAGGTTAAGGAGGATGAACAATTACATCTCCATCTCTCCAGACTCCAAATCCCTATTTTGCCTAGCAGGAACACCCTCGGGAGGAAGAGGATGAGCACCAAAAACATCTTTCACTCCTTTCTCCCGTTCCCACGCCACGACACACACCAGAAACTCTAGAGATCATCCACCCTAGCACCGCAAACTTGAGCATTCAGGCTTCAGACCAGCTTGTATCCAGTGACCCATACATTGGCCGGAGGTCCCGGCTGCACGTACCCGAACCTGAGGCTCCTCCCGGGGCGCAGCGCCGGCAGCCACTTCTGGGGCACGTACCCGTACCGCGCCTTGTCGAGTCCCCACAGCCGTCCGTTGAGTTCCGAGATGCCGAGGTGCAGCCCCCGCACCGTCTTCCTGGACCTGTTGGTCACCGTCACCGAGTACCTGTAGTAGGTCCTGCGCCTGCTCGCCCATGTCCTCGTCACGTTCTGCTCGACCTCAAGGTGCTCGGAAGATGGTCGTGATAATGTGCGGTTCGCCGCCACCTTCTCCGGGGCCGACTGGTACTCATCGAGCCCGCCGCACGCGCCGGCGAGGCGTGCGAGGACGCCGAGCAGCGGCGCGCTGTTGTAGGTCGCGGCCTCCGTCTGCTCGTAGTTGTTCCTCTCGTCGGCGAAGTCGTCGTACTCGTCGGGGCCGCCGACGATGGCGCCTTCCAGGAGGTTGGGGTTGCCGGCCTGCTTGCCGTACCAGCTGGAGTAGCCCTCCTGGCAGCTCACGAAGGAGGGGTCGGTCTTTATCGACACGATGGAGGCGCCCCGGTGGTGCACCTGCCGCGGGTAGTTCAGGCCGTACCCGACCATGTAGCTCGTACCCCTCGGGTTGTCGCCCAGGATGTAGTTCACCTGAGACTTGACAAATGCGAGGATCTCAAAGGGCTGCGCCGCACCGGCCGGGCAGCGCAGGGCTCCCCTGCCGGTCACCGTGGCATAGTCAGCGTACACCGTGAGCAAGAAGGACGCGCTGGTGACGAACTGGAGGTTGTTCCACCTTTGGTGGTACATCACGCCGCCGGGGGTCCTCGGGACGTTGACGGCGCCCTTGCCGACGCACGAGCACACGAAGAACTCGGCGTTCTGACGGTACCTCTGCAGCGCGTCGGCGTGCTCGCCGGCTCTGCCCTGGAGAAGGAACTGGGCACCACAGCACGGCACACGCGCGAGTCAGGCAGATGAACTTTCCCATGCCGATCGAATTCGAGGAATGAAGCAAGTTTGTACCTTGGCCGCTAGGACTTGCACGCCGGGGTACTTGACGTCCCACCCGAACTGGTTGATGGACCAGCCGGTGCCGCCGAGCGAGTCGCCGTTGGTCGCCAGGTACTCGAGGTAGAATCGGTCCTCCGTCGCCTCGAACAGCCACGCCGCCGCCCATAGAAGCTCATCCTGCACCGCACCATGGGGTCGAAATGTCAGAGTGTTTCATAAATTGCATCTCCACTCCAGAATCGACATCCTGTTTCAAAGCTGCTTATTACCCCATATCCGCTGAAAGACCCGTAGTAGTTTCGCGCCACCTTGATGCTTGCATCGTACTTTCCGCGGTACTTGTCGGCGAATTGGAACAACTGAACGAGCATCACACAACATTGTAAGTAAATCCGTGCAATTCTTGTTCCATTTCGACAAGATCAGTTCCGTGCAATACCTGCTTAGAATGTTCAAGGAGCAGGTTGGCGTAGCCCGGATAAGTGGTGCGGAAGATCATCGACGCAGCGGCCATTGCCGCGGCCGTCTCTCCGGCCAGGTCTGACCCTGGGTTCTGGGGATCAACTCGGAACGCCTGGCGGCTCGTGGTCATGTCCTCCGGCCGCTGCCAGCAGTTGTGATCCGTGTCGCCGTCCCCAACCTCCCCGTAGAGCACGTCGGGTTCTGGGTGCGCCTTGATGAAGTAGTCCGTGCCCCACTTCACGGCTCCCATGGCGTTCTGGAGCTCGCCGGCGGAAGCCATCTGCTTGCCGTACTCCAGGATGCTCCACGACATCATGGTCACCGTGAACGCCATGGGCAGACCAAACTTGACGTTGTCCCCTGCATCGTAGTACCCTCCCACAAGATCCACCTGGAACGAAACAGAAAGATTGCGTGCACCATTAGAACAAAGCATGTCACTGGTTCATACTACAATGCTACACGCCCAATGAATATGAAGATAAAAGTGTGCATACTCCGTTGGCTTTCCCGTCAAAGAGACCAGAGCTCTCCCTCCAGGTGACCCTCTGGTCAGGAGGGAGCGTGCCGGACCTCTGCGCCTCGAAGTAGAGGAGGCTCTTCTTCAACGCCATGCCGTAGTCATGGCCACCATCACCAGAAGCCAGTTTCACCATTGGTGCAAGTGCCAGGAGACCAAGGACTGCAGCAAAGACATGGCCACCAACATTCTTGGCCATTGCAGTGGACCAAGGTGTGTGAAAGTGAAACAGCGGGAACGAGCAGAGGATATGGTTGGTTGCCTTTGGAGGGAGTTGGGAAGCTATCTTATACTGGAGGGAAAAAGGGGCGGGACTAGAGATTCAAAGGAGGCAGGACTGCTTGTTTACATTCTAGTCCACCTTTCACACTTTAGCAAGTGGCTCATGGATAATATTCAATGCACAGTACACACAAATGAGGCCTTAGGGTCCTTAGGTTACACCATCGTACCAATTGCTGCATGTTTCTCGGTGATCATGTCTATGTTAGTATGTTTCACCTCTTGTAATTGTAATAGCCAAAATGCCCATGGAAGAGTTGTTTGTTCATTCATAGCGCATTTTTTGGAGGCACCATAATTTTTGGATTGGCTGTTGAAGTGTAGAATACATCTCCATATATGGTGTGAATGGAGAAAATATTCTATAGGATCATAGCTCGAACTATATGTAGTAATAATCAATTCTAGAACAAAGAAATTATCCAGTTTAAATCTTTGGTTGATAGTGAAATGATGATCAATATTTCAAACCATTGCAATTGCATAAAAGAACTACAGATTAGAGAAATTAACCGATTATTTTTTAGGAAAATATTACATTTTATAGACAAGTATATATAGGGGGAGAAAGAGAAAGGCCTACTAAGGAGAGGTTTTACTCAAAATTTTCTTCACCCAAGTTTTGAAGTTGACACAGTTCTTTTTAGTTGGCTCTATGGATAACCAATGCCAGCTCCTCTTTGAATTTTTTTCTTGCACAAAAATATACTAATTCCAATTCCCTTAAAATTGCGACCATTTATGCTTTTCCAAATAATCTGAGTCGCCAAGTTCATTTTTTTATGAAGAGTGGCTTGCTGAAATGACCTTTGATAGATTTAATGATGATGTGTCGCAAAGTTGGCTCAAATACTTTCAACACATTAATGGAGAGGTGGAAGAAAAAAGATGATCCCTGGTTTCTAGCCTACAAAAGCCACAAATTTTAAGAGTATTATAGTAAGGAAAACTCTTCCTTTATAGTAGTTCTGTAGTGTTCGACATGTTAAGTGAAAAGAAGACTTTGTGTTTCTTCGGGCAGCAAGAATCCAAAACCACTTTAAAAATGGTGGAACTCGAGCCTCTCTAAATTTAGAGTTATAAGCATTCAAAACATAGAAAGTGGATCCCCATGAGTATTTTCAAATTTATATCATGTCAACAATAACCCCCCTCATTAATTTATTGAAATGTGTTAAATTTCTAAAAATCTAACTTAGATCACAAAGGAGTATAAGTGTGGACACTGAGCTTTGGGGTCAAAATCTATCCATTTGTCATGCCAGAATAAAATGGAGTCACCCTTATGAACACGATAGGATGCCAAGGTCTTGGATAAAGGTGGAAGCTTTAGACACCTCTGCATCAAAAGGAGAATACAGTTAATTTGGCAGGGAAGATCAACATGGAAATAATATTCCTAAATCATTTTTACCCCATGAATACTCTGTTGTTTAAAGAATTTATGAAGATTTTTCTGTAAGATGTAAGATCATTATGTTTGCAAACATGGTCCAAAGCTGCAAATTAGGATTCTTTTTTAATTAATGATGTCACTACCTACTCTGCATAATAAATTAGATATGTCATGCGTCAACAACAAGTGATCTGGTCTTACAAAATAGCGTACAAATTATCCACTTTAGGAACTAGAATATGTGCATGCTTCTCATGATTATATGCAGTATATGTGATATCTGCTAACACATACTATTATAGTGCACATGTGGCTCACCCTTTGACCGAAGCAATGAATCGTCATGATTTTTTAAAAGTATTTATAATTTTTCTATATAAAGTGGCTTGCATTTCTCAAATTAGCGATGGGAGTTCTTGTAAATATTGTTTCAAATATTCCGGTCTGTTCGATATATTTTTCTTATAGATAAGTCATGTGTTAGAGAAATGAACACCATAATTATTACCAACTGCTTCCCATCACAATTTCATTTGATATCTAGCAAGAGACTAGATCTATTGATCTAGATATTTCATCATTGTGTATCATAACTATGGATGCACTCAATTGCTAGATGAAATGCTCTTTTTAGCATGGTTCAACACATTTTCTTTTATCAATCGTCTTTTTTATTTTGATTCCTTCAAGAATTTAGCATGAACTGACACCCATTTTCTATTTTTGGTGTTTTCTAATGCATATATTCCAGATAGACATTATATTTTCCTCTTTCTGATCACAACACTAGAAAATGATGTTTTTTCAAAACAACTAGATTGTTTCTAATATAGATATTTGTAAAATGGAATTTTGTTAACCATTTCATAGGCTATTACGCGATGCCTGCTTGCAAAGATTTACTCTAAATTTTATAGTATTAAGAAAGACTTGTTCGGTACTCCCTCCATTCTTATTCACATGGGCACCTAAATTTCAAGATTAAATTTGACCAACATAATATGCATAATTTGGGTAGAAAATTCTAACATGAAATCCTTGTTTGAAAATAGTTTCCAATGGTATAATTTATGACCCAGTTCTAATGTATGTTTAGATTTACAGTTATTAAACTTAAAATTTCCAAAAACAAGAATGACATGTATATATGGATAGAGGGATATAAGATATATTGATATTTAAGATCTCAAATGTTTGTTTTTATTGGTTGCATACAAGTCTTAAAGAAAACATATTACGATAAATAACAACCAAGCTCTCTTCGTCTTCTTTTATGACCTAGGGATTTAGTTCCTAATTTCTTACTAGACCTTCTTAGATTAAGGCAAAAGAAACTTACCATTTTCATTCAATAAATAGCCTCGGCCAAGACAAAGACTTTAAATAGGAAACAAATGCATATATGGGCAAAGCCTGAAAGCGTTTGGCAAATGGTCCATTGCTATCAAACTATTGGGTCAATCCAAATAATGATATGGTTCTAAGAAGTCATGTAGTAGTATAATATAAGGCTAGCATAAATTCAATAGTTGAACCCAACTCTTACATGCTGAATTCACTCTTGAAACCCATTCTCTCGATGCTTAAGTTTTTTTGCCTAGGCAAGCTCTAGTTAACAACTTACTTTTATTTTATTTTGGCCAATACAAATGTTAGAAGAGATGTGTGGTCGCGAAGACTCTCAAATGTTAGAAGAGCATGGTGACCAAAGCAATTTGGTAGGAGCATGGTGACCAAAGCAATCACTTTGGTATGATGTCCTCTATATTGGATGGTGTCCACCATTTTTTGGAAAAAGGTGCAATTTTGTCCTTATTTTATTTAAAAAAGCATAAGAGAATTTTCCGTTTCATTTCGGGGCACCAGTCCAAAACCGTTGCAAATACACCAATATCATCATGAAACACGACCATATTGACCACCACCACCAACAGCCGACCTGGCCACCCACACGGAGCACACACACACCACGAAGAAGAAAGGCCACTGCCGAGGTTGCCACCGAGTGTCATCGTCATCACTTCTCCATGAGCCAGCGACTCCAACTTCACCTTCGACAACGCAAACGAAGCCTGGCTGCAGGCGACGCTGGAACCCCTGTCGTCCCATGCCAACAATCGGCCACACACCAAATGTAACACCCTCAGAATCGACCCTATGCAAGTTTCAGCGATTCCCGCCAAACCCGCATAGAAACGATTCAGAGGTGCCCACCAGGCACTTTCGTGCGGGTGGAAAACGAAGTAATAACATTACACAACAGTCCTCGATGGGACCCACAGAACAGATATATATACAACACGACTCCATGAGTCAAGAATACAGATATACGGTACAAAGATCCAAATCACCTTGAAAAGATGGAGCGTCCGACTACGGACAAGATGCAAATGGGGCTAAGAGCCCTGAAGAATAACCAATGGCGTCCATAACCCTGCCCAGGCCAAGCCGGAAGGGTAACCCTGCTAACGACGTCGATCTCAAAACCTGCTTAAACAAAAGGGGTGCCGACAAAGGGCAGAGGAAAAAGAGGAGCGTCAGTACTGAGGCCAGTACACGGCGAGGCTAGAATTCGGCGGTCCTCGCCTACATAGGTATGGTGGACTGAAGCGGCAGCATGCACTAAACAACCTATAGAGACTCGGTACAACTGTCGGCTATCAGAGAGGGATAGGAGAGACCTATTCGGAACCAACCTGATGCTACCATCAAACAAACCCATCCTGGTGTTTCCCCCTCGAGACCAAACGAGGAAGTCAACCGAGGAACTCACACAGTTGGCAGTTTTATTTATTCTGTTATCGTTGCAGCAATTACTAGTCAGGTGTAGATAATCATCCTGATAAAATAAGCAGTGGGCCGTTTTAGTTAACCATTCCGTTGTAGTTATGGCACTTACTAGTCAGTTACAATTAGCATGAGATAACCCCAAAATCCAGCAGTTGTTGGTACTTTTATTTAGCCATTCCATTATAATTGCAATACTTACTAGTCAGGTACAATGGTCGCAAGCGACAACCCAAACAAGCAATTATTGGCAGTTTTATTTAGCCATTCCATTATAGTTGAAGCTGATTACTAGTCATTATAAAGTCAAATTTATAGCACTACTTTAGTTATAGTTGTCTATGATCGAGATACTGTGCTCCAAGTCGTCCATAACCGCGGACACGGCTTTTAGAAAGTTTTTACCCGGCCGGGGTGCACAAATAGCAACACACACTCGATCAACCTCGGAAAAACCAAATCAAAACCCAACGAGGCCTTCACGACAAAGCAATCACAGGATTCAGAAATATTTCAGGGGGCCACCCCATTGAGTAGACCCGCAACGAAGCTAGCTGACTCCGAGACGGACTCAAGGTTTGCGACAATGGCTGTAAACGACTGGGAACCCGAAAATGTGACTGGGCTTGTCGATACCGCGAAAACACTCCGCTTACCTAAACAGTACAGTGTGCTCCTCGCACAATCGTAAATAAAGCAGTAAAGCATGGCATAAGTACAGGATCGTAAATAAAACCTCAAACTAGTTTGTGGCCCCAATAAATAAGAATGAATCAAGCTCTGGCTCAGGGGGGTCCCATAATCCTCCCGGATGTGGATAGCGCGAATATTCAAGGAATAGGTATCAAGTACTCGGGGTCCTACGGGACACAAGTGGACGGTTAACAACCAAATAACATCTATTGCCCACCTGTGCCTCTGCTTACCTACTTCAATTTTAGTTGTTAAACAGTAATTAAAGTGAACGATAAGTAAAGCCGAGATCATCTCCAACATCATACATGTGGCAACACTCCAACAACTGTGGTACATGGCGACACGCAACAGCACTTGAGCAAGCGACTACGACGCGCAAGTCCAACTATCTACCAAACAACAGGTAATAGGAGGTGGCCATGGCAATATAAGGCTGCAAGGGATATCACGGGTACGAAAACTAGAGCAACGCAACACAGATAGCAATAGATCAACATGAGGGAAATAAATACTATAAAAGTAAGATAGGTAGAAAGGGGAAGATGCTCGCCTGGAAACATGGCCGAAGATTCATCCGAAGATCGGGTCGACACTCGCATCAACTCAACGGCCTTATCCGCGAAGAACCAAAACACTAGAATAAACACCGGATGCACTATTTAATACAACGGCAGAAGATCGGGCATGATGCATGTATGTTGTATGATATGGCAAAGGTGCGATGCAATTAGGTCATATTAAGCGGAACCGGGGGTCCCGACAATTAATTAAACGGTTCAAGTTATTTAGAACCCCCGCAATTTAAATGTTGTTTTAACAGGGCAAGACAAGTTACTGGTTCGCTACACAAATTTAAATGAGGCCAATATAAGACTAGATTTGCCCGCATATGGGCCCCATATTTAATTATTAGGTGAATCGGCATAAGGCCCCCGAACCACACACAAATATGCATGTGAGATGAATGATTTAATGCAACAAGTTGATATTACATTTATAAAAATAGGGTTCGAGGAAGGGGTCACACATTAGGGTCCGGCGATCTTGGGGTTCCGAGGGTTCGGGGTTCGACAGGGTTCAGGGGAACGAGGGGATCGTTCTCGGATAACGGAGTAGGTCTTCGGATCGGGGAAGTAGATCTTGTCGCACGAGCGTCAATGCTTCCGGGAAGGAGAACTTGTCGTCCAGGTTCTCGGTGTCCGGGGTGAAGTACTCGGCGTCCTCAAGGGAGTACTGGTCGTATCCGTGAAGGGGATCGTGTCGGTCCACGGGGTTCGGGCTTCGGGATCCAGGAAGAAGCACTCGTCGTTCCGAGGGGAAGACCTTGGCGTCATATGTTGAGGTTGCCGGGTGTCGGTGCCGGACTCGGGTGTGGCGTCGATGGTCTTACGTGGCCCGATGGTTCCATGTAGGAGATTCCCGGGTACCGCGGCGGAGTTCTCGGGTTTCGATGAAGATCTAGGCGGGGTTCCAGGGTTCGGGTTCGGCGAGGTCGGCCTTCGGGGTCTCGGTCGCCGGGATCGGTCTTCGGGTCTGTGGCGGTGTCATCGGTGCTCCATGAACACCTTGTCGTACCGACGTCACCGGATCCTTGGCTTGGCCTGCATCTCCTCTCGATCACAGATCGGCGTACTCGGGGTTCCGCCTCGATGGCGAACTTGAGGTGCAACAAGACGGACCATAGGGAGCACAAACAGATCCCCATGGCACACGTACACGGGCACACACAGACGCACGCACGGGAGGCAGAGGGCCCACAGGATGACGGTGGCGGGGCCAGGCGAGGAGGCGCGCCGGCGGCAGGGGGGCGGCCGGTGGCGGGGCAGAGCTTGACGGAGAGGGACGCGCGGCCGCTGGCGCAGAGGCGACGGGGCGCTGGAGACGGCCGGGGCGGGCAGGGACATGCCCGAGCGGCGGCGCTGCTGTCGCTGCGGAGAGGAGGCACGGGCGGCAGCCATGGCGCCTGGCGGCGGCCGGAGGGAAGGCGACGGCGCTAGGCGGCGAGGCGGGGGAGGGAGGCCGGAGGCGAGGCGAGGCCGGCGACGCACGGCGGTTGGCGGCCGGAGGTGGTTGAGCGGGGCCGACGGGGACGCGCGGTCGGGGCGGAGGAGCAGAGGATGGAGGAGGACGGCCGGAGGTGGGGGTGACGAGAGCCGAGCGGGGCGAAGGGGAGGCTGCAGGCGCCGGAGGGGTTGGCGGCGAGGGAAGGCCAGGCGGCTGGAGGAGGAGGGGATGATGGCGAGGCGGGGGAAGAGGAAGCGGATGCGGGCGGGCGTGGCCGCGCGTCGGTGGGGCGGGCCTGCGGGGAACACGGCGGTTGGGGCGGAGCCGGGAGGAGGGCGAGCTCCGGCGAGCCGGGGTGGAGCTGCGGCCGGCGAGCAGCGAGAAACAGCGAGCGGGGAGGGGAGATAGGGAGGAGAGAAAGGTGGGGGACGGGCGGGGTCGGGGTGGGCCTGGGGGTTGCGTCTGTCGGGGGAGAGAGGGCGGGTCAGGTGGTGGGCCAGCTGGGTGTGAGTGCGTGTTGGTGTGGGGCGGGTCTGGTGTGTGTGGAGGAAGGGGTGTGGGGTGAGAGAGATGGGGCCAGCTGAGGTGGCGGGCTGGGGTTGGGTAAGAGAGAGGGGTGGAGTGAGGTGGCACGAGGGGAGTGGTCGGGGTGATGTGGCTGAAGGGTGGGTAGATTAGGTCTGGGTGTAAAAGGGGTTTAGGGTGGACCGATTTTATTCTGGGGGTGGTCGTCTGGGTCGAATCGGCCCGTTCGACTGCCCCCCCTAAAATAATTAAATATTTTATTTGTTTAACACAGGGCTTTTGCAAACCGATAGCAGACAAAACAAAATAATCCGGTGACCCGGGTTTTGCGTTTGGAACATAGACGGGGCGTTTAGAAAACAAAAACAGGTTTTCCGCAAATAGTTTTATGCAAGCAAATGCAAGATGATGACGATGCTCAAATGCAATGTGGCATGATGACATGAGCATGCGGTCATGATGATGCAATGCACAAAAACAACGCGATTTTCTAGTAGTGGTTTTTGCGGGATGCCACAATTCGACACCACTAACAATGGATCTCGCCCTTCAGATCCGCCTCATGGTACCGGAAAGAAGGTCGGCGATCTGCGTCTTCTCGCTTCGTGTAGATCCTCGCGACACCACTAACAATGGTTCATCCTCCATCTTGAAATCGGCGACACCACCAACAAAGGGTCGTTGTTCCTGATCGTCGAGAGGACACTCCGGAGAAACAAGGACGAAGGTAGAGGTATCAAACGATAAGACCACCTCTAACTTCCATTAGAAGAGGAAAAGTTACATTGATCCACCAGTTCGATGTACAGAGCGAACAGTAAGAGTCGGGTAGGGTGATCAATCCATCCCGTACCCAAACTATCAACTCTATACATGAATAGGAAAATCAGGCAACTCAACTCTCGAGATTTTAGAATGAAGATCTTCACAAGCGGTATTCGGAACAAAGGGATGATGCCAGCTCTGCGTTGGATCTGATGTAGATGAGGTCATCACATCGGAAAACACCGGAAGATACAACAGGAATCATATGAAAGACACAATGATTAGGTTCCGCGATGGTTCCATTGGCATGAACAACACATGCTCAAGGTATACTCCAACTTCACCAATGCTCGTCCTTCTCATATGTTTTTCAACGACACGGATATCCAGCAAGGAACACATATAGATAAAGAGCTCAAGAACAAAATATTGGATGAAGGGTACAACAGACAAGTTGCAGATTGATGATCGTAGCACCTCCGTTACAAAAGGGAGAAAGCGAAACCCTGAAGGTACGACGGAAACCAACCGCGAGAAATCCTGGACTCAAAGAAAAGAGAAGAGGTGGATTCAAAACGCGTAGAGGTAAGAATAGAATAGCAGAGGGGTAAGGAGTAAAATCAGACCTAATCAGAACTATCCAACCGATTTTGAAAAAATAGTTTTGACACTCTACTTCGGCCGTTAGCTAAGGTTATCCTACAGGCTGGACTTGTGGGGTATCGCAACTGCTGGGCTCTGATACCACTCTGTAACACCCTCAGAATCGACCCTATGCAAGTTTCAGCGATTCCCGCCAAACCCGCATAGAAACGATTCAGAGGTGCCCACCAGGCACTTTCGTGCGGGTGGAAAACGAAGTAATAACATTACACAACAGTCCTCGATGGGACCCACATAACAGATATATATATACAACACGACTCCATGAGTCAAGAATACAGATATACGGTACAAAGATCCAAATCACCTTGAAAAGATGGAGCGTCCGACTACGGACAAGATGCAAATGGGGCTAAGAGCCCTGAAGAATAACCAATGGCGTCCATAACCCTGCCCAGGCCAAGCCGGAAGGGTAACCCTGCTAACGACGTCGATCTCAAAACCTGCTTAAACAAAAGGGGTGCCGACAAAGGGCAGAGGAAAAAGAGGAGCGTCAGTACTAAGGCCAGTACACGGCGAGGCTAGAATTCGGCGGTCCTCGCCTACATAGGTATGGTGGACTGAAGCGGCAGCGGCAGCATGCACTAAACAACCTATAGAGACTCGGTACAACTGTCGGCTATCAGAGAGGGATAGGAGAGACCTATTCGGAACCAACCTGATGCTACCATCAAACAAACCCATCCTGGTGTTTCCCCCTCGAGACCAAACGAGGAAGTCAACCGAGGAACTCACACAGTTGGCAGTTTTATTTATTCCGTTATCGTTGCAGCAATTACTAGTCAGGTGTAGATAATCATCCTGATAAAATAAGCAGTGGGCCGTTTTAGTTAACCATTCCGTTGTAGTTGTGGCACTTACTAGTCAGTTACAATTAGCATGAGATAACCCCAAAATCCAGCAATTGTTGGTACTTTTATTTAGCCATTCCGTTATAATTGCAATACTTACTAGTCAGGTACAATGGTCGCAAGCGACAACCCAAACAAGCAATTGTTGGCAGTTTTATTTAGCCATTCCATTATAGTTGAAGCTGATTACTAGTCATTATAAAGTCAAATTTATAGCACTACTTTAGTTATAGTTGTCTATGATCGAGATACTGTGCTCCAAGTCGTCCATAACCGCGGACACGGCTTTTAGAAAGTTTTTACCCGGCCGGGGTGCACAAATAGCAACACACACTCGATCAACCTCGGAAAAACCAAATCAAAACCCAACGAGGCCTTCACGACAAAGCAATCACAGGATTCAGAAATATTTCAGGGGGCCACCCCATTGAGTAGACCCGCAACGAAGCTAGCTGACTCCGAGACGGACTCAAGGTTTGCGACAATGGCTGTAAACGACTGGGAACCCGAAAATGTGACTGGGCTTGTCGATACCGCGAAAACACTCCGCTTACCTAAACAGTACAGTGTGCTCCTCGCACAATCGTAAATAAAGCAGTAAAGCATGGCATAAGTACAGGATCGTAAATAAAACCTCAAACTAGTTTGTGGCCCCAAGAAATAAGAATGAATCAAGCTCTGGCTCAGGGGGGTCCCATAATCCTCCCGGATGTGGATAGCGCGAATATTCAAGGAACAGGTATCAAGTACTCGGGGTCCTACGGGACACAAGTGGACGGTTAACAACCAAATAACATTTATTGCCCACCTGTGCCTCTGCTTACCTACTTCAATTTTAGTTGTTAAACAGTAATTAAAGTGAACGATAAGTAAAGCCGAGATCATCTCCAACATCATACATGTGGCAACACTCCAACAACTGTGGTACATGGCGACACGCAACAACACTTGAGCAAGCGACTACGACGCGCAAGTCCAACTATCTACCAAACAACAGGTAATAGGAGGTGGCCATGGCAATATAAGGCTGCAAGGGATATCACGGGTACGAAAACTAGAGCAACGCAACACAGATAGCAATAGATCAACATGAGGGAAATAAATACTATAAAAGTAAGATAGGTAGAAAGGGGAAGATGCTCGCCTGGAAACATGGCCGAAGATTCATCCGAAGATCGGGTCGACACTCGCATCAACTCAACGGCCTTATCCGCGAAGAACCAAAACACTAGAATAAACACCGGATGCACTATTTAATACAACGGCAGAAGATCGGGCATGATGCATGTATGTTGTATGATATGGCAAAGGTGCGATGCAATTAGGTCATATTAAGCGGAACCGGGGGTCCCGACAATTAATTAAACGGTTCAAGTTATTTAGAACCCCCGCAATTTAAATGTTGTTTTAACAGGGCAAGACAAGTTACTGGTTCGCTACACAAATTTAAATGAGGCCAATATAAGACTAGATTTGCCCGCATATGGGCCCCCTATTTAATTATTAGGTGAATCGGCATAAGGCCCCCGAACCACACACAAATATGCATGTGAGATGAATGATTTAATGCAACAAGTTGATATTACATTTATAAAAATAGGGTTCGAGGAAGGGGTCACACATTAGGGTCCGGCGATCTTGGGGTTCCGAGGGTTCGGGGTTCGACAGGGTTCAGGGGAACGAGGGGATCGTTCTCGGATAACGGAGTAGGTCTTCGGATCGGGGAAGTAGATCTTGTCGCACGAGCGTCAATGCTTCCGGGAAGGAGAACTTGTCGTCCAGGTTCTCGGTGTCCGGGGTGAAGTACTCGGCGTCCTCAAGGGAGTACTGGTCGTATCCGTGAAGGGGATCGTGTCGGTCCACGGGGTTCGGGCTTCGGGATCCAGGAAGAAGCACTCGTCGTTCCGAGGGGAAGACCTTGGCGTCATATGTTGAGGTTGTCGGGTGTCGGTGCCGGACTCGGGTGTGGCGTCGATGGTCTTACGTGGCCCGATGGTTCCATGTAGGAGATTCCCGGGTACCGCGGCGGAGTTCTCGGGTTTCGATGAAGATCTAGGCGGGGTTCCAGGGTTCGGGTTCGGCGAGGTCGGCCTTCGGGGTCTCGGTCGCCGGGATCGGTCTTTGGGTCTGTGGCGGTGTCATCGGTGCTCCATGAACACCTTGTCGTACCGACGTCACCGGATCCTTGGCTTGGCCTGCATCTCCTCTCGATCACAGATCGGCGTACTCGGGGTTCCGGCTCGATGGCGAACTTGAGGTGCAACAAGACGGACCATAGGGAGCACAAACAGATCCCCATGGCACACGTACACGGGCACACACAGACGCACGCACGGGAGGCAGAGGGCCCACAGGATGACGGTGGCGGGGCCAGGCGAGGAGGCGCGCCGGCGGCGGGGGGGGGGCGGTCGGTGGCGGGGCAGAGCTTGACGGAGAGGGACGCGCGGCCGCTGGCGCAGAGGCGATGGGGCGCTGGAGACGGCCGGGGCGGGCAGGGACATGCCCGAGCGGCGGCGCTGCGGTCGCTGCGGAGAGGAGGCACGGGCGGCAGCCATGGCGCCTGGCGGTGGCCGGAGGGAAGGCGACGGCGCTAGGCGGCGAGGCGGGGGAGGGAGGCCGGAGGCGAGGCGAGGCCGGCGACGCACGGCGGTTG
Source organism: Avena atlantica (assembly GCA_910589765.1). Lineage (NCBI taxonomy): Eukaryota > Viridiplantae > Streptophyta > Magnoliopsida > Poales > Poaceae > Avena > Avena atlantica. The sequence continues at coordinate 84,503,001 of OU342733.1, forward strand.
GCGGCCGGAGGTGGTTGAGCGGGGCCGACGGGGACGCGCGGTCGGGGCGGGGGAGCAGAGGATGGAGGAGGACGGCCGGAGGTGGGGGCGACGGGAGCCGAGCGGGGCGAAGGGGAGGCTGCAGGCGCCGGAGGGGTTGGCGGCGAGGGAAGGCCAGGCGGCTGCAGGAGGAGGGGATGATGGCGAGGCGGGGGAAGAGGAAGCGGACGCGGGCGGGCGTGGCCGCGCGTCGGTGGGGCGGGCCTGCGGGGAACGCGGCGGTTGGGGCGGAGCCGGGAGAAGGGCGAGCTCCGGCGAGCCGGGGTGGAGCTGCGGCCGGCGAGCAGCGAGAAACAGCGAGCGGGGAGGGGATATAGGGAGGAGAGAAAGGTGGGGGACGGGCGGGGTCGGGGTGGGCCTGGGGGTTGCGTCTGTCGGGGGAGAGAGGGCGGGTCAGGTGGTGGGCCAGCCGGGTGTGAGTGCGTGTTGGTGTGGGGCGGGTCTGGTGTGTGTGGAGGCAGGGGTGTGGGGTGAGAGAGATGGGGCCAACTGAGGTGGCGGGCTGGGGTTGGGTAAGGGAGAGGGGTGGAGTGAGGTGGCACGAGGGGAGTGGTCGGGGTGATGTGGCTGAAGGGTGGGTAGATTAGGTCTGGGTGTAAAAGGGGTTTAGGGTGGACCGATTTTATTCTGGGGGTGGTCGTCTGGGTCGAATCGGCCCGTTCGACTGCCCCCCTAAAATAATTAAATATTTTATTTGTTTAACACAGGGCTTTTGCAAACCGATAGCAGACAAAACAAAATAATCCGGTGACCCGGGTTTTGCGTTTGGAACATAGACGGTGCGTTTAGAAAACAAAAACAGGTTTTCCGCAAATAGTTTTATGCAAGCAAATGCAAGATGATGACGATGCTCAAATGCAATGTGGCATGATGACATGAGCATGCGGTCATGATGATGCAATGCACAAAAACAACGCGATTTTCTAGTAGTGGTTTTTGCGGGATGCCACACCAAAGGCAGGTAGCTCCGACTTTGACGACGAGCCTCACAAGAGGAATATGCGGGTCTTGCGCCGACCGAGTCCTTTGCAAAGACCACCATTCGTAGGTCATCGTCACCGCCTGGACACTCCACCGCAGCTCCGACTCCACAACAACACAACAAGCACAAAAGAACCCACCAGACACGCCAGAAAAACCGACTACCAAAGCCACAGCCGCGACCCAAGCTCAACTCGACGCAGCATTGTTGCCAAAATGCACATCAGCGCCCTTGAGGAGCCATCTCAGCACCCACGCGGCTGCCCAGCCGCCATCCACTAGTCCCAAAGCTCCAGTCGACTCCGAAACGATGTCCCCAAGGAGGAAAAAGACGTGCAGCGCCTTCAACCTCTGATCCCGAGGATCTGAGATTTCCCTCTGAAAGACATGGAACAAGGATAGGAGCCCTCAACGACGCTTCAAAGAAAGTCAACGGCATCCACGGGTGTCGCCGCCGCCGGTTCCGATCAAAACCAGAACAAGGATTTCTTCTTGGGAATCTCAGTTCCGGTGCCACCCTTTGACCTCTTGTGTATTGTCCTCCTAAGTATTTCCATAATTCAATAATGTCTACCGATGAATCTTTATATTAGACATGTATGTTTCTTAGTTTAATACAACACCCTTTGTCGGAAAAGAAAAACACCATGCATAAACTACATCCTAACTATTCCATCTGTTTCCAAATATAAACTGTTTTGACAAGCCAAATGACTTGCCAAAACTTTTTATGTTTAAGGGCGGAGGAAGTAATGCGCTTCAATGCTACCACCATGGGGGAAGAAAAACCTCCGACGGAATTTTGAACAATTCACGGAATTGATGATTTTGGTTGGAAATGAAGCATTGGGATCTCAGCATCGTTTTGCATGGTCAGAACTCAGAAGTTGGATTCCATGTCTTCCTTTAAGCGCGATAACTTAAATTTGAGTGAATTTGTATTTAGTTTTCGAATGTTCATCACAGTTACTAATCTCGGTCAAGGGCGAAAAAGAAAATCCTGGAACGAAATACCAAACCCTTGCTGCAAGCCTGCAACCATCCACTCTCTCGTCTCCAGGAAAGCTCCTGCACGGTGGCTTTCAGAAATCCTTTGCATTTGCTCCCACGACGAATGCACGACATACCCGCCCTGCCCATTTCTAACTTTAACCTCTTCTCGCTGCTCTCTTTTCTTTCGCGTCGTTTGATGCAGGCGCAGTGTCGCGCGCCGCGCCGTGCGTGCCGGCCGTCTCCATCTGAGCTTTTGACTTTTGTGGAGCCCTGTGGCCTCAGCTGATCAGGCCGTGATTTTTGCAGCACTCCGTCCGAACCCCCAAGCTGGAGAGGCACGAAGTCCGCGCGCCGCAACTTTCCTGTGCCACTACCCGTATGACGCGCCAGAAACGGGGACGGCCGGCACGGACGCGCATTGTCGTCATTGCTGAATACCCTCTTGTCTTGTCTGGCCTTGGTACCTCTGCTAGGCTTGGGAGAACGAGCTTTGTTTATGGTGTTTAACCGGCATCTTTAAATTCTTCATTTTATACACCTCAACTTTCAAGGAGCTGTCGCGCATGCGTGTCTTCGTCTGTAGTATTGTTAAATGAAGTGATTTTCAAAATAGCTTTTCAGCAAGTGTATATGGTAAAGTTTGCTGGTCTTTCTGCTACTAGCAAATTTGGGGGGTTTATGTTGAAATGGCATTCATGGATAAACATGTTTTTTCTAAGAGGGGGGCTTGACAATAAAAGTTACTACCTCAGTTTCTATCTACTATATGGCATTCTCATGGTATTTAGTTTAACTTTGACTACTCCCTTCATTCCGGATTATAGGGCAAATACGTATTTTAAGAAAATAGTTTGACCATAAATTTGGTCAACAATATATGAATCATATGTCACAAAAATTATACCATCAAAACCGTATTTAAATATGAATCTAATGGTATAATTTTCGTTAAATATAGTTTGCATTTGTTGACCAAATTTATAGTCAAACTATTTTCTCAAAGTACGTATTTATCTTATAAATCGTAAACTGAAATGGAGGTAGTAGTATTAATTTGGCGAATAATAGGAGACACGTGCCATAAGAATTTCGAATAGGAATTTAATGGTATAATTTACGTAGCCCAAAACACATGTTTTATTAGTCAAATCAATGACCACGAATAGACATTAAGATATGTGTGCGCCATGTACTCCACTTAGATATGCGCCTTGTTCCTAATTAGTCATTACTCCCTTGTTTCTACGATATGCGTCCTGGTTTTTATCGTATCTAGAACATTATATTTTAATCTATGTATTCCAAGTTGGTAGATATGAGGGTATATCTCCACTTAATGAGCATTTAGCATCTTGATCATGTCTATGTTAAGGATGCCTTCTTTTTGTTTCATGAACGAGACATCATAACTAAATAGGCCATGATAAAAGGCCATGGTCATCAAGGCTTAAGAAATGAGAGGAACACAACTAGAGCAGAAAAGTGCCGGTTGGGATCATGTCTGCCTAGGCAGACGCCGAGGAGGGAGAGCAACAAAAAGGCAAGACAGAGATTAGTAAAGTGGAAAGCAAACACAGACAAGGCCGTCTTGTAAAGGAGGAACCGTGATCAATCAATCTCCCGTCTTTAAATCAAGCAAACTAGCCCTGCAATAAGAGCAACTTCAAGGGAGCCTGTAAAACGTCACGCGCGAAAAATAATATACATCGCGCATCTAGTTTTAGCGCACACGATGTGATTCTTCTCCAGCGAAAGCGCTAAAAGCGGCGCGTAAAAATAGAGCCAAAAAACCACCTCCAGCATGCGCGCTAAAATGCAGCGCGGGCAGACCACCACTACATCAACAAAATCAAATAAACCAAAATAAATAGAACAATAAATAGCTCTCAACAATTACCAAATGCTTGTTTCATACAACTTAGTTCAACACAAAATGGACATAGTTCAAATGCTTCGGTGGCATTCATCTCTAAGTTGTGCATATCCAACCCATCACGGTTTTTCCACTTCTCCTTATTTCCTAGCTCTTCATAGCAATGGTCGAGCACGAATGACTTGCCAAGAACCTTCCTCCCCTTCTTGTCTTTCCCTTGATCCTTGAACAAATTTTGGGCAATGGTTTTCTACATGGTGAACATAAGAGAAGAATGAGTCACGGATATCAAGAAACATATGCACATGAACATGAGATAGAATCACTCAATGAACAACTTACCCTATCATCCGTCGCCGTGCCACTTGGATTGATTTTGTCGACCTCTACCAAAGCACCGGCCCATTTTTGACAATCAGAGTTTATGACCGACCACCGGGATCGAAAAGAACGATCGGTGCACTCATTGCCACTTGTGTTGCGTGCATCGAAGTACTCCTTCATCCTCGCCCAATAGGTACCTCTTGATTGGTCGGTGCCAACCACCGGGTCCATGGCAACCGCCAACCATGCTTGGCAAAGCAACCTATCCTCCTCGGCATTGTAGTTGACCGTCCTACCAACCGGCGGCTCAATAAAACTTTCACCATGCTCATCTACCACGTACTCTTCTTCACCAGTTCCTTCATTTTCTTCCTCGGCGACGAAAGATGAGCCAACATCCACATTCATGTGTGCCATGAATGTCTCGTCATCAATACTACAATGTAAATAACCATATACGAACATGCCAACACTACCATATCGAAAAGATGAGTTTTTTTACCTTGTTGTCAAATCATCGAGCAATTGGCGCGCGCTCATTCGCAGAGTAGTCGCTGGTGGCGGCTGGCGGGGAGCTGCCGCCTGTGGACGCGCCGCTGCAGGAGGGAGCTTACGCTGTCGCGAGGCCACCTTCTTGGCCACTTTTGGGCGCCGGCGCCAGTCGAGGTCGGGCGCAGTGGAACGAAGTTCAGTTGGCGCAGGCTGGAGCTCGCGGTTGCGGCAACAGAGTTAGGGTTAGCGTTTGTCGGCGCCGTAACTCCTTCGTCGGCGCCGACGATTCCTAGGATCGAGTACTGCGGTGAGGATGGCTCCATCGCTGGAAGGTCGCGACGGCAGCGTGCGCGCGGAGGCAAGGTGGGAAGCGCGACACGGGCGCACGGGAAGTTTTTGGTCGGCAATTGGGCGTTCGCGCGCGAGTGAGAGAGATAGCGCGCGCTGGCGGCCGAGCACCAAAATTGGAGCATGCGCGGGGGCAAACTTGGGCGAGTCAAAAAAAATTTGCAGCATGCATAATTATCGCGCATTTGCTGGAGGAGCAAAAGCGGCCGCACGTGCTAAATCAGCGGTTATTTTTCGTGCGCGTTGTTTTGCAGCCTCTGTTGGAGTTGCTCTAAGGCCATTGATACGTCCAATTTGCATCACCATTCTATATCATAATTTGCCTCTATTTATTGATATATTTCATATTAAGAGGTGTTACTTATGTTTTTCATATGTTTTTGCATGTTGAATGATTCTTAGAGGATGAACTGCTGGAGACGGGATTCTGATGGAAAAAACGGTGTTTTGATGCAATTTTGCGAAGATCGGAAAAATAGTAGAAAAACTACGGAAAATCCTATTTTTTTCAGAAGATGAAGAATGCCAGAAGGGGAGGCGGAGTTGGGCCACAGGGGGGCCCACACCCCCCAGGCGTGGGCCACCCTAGGCCACGCCTACAGGGGGTGTGGCCCAACTCTGGCGCCGCCCTCTCGCCTATATCTTCTCCTCGAAACCCTAATACACGTGGAGCGACCATAAAAAGATTCTGCCGTCTCTGCGGGGCGGAAAACATCGAGAGAGAAAGAGCTCTCCAGCAGACAGATTTTTGCCGGGGAAATTCCTTCCCGGAGAGGGGAGAACGTCGCCATCAACACCATCATCAAGCTAGACTTTATCGAGATCATCATCATCGACATCATCCACACCATCATCTCCACCAACACCATCATCTCCACTCCATCCCGTTGTAACAATTGTGTTGAATCTTGCATAGTTCTTAGGGGAAACTTTCTCGGTGTTGATTACTATTGTAGTTAATGCTTGTGAGTGGAACCATTGGTTTATTGTTTATGTCCAGATTTTTATCCATCACCATATCATCTTTGATCTTGATCCATATGATGTCTCATGAGTAGTTCGTTTAGTTCTTGAGGACATGGGAGAAGTCATGTTGTTAGTAGTGGATTTGTGTTGAGATATTATTCAATGGTTTGATATTTAATTTGTGGTGCTATTCTTCTAGTGGTGTCATGTGAACGTCGACTACATGATACTTCACCATTTATGGGCCTAGGAGAATGCATTGTGTATTTGGATACTAATTGTGAGGTTGCCAGAGTGGCAGAAACCTGAACCCCCGTTAGCAAACCATTGCACAAGGGAGTGTAGGATCTTAGAGTTTAAGGTTGTGGTTAGGTTTATCATTAATTGCTTTCTTGTAGTTGCGGATGCTTGCAAGTGGTTTAATCATAAGTATGTATTAGTCCAAGTAAGGTTGGTATATTAGCACAGGTTTACCCACACAATAATTATAGAACCAAAGAAGACTACTCAACTATATGAAGCGAAAGCACTTGACAGTATTCCCATGTGTCCTCGAGAACGTTTGTTCCTCATTAGTATTTCCACCGGCTTGTCCTTTGCTAAGAAAGGATTGGGCCACTTGCTGCAATTGTTTCCTGTTTTATTTACTTGCACTTTATTTCCTTGCTTTATCAGAAAACCCCTAAAAATTTGTTTGCTAAGTATTTACAGAGATTTCCTGCTCCATACCACTAGTCAACACTTTCTGCTCCTCGTTGGGATCGACACTCCTATTTATCGAAAGTACTATGATACACCCCCTATACTTGTGGGTCATTAGCCATCCCTAGTGGAGAGCAAATGGGAAATCATCGCCTGTTTGTCCGCCCCTCGATAGGAGGGCTTGAAAACCAGCCCGGGCACCGAAAACTGTCTGCAGGTTCTGGATCGACGCATTTGCAGCCCAAATCTGGGTTGTGAATGCGGTCACCCGTGTCCGCGAGGATAGCGCAAGTGTCCTCCTCCTGTTCGCGCGGTCTCACAAGACAGTGACCCATTGTAATTTGGCCGCTGGCCTCGTGCGCCAGCATTCAATGGCGACCGTTGAAGTGCCTCGATCGGCCTGCTCTCTTGTGTGGGCTACCTTTCTGGCCGTTGTGGCTGATTTATCGTTGACCTCCGATGGCACCATTTAACGGCCGACCTTCATAACGCATGGGTGCCCATCTCTCCCCATACCTGAGCGCAACAACCATTTCCGGCTCCTTTTCTCCCTGTAGCCTCAACATGTCGCAATGGAGGATGAGCAGGAACAACCACGAGATCGGCTCGTCCTCGGGTCGTCGCGTGCCATCCGTGTTGCCTCCTCCACAATGGGTTGCCACTCATAGGTGGCTTCCACCACCACCCCTGCGCACGGTTTTATTGTGTCACAGATGTCGCCACCATGGTGGAGGCGCGCGGCCCCTCGTGTCGAACACGACCACCACTACGTCATAGTGGACGAGGCGCGCTGGCCCGTGGTGGTCGGGGACGTCTTGTGACCACCAAGACATGCACCTCCTGCATGGGTGGCACCTCAATCAGAAAAGGGTTCCTGACCTGCCGGTCCTGTCGGAAGGGACACATCGGGAAGATGAGATCGAGCGCCATCACCACCTACTCCCGCCGAACCGGCACAACAACCTTGTGTACCACCCCGAGGCCGTGTTCTGGCTGGAGTTCTTTCGATAGGAGCACGAGGTGCAGCGGCGGACCATGTTACTCGGTGACTTCAACGCGAAGGTCAATTTGTCGGAGATTGACGACAAGGACATGGACTAGGAGGACAACTGGGAGGATGACTTCAAGGTCAAACAGGAGGTTAGGGAGCCGCCATATCATGCTGCCGGGTCTGAGCGAGGAGGAGTCTTTCCTCCAGGCCCTGTGTATTGGATATATGCCCAAGAGGCAATAATAAAGTGGTTATTATTATATCTTTGTGTTTATGATAAATGTTTACATCCCATGCTATAATTGTATTAATAGGAAACATTAATACTTATGTGTTTTGTAAACATAAAAGAGTCCCTAGTAAGCCTCTTGTTGAAACTAACTTGTTGATTAATAGATGATCATGGTTTCCTGATCATGGACATTGGATGTTATTAATAACAAGATCATATCATTAGTAGAATGATGTGATGGACACACACCCATAGTAAGCATATCATAATATCAAGTCATTAAGTTCGTTTTGCTACAAGCTTTCAGATACATAGTAACCTAATCCTTCGACCATGAGATCATATTAATCACCTCACCGGATGAGTACTTTGATGACATCAAACGCCACTTTCGTAACTGGGTGGTTATAAAGGTGGCATTGGGTATTATGAAAGTATGTGTTGAAGCACATGGATCAAGAGTGGCATTTTTCCATCCAAATGACAGATAGATACACTCTGGGCCCTCTCAGTGAAATGTCATACAATTGTCTTGCAAGCATGTGACTAGGTCACAAGGGATGTCATATCACGGAACGAATAAAGAGTACTTATCGGTAACGAGGTTAAACTAGGTATGGAGATACCGACGATCAAACCTCGGATAAGTAAAGTATCGCGTGGCAAAGGGAATCGGTATCGTATGTGAATGGTTAATTCGATCATGAAGTCATCATTGAATATGTGGGAGCCATTATGGATCTCCAGATCCCGCTATTGGTTATTGATCAGAGAGGTGTCTCGATCATGTCTGCATAGTTTGTGAATTGTAGGGTGACACACATAAGGTTTGATGTTGTTTTAAGTAGATATGGAATATGAGTTGGAGACCGAATGTTGTTCGGAGTCTCATATTGGATCCAGGATTTCACGAAACTTATAGTGAGGTTATTAATCTCACTGGTTTGCTGAAAACAAAGGATTAAACATATGGTGTGGAAGGTAATGGTTGCTTGCAGAAAGTAAACGGTAACAGTAGATGATGTAACAATGGTAAAGATTGGACCAGGGTCCACAGTTCACTAGAGGCGTTATCCTCAAGATAAATAACATAACATGTTGGGTAAACAAATTACAGCGGGGCAATTGACAGGAACTGAGCAAGGCATAACAATGCAAATACTAGACATTTCATGATTCCTATGAGATTTGATTGGGCATTACAACAATATACATATAACGCCATCCAACTGCATCTGTGACTAGTAATCCACCTTCAGGTTATCATCCGAACCCCCTCCAGTATTAAGTTGCAAGCAACGGATAACCGCATTAAGCAATGTGTGTAAAGTAAACAATACAATTGTTCCATGAACAAGAGATTGTTGTTTTATCCCTAGTGGCAACATCACATCTACAACCTTAGAGATTTTTGTCACTTCCCCAGATTCAATAGAGGCATGAACCCACTATCGAGCATAAATACTCCCTCTTGGAGTCACTAGCATCTACATGGCTAAGATAGCTACTAGAAACGGAGAGCATGCAAGATCACAAACAACACAGACATGGTAGAATCAATAATCAATCTGACATAGTATCTCAATATCCATCGGATCCCCGCAAACACAACATGCATGATTACAAATAGATGATCTTGATCATGAATGGAGCTCACAAGATCTAAACATGATAGCACAAATGAGGAGAAACAACCATCTAGCTACTGTATGGACCCATAGTCAAAGAATGAACTACTCACGCATCATACTGGAGGCTGGCATGGTGATGAAGAAGGCCTCCGGGATGATCTCACACCTTCGGCAGGGTGCCAGGAAGAGCTTCAAATCCCCCCGATCTAGGGACGATGGTGGCGGAGGCTACGGACTGTTTCATGGAGATCTGATCGGGTACTTAGGGTTTTGGCATCGGGGGGCTTATATAGGCGAAGAGGCGAGGCAGGAGGGCGGCCAGGGCGCCCACAGCAAGGGCGGCGCGCCCTAGGGTGGGCCCATGTGGCCCTAGGGTGTGGCGGCCCTGTGGCGCCCCTCCATCTCTCCTCTGGACCCCGTGTTCTCCTCGGTGAAATAGTGACTTTGACTTTTGTCCCGTCCAATTCCGAGAATATTTCCTTACTAGATATTTTAAAACCAAAAACAGCAGAAAACAGGCAACTTGCACTACAGCATCTTGTTAATAGGTTAGTCCCAGAAAATGTAAAAAAATACCTCAAAGTGTAGTCAAAGCATAGCAAAGTGGATACTAAACAAGTATGAAACATCAAAAATTATAGATACATTTACGACGTATCAAGCATACCCAAGCTTAACTCCTGCTCGTCCTCGAGTAGGTAAGTGATAAAAAGAATAATTTTTGAGGTGACATGCACCATCACAATCTTGATCAAACTATTTGCAAGCATTGAAAGCTGGGATTAAAGTACTCTAAACATGAGCATGAAATATGAAGTTCTAACAATAAGACTTAGTAACTATGTTGCAACATGAAAGGCTACAAACAAAGATCATGAATAACAATGCATTGAAAGACGTTTGTTTGTTTCACATATAGAAAACATAGCATAGTGGCATTCAGCTTGTCCCTCATGGAGTAGCAAAACATAAATGCATAGGACACCTTCAAATTTCATAAGGGTGACTAGATACAAATAGTTCAAGAACAAGCAGTATCAAAATTATGAATCAATCAATAAGTTTTGGAACAATGCACATAGAACTAAGAATGATAGCTATGCTCTCTTAATTGGTGCCTAAGGATAGAAGGTGGAGACTCAGTATAAAAGTGGAAGAAATACCCTTCATAAAGGGAAGCAGGGATTTCAAGTTTCATAAAGAGCTTCCAAAAATTATGGTACTTGTTATCTTTCAGCTCTCATTGACCCTATCATAAGCATCTTGAAGTGGTTAAGGTTAAAGTGAACAAAATATGGAGTATATGCTTGACAAAGTATAAGTTGGCAATATCATGTCCCTTGAGTACGAGGGTCGTTCCTCATGCTACTCAACTTTAGTTACCGGTAAGTTATTGTCATAGTAAGTATATGTGTATCATAGAGAACCGCCAACGGGGTACCCCTTGCCCCATGACACAGGAGCTATCCCATATCAAAATGACAAGGCAACATACAATGAGCATCTGAGCAATCTTCTTATTTACCATGGGAAAATGGTGCTTTTTTCTCTTCTTTCCTCTTTTTTCTTTTTCTCTTTTTTCTATCTCTTTTTTTTAATAAGAAGAATGCTTCATAGATTGCTCACTATGGTGATGCTGCAAGTTTCCACAATGATTAGGCATGGCTTAGGATAGAGGCCCAGGCGTTTCTCTAACACATATACATAACTCCATGGACTTACAAGCTCCACTTTAATTTCACACCGCCGACATCCATAGATAAAAGAGCATGATATCAACTAGGTAGATATTTACAGGTGTTGAAAGCATTCCCCGTGACAGCACGGTTCTACTAATTCCCAACATACAAGTGCAAGATACAACATAGATGACACAATGGTTCAAGTTTATTAGGGGCAAGAAAAATAAAGTGTGCCATCAAGTTTGTGAGAGATTTAATCACTAATTTTCACATAACAAGTTTAATTTAGAAGATAGATAAAACAAGAATATACTTGGAATGGTGTAACACACCATGCATAGGAATATATAGTGGACACTTTGGAATAACTTGGTTTCTTGGGAGTTGGATGCATGAGTAGAGCTTACTCAATACAACTGGAGGATAGCAAAAGACTAGGAGCGGCCAACTAAGAGAGCAATAATGGCCATAATCATGCAGAGCGACAAAACATTACCAACTAAAGCATAAAGTGGTATCACAAGTCAAAAACTAAATGATCATAGAGGCTAAGGTGACTGGTTCATAGTCATAACATGGTGTGAGCATGTGCCAAGTCAACCCAAACAAAGCATCAAAGGAGAATACCACAATATTATGCTTTTGTATGCTAAAACAACACATGATTCTTTCAAGGCACACTAAGCAATCTCAATTTTTTGGACAAACTCATGCTACCGCAATAATCACTAAGCATAAGGTCAAAGCAACATCTAGCATGACATGATAAAGTCTAAGCCACAGTCAAAGCAAGCTCTCTTTTGTATCACTATAAGCATGAAACTTTCTATTCTTTTCCAACACCAATCAACTTATTTGAAACAACACAACAAAAGCGGGGGTCCAACTACTTTATTCAAGCAAACTAAGCAAATGAAAACAAAAAAATTAAAACTATAACGCTCCAAGAACAATACAACAGTGCGTGAAACAATAAAAACAAAGTGTCTAGAAAGAGACCTGAGATTTTTATTGATGAAGAAGGGGATGCCTTGGGCATACCCAAGCTTTGATGCTTGTACCTCTTGATATTTCATGGAGTGACATGAGGTGGAATCCCCAAGCTTGAGCTTTTGTCCATTCTTCATCTTATTACATTATTCTTCCCCTACACCTAAAAATTTCCTTCATACAAAACTTCCCACAATCTTCATTAGCAACATTAGTGTATTCAAAAGTAACAAACCTTTGAGTTTAGTTTCAAAACAGCAAGAATTTAATTAAAAACACAAGATACTGTAGCAATTCCTTAAAAAATCTCAATTTACCAAAGAAAACTCAAAAATAAATCAATAAAGAGCAAATGCAAATAATGGTTGAAATCTGTCAAAACAGACCAGCAGGTAAAAACCGATTTTTTTGAAGACCTTATGTTGCTCAAATCACAAAGTGTTGAACTAATGAAAGTTATCTAACAACCTGGGGGATTTATTCAGAAAATTACAGCTCAATTTGACATACAGAGTTATTTCAGGAATTTTTACAGTGAAGCACAGAAAACTATTTCGGGACAGCACCTTCTCCAAATCTTACTTCCCTTTCATTAGAGGTTATTCTTGGCACAAAAATCAAATAAAAATGATAAGGAGAGGTTATTACAGAAGTAATAATTTCCAAGACTCAAGAAAACTATTGGGTTATCTCCCAAGAAGTACTTTTTTTAACGTCTTTAAGTTAGGCACAAGAAGCAAGAATCAGGTATTTTCAAATGAAGAAACATTAAGATCAATACTCGAAATTTCTTCAACCAGGAAAGGTATATCATCCAAATGTGATCTAGAGGATCCTTTCTAAACTCTCTTTGGTTCGCTACTTTCATCAAATGGATTTTCAGGAACAATCCAATCAAGAAAATCTAAGGCTTCATGCATTCCTACAAGTTTAAAAGGTATGTGTATTTTAATTTCCTATCCATTGGGTTTGGTTTTATCCAACTTTTCTAATGTACCCATAACATCTACACATGAGCCTAGCATATTAAAATGATCAAAGACCTTTTTATCTTCCTTAGCAACATCATTGAACTCCTTTAGCAAAGTTTCCAGAATAAGATCTCTCTTTTCAGTATCCTCAATTTCTTTAAGTTTGAGAAACATTATTTGCATCATGGGGTTGAGGTTAAGAAACCTAGCCTCCAACATGTGAACTAAAGAAACTGCGGCAATTTCATAATTAGGAGCAAGTTCCGCTAAGGATCTATCCTCATGTTTGCTAATATGATTAAAGAATTTTTCAATATTTTCTTTCCCAATTATAGAGCCACTACCTATTGAAAGGTCTTTCAGGGTGAACTTAGGGATCAACATGGTGAGCTAGAACAAGGTGATAACTATAGGAAGAACTAAATTTTTTGTATTTTTGATAAGAAAAAGCAAACCAAACAAAACTAATTTTTTTGTAGTTTTTGATAAAAAAGAAGCAAGCAAAACAAAGAAAAAGGAACTAAGCAAAACAAAAACAAAGTAAAGAGAATGGTTGTGAATGACTCCCCTTGTGAAGCTGTCCTTAACTCCCCGGCAACGGCACCAGAAAAATCCTTGACGTGGCTCAATAGTAGAGCTTCGTTGGGAGACCCCAAGAGTAAGGTATGATGAGAACGGCAGTAAGTTTTCCCTCAGTTATGAAACCAAGGTTATCAAACCAGTAGGAGCAAGGAAACGAATCCAAGGTGTTGCTAATAACTTGGAATCCTGCACAACACAAACACAAGACTTTGCCCCAACTTACAGCGAGGTTGTCAATCTCACTGGATTGCTGAAAACAAAGGATTAAACATATGGTGTGGAAGGTAATGGTTGCTTGCAGAAAGTAAACGGTAACAGTAGATGATGTAACAATGATAAAGATTGGACCGGGGTCCACAGTTCACTAGAGGTGTTCTCCCTAAGATAAATAACATAACATGTTGGGTAAACAAATTACAGCGGGGCAATTGATAGGAACTGAGCAAGGAATAACAATGCAAATACTAGACATTCATGATTCCTATGGGATTTGATTGGGCATTACAACAATATACATAGATCGCCATCCAAATGCATCTATGACTAGTAATCCACATTCAGGTTATCATCCGAATCCCCTCCAGTATTAAGTTGCAAGCAACGGATAACTGCATTAAGAAATATGTGTAAAAACAATACAATTGTTCCATGAACAAGAGATTGTTCTTTTCTCCCTAGTGGAAACAGCACATCTACAATCTTAGAGATTTCTATCACTTCCCAGATTCAATAGAGACATGAACCCACTATCGAGCATAAATACTCCCTCTTGGAGTCACTAGCATCTACTTGGCCAAGATAGCTACTAGAAACGGAGAGCATGCAAGATCACAAACAACACAAACATGACAGAATCAATAATCATAAGACATGATAGAATCAATAATCACTCTGACATAGTATCTCAATATCCATTGGATCCCCGCAAACACAACATGCATGATTACAAATAGATGATCTTGATCATGAATGAAGCTCACAAGATCTAAACATGATAGCACAAAGGAGGAGAAACAACCATCTAGCTACTGTATGGACCCATAGTCTAAGAGTGAACTACTCACGCATCATATCGGAGGCTGGCATGGTGATGAAGAAGGCCTCCAGGATGATCTCTCCCCTCTGGCAGGATGCCGGGAGAGATTCAGATCCCCCCGATCTAGGGACGATGGTGGTGGTGGCTACAGACTGTTTCATGGAGATGTGATCGAGTACTTAGGGTTTTGGAATTGGGGGGCTATATAGGCGAAGAGGCGAGGCAGGAGGGTGGGCTCGCATGGCCCTAGGGTGTGGCGGCCCTGTGGAGGCCCTCCGTCTCTCCTCTGTACTCTGTGGTCTCCTCGATGAAATATTGACTTTGGCTTTTGTCTCGTCCAATTCCGAGAATATTCCCTTACTAGATTTTCTGAAACCAAAAATAACAGAAAACAGGCAACTGGCACTACGGCATCTTGTTAATAGGTTAGTCCCAGAAAATGTATAAAAATACCTCAAAGTGTAGACAAAGCATAGCAAAGTGGGTACTAAACAAGTATGGAACATCAAAAAATATAGATACGTTTACGACGTATCATCCCTTGCCTCTTCCTCTTAAACCCTAGCCGCCACCTCCTCCTCCTCCATCTTCCTGCTACAGCTTAGGCGAAGCCCTGCAGGGATTTCTCCTCCACCACCATCACCATGTCGTCATGCTTCTGGGATTCCGAGGGGATCTACTACCTCCGCAGCCCGCTGGAACAAAGAGAGGAAGGTCTTCATCGACTACGTATGTGTGACCGAGTATGGAAGCGCTGCCGGAATGCGGCGCTGGAAGGATCGTCATCGCGATCTTGAGATCGGCAAGTGATCGACTACATCAACCACGAGATTCGATATCGTTAAATGCTTTGGATCTATGAGGGTTAGTTCTCTCCAATCTCGTTGCACCTATCTCGTGGATTAGATCTTGGCTTTGCCATAGGTTGGATTTGGTTTCATGTGTTCTTGCGATAGAATTTTTTTGTTTTCCATGCAACAAACCCTATAGTGGTATCAGAGTCGTGTCTATGTGTAGATCTGTTGCACGAGTAGATCACAATGATTTTATAGGCGTTGATGCTTTTGTTGTCACTTTATTTTCGTGTACTTTGCATCTTTCGAGGTGGTGGGATGAAGCGGCACGGGCTAACCTTACATGTCGTTGTACATAAGACTTGCTCCACGCTCAGCGTGCAACTTGTATTGCACAAGTGGCTTTGAGGGTGTCTGTCTCTCCCACCATAGTTAAGATTCAATTTTACAATGGGCACTTGACAACACTTGTATCAGCGTTGTGGTTCATGTTCGTAGGTAAGAAGGGTTCTTATTCGAAAGCCCCAAGCCACGTAAAACATGCAAAGAAAATTAGAGGCGTCTAACTTGTTTTGAAGGGGCATGTGATGTGATATGGCCATGATATGATTATGATTATATTTGATGTATGCAATGATCCTTATTTTAAGTTGGCAACCGGAAGGAGCCTAATGGCTGTCTTTAAATTTGTTAAGACATGCGCGTCTATTCATCATGTAATAGCTTTATTCCAAGTAGTTGTAATAGTTGTTGTTGGTGATGGAAAACCATGAAGCGGCGCCACGGACCTTGACGCAATGCTGGTGATGATGGAGATCATGTCCGTGCTTTGGAGATGGAGATCAAAGGCACAAGAATAAAGGCCATATCATCTCACATATTATAAATTGCATGTGATGTTAATCCTTTTTATGCATCTTGTATTGCTTAGATCATGACGGTATCACTATAAGATGATCCCTCTCACTAAATATCAACTAATAAAGTGTTCATCCTTAGTAGGCATTGTTGCTAAGACTCGTCGTTTTGAAGCATCTCGTGATGATCGGGTGTGATAGATTCTGCGTGTGCATACAACGGGTGCAAGCCAGATTTGCACATGCGGATACTAAGGTTAACCTTGACGAGCCTAGCATGTGCATACATGGTATCAGAACATGGAACACCGAAAGGTAAAGCATGAGTCATATGGACGATATGATGAACATGTTGATTGTTCGCCTTTTAAGCTACATCTTCTCTCGTGAATATCAGACTTGGTATAGTGGATTTGGTTCGTGTAATCACCAAAACAACTCGAGGGATGTTGTTTTGAGTGGGAGTTCAAAAGTATTATGATTAAAGTTGAACACAACTTTTCATAAATTAAATCAAAGTGAATTTGCACAATTGTTGTACTCATTGGCATCCGTTCACCAAATTTAGATATTTACTTTACGAACTGGTATCTTATTGTTTTGAGTGTCAATCTAAAGTTAAAAGTCCTACTACAAACTTTCAACAAACTATGTTTACTCCGTGAAGTTTAATAATTGGTATTAAATCAAGAGTAAGAATTACAGTGTTAGTATCTAAATATCATGTTTACCTCCATGATTCGTGATATTCAAAAAGATTGTTTTAATATCAAGGTTATCTAGGAGCTCAAAGAATTTTTTCAGAAACCATCATGTGTGTAAGATATTGCGATATCTGAAACAATGTTTTGGTTGCAACATGATAGAGTATAATTTGGAAAAATATATGTTCTCATATTTGATGAGAATTTGTGAAGGTTGGAGATGCTAGACATCCTAATCCTCCAAAAACAAATTTGGAAAGCAACATTATACTCGCGATTCACCTTTATGAGCTACGGTAGCTTGATCATGAAAGTTGTCATGATAAGGATGAATAGAAGATGTTGGTAAAATGTTTACTACACTAAAATATTACTAAAGAATGGATTTTTGAAAGATCACCAAACATTTGATGATGGTGATCTACTTCAAACTACAAGTCCAAAGGTATTCGTATTTGAATATACACACTTTGGACTATGTTTCATGTTTATGGCTCCACTATTGATGTTGATAGATTCTTTTAAAAGGGAAAGGAAAAAATACTGAAAGAGAATCTCAGAAATATTTGGCAGAAAAAGGAAAGAATGGAATTGTCCAGCTTGGGTATATAGAAGATATACATGTTACGTATATATTCTTTGCTTGTTAAAACAATGTGGTTCTTGGGTATTGGATACTAAATTGGTTGGTGTGAAATGTCATGCAAGACAACACAATTCATGAACTGCAATGGCCTAAGTAACTAGCAAGAGAATATGTGATGATGTTCATCAAAAACAAACAAGGTGTTGTTGTGTTTCTCGTTGACAACAAAGCCTTCCTTCAAGATTTGTTTCACTAATTATTATTTTTGATCAAGTATTATGAGAACAAAAAGTTGTTCATATAATTACCATATTTCATATAAGATGGATGATTTACAAGTCTAGTTCGAGAAATCACATCCATAAAACTAAATGCTAAAAATGTCGATAGACAAATGATTGAAAGATCAATTAAGAAGTGACATCGCCGTTTAAATTATAGTGGAAAGAAAACATGTAGAAACTCCATGTTGATGGAATTTGGGAGTCTTTTGATTTTGATCAAATGACGCTTGTGAGACTTTCCTGAAGATAATTGAAACTTCGTTCAAAGGCCAAAGAAGAACGAACTCTAACTTATTGGAATTTGTACATATTGATGTATGTAGTCAATTATCTGTAGTCGTGAGCGATGGATTTCAACTTCATATGCTTTCTCTGGAATTTTGAGTGAATATATGCGTATATTTACTTAACGAGAAAGAAGTGTGAAATATTTGAAAATGTTCAAAGACTTTCAAGATGAAGTGGAAATTATTGTAACAAGAAAATAAAGAATTTATGATTGGCTCATAAAGGAAGATATTTCAGTTACAAGTTTATCATAACACCTAAGATTTGAGGAATCGTTCCATGGATTTGCATTTCCTGAAACACCATAAGAGTATGGAGTGTTCGAGATATGTAATGAAACCTTGTTTGACATGGTGAGATCAAATGTGTCAGTTATAAAACTGGCATTATATTTTAAAGATTAAAGCTTTAGTGACTACCACTTTTACGCTAAAAAATAGCACCATCATGATCCATTGAAATGACACCATATAAGTTATGGTCTGGGATAAAACCCAAGTTGTCTTTTCTTAAATTTTGGTATGCTAGGCATAAGTAAAATGTTTACAACCAAAGTCGGATGAGCATGTCTTTGTATGTTATTTTGAATAACCGTTGGGTATTCCTCCATAACACCGAAGACAAAAGTGTTTGTCGCTTAGAAGTTCAAGTTTCTTGAGAAGGAATTTTTCGTGAAAAGTTAAGTGGGAGGACAATAGAACTTTGATAAGGTTATTGAACTTTAGCTAAAATGTGCTGAGTTGCGCAACGCCGGAAAGTGTCCTGAAGTCAGCAACAATGCTCATGGCTCACGTGCCTCAAAGATTGTGGTCACGAAGGTGTAAGTTCCTATTGAACCGAGTAGGTCGGATAAACAATCAAATACTAGATTTGAGAATAAATCATTGTTTTTTAACAATGATGAACTGACTATATGCAAAGAAGCGATGATGGGCCCTAACTCCATCAAATGGCTTGAAGCCATAAAAATCCGTGATAGTTCCATACACGAGAAATCAAGTTTTTGAACTTGGAAGACCCTCTAAAAATATGTAAAACCTTATGGTCGTATTTGGATCTATAAAGAAATAGACATGGATGTTTCACATCTATGAAATAGTCGACGTGTCGGGAAAGAGTTTACGACAATGTTCAATAAGTTGTATATGACAAGATTTGATCTTTCATAGCGATATTTAGTCTGTATGGATTAATATAGTAACCACTACATATAATTTTGGTATATGGTTGTTGAACAAACAAAACAAAGTTCTTCTAATAGAATGGTTACCTAGGACGTGTACATGACACAATCCAAAGGGTTTTATTTATTCAATGGATGCTTAGAGTGCATGCAAACTTCAATGGTTGAAGTAAGCATCGCGGAGTTGGAATATTCCCTGTGATGAAACTGTTAAAAGAGTTTAATTTCATCGAAGACGATGAAGATGCTTGCATTTGCAAAAAATTAAGTGGGAGCACTAAGACATATTTCTAATGCATTATATGAAAGACATATTGTTGATTGGAAATGATGTATCTTTTATTGACACGGGTTAAGAATTTCATTTCGATGAAAGACTTAGCCAAAACCCAAATATTGAGTATCAATGTCTATATGATAGATTGAGACGCTAATATGGTTATGCAAAATGTACATAGATGAGATATTGGATGAGTTCAATATGGAAATTACAAGAAAGGTACTTGTCGCACATGAAGGATTGAATCAATATTCAAGTGTATTGACACTTGGTAAGTGAAATGAGATTCAAATGTTTTGACACCTGATGAGTGAAATCACAAGAATATTTTGATCAATCATACTGTGATATGTACACATCCAGATATGTCCTATGCTATAAATGTTATGAGCATATATCAGAATGATTCATAAGATAATCATTGGACGATAGTAAGGATATTCTTATGATCTTTGGAAGAACTAAGAATATGTTATTTATGTAGAGGTGACAAATAGATAGATAGTTCATTTTAAAGTGTCACATTGATACTAGTTCTGTCACAAGGTACAAATTAAGTTTATCTCAATTTAAACTATGGGTGGCACAATGTAATAGAAAGGAAGTTCCATAATGGTATGATGATTGATGGCTCAGTTGATGTAGAGCTTGTTGGGAACCCCAAGAGCCAGGTATAATGAGAACAGGAGCAAGTTTTCCCTCAGTTATGGAACCAAGGTTATCGAACCAGTAGGAGAAAGAAACCACTTCCAAAGGTGTTGCTAGCAACGTGGAACCTGCACACAACACAACCAAAATACTTTGCCCCAACTTATCAGTGAGGTTGTCAAGCTCACTGATTTTGCTGAAAACAAAGGATTAAACGTACAGTGTGGAAGAAACTAATTGCTTGTAGTAATTGCAGAAAGTAAGCAGTAAACAGTAGATGGAATATCAATGGGAAGGAATGGACCAGGGTCCACAGTTCACTAGAGGTGTTTCTCCATAAGATAAATAACATGCTGGGTGAACAAATTGCAGCTAGGCAATTGACAAATAGAGAATGCATAACAATGCATGTACATGACATGATGATCAGTATGAGATTCACTTGGGAATTACAACATGATACATAGACTGTAATCCAACTGCATCTATGACTAATAATCCACCTCTGGGATATCATCCGAATAACCCTCGGGTATTAAGTTGCAAGCAACAGATAATTGCATTAAGCAAAGTGTGTAATGTAAACAATACAATTGCCCTTGTACAAAGAATTGTTGTTTTCTCCCTAGTAGCAACAACACATCTACAATCTTAGAAGTTTCTGTCACTCTCCCAAATTACTAGAGGCATGAACCTACTATCGAGCATAAATACTCCCTCTTGGAGTAACAAGCAAATACTTGGCCAGAGTAACTACTAACAATGGAGAGCATGCAAGATCACAAATAACATAGACATGATAGAATAATAATCAGTATGACATAATACTCAATATTCATCGGATCCTAGCAAACACAGCATGTAGCATTACAATAAGATGATCTTGATCATGATAGGCAGCTCACAAGTTCTAAACATGACAACACAAATAGGAGAAACAACCATCTAGCTACTGCTATGGACCCGTAGTCCAAGGATGAACTACTCACACATCACTCCGGAGGCAGGCATGGTGATGAAGAAGGCCTCCAAGATGATCTCCCCTCTCCGGTAGGGTGCCGGGAAGATCTTCAGATCCCTCCCGATCTAGGGACAACGGTAGCGGCGGCTATAGACTTTTTCGTGGAATTCTGATCGGTTCCTTAGGGTTTGTCTCAGGGGATTATATAGGCGAAGACGCGAGGTCGGTGGAGTCGCGAGGGTGCCACACCATAGCCAGGCGCGGCCCATGGTGGGCCCACGCAGCCCCTTGGTGTGGCTGCCTCGTGGCGCCTCTTCGTCTCTCCTTCGGACTTCGTGTCGTGTCGAGAAAAATAGGAACTTCGGCTTTTGTTTCATCCAATTCTGAGAATATTTCTTTACTAGCTTTTCTAAAATACAAAAACAGCAGAAAACAGGAAACTGGCTCTGTGGCACTTGTTAATATGTTAGTTCCAGAAAATTCATAAAAATGCCACAAAGTGTCGAAAAAAACATAAGATAATTGGTGCAAAACAAGCATGGAGCATAAAAAATTATAGATACATTTTCAACGTATCAGCATCCCCGAGCTTAACTCCTGCTTGTCCTCGAGTAGCTAAGTGATAAAAAGAATATTTTTTAGGTGACATGCACCAAAACAATCTTGATAAAGGTATTGCAAAGCATTGATAGCTGGGATCAAAGTACTCTAAACATAAGCATGAAAGATATATTTCTAACAATAAGACATAGCAACTATGTTGCAACATGAAAGGCAACACAAACAAAAGATCATGAATAATTCTTTGAAATACATTTGTTTGTTTCACATATAGAAAACATAGCAAGCGTGGTATTCAGCTTGTCCTTCATGGAATAACAAAACATTAATGCATAGGACACCTTCAAAGTTCATAAGGGTGACTAGATACAAATAATTTAAGAAGAAGCAATACCATAATTATGAATCAATAAATAGGTTTTGGGATAATGCACATTGAACTCAGAATGACAACTATGCTCTCTTACCTGGTGCATAAATATAGAAGATGGAGACTCAACAAAAAGTAAAAAAAGAAAGGCCCTTCGTAGAGGGAAGCATGGATTAAATGGTTTTATAAAGCTTCCAAAAAAATTGGTACTCATTAGCTTTGAGCTCTCATTACTCCTATCATAAGAATCTTGAAGTGAATAAGGTTAAAGTGAGGGAAAATATTAGTTATATGCTTGACAAATCACAAGTTGAAAATCTCATGCCCCTTGAATACGAGTACCGAGGCCTCATGCTACTCAACTTTGGTCCTAGGCAAGTTCTTGTCATTGTAAGTAGATATGTATCATAGAGAACCGCCAACGGGGTACCCCTTGCACCATGACACATGAGCTATCCCATATCAAAATGATAAGGCAACAGACAGTGAGCATCTCAGCAATCCCTTTTTTTGCTATTTGCATAGTTTTTTATTGAGGATGCTTCATAGAATGCCACTATGGTTTTGCTGCAAGTTTCCACCATGATTAGGCATGGCTTAGGCTGGTCGCCCAGGCGTTTCTCTAACACATATACAAACTCCATGGACCTTCAAGCTCCCATCTCATTTCACACCGACAACATCCATAAACAAAATAACATGATATCAACTGAATAAATAAGTGCAATGTTGAAAGTGTGCCCCATGAAAGGATGGTTTTGCTAACTCCCAACTTACAATTTGCAAGCATATAAGCATCATAATATAGTCACAATGGTTCAGGTTTATTTAGTGCAAGAAATAAAATGTGCCTTCAAGTTCGTGAGAGCTTTAATTACTAATTTCACATAACAAAAATTTAATTTTGAAGATAGATAAAAACATGAATATACTTGGAATGGTGTAAACACACCATGCATAGGAGTTTATAGTGGACTCTTTGGAATAACTTGGTTTCTTAGGATTTGGATGCACGAGTAGAGCTCATACTCAGTACAGGTGGAGGCTAGCAAAAGATTGGGAGCGACCAACTAAGAGAGCAATAATGGTCATAATCATGCAGAGTGACAAAACATTATTAATCAAAGCATAAAGTAATATCACAACTCAAAAACTAAATGATCATATAGGCTAAGGTGACTGATTCATAGTCATAACATGGTGTAAGCATGTGAAGTCAACCCAAATAAAGCATCAAAGGAGAATACCATAATATTATGCTTTTGTATGCTAAAACAACGCATGATTCTTTTATGGCACATTAAGCAATCTCAATTGTTTGAAACAAGTCATGCTACAACAATAATCACTAAGCATATGGCCAAAGAAACATCTAACATTACATGATAAAGTCTAAGCCACACTCAAAACAAGCTTCTTTTTGTACCACCATAAGCATGAAACCTTCTACTCTTTTCCAACACCAATCAACTTATTTGAAACAACTCACAAAGATAATAAATAATAAATACCAGAGATCTTGTCTCACCTAACTAAAAATAAGAACTAAAAAGTTCTAAGCAAAAATAAGAAGAAAACTAAAGCTAAACTGTAGTGCTAGCAAAAGAGAACACTCACAGAACAATAAGAGTGAAAACTAGAGTGTTCTAGGAAATAAAAAACGGGGTGTGACTTCTACAAAATAAGTGTGCTGGGATCCAACCAACTTATTGCAGCAAACAAAGCAAACGAAAACTAAAAAAAACAAAGACGCTCAAAGAACAGCACATAGTGCATGCAACAATAAAAATATAGTGTCTTCAAAGAAGACCTGAGATTTTTGTTGATGAAGGCCTTGGGCATACCTAAGCTTTGACGCTTGTAACTCTTGAATATTTCTTGGGGTGACATCCCCAAGCTTGAACTTTTTTCCATACTTCATCTCATCACATCATTCTCTCCCTACACTTGAAAACTTCCTTCATGCAAAACTTCACACAATCTTCATTAGCAACATTAGTGTATGCAAGATAATAAACCTTTGGGTTCAGTTTCAACTCAAGTAAACACATCCATTAAAATATAAGCTACTGTATAAACTCCTTTTAAAAGCTCTTGTGATCAAAAGAACTCAAAAAGAAATCGATTAAGAGGCAAATGCAAATAATGGCAGAAATCTGTCAAAACAGACCTGCAGGTAAAGACCAATTTTTTCGAAAACCTTCTGTTGCTCAAATCGAAAAGTGAAAAACTAATGAAAGTTGGGTAAATACCAAGGGCATCCACACAAAACATTTCAGATCAATCCGATGTTCAGGCTAAGAGAATGAATTTTTATGGTAACAACACAGAATCAGTTTCGGGACAACAACAACTTCCCCAAATCTTACTTCCCTCTCATTAGAGGATATTCTTGGCACCAAAACCAAACAAAAATTATAAGGAGAGGTTATTATAGAGGCAATAACTTCCAAGACTCAACAAATGAAAAACTTACTGAAATAAAAATTGGGTTATCTCCCAAGAGTGCTTTTCTTTAATGCCTTTCAGCTAGGCACAGAAAGCAAGAATCAAGTATTTTCAAATGAAGAAGCATCAACATCAAAATTTGTTCTAATAAGAGAATCAAAAGATAGCTTATTTCTTTTTTGAGGGAAGTGTTCCATACCTTTCTTGAGTGGGAATTGATATTTAATGGTGTCTTCCTTCATATCAATAATGGCACCAACAGTTCTAAGAAAAGGTCTTTCCAAAATAATAGGACAAGAAGCATTACATTCAACATCCAACACATAGAAATCATCAGGGGCAAAGGTATTCTTAACCATAATAATAACATCATTAATTATCCCCATAGGTTTATTTTTAGCATTATCATCAAGATGGACATCCAAATAACAATCTTCCAATGGTGGTAAATCAAGCATATCATAAATTTTTCTAGGCATAATAGAGACACTAACACATAGATCACATAAATCTTTGAAATCAAAATCATTCACTTTCATATTAATGATGGGCTCCTAACCATCTTTCTAATTTCCTAAGAATAGAAGCTTCATGTTTCAATTTTTCTTCTTTAATTTTCATGAGAGCATTTGTAATATGTTTTGTAAAAGCCATATTCATAGCACTAGAATTTGTATTTCTAGCAAGATTTTGCAAGAACATAATTAATTCAGAAATATTGAAACCATGAAGATCAAAATCAAAATTATCCTCAAAGGTAGTAGAACTATTGTCTCCCATATTTCGAAAAATTTCAGCATTTTTATTGGAAAAAGTTCCAGTGGATTTAGGCAATTTTGCAAAAATAGTGGGGACTTTGTCTACACCAATTATTTTACCATAATAGTAGGAGGTTTGCTAGAATAAACATCACTAGTGGTGGTAATGGTACAAATTTTAGTCATATTATTTTTTCTAGCAATTTCATCTTCTCTTTCCCACCTAGCATGCAATTCAGCTAACATCCTAACATTTTCATCAATTCTAACTTGAATGGCATTAAAAGTCTTGCTTTCTTTAACATCATGAGGCATAACCTTTAATTTAAGAAGTTCAACATCAAGGGAAAGGCTATCAACTTTAGAAGCAAGATCATCAATTTTTCCAAGCTTTTCTCAACAGTTTTATTGAAAGCAGTTTGTTTACTAATAAAATCCTTAAGCATGACTTCAAGTTCAGAGGGTGCACCTATATTGTTGTTGTAGGAATTTCCATAAGAATTTCCATAAGCATTACCATTATTAGAAGGATATGGCCTATAGTTATTATTACCAAAATTATTCCTATAAGCATTGTTGGTAAAATTATTACTTCTAATGAAGTTCACATCAACATGCTCTTCTTGAGCAACCAAAGAGGCTAAAAGAACATTATTTGGATAAATATGAGATTTTCCACTAACAAGCATAGACATAATAGTATCAATCTTATCACTCAAGGAGGAGGTTTCTTCAACAGAATTTACCTTCTTACCATGTGGAGCTCTCTCAGTGTGCCATTCAGAATAACTAATCATCATATTATCCAGGAGCTTTGTTGCAGCACCCAAAGTGATGTACATAAAGGTACCTCCAGCAGCCGAATCCAACAAATTTCTTTGAAATTCAGTCCTGCATAAAAGGTTTGGATAATCATCCAAGTAGTCATTCCATGAGTGGGGCAATTCTTCACTAAATATTTCATTCTTTCCCAACCTTGAGCAACATGTTCATTATCAAATTGTTTAAATTTCATTATGTCACTTATCATGGATATAATCTTAGCAGGAGGATAATATTTTCCAATGAAAGAATCTTTGCATTTAATCCAAGAATCAATACTATTTTTAGGCAAAGATAGCAACCAGTCTTTAGCTCTTCCTCTTAAAGAGAAAGGAAACAATTTAAGCTTAATAATATCTCCATCTACATCCTTATATTTTTGCATCTCACAAAGTTCAACAAAATTATTAAGGTGAGCAGCAGCATCATCAGTACTAACACTAGAAAATTGCTCTTTCATAACAAGATTTAGCAAAGCAGGATTAATTTCATAGAAAGTAGCTTTAGGAACAGGTGGAGCAATACGTGTGCAAATGAAATCATTGGTGTTTGTGCTAGTGAAGTCACACAACTTAGTGTTTTCAGGAGTAGTCAATTTTGCAAGATTAAAGCAAGCCAGCAAAAATAGCAACTAAAGTAGGAACTAATTTTTTGTGTTTTTGATAAAAAGAGGCAAACAAAACAAAGCAAAAGAAATTAAGCAAAACAAAAACAAAAACAAAGTAAAGAGATTGGTAGTGAGAGACTCCCCTTGCAGAAATCTTCTTTCTCCCTGGCAACGGCGCCAGAAAAGCTTGTGATGGCTCAGTTGATGTAGAGCCTGTTGGGAACCCCAAGAGCAAGGTATGATGAGCACAGCAGTAAGTTTTACCTCAGTTATCGAACCAGTAGGAGAAAAACCCACTTGTGAAGGTGTTGCTAGCAACGTGGAACCTGCACACAACACAACCAAAATACTTTGCACCAACTTATCGGTGAGGTTGTCAAGCTCACTGGTTTTGCTGAAAACAAAGGATTGAACATACAGTGTGGAAGAAATTAATTGCCTGTAGTAATTGCGGAAAGTAAACAATAAACAATAGATGGAATATCAATTGGAAGGAATGGACCAGGGTCCACAGTTCACTAGAGGTGTTTCTCCATAAGATAAATAACATGTTGGGTGAACAAATTACAGCTGGACAATTGACAAATAGAGAATGCATAACAATGCATGTACATGACATGATGATCACTATGAGATTCACTTGGCCATTACAACATGATACATAGACTATAATCGAACTGCATCTATGACTCATAATCCACCTTCAGGATATCATCCGAACAACCCTCGGGTATTAAGTTGCAAGCAACAGATAATTGCATTAAGAAAAGTGTGTAATGTAAACAATACAATTGCCCTTGGACAAAGGATTGTTTCTTTCTCCCTAGTAGAAACAGCACATCTACAATCTTAGAAGTTTCTGTCACTCTCCCAGATTACTAGAGGCATGAACCTACTATCGAGCATAAATACTCCCTCTTGGAGTCACAAGCAAATACTTGGCCAGAGTAACTACTAGCAACGGAGAGCATGCAAGATCACAAATAAAATAGACATGATAGAACAATAATTAATCTGACATAATACTCAATATTCATTGGATCCCAACAAACACAATATGTAGCATTACAATAAGATGATCTTGATCATGATAGGCAGCTCACAAGATCTAAACATGATGGCACAAATAGGAGAAACAACCATCTAGCTACTGCTATGGACCCGTAGTCCAAGGATGAACTACTCACACATCACTCCGGAGGCAGGCATGGTGATTAAGAAGGCCTCCGGGATGATATCCCCTCTCTGGCAGGGTGCCGGGAAGAGCTTCAGATCCCTCCCGATCTATGGATGATGGTGGCGGCGGAGACTTTTTCATGGAATTCTGATCGGGTCCTTAGGGTTTTCGTCTCGGGAGGATTATATAGGCGGAGAAGCGAGGTCGGTGGAATCGCGAGGGGGCCACACCATAGCCAGGCGCAGCCCAGGGTGGGCCCACGCGCCCCCCTGGGCTGGCTGCCTCGCGGCGTCTCTTCGTCTCTCCTTCGGACTTCGTGTCGTGTCGGGAAAATAGGAACTTCGGCTTTTGTTTCGTCCAATTTCGAGAATATTTCTTTACTAGATTTTCTGAAATACAAAACAACAGAAAACATGAAACTGGCTCTGTGGCACTTGTTAATATGTTAGTTCCAGAAAATTCATAAAAATGTCACAAAGTGTAGACAAAAATATAAGATAATTGGTGCAAAACAAGCATGGAGCATCAAAAATTATAGATACGTTTGCAACGTATCAATGATCATGGTTTTCTTATCATGGACATTGGATGTTATTAATAACAAGATCATATCATTAGAAGAATGTTGTGATGGACACACACCCATAGTAAGCATAGCATAAGATCAAGTCATTAAGTTCGTTTTGCTACAAGCTTTCATATATATATATATATATATATATATATATATAGTAGCCTAATCCTTCGTCTATGAGATCATGTTAATCACCGTCACCGGATGAGTACTTTGATGACATCAAACGCCACTTTCGTAACTAGGTGGTTATAAAGGTGGCATTGGGTATTATGAAAGTATGTGTTGAAGCAATTGGATCAAGAGTGGGATTTGTCCATCCAAATGACGGATAGATACACTCTGGGCCCTCTTAGTGAAATTTCATCCAATTATCTTGCAAGCATGTGAGGTGACTAGGTCACAAGGGATGTCATATCACAGAACAAGTAAAGAGTACTTATCGGTAACAAGGTTGAACTAGGTATGGAGATACCAACGATCGAACCTCGGATAAGTAAAGTATCGCACGACAAAGGGAATCGGTATCGTATGTGAATGGTTCATTTGATCACGAAGTCATCGTTGAATATGTGGGAGCCATTATGGATCTCCAGATCCTGCTATTGGTTATTGATTGGAGAGGTGTCTCGATCATGTCTGCATAGTTTGCGAACCGTAGGGTGACACACTTAAGGTTTGATGTTGTTTTAAGTAGATATGGAATATGAGTTGGAGACCGAATGTTTTTTGGAGTCTCGGATTGGATCCAGCGAATCACGAGGAGATCCGAAATGGTCCGGAGAATAAGATTCATATAAGGAAAGTCAATTTCTGGGGTTCGGAAGTGTTTTTGGTGTTTTGACCGGAAGCTTCTAGAATGTTCTAGAAGGACCACCAGTGGGTCTACCATCCCGAGAGGGGCCTCTTGGGCTAAGGCATGCCACGGGGAAGCCCTAGGTCTAGCCGCACCAAAGCCCAAGGGGCCAACCGGCCACCAAAGGGTTTTGGGGGGGAAAACCCTAAATAAGGAAAGAGGGGAGACTTGGGAGGGCAAGTTCTCTCTCTCCCCTTGGCCGAGTTGGGGAAGGAGTGGGTCAAGGGCTGGGAACCCTTGGCCACACCCCCTCTATATAAAGAGGGTTGGGGTGCACCCCCTTGTCCCTTGCCTTTTCCTCCCAAACCCTAGCCGCCACCTCCTCCCTCCTCCATCTTCCTGCTGCGGCTTAGGCGAAGCCCTGCAGGGATTTATCCTCCATCACCATGCCGTCGTGCTGCTGTGATTCCGAGGGGATCTACTACCTCCACTGCCCACTGGAACGGGGAGAGGAAGGTCTTCATCGACTTCGTACGTGTGACCGAGTGCGGAAGCGCTGCCGGAACGCGGCGCCGGAAGGATCGTCATCGCGATCTTGAGATCGGCAAGTGATCGACTACATCAACCACGAGATCCGGTCTCATTAAATGCTTTGCATCTATGAGGTTTAGTTCTCTCCAATCTCATTGCACCTATCGTGTGGATTAGATCTTGGCTTTGCCATAGATTGAATCTTGGTTTTATGTGTTCTTGCGATAGAATTTTTTTGTTTTTCATGCAACGAACCCTACACTGCACGAGTTAGAGGAGAGGCAGCACTCGCGGAGGAGAGGCGGCACATTCGAGGCCTTGCAAGAGTCGAAGATGGCAGCCCAGGCCGTTGTGCAAATGTTGGCAGCGCCTCCACGGATGCCTCCGCCGCCACCGGCACACCAACTCCCTCCGCCACCGCCGCTGCACCAGGAATGGCCGCGGCTGAGTCCGGTGTTGATAGACCGCATAGACAAGAACGGCGACGGGTAGGCCATCAACGCCGTGCCCAGGGCCATCTAGTCTAAGTTTTTCTTTAGTTTTTTCTAGCTTTCTATTTTATGGCCCTATGTAATTTTTTTAATGCAATTTTAAACAAAAGACGTGTTTGCCGTTGGGACGCCCACGGATAAGGGAGGACAACACGCTCCTTTGTGTCCTTCTCGTGCCCCAAATGAACAAAAATAGACACACTGCATGTCCGATTTGCTCTTGGGATGGTCTAAGGAACATCAATCAAAATGAAAATAAACAAACTGCAACAACAACAGTGCAGAGAAAAGGGAAATGACTAACCGAGGGATTTGAAATTCCCGTAGAACATAGCTCCTCGCTCGCACTTGACGTCATGCCACATCGGTTGCAGGCTTGAACAGCACCATTCGGGTACTACATCTCGAGTTCTACGATGTCCTCGGTCAGATGAGAGCTGAAGGAGATCTAGAGCTCAGCTTGCCGCAAAGCAGGGCAGACTGACAGTACTCATGGTTCCACATCCCAAGAGGGACTAAAGCCGCAGATGCATCCGTCTTTTGGTAGTGGAGTACAAAAAAGAGAAAGCATGTCATAGTTAATCTGTTAGTACGACCGTACATGGAATGGAACAACGAATACTGTTACTACTACTTACTGATCATCATGTGCGGGTCCTAGCGGTCCTCGCCGTTTCTATGCGAAGACCTTGATTCGAATCCCTAAGATTTGGTTCAAATTCAAGCAAACGTAAAATTAATATCCCAAGGGCTTGTTCATAAGGTGCAGCTTAATTTACTCTTTAAAAATTAAAGTCCAAAGCAATGGTTGTCAATATATGCTGCGTGCAAGCTAAATACCTCGAAACAGGCATACGTCCAGCTATATTAATATAGCAACGGCTGAGACAGCTGTTGGGCCAGACAACACAACGTTCAAAGAAACAACAGAGAAAATAAAAAAGAAAGAGCAGAGAAAATAAACCCAACAACAGAGGCTTGACAAAAACGACGATGACCCACAACCGCTGCGCCCGCCGAAGAAATGCCACCCCGCTCCTAGCACTCCAAAGCATCACGTATCAAGCAGCACCTCCAAGAAGGACAACGACGGCAACGACACTACTGCCCGGACTGGTCCTAGGGTTTCCCCCGATACGCTACGGGAGGTGGGGAGCCCTTCAGGAAGGACGGCGACACCCGCAGGCGCCACCACGTCGGTGTCTAGATGTGGCATCCCGCAAAAACCACTACTAGAAAATCGCGTTGAATTTGTGCATCGCATCGTCATCATCATATATTGTTTGTCAAAAACTATTTTCGCAAAGCCCGATTTGTTTTCCAAACGCCCCATCTTAATTCAAATGCAAAGCCCGGCCTCCGGATTATTTTTGTTTGAATGCTATCGGTTTGCAAACGGTGTTAATAAAACAAATAAAAATTATATTAATTTTAGTGGGGGCAGTCGAACGGGCCAACTCGACCCGAACGACCACCCCCAGGAATAATAATCGGCCCAACCCAAACCCTTTTCCTACCAAACTACCTACCCATAGCCAGCCTCCACCTCACCCTAACCAATCGGTGCCCGCCACCTCAGCTGTTCCTCCCCCATCCACCAATCACCACTCGCCACGTCACCTCTTCCCTCCCCACCTAATCTCTCTCCTCTCTCTCTCCCACCAGCAGGCCACACACGCACGCTACACGCACGCACTCACCCCCTGCCCCTCTCCCTGCCCGCGTGGCCCCACGCCTGGCCCACCCCTGGCGCGCCCCACCTCCCTCCTCCTCCCTGGCGCGCCCTCATCCTCTCTTCCCCCGACCCCAACCTCTCCCTGCCCGCGTCCCCTCCGGCGACCGGCCCCCGGCGCGGCCCCCTTCCCGCAGCCTCCCCCGCAACCTCCGAGCCGCCTTCGGCCTAGGTCGCCTCCGCCGCCGCCCGCGCCTGCTCCCTCGCCTCCGGCCCCGTCTTTCTCCCCTCCTGCGCCCCGCCGCCTCTGCGAGCTCCGGCAACCACCTTCTTCTCCCCTCCTGGCTCGCCCTGCCCCTCTCCGGCGCCGGCCGCGGTCGCGCCTCCCCGTCACGCAGCTCCTCCGCCGGCGCTCCGGCGCGAGCCCGTGCCGCCCCTCACCGTCCGCCGCGTGCCCCCGAGCCCGCCTCCGCCTGACGGACCGCCGCCTCGCCCCTGCCGCGGCGTCGCCCTCCGCTCGCCCCTCTGCGCCCCGAGCTCTGCGCCTCGTCCTCCGTCCCTGGCCCCACGCGCTTCCCCGACGCGAGCCCGCTGTCGGCCGCGCCCGCTCCCGTTGTGCCTCGCCGTCCCCGCCGGCGAGCTCGCCCCCGAGCCGTTCCCGCTCGTCGACCGCCCGCCTCCGCTCCCCGTTCGGCCGCCTCCACCCGCGCCCGAGCTTCGACGCCGCGCGGGCCCACCTCGCCTCGAGCTCGTCCCTTCTGGAGATGCACCGTCGACACGCCAAGATCGTCCACCAAGACGCACAATTCCGAACCGATGACCGAAGGGAACCATCTCGGAACGCCATGAGCTACTACCCCAACCACCGAAGACGGAACTCCAAGTACGCCTTTTCGGACACCGAGACCCGCGAAGACCGAACCCGGATGTCGATACCCCGAAGGCCGATCTCGCCGAACCCGAGAACTCCGCCGTGGTACCCGGGAGTCTCCTACACGGAACCATCGACGCCACACACGAGCTCGACACCGACAAACGAGTGGAACCCCGAGTACTTCGTCGTGGAAATTAGGGGCGATGACGCCGAATCGACAAGCTCTCCTTCACGGAATTCGAGAAGCCTGTTCGGGTGCCTGAAGACCAAACTCCGTCGAACCCTAACCAAGTACGTCGAGACCCTGAAGATCCCGAAGCCGAAGGTCAACTACAAGGGACGCCAAGCTCGTCGAGATTGCGGAACGACAAGCACTTCACCCCGGATGTCGAGTTCGACCCGACCCGCGGACCCGACAAGATCTTCGCGACAATAAGAACGACATCGACCAGAGAGAATCCGACGTGCCCCGACACCGACCCAAGTCCTGCTTCCCGGACGCGACAAGAACTACCCCGATATCCGAGAACGATCCCGGAGTCCAAGAACGCTTCCGTCGAACCCTGGACCCTGAGACCGACCCTGAACCCCGAACCCCGGACCCCAAGTTCGCCGAACCTCTAATGTGTGAACCCTTTTCCCGAGTCCCTATTTTAGAAATGCTAAACATAAAACTTGTTGCATATAAACTTGCCATGCATGCATACTGATCATGTGGTTTGGGGGCCTTATGCCGATTCACCTAATAATTAAATATGGGGCCCATATGCTGGCAAATCTAGCCTTATATTGGCCTCATTTAAATTTGTGTAGCGAACCCGGTGCTATCTTCTGCCATGTTAAGACAACATTTAAATTGCGGGGTATCTAAACAACTTGAACCGCCTAATTAATTGTCGGGACCCCGGTTCCACTTAATATTGCCCAATTGCATTGCACCTTTGCCATGTCATACATCATGCATGCATCATGCCGATCTTCTGCCGTTGTATTAAATAGTGCATCCGGTGTTTGTTCTAGTGATTTGCTTCTTTGCGGATAAGGCCGTTGAGTTGATGTGAGCTTCGCCCCGATCTTCGGTTGAACCTTCGACAATGTTTTCAGGCGAGCATCTTCCCCTTTCTACCTATCTTATTTTTATAGTCTTTATTCCCTCATGTTGATCTATTGCTATCTGTGTCGCGATGCTTTAGTTTCCGTACCTGTGATATCCCTTGCAGCCTTATATTGCCTTGGACACATCCTATTACCATTGTTTGGTAGATAGTTGGACTTGCGCGTCGTAGCCGCTTGCTCAAGTGCTGTCGCGTGTCGTCACTTGCCACGGTTGTTGGAGTATTGCCACCTGTTGATGTTGGAGATGATCATAGTTTTACTTATTGTTCACTTTAATTCCTGTTTAACAACTAAAATTGAAGTAAACAGAGGCATCAGTGGGTGATAGATAACATTTGGTTTCCGAACGCCCACTTGTGTCCCGTAGGACCCCGAGTACTTGATACTTGTTCCTTGATTTATCGCGCTATCCACATATGGGGAGTATGGGCCCCCCTTAGCCAGATCTTGATTTCGTCTTATTTCTTGGGGCCACAAACTAGTTTGAGGTTTTATTTACGATCCTGTACTTATGCCATGCTACTGCTTTATTTACGTTTGTGCGAGGAGCACACTGTACTGTTTAGGAGTTGTGACCCGTTTACGTGGTATCGACAGTCCCCGTTTGAGGATCTGCTGTCGTTTACCGCCGGCCCCACAAACCTCGGGTCCGTCTCGGAGCTAGCTTACTTCGTTGCGGGTGTACTCCAAGGGGTGGCCCCCTGAAATATTTCTGAATCTTGTGATTGCCCTGTCGTGAAGACCTCGTTGGGTTTTGATTTGGTTTTTCCGAGGTTGATCGTGTGTGTGTTGCTATTTGTGCACCCCGGCCGGGTTAAAACTTTCTGAAAGCCGTGTCCGCGGATATGGACGACTTGGAGCACAGTATCTCGATCATAGACAAGCATAACTAAAGTTTATTGCTATAAATTTGACTTTATAATGACTAGTAAACAGCTTCACTATAATGGAATGGCTAATAATACTGCCCACAATTGCTTGTTTGGATTGTCGCTTGCGACCATTGTACCTGACTAGTAAGTATAGCAACTACAACGGAATGGCTTCATAAAAGTACCAACAACTACTGGGTTTTGGGTTTATCTCATGTTAACTGTATCTGATTAGTAATTGTTGCAACTATCACGGAATGGTTAACTAAAAGTGCCCACTGCTTATTTTATCAGGATGATTATCTACACTTGACTAGTAATTGCCGCAACGATAACCGAATAAGTAAAACTGCCAACTGTGTGAGTTTCGCGGTTGACTTCCTCGTTGGTCTCGAGGGGGAAACAGCAGGATGGGTTTGTTTGGTGTTAGCTTCAGGTTGGATCCGGATAGGTCTATCTTACCCCTCTCTGACTGTCGCCAGTTGTATCGAGTCTCTATAGGTTGTTTAGTGCATGCTGCCGCTGCCGCTTCAGTCCACCATACCTATGTAGGCAAGGACCGCCGAATTCTAGTCTCGCCGTGTACTGGCCTCAGTACTGACGCTCCTCTTTTTCCTTTGCCCTTTGTCGGCACCCCTTTTGTTTAAGCAGGTTTTGAGATCGACGTCGTTAGCAGGGTTACCCTTCCGGCTTGGCCTGGGCAGGGTTATGGACGCCATTGGTTATTCTTCAGGGCTCTTAGCCCCATTTGCTTCTTGTCCGTAGTCGGACGCTCTACCGTTTTCAAGGTGATTTGGATCTTGTATATTATACCTGTATTCTTGACTTATGGAGTCGCTGTTATATATATATCTGTTCTGTGGGTCCCATCGAGGACTGTTGTGTAATGTTATTACTTCGTTTTCCACCCGCACGAGAGCGCCTGGTGGGCACCTTTGAATCGTTTCTATGCGGGTTTGGCGGGTTTCGCTAAAACTTGCATAGGTCCGATTTTGAGGGTGTTATAGAGTGGTATCAGAGCTCAGCAGTTGCGATACCCCACAAGTCCAGCATGTAGGATAACCTAGCTAACGGCCGAAGTAGAGTGTCAAAACTATTTTTGCAAAATCGGTTGGATAGATCTGATTAGGTCTGATTTTTGCTCCTTACCCTTCTGCTGCTCTCCTCTTACCTCTACGTGTTTTGAATCCGCTCTCTTCTCTTTCTTCGAGTCCAGGATTTCTCGTGGTTGGGTTTCCGTCGTACCTTCAAGGTTTCTCTTTCTCCCTTTTGTAACGGAGGTGCTACGATCATCAATCTGCAACTTGTCTGTTGTACCCTTCCTCCAATCTTTTGTTCTTGAGCTCCTTATCCATATGTGTTCCTTGCTGGATATCAGTGTCGTTGAAAAACATATGAGAAGGACGAGCTTTGGTGAAGTTGGAGTATACCTTGAGCATGTGTTGTTCATGCCAATGGAACCATCGCGAAACCTAATCATTGTGTCTTTCATACGATTTCTGTGGTATCTCCCGGTGTTTTCCGACGCGACGACATCCTCTACGCCAGATCCGATGCAGAGTCTGCATCCCTCCTTTGTTTCCGAACCTCGCTTGTCGAGATCTTCAGTCTAATTCCGAGAGTTGGTTGCATAATCCGCCTATTCGTGTGCAGAGTAATGGTTTGAGTGCGGGATGGAGTAGCTACCCTACCACTGCTCTTATCATTCGCTCTTGTACGTCGAATCAGTGGATCCAGCAGTTTTACTCCGTCCATGGAAGTTAGAGGTGGCCTTATCGTCTGATATCTCTACCTTCGTCCTTTGGTTCTCCGGGGTGTTCTCTCGACGACCAGGAACAACGACCCTTTTGTTGGTGGTGTCGCCGTTTTCCAGATGAAGAAGGAACCCTCGTTAGTGGTGTCGCGAGGATCTACACGAGTCAAGAAGACGCAGATCGCCGACCTTCCTTCCGGTACCATGAGGCGGATCTCGAGGGCGAGATCCATTGTTAGTGGTGTCGAATTGTGGCATCCCGCAAAAACCACTACTAGAAAATCGCGTTGAATTTGTGCATCGCATCGTCATCATCATATGTTGTTTGTCAAAAACTATTTTCGCAAAGCCCGATTTGTTTTCCAAACGCCCCATCTTAATTCAAATGCAAAGCCCGGCCTCCGGATTATTTTTGTTTGAATGCTATTGGTTTGCAAACGATGTTAATAAAACAAATAAAAATTATATTAATTTTAGTGGGGGCAGTCGAACGGGCCAACTCGACCTGAACGACCACCCCCAGGAATAATAATCGGCCCAACCCAAACCCTTTTCCTACCAAACTACCTACCCATACCCAGCCTCCACCTCACCCTAACCAATCGGTGCCCGCCACCTCAGCTGTTCCTCCCCCATCCACCAATCACCACTCGCCACGTCACCTCTTCCCTCCCTACCTAATCTCTCTCCTCTCTCTCTCTCACCAGCAGGCCACACACGCACGCTACACGCACGCACTCACCCCCTGCCCCTCTCCCTGCCCGCGTGGCCCCACGCCTGGCCCACCCCTGGCGCGCCCCACCTCCCTCCTCCTCCCTGGCGCGCCCTCATCCTCTCTTCCCCCGACCCCAACCTCTCCCTGCCCGCGTCCCCTCCGGCGACCGGCCCCCGGCGCGGCCCCCTTCCCGCAGCCTCCCCCGCAACCTCCGAGCCGCCTTCGGCCTAGGTCGCCTCCGCCGCCGCCCGCGCCTGCTCCCTCGCCTCCGGCCCCGCCTTTCTCCCCTCCTGTGCCCCGCCGCCTCTGCGAGCTCCGGCAACCACCTTCTTCTCCCCTCCTGGCTCGCCCTGTCCCTCTCCGGCGCCGGCCGCGGTCGCGCCTCCCCGCCGCGCAGCTCCTCCGCCGGCGCTCCGGCGCGAGCCCGTGCCGCCCCTCGCCGTCCGCCGCGTGCCCCCGAGCCCGCCTCCGCCTGACGTACCGCCGCCTCGCCCCTGCCGCGGCGTCGCCCTCCGCTCGCCCCCTCTGCGCCCCGAGCTCTGCGCCTCGTCCTCCGTCCCTGGCCCCACGCGCTTCCCCGACGCGAGCCCGCCGTCGGCCGCGCTCGCTCCCGTTGTGCCTCGCCGTCCCCGCCGGCGAGCTCGCCCCCGAGCCGTTCCCGCTCGTCGACCGCCCGCCTCCGCTCCCCGTTCGGCCGCCTCCACCCGCGCCCGAGCTTCGACGCCGCGCGGGCCCACCTCGCCTCGAGCTCGTCCCTTCTGGAGATGCACCGTCGACACGCCAAGATCGTCCACCAAGACGCACAATTCCGAACCGATGACCGAAGGGAACCATCTCGGAACGCCATGAGCTACTACCCCGACCACCGAAGACGGAACTCCAAGTACGCCTTTTCGGACACCGAGACCCGCGAAGACCGAACCCGGATGTCGATACCCCGAAGGCCGATCTCGCCGAACCCGAGAACTCCGCCGCGGTACCCGGGAGTCTCCTACACGGAACCATCGACGCCACACACGAGCTCGACACCGACAAACGAGTGGAACCCCGAGTACTTCGTCGTGGAAATTAGGGGCGATGACGCCGAATCGACAAGCTCTCCTTCACGGAATTCGAGAAGCCTGTTCGGGTGCCTGAAGACCAAACTCCGTTGAACCCTAACCAAGTACGTCGAGACCCTGAAGATCCCGAAGCCGAAGGTCAACTACAAGGGACGCCAAGCTCGTCGAGATTGCGGAACGACAAGCACTTCACCCCGGATGTCGAGTTCGACCCGACCCGCGGACCCGACAAGATCTTCGCGACAATAAGAACGACATCGACCAGAGAGAATCCGACGTGCCCCGACACCGACCCAAGTCCTGCTTCCCGGACGCGACAAGAACTACCCCGATATCCGAGAACGATCCCGGAGTCCGAGAACGCTTCCGTCGAACCCTGGACCCTGAGACCGACCCTGAACCCCGAACCCCGGACCCCAAGTTCGCCGAACCTCTAATGTGTGAACCCTTTTCCCGAGTCCCTATTTTAGAAATGCTAAACATAAAACTTGTTGCATATAAACTTGCCATGCATGCATACTGATCATGTGGTTTGGGGGCCTTATGCCGATTCACCTAATAATTAAATATGGGGCCCATATGCGGGCAAATCTAGCCTTATATTGGCCTCATTTAAATTTGTGTAGCGAACCCGGTGCTATCTTCTGCCATGTTAAGACAACATTTAAATTGCGGGGTATCTAAACAACTTGAACCGCCTAATTAATTGTCGGGACCCCGGTTCCACTTAATATTGCCCAATTGCATTGCACCTTTGCCATGTCATACATCATGCATGCATCATGCCGATCTTCTGCCGTTGTATTAAATAGTGCATCCGGTGTTTGTTCTAGTGATTTGCTTCTTTGCGGATAAGGCCGTTGAGTTGATGTGAGCTTCGCCCCGATCTTCGGTTGAACCTTCGACAATGTTTTCAGGCGAGCATCTTCCCCTTTCTACCTATCTTATTTTTATAGTCTTTATTCCCTCCTGTTGATCTATTGCTATCTGTGTCGCGATGCTTTAGTTTCCGTACCTGTGATATCCCTTGCAGCCTTATATTGCCTTGGACACATCCTATTACCATTGTTTGGTAGATAGTTGGACTTGCGCGTCGTAGCCGCTTGCTCAAGTGTTGTCGCGTGTCGTCACTTGCCACGGTTGTTGGAGTATTGCCACCTGTTGATGTTGGAGATGATCATAGTTTTACTTATTGTTCACTTTAATTCCTGTTTAACAACTAAAATTGAAGTAAGCAGAGGCATCGGTGGGTGATAGATAACATTTGGTTTCCGAACGCCCACTTGTGTCCCGTAGGACCCCGAGTACTTGATACCTGTTCCTTGATTTATCGCGCTATCCACATATGGGGAGTATGGGCCCCCCTTAGCCAGAGCTTGATTCCGTCTTATTTCTTGGGGCCACAAACTAGTTTGAGGTTTTATTTACTATCCTGTACTTATGCCATGCTACTGCTTTATTTACGTTTGTGCGAGGAGCACACTGTACTGTTTAGGAGTTGTGACCCGTTTACGTGGTATCGACAGTCCCCGTTTGGGGATTTGCTATCGTTTACCGCCGGCCCCACAAACCTCGGGTCCGTCTCGGAGCTAGCTTACTTCGTTGCGGGTGTACTCCAAGGGGTGGCCCCCTGAAATATTTCTGAATCTTGTGATTGCTCTGTCGTGAAGACCTCGTTGGGTTTTGATTTGGTTTTTCCGAGGTTGATCGTGTGTGTGTTGCTATTTGTGCACCCCGGTCGGGTTAAAACTTTCTGAAAGCCGTGTCCGCGGATATGGACGACTTGGAGCACAGTATCTCGATCATAGACAAGCATAACTAAAGTTTATTGCTATAAATTTGACTTTATAATGACTAGTAAACAGCTTCACTATAATGGAATGGCTAATAATACTGCCCACAATTGCTTGTTTGGATTGTCGCTTGCGACCATTGTACCTGACTAGTAAGTATGGCAACTACAACGGAATGGCTTCATAAAAGTACCAACAACTACTGGGTTTTGGGTTTATCTCATGCTAACTGTATCTGATTAGTAATTGTTGCAACTATCACGGAATGGTTAACTAAAAGTGCCCACTGCTTATTTTATCAGGATGATTATCTACACTTGACTAGTAATTGCCGCAACGACAACCGAATAAGTAAAACTGCCAACTGTGTGAGTTCCGCGGTTGACTTCCTCGTTGGTCTCGAGGGGGAAACACCAGGATGGGTTTGTTTGGTGTTAGCTTCAGGTTGGATCCGGATAGGTCTATCTTACCCCTCTCTGACTGTCGCCAGTTGTATCGAGTCTCTATAGGTTGTTTAGTGCATGCTGCCGCTGCCGCTTCAGTCCACCATACCTATGTAGGCGAGGACCGCCGAATTCTAGTCTCGCCGTGTACTGGCCTCAGTACTGACGCTCCTCTTTTTCCTTTGCCCTTTGTCGGCACCCCTTTTGTTTAAGCAGGTTTTGAGATCGACGTCGTTAGCAGGGTTACCCTTCCGGCTTGGCCTGGGCAGGGTTATGGACGCCATTGGTTATTCTTCAGGGCTCTTAGCCCCATTTGCTTCTTGTCCGTAGTCGGACGCTCTACCGTTTTCAAGGTGATTTGGATCTTGTATATTATACCTGTATTCTTGACTTATGGAGTCGCTGTTATATATATCTGTTCTGTGGGTCCCATCGAGGACTGTTGTGTAATGTTATTACTTCGTTTTCCACCCGCACGAGAGTGCCTGGTGGGCACCTTTGAATCGTTTCTATGCGGGTTTGGCGGGTTTCGCTAAAACTTGCATAGGTCCGATTCTAAGGGTGTTACACTAGACGACAAGGATTTCTCCCGACCCCTCAAAAAACCACACTCCCGGACGCTTTGTAATGCTCCACCAAACACACCGCCCACCAACACACGCCACCACGGTTTTGCAGTCACCATCGCCGTCTCACCGTGACCCACGATGCAAGGCTTGTAAGACCGAAAAGAAGACACTCCGGCGGAAATTGACGATACAGGAACATGTTGGCATAATACCTACACATTCAGGTTTTAGGTTCAGTTTCAGAGTCTGTTTTCCTTCGACGGTTTTGTCTCTGTCAGTAGTTTCAGGTCTAGACAATTTCAGTCTTTGCTTTCTGTCAGGGTCTAGCGATAAGTATTAGACTTGGTCGTTTTCCGTTTGAGTTTGTTACGTAGTAGGCTGAGTCAGGCGGTAGCACGATCCCTCGTGGGATGGCACGAGATCTATGGATCGTGGGCATCATCCACGTTCTCTGTAAGGCAGAATAAAAAGGGAGTAAACCCAGAAAAGCTGTGACAGTTCACGCAGCACAAAATTGTGTGTCTCCTGTGTTTGTGTTCATCTCCAATTGCATTGTGAGCTGAGAGAGTTCATCGTGAGTTGAGAGAGGTTAGGGCCGACATTTGGTATCAGAGCCATGTCGACCAGCTCACAGAGGCAAGCGAGGGCGGTGAAGGCGGCGGAGGATGCAGCAACGGCGGGGTAGGAGAAGGGGAACCAAGGTGGCGTGACGGGCGGCTCGAGGCTGCCGGCAGCGCATCGCACGTCGACATCCCCAATCCATCGCGGGCGCAGCCTGGCCAGGCGCGGCGGCGGTGAAGTGGTCGTGCGTGAGCGCGTTGTGAGGGAGAGCCGCGGCTCTGCCCAATACCCGACGCTCACGCGCAATAACTACGCCGAGTGGGCCACGGTGATGCGCATCCAGCTGCAGGCCGCTCACCTCTGGGACGCGATCGAGTTCGGGGTCGATGATCCGCTCGACGATCGCTTGGCCCTGTCCGCACTTCTCCGCGTGGTCCCGCCGGAGCTCGTGCGCACACTGGCGGCGAAGGACAGCGCCAAGGACGCCTGGGAGACGATCAGGACCATGCGCCTCGGGTGTGAAAGCATCCGCGAGGCGAAGGCGCAGACGCGCCACTACGAGTACGAGAATCTCGCGTTCAAGCCAGGTGAGGGTATCGAGGATTTTGCAATTCGTCTAACGAATCTGCTCAGTGATCTCGAGCTCCTTGGCGACCCCATCGACGAGTACAAGGAGGTGATGAAGTTCCTCCGCATCGTGCCTCGCAAGTACCGCCCGATGGTCATGGCAATCAAGCAGACGACGCGCCTTAGGGATCTCACCATTGAGAATCTCTGCGGGCGGCTGCTCACGGCGGAGGAGGGCTATGACCTCGACGACGCCACTGACGGCGTCAACAAGCTCCTGCTCACTGAGGAGGAGTGGGAGGCACGCCGGAGGCAGCCCAGGAGTGGTGGCAACTACTCCTCTGGCAGTTCCAGCGGCGGCGGCAAGGCCACACCCAAGCCAGAGAAGGGCAAGCAGCAGGCCGGCGGCGGCCGTGGCGGCGAGGAGCTGGACCGCGATCGCTGCAGGTACTGCAAGAAGAAGGGTCACTGGGCCCGTGAATGCCAGAAGAAGAAGAGGGACGAGGAGGCTCACCTGGCGCAGGCCGAGAACGCCGGAGCTGACGACGACGCACACATGCTCATGGCGCGCGTGGTCGAGATCACGGAGCCGCAGGACTCTGACTTCGTGCTCGTCGAGCTGGTGGAGGAGCGCGTCGAGGCACACCTGAACCAGGTGGAGGGCGACCACGACGCGCGCTGGTTCCTGGATACAGGGGCCAGCAACCACATGAGTGGCATCGAGTCGAGCTTCACCGACATGGACCGGCGCGTCGGCGGCACGGTCAAGTTTGGCGACGACTCGGTTGTGGAAATCCGCGGCCGTGGTCAGGTCATCTTCATCGACCTCGACGGCGGCCACTGCGTCCTCAACGGCGTGTACTTCATCCCCCGGCTCAAGAGCAGCATCATTAGCGTGGGGCAGCTGGACGAGAGCGGCTGCGAGTCGCGGATCAAGGGTGGTTTCTTCATCCTCATCGATCGACGCGGCCGCGTCATCGCCAAGGTCAAGCGGGCCGGCAACCGCCTCTACCCCTACGAGCTGAAGCTGGCGCGACCGGTGTGCCTTTCCGCACGGTGCGCCACTGACGATGCGTGGCGTTGGCACGCGAGATATGGGCACCTGAACTTCCAGGCG
Source organism: Avena atlantica (assembly GCA_910589765.1). NCBI lineage: Eukaryota > Viridiplantae > Streptophyta > Magnoliopsida > Poales > Poaceae > Avena > Avena atlantica. The sequence continues at coordinate 84,546,667 of OU342733.1, forward strand.
CTCAGGAGGTTGGGAGCCACGCAAATGGTGACCGGCATGCCCACGGTCGACCACATCGACGAGATCTGCGACAGCTGCCTCGTCGGCAAGAAGCGGCGGGCGCCGTTCCCAGCAGAGGCCAAGTACCGCACCGAGCAGCGCATCGACCTCGTTCACGGGGATCTCTGCGGGCCAATTGCACCTGCAACACCAGGAGGGCGGCGGTATTTCCTTCTGCTTGTTGATGACATGTCGAGGTACATGTGGATCAAGCTGCTGCGCACCAAGGACGAGGCAGCAGCGGAGATCACGTTGTTCCAAGCACGAGTGGAGGTGGAGACCGGCCGGAAGCTTCGTGCCCCGCGCACTGACCGCAGAGGGGAGTTCACCTCTGTCGAGTTCGGCGAGTACTGCACCGAGCGCGGCGTGCAGCGGCAACTGACCGCGTCGTATTCTCCGCAGCAAAACGGCGTGGTGGAGTGCCGGAACCAGACCATCGTTGCGATGGCAAGGAGCATGATGAAGGCGTCAAGGATGCCAGGCCGTTTTTGGGGGGAGGCCGTGACCACGACTGTCTTCATCCTCAACAGGGCACCGACGCGCGCCGTGGCCGGCAAGACTCCATACGAGGCCTGGCATGGCACCAAGCCTCCAGTCCACTTCTTCCGCACCTTCGGGTGCGTGGCGCACGTCAAGATCGTCAAGCCCAACCAGAAGAAGCTGGAGGACAGGTCCAAGCCGATGATCTTCATCGGATATGAGGAGAACGGGGTGAATTACCGCGTGTACGACCCTGTTGGCAAGCGCGCGCATGTCACGCACGACGTGGTCTTCGACGAGGGCAAGGCCTGGGACTGGGATGAGGAAGGAGAAGCAGCAGTACACGGCGAGGAAAGCTTCTCAGTCGAGTACCTCGTCGTGCCAGTCACCGCGGCACGCTCTGTCACGCCGGCGCCTGCGTTGAGCACTTTCCCTGCACCAGCCACGCCACCTGTCGTGACCCCTGTCGCGATAGGACAATCTCCTGAACCGGATGCTGGAGCAGAACAGCCTGCAGTGGAGTTCGCCACGCCACCAGCTGCTCCGGATCCTGAGCTATTCGACGCCAGCAACGTGACCGGCGATCCCCACCGCTACAGGCGCGTCACTGATCTCATTGGCCCTGAGGCAGTGTCACCTGGACTGGCGGAGCGCCTCTTCTTCATCTCCGCAGAGGAGCCTGGGAGCGTTGGAGAAGCTGAGCGTGAGCCGTGCTGGCACGCGGCGATGCTCGAGGAGATGACGGCAATCGAGGACAACCGCACTTGGGATCTCGTTGATCCTCCACGCGGATACAAACCCATTGGCCTCAAATGGGTGTTCAAGGTCAAGCGTGACGAGCACGGCGTCGTCGTCAAGCACAAGGCGAGACTCGTCGCCAAAGGGTACGTGCAGCAGCAGGGGATCGATTATGAAGATGCCTACGCTCCAGTAGCGCGGATCGAGTCAATTCGTCTCCTGTTTGCTCTCGCTGCTCAGAAGGGCTGGGAAGTCCACCACATGGACGTGAAGAGCGCGTTCCTGAACGGCGAGCTCTAGGAGGTGGTGTACGTCGTGCAGCCGCCCAGCTTCGTCGTCGCTGGGCAGGAGGGCAAGGTGCTGCGCCTCCACAAGGCCCTGTATGGCCTAAAGCAGGCACCACGGGCCTAGAACGCCAAGTTGGATGCCACCATGGCATCGCTTGGTTTCCAGCGGTGCGAATCCGAGCACGCCATGTACATCCGCGACAAACTGCTCGTGGGAGTGTATGTGGATGACCTCATCATCACCGGCCAGAGCATCGAAGAGATCCGGCGCTTCAAGGACGATATGAAGAACTCATTTCGCATGAGTGACTTGGGGACACTCAGTTACTATCTGGGCATCGAGGTGCAGCAGAACGCCAGCGGCATCACCCTCTGCCAGAGTGCGTATGCCAAGAGCATTCTGGAGAAGGCTGGGCTCGCAAGCTACAAAGCTGTGCAGGTCCCGATGGAGGAAAAGCTGGAGATGAGCAAGGCCAGCACGGCGAAGCTGGTCGATGCCACCATGTACAGGAGTGTGGTGGGAAGCTTGCGGTATTTGGTTCACTCATGGCCTGACATCGCTTACCCGGTGGGCTACGTGAGCCGCTTCATGGAGCAGCCAACTGAGGAGCATTGGGCTGCGGTGAAGCACCTGCTGCGCTATGTGGCTGGTACCCTCGACTACGGGTGCTGCTACAAGAGGGGGATCGGTGGGCCAGGTCTCGTTGGCTTCAGCGACAGCGACATGGCCAGCGACATCGACACAAGGAAGAGCACCACTGGAGCTCTCTTCTTCCTCGGGACGGCCCTGTCAGCTGGCAGTCGCAGAAACAGAAGGTGGTGGCGCTATCGTCATGCGAGGCTGAATACATCGCGGCCACCACTGCAGCGTGCCAAGGCATTTGGCTCGCGAGGCTGCTCGGTGAACTCACTGGGAAGAAGCCGAAGGCAGCACTGTTGATGGTGGACAACAAGTCCGCAATTTCTCTCATCAAGAACCCGGTGTTCCACGACAGAAGTAAGCATATCGATCTCCGCTACCATTTAATTCGTGAGGCAGTGGAGAACAAGCAGATTTTTGTTGAGTTCACCAGCACAGAGACGCAGCTCGCTGATATCCTGACGAAGCCTCTCGGCCGCGTCAAGTTCCAGGAGATGCGACGCAAGATTGGAGTCAAGAAAATAAAGTAGAATGTGCAGGTCTTAGGGGGAGTTTGTTGGCATAATCCCTACACATTCGGGTTTTAGGTTCAGTTTCAGAGTCTGTTTTCCTTCGACAGTTTTGTCTCTGTCAGTAGTTTCAGGTCTAGACAGTTTTAGTCTTTGCTTTCTGTCAGGGTCTAGCGATAAGTATTAGACTTGGTCGTTTTCCGTTTGAGTTTGTTACGTAGTAGGCCGAGTCAGGTGGTAGCACGATCCCTCGTGGGATGGCACGAGATATATGGATCGTGGGCATCGTCCACCTTCTCTGTAAGGCAGAATAAAAAGAGAGTAAACCCAGAAAAGCTGTGACAGTTTACGCAGCACAAAATTGTGTGTCTCCTGTGTTTGTGTTCATCTCCAATTGCATTGTGAGCCGAGAGAGTTCATCGTGAGTTGAGAGAGGTTAGGGCTGACAGAACACGCGGGAGGGAACTACCTCCACCGCCGGAGGGTGATAGCCGACCGGATGCAGCAGCATGGGCAAACCCGGCCCTCTCTGGCCTGGCCGAGCCCAAAAGGACTCGTGAAGCCCTGCCGCCACACTTCAGCAAGGGTGTCACCGTCGACGCCAAACCTAGCCTTAGTCCCTACTCCTCCGTCCACCAGTGAATCTACTGCCACCGCAGATCCCTGCCACCAAGGGGCAGCGCCGTCGCCACTATGCTCACCCGGACTTGCCGGTCCATTATCGGTCTGAGCAGAACCACGATCCCACACCAACAAGGCAGAACCAATCACCAAACCGAGACCGACGACATGATGTGGGGGACCACGTGAACTAGCACACGGACGACAAGCAACACAGTCCCGGTCGGACTGCTTGCAAGTCGGAGTCCACGAACAGCCTCCAGATCTAGACCCACCTGGTCCGGATCTAGCCCCCGACCAGCGGCCAGGGTGGTGCGCAGCAGCCTCCCGGCCAGAGCCAGGACGTGGTAGCCAGGCCCTGCAAGGCCCGATCTGGGCCCTCACTGGCCCAGATCTAGCCCGCAAGACCCAGATCGGGCCCTCCCAGCCCAGATCTGGTGCGGTCACCTGGCCGCTGCTGTGCACACTGCCGCCCGCTGCCTCCCTGTGCTTCGTCACCACGCCCGCCCTCCGTCATCGCCGGGACCGGCCACCACCGCCAGAACAAGATCGACAAGCAACGCCGCACCACGCCGTCGGCCCGGCCAGAAGAACCACCAGCGCCGGCCGCCCACCGCGCCACCATCACCTGCCGGCGTCGCCGCGGCAAGTCACGGTCGCGGCGAGGGGAGGGGGACGAGGGGGAGGAGAACTGGCCGGCGGCGGCGGCGCAAGGGCCCCCGTCCGCTCGCGGGAGCGGGGCGGGAGCGGGTTGCGAGGGGGAATCGTGCAAAATAGCCTTTTCCGCAAGCTAAATACCTAATGGATGTATCGGTTGCTAAGCTAGTTACTCCCTGCATTGTGCTTTACAAACTGTCATATGCCTCTAGAGTCAACTTCAACAAATCATTTTCAGTGTGGAGATTCAGTTTTTCACTCTCTTATCCATGTTTTTGATTTTGATACTTCCAAACAGGCATTGCCTTTAAAAAAAACTTGAAACAAGTGAAGTGTATGATCGATACTTCTCATCAAGCGGCTCTAGAGTTAACGGAAGATGAAACTGAAACAGAGGAAGTAGATCTAGACTAACCGTAGCTATCCGGGATCCACTTTCTTGTATCCGGGTTCTACATCCTTGCTAAAAGGTTTGCTATAGTGACTATTCTTATTGACAGTAAGAAAAAAAAACTGCCTAATTTGCTCCAGATATTTCAGGATAAAACTAGAACAAATAATCAAAGTAGCCTTTCTGCCGAGTTGCCTGTACTTTAGACGGAAGTACACCACTTTCTGCCGTCAAATGAAAAATTCATTTCACTTAGAAAACAATTCTGTTAGCCGGCCATGCTCGCCTTGTACCCACAAGAACCCCAATTCCAGCAAAACAATGAACATACAATGCGTGCACCCACAAACGAGAGTGATGGTCCACTCTCCAACCAAGTTCAATTGCTAATGTGGTTTGGCAGAAAAGATGCAGCGGTATTGGACTAGAACATACTTCTAATTAGATTTCATCGCAAAAATATATATTCCCTCCGTTCAGAATTATAAGACATTTTAGCTTTGTGAAATGAATGTATGTAGACACCTTATAGTGTATGGATTCACTCTAAATCTATACACTAAAAGACGTCTAGATACATTCGACTTACAAAACTAAAACGTCTTATATTTCTGAACGGAGGGAGTATAATTTAGATTGTCTGTGGCAGATATGCCAACGAATCAACAGATACCCTGTAATGAAACAAACACTGATGTAGATATCATTATATCAAGAAGCTAAAATATGAGGTGAGCACAATAGACTGCCTCACTGTTTATTGAAAAATATTGGAACCAGTGGCTGCAAAATTCCATAGTTGCTCATGAATAAAACTTGGTACATTTAAGCTAATAGGAGGTTTGGTTTCATACATATCGCAGCTTCAAGAACACCACAAAATCAAAGCAGCTTGCCCAGGATCAAGTTCTGAGACTCTTTGTCTACGCATCTGTGATTATCTCTCTTCATCTGATTGAGAAGGCCCATCGACGGCGTCAGCGAAGTAGTCGACTACAAGTAATCAGCAGGCAAATGCACGGTTAGCTCTGTTGACCAGTAACAGATTTTAACTTTTCAAAATCCAAGTTCCAATAGACATACGAAAGAAGCATTCGAAATCACCTATGTCGTCTTGATCTGGGGAATCAAGTAAGAGATCGGAGTCCGAAGGAAGGAATGGGTTGCCATCATAGTTCTCAAGAGCTGCCAGGTCTGAAACTCAACAGAACAGCCGTTACTAGTATAAGACAACAAAACTGAAACCACAGATCAGATATTCAAACTGGTGCAAGGCTGGTATCAGGGGGAAGGATATGTTATGGATAGTCAGGTCCAGGAAAAACAAAATTATGGATAATATCATATTTTACCAAAGCTATAGCTGATTGTCCTTAAATTTTCATTAAAAACTAGTACGTTTTTCTAATTCTTGCTTTGCTGCAACTAGGATTTGAACATATATTCTAGAATTATTTTTAGTTAGCATACTAACTTCCTCAACCAAACAAGAGTCGAGCAACAAGAATATGCCGTAACTTCCAATCACATGAAGCAATGTTACTGACTTGCAATATCAATCGGGATGGCATGATAAAAAAACTTAACTGATGTACATGCTAAGATCTTACAAGATAGAACACTAACCTCCCAAATTTGTCAAATCTGCTGACAGATCAGATAGGCTGAAATCCCAGATCTGCTGCCCTAAGGAAGAGCCATCGCCACTATCTAATCCTATTTGCAGAGGACCTCCATTCCCCACATCAACTCCAAAGCTGGCATCTATTGCTGATGGATCCACATCCATCGCTGATATCTCAGATGGAGTGAAAGAAACATGATTGCTTGACATCGCGGATGATGGACTCATAGCAATCTCAGATGACACAGTACCAAAGGCTGTCGCAGCATGTGCAACTTCAGGTGCTTCATTGTCCATTATGCTTTAGCAAAACAAGGTACACACTGAATGAATTATGAAGGTGCCAAGAAAAATAATATACTGGAACAAGCATGATTGTACAACTCAAATGAAAATGCGGCAACAGGAAGAAAACCATTTGGTTATGTTTAAGTTCACATTTCTCATAGGGATAGCTAAGAAAATAGTATTCAACAAGTTGTTCTTGATTTTCTTGATTGTTTTTATGCTAGCAGTAAGCAACAAAAAGAGAAGCAATAATTACTAGTTGGATTAGGTAACGAAAAGTCCGTTTGCTAATAGTTCCATATAGATCTTAAAAGGACAAGAGTGATATCTACAAGATACAAACATTATTTCACTTTTCCAATTTATCATAATTAACTGAAAGAAAGCTGCAAAGGCACATAAGCAAATGGAAACAGGGAATGAAGATGCTTACCCATTTCCTGAGCTCATGCGAATCGGATGATAAGGAATTCCATTTGCTATATGGTGGCCCGGTGTACCACAAGCCATTGCATTAACATGAGGCTGACCAGGAGCAGGTATTCCAGGTTGTTGAAGAACTGGATATCCCATAGGCATATTGTTAACTGCACTGATAACAGGTAGAATCGAATAAGAAAAAACGTAATAGAACTTCACAAAAGAAGCAGATAAGTGAAAAAATGGAGCAAAGCCGATAAAGAAAAGATAGCATGCAATTTCATCGTCCACAGAGAAAAATTATAACTGTCTTGCTTAGGCTATCGAGGTACGCCATAGTAATCACAACTCTTGATCCAGAGCAGAAGCCTCGCGTATTAACTTAGGTTCCAAGAGCATCATTAGCACGTGCATGGAGGAAAGCAAAGCAAAACGGAGTGCTATTCCAATCAAGTATCCAACTGGTTTTAGTCCAGAACTGTTTATTAGCATTTACAACTGAAGAAACTTTTGTAGAAATGATGGACTAGACCAATGTGTTGGATGTTCAAGATCAGATTGAACTTGAGTTATGGTTTCCAAAACTTATCAGTAAATAGCTGTTTGTCAGGAAACTTGTACTTATTTGTGTCATCTATTGCTGACTGCCAAGGTCATCAAGCTGATAGCTTAAGGCAGGTATTATCCTTCAGGTAATAACCTAACATAGGACATAGTGACCATTGAAGTATTTTGCTGTTTATGTGGGAGTTACAGGCACCACCAACTAGCCAACTGACAGAAAAAGAAAGTTATTAGTATAAACAAACACATCCAATGAACCAAAGGCTTGTTGTTATTAAAATCTAACATTGCCTAATTTAGTTATGATACTACAATATGAAGATGGACATTACCGGGCATAGGACGAATCCCATTCTGTGTTGGAGCAAATGGAACCTGCTGGGGTACTGGGTGCTTCATCAGGTTGTATTGGTGCTCCAGTAAATGGTTAAACAAGTTGATCTGTTTTTTCAATTTCAACCTTATGTAGTAAGCCTGAAAAAACTCAGAGTTCTCTTCTTCAAGCTTCTTCCATACTGAATGAGCAAAAGCGGAGAAAGGCTTTAGTGCTATAATAGTAAAATCTAAATGCTGAGCTTCCTAAAGACATATAAAAAGACAAGGAATTTAAAAATATGCACTTCATTACGAAACATGGTTAAGATATGCATTATGTACTAAAACGGATGAAACAATCTTAATGAAAAATAAGTACAATGCAGTCTAGCAACAAATGTTATGTTGAAACATATCCTGAATAATATTAGTTCACAATTTATTAATGTAGTCACTACGCCAAAATAGTTCTGGCTGGTGTACAAATAACTGCACTATATCCAGATAAGGGCTCTCATCTTAGAAACTTCATGTTCCTAGGCCAGTTTGAGTGAACATCTAAAAAATCTACAAGCAGATTATCTGATAACAGGTTGTTTCGTGTGAATGTGTGATACGAGAAAGAGCTATGGCATTGCTGCCAAATAAGTTGCAGGACAAACTCAACATTAAACTTACCTAATGTAGTGAAACCAGGTTCTATTCTTGCACGAGTAGAAAGAGTCCTAACAACTTCTCCTCTATTCATATATAACTGTAGGCATCGCTCTATTAAATTCTGGACCTGTAATAGCCCGGAATGCTTAGTTATTCAGAAACAGAAAAGGCTGCAGTACCAACATTATCCCCACAAAAATAACAGAGAATGTAGGCATCTTTCTTACTAATTCAATATCTTCACGGGAAACTTTTTTATTATCATCGTCTGCACATGATAATGAACAGGAATCTCCTAAAGGTTCGTCAGTCACTATTGTATTTGGCTGTTCAGATCCTTCATCACCAACTTGTACTGATGGTTGCAAATTTGTCTTGCTCTCAATATCCTGTGGAAATGCCCATAATGTGTCCACTTATTCAAATGCAGTAAAAGAGATAACAGATATCAACAGATGTTGAAAGCAATGTCAGTGGCTTATATAGTCATACTTATTGAGTGAATATACTCGACTGCTCCAAGATACAGAAAAGAAGTAAGTTACCGTCAGTTTCTTGATTCTATTTTCAAGAGAATGAATTGATGAAATTTATGTAATATTAGTTACTTTACTGTTTTCATACACCTGTAGCATCCAAAAGTAAAGATGTCTGCACCTTCTGCTTTTAAACTATACAGGGGGTATATGTTGAAGTAAACTCGTTGAAGAAAACCACATTTTTTACAATTCTACATACCATAACAGCATAAATACAACCCGTGAAAGCATGTAACTTGTTAAAATGGAAGGTTTCTGTAATGTAACCTGCCCTCGGCGGCTCACAGCACCTTGTAAAAGGCGTGCAGCAGATAATCTTACCTGGGAAGTCTCCTTCATTGTGGCTTGCAATGATAACACAACTGCACTTCGAATCAACACTTCTTTTAGATGCAGAAGACTTATCCCCCACACTCCCACAATTAGTTGGGTGGATTCGCAAACCTGAGCATACCACTACACCAGAGTGTTCTCGGGATTAAGACTTGTGAAAGCAAGGAAACACTAGTCGTTTTGGTTTAACTGTATATGTAATTAGTATTTTACACCAACAGTTAGAGAACTGGCAGAAATTCTTCCGAAAAATGCCTATGAAGAAAATTATATGCAAGTTCATGAACATTTTTCCGATGGAAAGTGTATCTATGGAATGAAAAAAATTATGCTACTTCATCTATCATGGGAAGTTGGAAACCAACGATTAAGAGCATAGTAAACGGGACAAACTACATAAATCCCATGGTCCACATCCCAACTCTTTTCGTAGTCTAATTTCGACCACGAAACAGGGGCGGATCTAAATGGTGTGCCGGGTGGTCACCCAGATATTAGTAGTCGGGTTGATTTAACTTGAAGAATTGCTCGTTGCGCTGGATGTGAACAAACAACTTAGCTCATACCTCGAATTGGAAGGAGACCAATAGCCAAAGACTGGGACGGGGTAGAGAGTGCAGCAGGGACGCGAGCTATGTCCCGTGAGGCGAGGAAGAGGAGGAAGACGGTGGAGGCGGCGACGCTGAGGCCGGCAACGGGGTTGTGGGTGGAAGCGGATGGGTTGGACTGAGGAATCGGCAGCAGCTGTAGGTAGATTATTTTATCTTTTTGAATGAAGCGGCAGGTAGATAGATGGTCAGGAGTGTGGACTCGGAAGACGGAGGGGAAGAAAAGAAGAGGCACGAGAAAGTGGAGGACAGTTTGTTTTGCTCTGGATAAGAGCGTCTCTCGAAGAGAGAATAGCCAAAATATCACCCATTGAAATTAAAAGTGTCAAAATATTAGTATAGTGAAAACTAAAGTGCCAAAATGCCACTTAGTTTGTTTTTTTGTGCCAAAATACCACTAGTAGTGACCGAATGGAAGTAACATTTTGAATACTTCCTCCGATCCATATTAGTTGACTTGGATTTGTTAAAAATTGGTGAACTTATATACTAAATAGTGTTTAGATTTATTTAAATTTAAACAAATTTGAGTCAACTAATATGAGTAGGAGGGAATAACATTTTTAAAGAATGACACAAATGTCCATACCTCTTCATGTGTCAATACTCTCTGTTCAGCCCCATTTAAGCATAATCCAACTAGTAATCTCTGGACCAAGTGAGCTCTTGCCATGGCGTGCGTCCTGGTTTATCTCTGGACCAAGTGAGCAACGAATCTCCACAAAAATTGATTCAATTGTGCCGTCGGTGATTGGCCAGGTTGGTGCATATGTAGTACTTCCTCTCTCTTGGAATAGGTGTAGTAAGTTTGTTTAAATTTATATCTATCTAAACACTATTTAGATACTAGATATATCTAAATTTAGATAAATTTATGACATCTATTTCGAGGCATCTATTTCAACACATATGGAGTAGCACCTATATGCTGAGTATACCTAGAGCATCATGAATCCCCTTTTATGCATGTTGACATCCAAATTGGATACATTAAACATGCTATGCTGGACTCATACATTGATGTATTGTGGATGTGACACGTGCGCCTTATATGAATGTTTAAATTTTGTTACCAAAAATGATATATGATATGAATGTGCTTTGAATAATTCATGTATTATATATTCAGATTATTTTAATATTATTATGTGTGCAAAACAATATATATATACGTTCTAATATACACATGCTATCATTCATACATGTACATAACTATGTATTGTCAAAAGGCAAGAAAACATTAAATTTCATGGTTTGTACATCCAAACGTGAATTGGAATTGGGTATCATCCTCTTATTCCAATAGAAAATTCCAAGCTAAACAAAAAAAATCGAATTGGAAGGCATTTTCTTTCCAGGATTTGGTATGTGCACACTCTCTTTCTACATGTGTTATTGTTTTCATTTATTTTTAGAATATGTTTTGTTGAAGTTTTGCAATCTTCTATCCCAATCCCTAGCTCTAGGATAAGCGAAATGATTGCCAAGAAGTACATTCTGAAGGGAAAGGGTAAACCCAATTCATACCAGCCAAAGAAGCTCAAGAAGCACCTAGTTGGGTCTGATGATTATCTGGGATCAACTGAAAGAGAACCTTCTATAAAACCCATAGAAACAGAAGTTAAAGCTAATGTAGAAGCAGAAGCTAATTTAGAAGTTGAAGCTGATGCAGAAACATAAGTGTTTGACACGAGAAAAACGTACATGACGCCTCCACGAGTACATGCGGGAGCGGTAGTTTCTCTCATGGGCACCGGGGTACGGTAAGATAAAGGAAAAGTGCGGGCGTGCCAGTGCTCCATGATCTGCGGCGATTTCTCGAACTCGAGCTTTGTTGCTGCCACCGTCGTGCTTAGAGCACTAAAGGTTCTAGGCTCGCGCCGAGAGACCTCAAGTGACCAATGTTGTTGCATCCCATGGACGCACATCTCGATGGCATCCTCGAGGTGCATCTCTCGAGCGAGCCGCACATAGCTATTGCGAAAGCGAATGACGTATTCATCGATGGACTCATCTCGTCGCTGTCGAACTTGTGCGAGCTCCACAACTGAGAAGTTCTTCTTCATGGCGACAAAGTGCTTTTTGAAGACTTCCTTCATGCCTGACCAACTTCCGATGGATGCAACCGGTAGACGGCTATACCAATGAAAGGCGGGGCCGGTTAACGATCCTGAAAATTGTCGTAGGAGAAGTGACGAGTTGTTCGCGGTGTCGCCGCATGCCGCCTCGAAGTATGCCAAGTGCTCCCTTGCATCGCACGTCCCATCGAATTGACGGAACTTTGGTGGGTGCCACCCTGCGGGGAATGACACCAGGTCGTGCCATGCTTCATAGGGCTTCTCCAGCTCGCTTCATGTGGTGCGAGGAGCATTATCGACCTTCAATTGCCTGAATCTCTCGTCCACCATGCCTTTAAGCATATCATGGTAGCCTTTTAGCATGCTCTGTTGTGTCACTTCGGTGGTTGGGACGGTGGGTGTAGCCCAATGTCGAGTGTGTGCACTTGTTCCTTCATGTTGCCGTTCCTTATTAGGTGGCGCAGTCACTAGAGTGCCAGCCTTCAGCTCCTCCACTAGCGGGTCTACCACTCCTTGTGGTACGCTTGGAGGTGGAACACCGTTGTTGTTGTTGTTCATCATGAGCTCGATGAATTGGTCGAGCTTTGACGTCAGTTGGTCAATCTTTTGGCGTTGCTCTTGAATCTGTTCTTCAAGTGCGGTTTCTCGTGCGACCACCGTACTTGCTTCGTCGCCCTTTCCACCATCTACCGCCATGCGGGCAGGTGCGGTATGAAGATCTTCAAGGCCATCTTCACAATCGGATGGCACAGATGGTGCAAGCTCATGATATGGAGGAGAGTTTGGAAGCTTCTCCAATGAGGATGAGGAAGAAGAGTCGGATAAGCTCGCTTCATCATCGGTGTAGTCGTCCAGTCCTTCCTCTCTAGCTAATCCATCTGTCACACTTTGAAGTACAACATACTTTAGCCGTGTCTTGGCCCCGGGTCGACTTGCCATCTGCAAGATCTTGTTTGAATTCTGGGGAAGTCGTGAGTTGATGTCGGTGTAGCGACGCGGTGATATGTCCGGATGATACCCCGCATCTCCTTCGGAGAGTGAGCCCTTCTCCCTCATGATAGGAAGGCATGGGGCTTTCGATCTCGCTCCATCTTGAGACGAGGATGTGGTTGGCCTTGATTCTGCCTCGGCGCCTTTGAACCATGAGCGTACATGGCCAAGGCGTGGTAGGAATGCCTTCTTGAAGTCCGCCTTCGGATTTGGCACAATCTCCTCATCTGAGGGATAGCCAAATTCGTGAGTGACCTCCGGTGGTTGCCATCCATCGCTTGACTCCATCCCTGGGCGCACCACAAGAGTGCCGCATGGGGCGAGGTTCTTTTCTGTCATCTCTTTCTCCTTGTCTTGTTCTACACCTGCGAGGGAAACAAGAGAAGGTAGCACGTGGAGCATCGCGCCTTGTCCTGGGGCAACATTAGTTGTAGCCCCGGGCTCCTCTTCGTGGTTTGGGGAGGTCGTGTGGTGAGACTCCTCCACACCCTCCATTGGCGTGGCCGTTGACGCGGGTGTCTTTTGCTTCTCGGAAGATGAGGCTATCACGACAGCCTTCACATGTTCACCGTCTTGATGTGTGGTTGCTTGAGGGAGCGAGGGTGGAGCCTCTATGTTCTTCTCCCCCGCATGCCGCGATGATGGCTTGCGTGGCTTCGGTGTTAGGCGACTGAGCAGGTAATTGTACCGCTCGTGTCGCTCCAACTCGGGTGTAACATCCTCAGAATCGGACTTATGCAAGTTTGAGCAAAATTCGCCAAACCCGCATAGAAACGATTCAAAGGTGCCCACCAGGCACTTTCGTGCGGGTGGAAAACGAAGTAATAACATTACACAACAGTCCTCGATGGGACCCACAGAACAGATATATATATAACAGCGACTCAGAGAGTCAAGAATACAGATATAATATACAAAGATTCAAATCACCTTGAAAACGATAGAGCGTCCAGCTACGGACAAGATACAAATGGGGCTAAGAGCCCTGAAGAATAACCAATGGCGTCCATAACCCTGCCCAGGCCAAGCCGGAAGGGTAACCCTGCTAACGACGTCGATCTCAAACCTGCTTAAACAAAGGGGTGCCGACAAAGGGCAAAGGGAAAAGAAGGAGCGTCAGTACTGAGGCCAGTACACGGCGAGACTAGAATTCGGCGGTCCTCGCCTACACAGGTATGGTGGACTGAGCGGCAGCGGCAGCATGCACTGAACAACCTATAGAGACTCGATACAACTGGCGGTTATCAGAGAGGGGTAAGAATGACCTATCCGGATCCAACCTGAAGCTAACACCAAACATACCCATCCTGGTGTTTCCCCCTCGATACCAAACGAGGAAGTCAACCGAGGAACTCACACAGTTGGCAGTTTTATTTATTCGGTTATCGTTGCAGCAATTACTAGTCAAGTATAGATAATCATCCTGATAAAGTAGGCGGTGGGCACTTTTAGTTAACCATTCCGTTATAGTTGCAACACTTACTAATCATATACAGATGATATGAGATAAACCCAAAACCCAGCAGTTATTGGTACTTTTATTCAGCCATTCCGTTGTAGTTGCAATACTTACTAGTCAGATATAATTGTCGCAAGAGACAAACCAAGCAAGCATTTGTGGGCAGTATTAATTAGCCATTCCATTATAGTGAAGCTGATTACTAGTCATTATAAAGTCAAGTTTATAGCAATAAACTTTAGTTATGCTTGTCTATGATCGAGATACTGTGCTCCAAGTCGTCCATATCCGCGGACACGGCTTTCAGAAAGTTTTACCCGGCCGGGGTGCACCAATAGCAACACACGCTCGATCAACCTCGGAAAAACCAACTCAAAACCCAACGAGGCTTTCACGACTGAACAATCACAGGATTCAGAAATATTTCAGGGGGCCACCCCATTAAGCTACCCGCAACGAAGTAAGCTAGCTCCGAGACGGACTCAAGGTCTGGGTATACGGCTGTGAACGACTGGGAACCCAAAACTGGGCTTGTCGACACCGCGGAATCGTGTCCCGATCCTAAACAGTACAGGTGCTATCTGTCGCACAATCGTAAATAAAGCAGTAAAACATGGCATAAGTACAGGATCGTAAATAAAACCTCAAACTAGTTTGTGTCCCCAAGAAATAAGACTGAATCAAGCTCTGGCTCAGGGGGGTCCCATATACCTCCCGGATGTGGATAGCGCGATAAATCAAGGAACAGGTATCAAGTACTCGGGGTCTTACGGGACACAAGTGGGCGTTCGGAAACCAAATATTTTCTATCACCCACCGATGCCTCTGCTTATTTCAATTTTAGTTGTTAAACAGGAATTTAAAATGAACGGTAAGTAAAACTAGAATCATCTCCATCATCAACATGCGGCAATACATCAACAACTGTGGCATTTGACGACACGCAACAGCACTTGAGCCAGCGACTACGACGCGCAAGTCCAACTATCTACCAAACAACAGGTAATAGGATGTGTCCAAGGCAATATAAGGCTGCAAGGGATATCACGGGTACGAAAACTAGAGCAACGCAACACAGATAGCAATAGATCAACAGGAGGGAATAAAGACTATAAAGTAAGATAGGTAGAAAGGGGGAGATGCTCGCCTGAAAACATTGTCGAAGGTTCAACCGAAGATCGGGGAGAAGCTCACATCAACTCAACGGTCTTATCCGCGAAGAAGCAAATCACTAGAAGGAACACCGGATGCAATATTTAATACAACGGCAGAAGATCGGCATGATGCATGAATGATGCATGGCATGGCAAAGGTGCGATGCAAATAGGTCAGTATTAAGCGGAACCGGGGTCCCGACAATTAGTTAGATGGTTCAAGTTGTCTATCTACCCCGCAAATTAAATGTTGTTTAGCAAAACAACAGATGGAACCGGTTCGCTACACATGTTTAAATGAGGCCAATATAAGGCTAGATTTGCCCGCATATGGGCCCCATATTTAATTATTAAGTGAATCGGCATAAGGCCCCCAAACCACAGATATGCATGCGAGTATGACAATTCAATTGCAACAAGGTTATATTTCATTTATAAAATAGGGTTTGCGGGAAGGGGTTCACACATTAGGGTTCGGGAGATCTTGGGGTTCCGGGGTTCGGGGTCCGGGGTCGGTCTCGGGGTCCAGGGTTCGACGGGATCGGTCTCGCGGGAACGTTCTCGGGTTACTGGGGTAGATCTTGTCGAGTTCACTGCAACGGCCTTGTGGTTCCGATGACGACCCTGGCGGTTATCTAGGAGAAGCTCTTGTGGTTCCGCGAGGAAGTACTTGGTCTGGCGTCGGGGCTTCGGACTCGCCCTGGTTGCTGTCGCTCTTGTCGTGGTGAAGCTCTTGTCGGGTCCCACGGGGTCGGTCTTGCCGTTGCGAGGGTCTTGTCGGGCCCGCGCCATCGCATCGGTCTTGACGTCCGGGATGAAGAACTTGGCGGGTCGAGGTTCGGTTTCCGGTTCCGGTGCCGTGGTCTTGCCTATCTCCCCGGGTTTCGACTCGTGACGGTCTTGTCGGTGCGCTTGCTCGAGGTACTCAGGAAGTTGGAACCTGACAGGTACATCTTCTCGAAGATCTTGGTTTCCGATAAAATCGGGGCCTTCGGATCCGTGATGTGGCCTTGGCGATTCCGAAGATCTTGGAGAGGTGGAACTCAACGTTTATCGACGAGCATGGGATCGGTTGGCTCTCCATCTGAGAAACGTCTCGCAGCTAGCAGGGGTTGATGTGGTGCAGCGACCATCGACGCCAAACTTGGGCCGGCTCGTGCGGTACGTGACAGGACAGGGCGAGCTCCGGGTCCTCTGGCAGGTGGCTGCCGCGGGCGGTCCCACGACGAGCTCCGCTGGTCCGCTCGGGGACAGGGGAGGTCGGCGAGGCGTCGACGTCAACGGCCGCTGCCGGGAGGAGGCCGCAGCGGGGCGAAGGGGAAACGGCGGGCGCGGCCGGCGGCGGGTACTGATCGAGGCGGGCCGGCAAGGAGCTCGCCGCGGAGGACCGGGAGGCGCGGGCTCGGCCGTGGGGGCGTGCGGGGCCGGACGCGAGGCAGGGCGGACGCGGTCGCGCCCGGCGCGGCGGCGCGCGGCCGGAGAGGGCTCGCGACGGGGAGGGTCGAGGGCGACGGCAGGTGAGGCCGGAGGCGCTGGCGCAGGCGGATGCGACGGCGGCGGGCCGGCCGGACTTGGCGGCGGGGACGGGCGTGGCTTGAGGCGGGGAGGTCGAGGACGCGGACGCGGGCGACGCCGCGGAAGCAGCGAGGTGGCGTGGTGGCGCGGAGCCGGCAGGCGGGGCGGAAGGCAGGGCCGGCGCCGGGCGGGGCCTCTGAGCGGCGGCGGAGGGAAGGGGCGGCGCGCACCGGCTCCGGGCGTCGAAGAGAGAGGGGTGAGGCGGTCCTGGGGTGAGCCGGTGAGGAGGTCTGGGGGCCGCGGCGGCGCTAGGGAGGAGGTGGGCGGCGGAGCTGAGCGGGGTCGTGGAGGAGGCGAGGTTGGGCGCGGGGTGAGGGACGACTCGGGTAGGGAGGAGCCGCGCGTGGGGGACAGGCCAGCGGGTGGGACCAGGGGAGGACGTGGGTCAGTGGAGCCCAGGGGCAGCGGCAGGGGCGGGTATGTGCTCTGTGTGCGTGCGTGCTCTGTGTGCTGCGAGTGGGGGAGAGAGAGGGGGGCAGGGGTGTGAGGGGTGAGAGAGGAGGGGTGAGTTGGCAGAGTGTGGTTGGTGGGGGGTTTGAGGTGTGCTGAGGTGGCGAGAGTTGATTGGAGGGAGTGAGGTGGAGGTAGGGGTGGGTAGGTTTTCTGGGTAGCTGAAGGATTTAGAGGTTGGACCGATTTTAAATCCTGGGGGTGGTCGTTCGGGTCGATCCGGCCCGTTCGACTGCCCCCACTAAAATAATACATACTTTTATTTAATCTGTGATAAACTTTTGCAAGTGGGTTTTAGACAAATAAAATATCCGTCAGCACCCGGGGTTTGGCGTTTGAATCAAAGACGGGGCGTTTGGAAAACAAATCGGGGTTTGCGAAAAATAGTTTTATGCAAACAATGCATGATGATGACGATGCAATGCCCAAATTCAACGCGATTTTCTAGTAGTGATTTTGCGGGATGCCACATCGGGAGAGATGCGGAAGACGATCCTGTCATTTTCTTGCACGACCCCACCATCGGGTCGTACACGGACTTGGGTATACCGAAGTACCAAGTCTTCTAGTTCTTTGTACAAAACTCGTCGGTTCCTTTGACGCCTCTCCCGTTTGCGCTGGTTCTCCGTGGCGGCCCTGGAAGTTACACGAGGTGTGGGCCGAAGAGGTGGTGCAGCACGAGAAGCGGACGTAGACGTTTCCTGTGGTGGCTGCACTTGGAGTTGATCTCCCCGCCTCGAAGGAGAAGAGGGTCGTGGTGGAAGTAGAGCTCGCGGAGGATCCCTTGGTCGCCACACTTGGGTGGGACGAGAGTTCCTCTCATCTCCTTGATGGCGTGACCATTGATTCCACCGTGGGGGCATATTAGGATGCCTCCCATGAATGGGACGAGTTGGTGAAGGCGGACGTCGTGGCGCCAAGGTACGACGCTCATGTTGAGGATGATAGCTCGGGGCTTGCCGTGTCGTCCTGCCCCCAGCTCGTGTCGGTGATGTACGTGGCGCTTCTTGATGATGGAGCCGCCTCTGGATGTTGTCCATTTGCTCCTGGAGTTGGCGAAATTCACGCCGTAGGTCCTCGTTACGTGGAGCAGGTGCCTCGTTTCGAAGAACGGCAAACCTGTTATCATTTGGAAGGGACCGTCCTTCCACCGTCGAAGTGTGGAGGCATGGTGCCCACATGCCTCCCCGAGAAGCGTTGCGGTTGATGGCGATTGTAGGGCCTGGAAGAATGGGCTCCTTGCGTGAGCGCCGCTTCCAGAACTCCTTCATGATGGTGCGTCGTACCATCTGCTTGACCTTCAGTGGTTCGTTCGCCCATTCATCGGGGAACAAGTTGTAGGGTGGGGTGATGGTGTTCGCATAGGTGAACACCTTGTCAGCCAGGTCCCCAGCACCAAGGGACCAATCCTCCTCGGGCACCGCGCATTGAGCGACGCGCGAGCTTATCTGCTGTTGGAGTCGTTGTACCTTGCGGTACTTCCTCCTGTAGTTCCGAAGTGGGTGCGGGCTATCTGACAAGCGTGCGCTTGCCATCAGCCTCCGCAAGTGGTAGGAGGCGGCCTCCAAGCCCTCAATGAGTTCCACCTCGGTGCGCTTAGCTGTTGGTTTAGGCAGCACTGGTGGTGGTGTCAAGGTAGGCGCGCGAAGGGACGCCGCACCTGTCCATCTGTTGGCAGCCTTGATGCGGAGGCGCTGAGCCGCCTCCACGTCTCCTTTGATCTCGGCCCTTGTTGACTCCTTCAACAGGGCGCGAGCCTCGAGCATTAGCTCGCGGCGCTCCTTCTTTGCTTTGGCGGCTGCCCGCTTTTGCGCCTTCTTGTTCTTCAAGACCTGGAATTGCGCCGGGTCTTGAGCTTCGTGCATATACACCTTGGCGCCCATCTCAAAGAACACCATGGGCGGCCGCGACCCGAACTGGATCGTCATAGGCTCGGTGTAGTTGTATGGTCCTCCTGCATGAACATGATCATTGATCAGCGCGACTTAATACCTGTGCCTTGTCATGCAGTATGCTGTGCGGATGGATGAACGGGCGAAGACGATTCCGACGACCACGGCGAAGCAAAGATGGGAGGAGAACCTCGTCCCACCGGGCGTTCCAATTTGTTTGACACGAGAAAAATGTACATGACGCCTCCACGAGTACGATGCGGGAGTGGTAGTTTCTCTCATGCGCACCGGGGTACGGTAAAAGAAAGGAAGGGTGCGGGCGTGCCAGTGTATAATAAATACACAAAGAAAACAAAATAGGTGGGAACAGTATTTCATTAATCATTTGAGATAACAAATACAATTCCCGAGGATTTGCGCTCCGTGGCCTACTAGCGTGGCCAGCCTGACAACGGCGATTGTAGGATCTCCTGGTTCCCGGGGCCTCGAAAGGCTCCCGGTTAATTACTCCCGCGGGTTACGCCGCGAGACACCTCCGATTAAGCCGCGTGGTCGTCTTTGTCGTCTTCGCTTCACGTCCTGTATATATGGTGGTGGTGATGGTGTGTGTGTGGGCAGCGGCAGAGCCCGTGTCCTCGTCGATACATGCGCCGCTGAAAGCGTGGCCTTTGCTCCGGCCTCGCCCGCCCTCACCGTTGCGCCTCGTCGGTCTTGAATGGCGATGAAGAGTTGTTGATTTAGATGGATGCAGTCTGCTTGGCTTGGACTTCTTGACGACCTTGCGGCTTTGTCGGGGTGTGCAAGGGGTATGACTTGCGGGAGTATTTTGTAAGGAGACCAGTGTCGCTCATATCGGCATGGCCGGCGTGGTCGGCTCCTTCGTCTCGGCACATCGCCGAGCTTACGGCAGCCGGCGTGACCAAAGGCACCATCTCACCGGATCACGAGGTGGTCGTTGTCTTCTTGGCGCACGGCGGCAGCGGCCACTGCAGCCGTACGTGTGTGGATGCATGTTGTACGTGGATCTCTAATGCCTGCATGTGCGAGCACGTAAGGCATGTATTCCATGCACGCACAACCATCGATCGTGCTTCCTTCCTCTGTATCTTCTTCTGTCTTCCATGACTTCCGCGAGCTGCTTTCGTCTGCCGAGAGTACCAAGCTGCCCGTCGCGAGGTTACACGTACGTACGCGAGCTCCGGTGGTCGCGTGGTTCCGCCTTGCTAGACCTTCGGCATGCTAGCTAGCTGCGAGAAGGAAAGAAGAAACAATTCAAACATGTACTGTACCATTGGGAAAGGTGGTTCTCGTATCCATGATCGACCCTCCTCCTCTTTGATCCTCGTTGCTTGCCGGTGCAGCTAATTGGTTCTGGAGAAGATCTTCACTGCTGCGTCTTGTTTGAGTCTGCCGATCAGCTGCCGTCCGGCCGGGTGTGAGGTCCTCCAGCTAGCCGTGCGTCCTCTCCAGATGCGATCGGTTTTTCTGCTGCTGCCTCCTATGTGAGTCCTCCTCCTCCTCTTTTGCCGATGCCTGGGAATATATATATATATATATATATATATAGGCCGCGGCTATGCGTGTCCGGCCGCTGCCGATTTTCTTGGACTCGATAGAGATGAAACCGTCCGGACTCTTATCTCATCCGTTTCTTCTTGAGCCACACGTCTGCACAAGAAAACAGAACCAAGAAAGAGGAAAATACGATAGCATGACGTACGTGGCTGCACGGCTGATCTGTTAGAGATGGAAAGGGTGCCCATTCAAATTTCTATCTCTACTGCTTCTGCTTCTAGAACCCTGCATGTCGTTCAAACAAAAGGAAAAAAAACCTGCCGCGTGGGCCTTCTCTCCAGCCGGCCGGCCGGCTGATCGATTGGGCGCTGGACTCGGTGATTAAAATTCATCAGGCCGACCCCTGCGCCATGGATACGTGGCGAGCTACACCTATATTACATGTAGCAGGTCGATCGGTTCGCTAGAAGGCGCATGCATCTGTATATAGTCCTGCATGTACATATATCAATCTATGCATGTATATTGGAATTTACCGTAAGACAAATTCCCTGAGTTAAACACAAAATTCCATCAAACAATAAGCATGAAGCCGCTGCGTTAAGCCAGATGGAATACGAAGAAGAATCCTTATTGTAAATGAGGAAGAAGCCTTATGGCTTTCCAGCTGAATTTTACCAAACCTTTTGGGATGTTATCAAAATAGATCTACTTGAAATGTTTCGTGCTTTGCACACTGGTCAACTAGATTTGTTTCGTTTGAATTTTGGAGAGATAATTCTTTTGCCTAAGATTAATGAAGTAGAACGGATCCAATAATATAGACCAATATGTCTTCTTAATATTAGTTTTAAGATTTTTACCAAAGTTGCAACGATCCGTCTAAATCCTGTGGCGGATCATGTAGTTCGTCCTTCACAAACTTTTGTTATGCAAGGTCACAACATACTTGACGGTGTGGTTACCTTGTATGAAACAGTTCATGAACTACATAGGAATAAGTTGAATGGAGTTATTCTTAAAATTGACTTCGAAAAGTCCTATGATAAAGTCAAATGGCCTTTCTTCAGCAGACCCTTAGAATGAAAGGTTTTTCATCTGAGTGGCAGGCTTTAATCAAAACCTTTGTGTAGGGAGGTAGTGTTGCCATAAAAGTTAATGACGATGTTGGTAAATACTTTTAGACAAAAAAAAGGTTTAAGACATGGAGATCCATTATCACCAATGCTATTTAATATAGTGGCTGATTGTAGGGGTTCGTAGCATGGAAAACAAAAAAATTCTACCGCATGCACACAGAAAGATCCATTATCACCAAGATCTATCTACTAGATTGTAGCAACGAGCCTATTAGAGTACTCACCCTCGAAGATTCCAAAACGGTTAACAAGAGTAGATTCTCGTGGGTGATGTAGTCGTACACTTGCCGATCTCAAGATCACATAGACGATCCGACGCTGCATTTCGGCAGCGCTTCCGCAGTCGGTCACACGTTCGGTACTCGATGAAGACCTTCCTCTTCCTTGTTCCAGCAGGCAGCGGAGGTTGTAGTTCTCCCCTCGCAATTCCGGCAGCACGACGGCGTGGTGTCGGAAGTAGAGAGAAGATCCTGCAGGGCTTCGCCTAAGCCGGAGCAGGTTAATGTGGATCTAGGGTTTCCGACGATCTAGGGTTTAGAGGGCCGGAGAGGAGGAGGCGTGGCCGACGGCGGCTAGGGCGGCGGCGGCGAGCGGCGGCGACGGCGCTAGGTGGGGAGGGGCTCGTGTTGTGTCTCCTGGGGCACCCCCTCCCCTCTATTTATGAGAGGGAGGGCAGCTTGGGAGAGGGGAGTTTGAATCCTTCCCCAACTCCCTCTCCTAGTTGGCTTGTGGTGGAGGGAAAGAAGGATTCTTTCCTTCCTCCACCAGGATACATTATCCCAGTTTGACTTTTCAAACTTGCCTTTTGACTTTCAATTTGGAGATTTAGTTTCTTTCTTACAAATGCCCAACCAAGTTACCTAGGACATGATTCAATCATTCCATTCATTCATGAAATATTCATGTACCCTTCCCCTTCCGGGCCGGTGAACCTTCTAGACCCTTCTAGATCATTTTGGTGAAAACACCGGAATCATTCCCGAACTCTGGAATTGGACTGTCCTTATATGAATCTTATTCTATGGACCATTTCGGATCTCCTTGTAATATCCCGGATCCCATCCGAGACTCCGAACAACATTCTGTCTCCCTACTTATATTCCATATCTACTAAACAACACCGAATCCTTATGTGTGTCTCCCTACGGTTCGTGTATTATGCAGACATGACCGAGACTCTTCTCCAATCAATAACCAATAGAGGAATCTGGAAATTAATATGGATCCCACATATTTCTATGATTACTTTGCGATCGAATGAACCACTTACATACGATACCAATTTCCCTTTGTCTCGCGATAGTTTACTTAGCCGAGGTCTGATCGTCGGTATCTCTGCATACCTAGTTCAACCTCGTTACCGATAAGTACTCTTTTCTCATTCCCGTGATATGTGATCCCTTGTGAGCCAGTCACATGCTTGCAAGCTAACTAGATGACATTCCACCGAGAGGGCCCAGAGTATATCTATCCGTCATATGGATGGACAAATACCACTCTTGATCCATGTGCCTCAACACATACTTTCCGAACACTCAATGCCACCTTTATAGCCACCCAGTTACGGTGTGGTGTTTGATATCATCAAAGCATTCATCCGGTGATGGTGATTAGCATGATCTCATGGTCGAAGGAATTAGGTTACTATGTATCAGAAATCTTATAGCAAACGAACTATTGAAATGACTTTATCTTTATGCTACGCTTATCTATAGGAGTATGTCCATCACACTATTCTCCTAATGATATGATCTTGTTGTTAATAACATCTCAATGTTCATGATCAGGAAACCATGATCATATATTAACCAACAAGCTAGTTTAACAAGAGGCTTTACTAGGGACTCTTTTATGTTTACAAATCACACAAGTATTAATGTTTCCGGTTAATACAATTATAGCATGGTATGTAAACATTTATTATAAGCATGGAGATATGATAATAACCTCTTTATTATTGCCTCTTGAGCATATCTCCAACAGTCTCCCACTTGCACTAGAGACAATAATCTAGTTTCAAATCTTTGTATATTCAACACCTATGGCTTTCTGGTGTTGTATGTACACGATTGCTAGTGATCAAACGATCTTTGGATCCGACAGTTTCAGGTCCGTGTGTAATTGCATGTCTTTGCGTCTCTACGCATCACTCATTCTCTAATGAGATGGCTTTGTATAAATTTGGTCCTTTAGTGAGACCTTTAGTTCCTAGGGGTTAAAACATGTTGAAAATATTGCCGTATAATATATATTCATAGTATTATCCCACTGTGAACTACACTTAGTTTGACAATAAACTACTTGACACAAATACCCTCTTTTGCTGCTCTAATAGCAGTCATATACTTAGCCTTTTGTTATAGTATCTATCACAATGTCTTAACTTTGGAACTCATCAAAATCCATTATGGAACTTACTTTCCATCATATTTTGCCACCCTTAGTTTAGATTGAGATAAACTTAATTTATACTTTGTGACAAAACTAGTATCAATGTAGTACCTTTTACAATGAACCAACCTTCTATTTATTACATCTACAAAATAATATATTCTTAGTTCTTCCAAAAGATCATAAGAATATCCTTACTATCGTCCAATGTTCATCTTATGAATCATTATGGTATATGCTCATAACATTTAGAGCATAGGACATATCTGGTTTTGTACATATCACAGTATGATTGAAAAATACTTTTTTTGTGATTTTATTTATCAAGTATCTATCAATACTTGAATCTTTGTTTCATTTACCAAGTGTCGATAAACTTGAATTTCAATTTAATCCTTTCTATGTGGAAAGAACCCTTTTTGTCATTTCCATATTGAACTCATTCAATATCTCATCTATGTACATTTGGCACAACCATATTAGCGTCTCAATCTATCTATATAGATATTGATGCCAAATATTCGGGTTTTGCCTAAGTCTTTCATCGAGATGAAATTCTTAACATGTGTTAATAAAAGATACATCATTTCCAACCAACAATATGTATTCCACATAATATATTAGAAATATGTCTTAGCGCTCCCACTTAATTTCTTGCAAATGCAAGCATCTTCATCGTCTCTGATGAATTTAAACTCTTTTAACAGTTTCATCATGGTGAAGATTCCAACTCTGCGATGCTCACTTCAACAAATGAAGTTTGCATACGCTTTTAGCATCCTTTGAATTAACAAAACCCTTTGGACCATGTTATGCACACGTCCTAGGTAACAATTCTAGTAGAAGAACTTGTTTTGTTTATTCAACTATCACATAACAAAATTATATATAGTGGTTGCTACATTAATCCGTCTAGACTAAATACTGCTATGAAAGATCAAATCTTGTCATAGTCAACCTTTGAACATTGTTGTGAACTCTTTTCCAACATGTTGACTATTTCATAGATGTGAAACATTCATGTCTATTTCTTTATAGATCCAAACACGACTGTGAGGTCTTACACCTTTTAAGAGGGTCTTTCAAGTTTTCTTGTGTATGGAACTATCACGGATTTTATGGCTTCAAGCCATTTGACGGAGTTAGGGCCCATCATCGCTTCTCTGCATGTAGTCCGTTTATTATTGTAAAATAATGATTCAACCCTCAAATCTTGGTATTTGATTGTTTACCCGACCTACTTGGTTCAATAGGAACTTAGACCTCTGTAACACTTTTGAGGCACGTGAGCCATGTGCATTGTTGCTGGCTCCGCAACACTTTTCGGTGCTGTGCAACTTTGCATATATAGCTAAGGTTTGTTTAACCTTATCAAAGTTCTATTGTCCTCCGACTTAACTTTTCACGGAAATTCCTTCTCAAAGAAACTTGACGTTCTAAGCGACAAACATTTTTGTCTTTGGTGTTATGGAGGAATACTCAACGATTATTCGAAATAACATACAAAGACATGTTCATCCGACTTTGGTAGTAAACATATCACTTATGCATAGCATACCAATGTTTAAGAAAGGACAACTTGGGTTTTATCCCAAACCATAACTTTATATGATGTCATTTCAACGGATCATGATGGAGCTCTTTTTAGTGAAAAAAGGTAGTCTCTAAAGCTTTTTAATCTTTAAAATATAATGGTAGTTTTATGAATTACACCTTTGATCTTACCATGTCAAACAAGGTTTCATTGCAATATCTCTATTATTCCATACTCATATGGTGTTTCGGTAAACGCAAATCCATGGAACGATTCCTCAAATCTTAGGTGTTATGATAAACATGTAACTCAAATATCTTCCTTTATGGTCCTATAATAAATTCTTTATTTTCTTGTTAAATTGATTTTGCACTTCATCTTGAAAGTCTTTGAACTTTTCAAATGTTTCACACTTCATCCTCATTAAGTAAAATATTCATATATTCACTCAAATTTTCGGAGAAAGCATATGAAGTTGAAATCCATCGCTCTCGACTACACGTAATGGACTTCATACATCAAATATGTACAAATTTCAATAATCTAGTCATTCGTTCCCTTTTGGCCTATGAACAGAGTTTTAGTTATCTCTAGGAAAGTTTCACAAGTGTCATTTGATCAAAAATCAAAAGACTCCAAAATTCCATCCACGTGGAGTTTCTTCATGTTTTCTTTCCAATATAATTTAAACGACGATGTCACTTCCTAAGTGATCTTTCAATCAATTTGTCTTTCGACATTTTTAGCACTAGTTTTATGGATGTGATTTCTCCAACGAGATTTGTAAATCATCCATCTTTTATGGATTACGGCAATTATTTGAACAACCCTTTTGTTCTCATAATACCTGATCAAAATAACAATTATTTAAACAAATCTTGAAGGTAAGTTTTGATTTCAACGAGCAACACAACAACCCTTTATTTGTTCTCGATGAACGTCATCACATATTATTTTGCTAGTTACTTAGGAAATTGTAGTTCATGAATTGTGTTGTTTCATATGACGATTCACACCAAAAAATTCAGTATTCAATACTCAAGAACTACATTGTTTAACAAGCAAAGAATACACCCATAACATGTATATCCTCTATATACCTAAGCTGAATAATTTTAGTCTTTTCTCTTCTACCAAATATTTCTTAGATTTATCTTTCAGTATTTCTTTATCCTTTCAAAAGAATCTATCAACATCAACAGTGGCGCCATACTTATGACACATAGTCCAAAACATGTATAGTTAAATACAAATGTCTTTGGACTTGCACTTTGAAGTAGATCACCATCATCAAATATTTTGTGTTCTTTCAAATTCCATTCTTTAGTAATCTTTTAGTGTAGTAAACATTTTACCTACATCAAATATTCATCCTTATCATGGAACTATTCATGATCAAGCTACTTTAGCTTATAACGGTGAATTGCGAGTATAATGTTGCTCTCCAAAACCTTTTGGAGAATTAGGACGACTAGCGTCTCCAACCTTTTGAAAATTCTCATCAAATATGAGAACATAAACTTTTCTATATTATACTCTATCATGTTGTAATCAAAACATCGTTTCAGATATCGCAATATCTTCCACATATGATGGTTTCCGAAACATTCTTCCAGCTCCTAAATAACCTTGATATTAAAACATTCTTTTGAATATCAAGAATCATGGAGATAAACATGATACGTATTTACTAACACTGGAATGGTTACACTTAATTTAATACCAATTATTAAACTTTACGGAGTAACTGGAACTTATTAAAACTTTGCAATGGGACTTTTAAACTTTAGATCAACACTTCAAAACAATACGATACCAGTTCTTAAAGTAACTAACCAGAATTATATAGTTCTATTATCTTAATTATAACTAAGCGCAAAGTGGTAAACGGATGCCAATGACTACAGCAACTATCCAAATTCACTTTGATTTAATTTATGATAAATAGTGTTCAACTTTTAATCATATTGTTGTTGAACTCCCACTCAAAACAATATCCCTCACATTGTTTTAGTGATTACATGAAACAAATCCACTATACCAAGTCTGGTCATCACGAGAGATGATTTAGCTTCAATGGCGAACAATCAACATGTTCATCATATCTACTATATGACTCATGCTTTACCTTTCGGTATTCCGTGTTCCGAGACCATGTCTGTATATGCTAGGCTCGTCAAGATCAAACCTTAGCTTCTGCATGAGCAAATCTGGCTTGCTTCCGTTGTATACACTCGCAGAATCTAACACACCCGATCATCACGTGGTGCTTCGAAACAACGAGCTTTAGCAATGTTGCTTACTACGGATGAACACTTTATAACTTGATATTTTGTGAGAGGGATCATCTTATAATGCTACCGTCGCGAACTAAGCAATACAAGATGCATAAAAGGATTAACATTGCATGCAATTCATAATATGTGATATGATATCGCCTTTCTTCTTGTGCTTACGATCTCCATCTTCAAGAACGAACATGATCTCCATCATCACCGGCGTGGCGTCAAGGTAAATTGCACCTCTTCATGGTTGTCGTCCACCAGCATCAACTATTACAACTACTTTGAATAATAGACACGTAGGTCTTAACGAAATTAAAGGACAACCATAAGGCTCCTGCCAGTTGCTGACTTACAATAAGGAACATTGCATACAAGTACTACAACAGCTCTAGTAGTTGTACTTTATTCATAGAACAAACTGCCCTTCGATCTTCTTCTATCTGTTGCTTCCTTCACCAAACTCTGCCTTCTTCTTCAGCATCACAATCCGATCTTTGCAATACTAGACGCCTTTGTTAATCAATAACAATGCAGTAACTGCTTTGATCTCAGGAAGCAACCTTGATGGAACTACTTCAGGTATATGAGTTCCTATTTTGAACACACCTTGGCATATGGCTTCATGCTCCACTATTCTTGGATCATCTGGCGGCACGTCACCCATCTTCTCAAGTGCCTTTGCAGCCTTCATCTCCTCCTTCTCTGCATGCTTCTCCTCCTTGAGTAAAACTTGGTCTCCATAGCTGGGAATGAAATGTTGATGCAGAGTGTGTGCTGGCTTTTATTGACAAACAAGATCACCTATGGACAAGAGCATGCACAGTTCATATATCACTAGCAAATGCAACCAAAAATGGCATTTGTGCCTTTATTCCATTTTGAGGCATCTATCAGTCATATATCACTTCATCATGCATGTGCTTAATTTGGAATATATTACTTCACCATCACTTGTGCATGTTTATAGGAATATATAGGGACTGCTGCCTTGTCTATGTGTGCCATCATTGCTGCCTTGTCTATATTCTGCATGTTGTATAACATATATGCCTTGTCTATGTATGCCTTGTCTACAGGGATGGCAAAGTGGTACGTGGTATATACACAAGGATTGAAGATCGATCTTGATCATGGTATGGGTGTTGGTCACCGTCATCACCGCTATCCTCTATTCGATCATAGGGTGATAGCTCTATTTGTAATGTCATGTTATTTGTAATGTGATCCAATTTGTAATATGATCCAATGTGATTATTTTGATTGATTTATACTTGTCTAGTGGTGTGATTATTTTGATTTATATATAAATAATTATTTTGATCGTTGTATGCTTTTCTAGAGGTGTGATTATTGCTGTAATGATCATGGTCTAGTGGTGTGATTATTGTTGTAATGATCATGGTCTAGTGGTGTGATTATGGATGTAATAAAAAAAGCACTCAAACAATTAGTGGCGCACCGTTTTGTTGTCCAGTGGAGCATGCTAAAATGGTACGCCACTGATACTATCCGTGGCGCACGAAGAGGAGGTGCGCTGCTGAATATGCGTGGTGCACCAGGGTGTGCGCCACGGATAAATATTATCAGTGGCATAATATGTGTGGCGCGCAGCCAGTGCGCCGTGCGCCACTGGTAGACCTTTTCCTACTAGTGTTAAGATAATATACTTCTTGTGTCATGAGATGTGTGAAGAGATCTCCATAATAAGATGTTCACTACAAGGCTCGTAGGAAGCTACTTTGTTGATCCAAGAGTGAGGTCACCTCTAAATAACCACCGCGATGTCTGAGAGTAGTCACCCATACAAACCACCACAGTTAACGATTTCCCCGTGGATATTGTAATTAGCTTAGGGAGTCCCTCTTTATCCTCCTTTGACCGTGTATGTTATGAGCCAACGCCAATCTGTCACGGGGCGATTCCGGGTACGATCCCAAAACATGTCCAAAGGATTCCTCCCTCCCTTTAGTCCCAAGGGCAAATGATATGCGGCTGACTACACACACCATTTAGAGAGAGAGAGAGAGAGATCAAACACAAATCTATGAAGCGATCCAACCTGTTAAAGAATTGGACCATGTGTTTACAATGCTAGTCCCTTGGATCAATTAGGTATCACACATAGTTTCGATGAATAAAAAAGTATCAATGCGTCACATTATTACAACGATTGATCCAATAATATAAAAATTACAAATTTTCTTAGCTCATAGCGAGCTCAAATAACATAGTTCAACAAATAAAAGCTCCATCACGCCACAGGCAACTCGCTGACTGGAGATTCGCAACATAAATGAAAACCTTACACATCGTGAGAATAACCTACAACTTAAAAAGTTGCAGCCACAAATGGTCAATACATTTGAATTGTATTGATAAGATGTCACTGTTATATGGACATAATTGGAAACCTATCATATACATGCACACTCTGGCTAGTGGAGTTGATGCTAATTTGCATAAAGCGGCATTTTCTCCTACCTTTTTAAATAGAGTTTTAGTTCTTCAAAATAACTAAGAACACCTCGAGTCACTCGAGAGATCCTATAACTATGGACACATTGTGTCACTCAAGTGCTCCTATAACCCATTAAGTTCACCCATCAAGTTTTAATAGAGAAATTGGAAGGAATGAGACGTTTCAACTGCGCCAAGAGAAGTTACTCATAATTGTCCATTACCGGGGACACAACTAAGTACTTAGTTCTTAAACCATCTTTATAGGCTAGTACACTTTACCCACAAGACCCAATCAACCCCTTTTGAG
The DNA here is from genome assembly GCA_910589765.1 of Avena atlantica. Taxonomy (NCBI): domain Eukaryota; kingdom Viridiplantae; phylum Streptophyta; class Magnoliopsida; order Poales; family Poaceae; genus Avena; species Avena atlantica. The sequence goes on from OU342733.1 coordinate 84,577,606, forward strand.
AGAAGACCGGGACGAGACCTTTGGGAAACAAAATCATGAGACTAACCCCGGACCGTACCATCCTATAAACACCTACATCTTCTAGTCATGGTAGGACATGATCCCATAACTTACTCAGTCAAGTTAGAGCCCATATGACATGTGGATGTACATGGAAGTTACTAATCATGACCGTATAGTATCTCTTTGAAGCCTGGGTGGCAATCCCCACCAAAATCCACACTTGATGACCCAGTCAATGCCATTCCACCCAGGTGATTCATTGATTAAGTGGTTTTCATTGCAGCAAAACATAATCCTTCTCATACACATAAGTATCATGAAAACCACCCACACAACTAGTAGCATGGCTAAGCATCTACAATATGATGGCTATCAAGGAATCAACTAGGGTCTATGACAATTCTATTGGGTACTCACACCATAGCATAGCATATAAGGTAAAACATTTCTATACATGCAAAGATACTGAAAACTAAATGCATAGAAAATAATAGAATATTTATGATAGTGACACTTGCCTCAGTTGTAGTAATCGTTCACACAGTCGTCGCAATCACAATAATCGCACTCCGGACAATCTATCGCGCAAAATTTCTGAATAGCTTCTTAGGGTTTACTTCAACCACTCAAACAAAACACACAATGCCACAAATTCCCAAAACAACAAGTTCAGTCCTATAACATAAATGAACATAGTTTTTAACATCCAATGAAAATGAAGATGTCATGTTATCTTCTCTCTTTTCAAGCAAGTGGTGAAAAGCATCTAGAATGGTTTCACAACATGAAGTAGAGACTTAAAGAGTCCAATAGGGAAAATTAGAATATCACTCCACCATAATTTGGGAAAGTCATTTTATTCCCTCTCTTTAATCATTTAAGCATGGTTGGATATTTAAAGAATCCAATGGTTGAAAAGAAATGCATTCTAGTTGGATAGTCATGTTAATCCTCTCATACAAAAATGTTTTTAAACCATGGTTGAAAGAATTTCAAAAAGTTCTCAAAAGTTTATTTTCACTCATAAATTTCAAAAAAGTCAATAATCAACCAAGCTTATTTTATTTATTTCACATTACAAATTTGGGAAAATTTTAGGATGTGACAATATATCATAGATCGGCAAGTCATACGGATACAGGAATAGATTATCTTTATTGCAAGTTCATAATAGTGCTAGGGTTTCACCATCTCTCTCCAAGAACAAGGAAACTACTCATACATGAAGGGTATCAACTCATGGCAATAGTATGAATAAATTATAAAGGTACAATTGAATACAAGTGCAAATACACAATATATATTGGATCACAACAAAGTAAACAAAGGGGATCGAAGTTTGAGACGTTGTTGATGAAGATCGATGCGTAGCCCTTCAAGATGCAAGTATCCTATCTCCCTTGAGTGGTGTAGTGATGTAGATATTGTGGGCGGAGACTATGGAGGCGGTGGAGCGGCAGGGCTTCGCCCCAATGGCATGTGTGGACTCTTTCCCCTTCCTTTAGGGTTTTCCCTTTTTAAATAGGCATTCTGGAGGTCAGTTTTTCGAATCGACGGAGCTAGGGGCCGAATATGCCCATTGGGCCTTTACAAATATTGTTCCGTTTGACGAAACGAAGCCTTTGAAGGGAGGTACAGCCATATGGTACGGGCAGGCTCCGCCAGTACTAGTGGTCGTTACGCCTACTTGACTATGCAGTGTTTGGTCGCCATTTCTTCATACGGACTCCGATTGAGGTGTTCTTTAGCTCGTTGGATTTGTATGTACGAGAGCTATAACACCATGTCCTTGGATATTAATTTGGAGTTGATGGAAAATTCACTTCTCCCTCTCCTCAAATGGCTAAGTCTGGTGCTTGCGGCTCCTCCATATTGCATCCTCTTGGCTCATTTTATCCATGATTCTTCATAGAACCTACACACAAGTCAAAGACAAGAAAAAGATAATAAAATCCTAATAAAACTACTAATGTAAAAAGCCTATATGAAAATCAAAGAGAACTAGTAATCGTACACAATAGGCATAGTTATGGCTAGATGTAGCATGTAATGAATGACACTACGAATAATTTTGGACTCATCACTGTGCATGGCAATGCAACCTCTGGTGCGTAAAGGTCACTTTGTTCATTTAGTGCATTTTTGTTTCCCTATTGTTTGGTAAGCAATGCCCCTATTGTTTGCTTACATCTTTTCTTGGTTTTGGGAAATTCGGAACTCGTTTGGCTAGATGCATTCTCACTGATATCCTTACCTCCTTGCGCGTGTGGTGATCTTACCCATGACAACAACACAACACAACACAACACACCACAAATTTCAGACAATTGCAATTCATAGAATAGCTAGATTAAGACCGAATCCACATATTCAGCCAAGACGTGTGTGCTGCACCATGAGTTCACAAACAACTGCCCATGATGCAACACAAATTCTTCACAAACGGAGGGTTTATATGAATACGACCTCCCAATATATATAGACCAAAGTTCAGAAGTCACCGCAACCAAAGTTCATCAGCCTAGCTACTCCAAAATATGCATCACAGTCGTCATCATGAATAATGCTTCTAGCAACCCCTCGAACAGCACATTCCGCTGGTCAGAGCTAGTGCTTGTTCAAGAAGGCCATGAATGCGCTCAAGGGTCATGGAAAGATACCTGGTCACCTGTCCACTATGCTCCATAAGGTGGCTAAGAGCACGGTTTATCGCAGTCGGGGAGATAGGCAGCGGGAATACGAGGAACGTGGATCATCTTCATCTGATCATAGTTCTCAATGGGCTTGTTGATCAACTCGGTGTCCTTTGGATGATCCTGCATGAGAATCATAGTTAGTTTAAAACGTGTAGTTCATATGTGAGCTTTACAACTAGTCAAGGTAATGATGCAAGTGCAAATATATCGAACCTTGATGTGCACATAGTAATCGTCGTTGTCCATCATGATAGAAGAGGTCGTCTCAACCTAGCACACGTTCTCAAGCCTCTTGATCCTCAACACCTGAATCCACCTAACTCTCTAGTGCCTCGTGTGGTTGTACACATGGTTCAAAGTGACTGTCCAACCATAGAACTTGAAGACATCATCTGCAATAATGCGCATGTCTGCCTCTCTGAATCCCCGAACAACTTAACCCCTTCTCTTGATCAACCGGAAGACCCAATTTAGGACGAAGATGGACAGATATGCCGGCCATGACATGGCCAAATTCTTCTTGCACACCACATTAGGCATCAGTGCATAACGCAGAGGCAGCACAGAGGTTGCCGACAGATCAGGGGATGCAGCCAACTCCTACAGCACAAGAGATACGCATTGTGTTCAGTTCAAGCGGAAGAACTATAGTTGTAACACTATAATCCTACCTACATCACTTGAAAATCCTCACAGTACATCATGAATAATGATGGCCAAAATGTACCACAAAAGGTCCAGATCTATTAGGAGCAAGCACACACGAGCAGATAAACTATGAGCCATAACATGGTAACAGATCTAAGCTCCAAGAGCTAGGGTTAGGTATCTCGTACCATGATCTTGACATTGACCGATGAGGACGACATGTCAGAGATATCCGAGGACGAAGACTTGTCGAAGAGGAGCTCGATCCACCAGAGTAGGAGGCTCCGCTTACTCACTCCTCGGTGAAGACGAGGATTTGGAGGGAGAGCTCAAAATGGGGGAAGAAATGGTGGCGCGTAAATTGGAGGCGAGGCGGTGCGAATCGGCGGGCGCTGACCCCAATTTCTCCCGCCGAAATTTCCCGCATGCAGGGTGAGCTCCCGCCATCCCTCCATTGCACGGGCGCGTGCAACTTCTTCTCCAGGAGCATGAGAACAAGTTGGGTTCATGGAAACGCCCGATTTCGACGTTCCTCCAGGGCCAGGTTGAGGTCTGCTTAAAAACTCGCGCAGTGCAAAGATTCCCTACCGCGTGGGAAAGCAAACACCCTTATTTCTTCTCGCCCCATGCGAGAAACAGGGCTCCGGCCTAGCAAACACGCTCCTAGATACCATTAATATAGACCCGACATATCTAGATAAAATTAAGGCCATTAATATGGACCGGAGGAAGTAAGAGTAAGAACAATAATATAGTCAGCAACTGCATATATACTTGTGCCATGTCACTTATAGCAAACATAAATATGCATGTAAGCTGGCTATTATGAATACAACATTTAATGCTTGCATGATATGCAAGACTCATTCCATTCTAAGACTAGTCATAGTGGGAATTATAATATAGTAGTTGAAATGGATCGTATGGGCACCTAGAGGGGGGGGGGTGAATAGGTGCTAACCAATTTTTAATACTTTTTCCAATTTTAGGCTTTACACAAAGCAAATTCTCTAGATATGCAACTACGAGAATTTCCCTATATGAAACCCTAACTACTAAGCACGTAAAGGAGGAGCGAGGAAACCGTAGTGGAGCACGCGGAGACACAGGGATTTGTTTTACCGCAGTTCCTTCCTTGTTAAGGGAAGTACATCTGCGTTGGAGGGGTGGGCGGTTCTAAGACCACCATGCCACAATAGGCCTCACCCTATTCTCCGATGGATCTCGCCACGAGAGGCCTGATCCACCTTCTCCACTATTGGATCCCTTCGAGGCGGGAACCGGTGCCTTTTACAATACTATCGGGGCACACACCCACAACCGAATTGGGGGCTCCCGGGATGACAACAAGCTGTCACAAAAACAAGGTTTATCAATATAAACGAAAACAAGGATCTAGATCTTTGCAAGAAATACTAGATCGGAGGTTCTCCAAATGAATGGAGAGGAGATGAAGCGCTTGATTGCTGATGATGAAGATCGAGTTCTCCTCCTTCGATTCCCAAAGGGATGGGGCCTTTGGGTGGATCTTGGTGGAGCACTCTTGTATGAAGTTTTGAGATCTGATCTGTTCTTTTTCGAGTTGAATCAAGAGTTCTGGCAGGAGGGGGATGGCTGGCTTAAATACCCCCTCCCCAGATCTGGCCGTTGCCCAACTTTGGGGGCGGATTATCCGCCCCCCACTTGGGGCGGATTATCCGCCCCCTGGGAAAATTCCGCCCCAAGGGCGGACTCTCCGGGGGAAACTCCGCCCCCTCTCTGGGGCTTGCGCCTTGGTGAAGCTTGGAGAAAATCTTGGGGGCGGATAATCCGGCCCCCTGAGGGGCGGATTATCCGGCGGGCCGGAAAGTCCGGCCGAAACTCCGCCCCCCTCTCTGGGGCTTGCGCCTTGGCGATGAGCAGGAGGGGCGGATTATCCGCCCCCCTGAGGGGCGGATTATCCGGCCAGGCCGGAAAGTCCGGCCAATATTCCGCCCCCCCTTCTGGGGCTTGCGCTTGCTTGGGCAGAGGGAGGGGCGGATTATCCGCCCCTGGTGGGGCCGGATTATCCGCCCCCAAAGGCAGAGTTCTGAGCTGCAACACTTCAACACACATTAAAAGATCCTTGGTATTGTTATCTAACACTCAAAACACTAGGGATTAAGAAATGTTCTTTCAATCTCCCCCTTTTTGGTGTTAGATGACAATACTAGGATTTGCAGTGAAACCGGCAAGTGCCACCTTAGATAATGAAAGACGCTCCCCCTAGATGTGTGCATATTTAAGATTTGCATTTGAATACAAATACACACACTAGGTAGAGCACTACTTTAAGGTTTGGTGAAAGAAAGTCATACCACCGGAATATATAGCCATGACATACATAGATGAACCCCTGAATCCAAATGTCATCAAATAAGCTCCATAATTCCAGACTTCAATGGGGTCCATGATAGATAAATCCAGAAATCCATGAATACCAAACATAGTACCAAACTGTGGAGTACGACATAGTCTTACACAATCAACCACAAATAGCAACACAAATAGCAAACAAGTTCACGCTAGAAAAGGCACAAGCAAGCAAATAAAAACGACTAAAACCGAAGAGCTTGTGCCCGACCCTTGCAAATCCACGTGACCTACTAGAACTACTTCTCCCCCTTTGGCATCGAAACGCCAAAAAGGAAGAAGAGCGATGCTAACGCCCCTGGACACCCAGAATTCACCCCCAAATTTGCAAGAATCAAATCAATCAAAGGCCAAATTTGAGTGTGTTTTCCATAAGAACAAAAGGTATGCAAGAAAATCCAACGAGACCCATGAAAAGCCAACTCTTCTTGAGGAAGAGGGTGGTGGCCGAAGCCACCATGTTGGAGCGCATGACATGACACCGCGAAGATGTATCTTGAGTTCAACACCAATGCTCATCGATGACCCACATATCACAAAATGATATTAAGGGAAATGATTTTACTTGCTTTCGGCATTATGGGGGGAGGGTTGGCCCAATCAATTAGGACCACACTCCCCCTATGTCTATGCCCGCATCTAAACCAAATACATGAATAAGAGCAAGTGAGTGTGCAAGGATAGTCAAGCCAAGCTCCTTGAATCTATGATATTTAGCTCATTCCGCAAATAACAAAATCTTGCTTCATCGAGGGGCTTCATCTTTGTCCAACACACTAGAGACCTGCCCAAGAATTGGCATGCACCAGAGGTTGATTTCCTATCATCTTTGTCACCAGCCCAATCTGAATCGGTGTAACCACACAGAGAGAAACTTGAACCCTTGGGATACCATAACCCAAAATTTGGGGAATGAACCAAATATCGGAAGATTCGCTTGACCGCCACTAAGTGGCTTTCTTTAGGAGCGGCTTGGTACCTTGCACACACTCCTACACTTAACACGATATCGGGCCTAGATGCGCAGAGGTAAAGAAGAGAGCCGATCATGGATCGGAATACCTTTTGATCCACATCTTTACCCTTGGGATAGAGCTCAAGATGACACTTTGTTTGCATTGGGGTAGCAACGCCATTGAGATCAGTCATCTTGAACCTTTTGAGCATGTCTTGGATGTACTTAGCTTGATTAATAAAGGTTCCCTCTCTAAGTTGTTTTATTTCAAATCCGAGAAAAAAACGTAGCTCACCCATCATGGACATCTCAAACCTGTCAGTCATAAGCTTTGAAAATTCATCGTTAAAAGCTTGGTTAGTAGAGCCAAAAATAATGTCATCTACATAAAGTTGGCATACAAAAAGCTCCCCATTGACCTTCTTAGTAAAAAGAGTGGGATCGATTTGCCCAACTTCGAATCCACGGTCTAGCAAAAGCTCTTTAAGGTGCTCATACCACGCACGTGGGGCTTGTTTAAGGCCATAGAGCGCCTTATCGAGTTTGTAAACATGGTTCGGAAATTTGGGGTCCTCAAACCCCGGGGGCTGCTTGACGTATACTAACTCATGTAGAGGGCCATTAAGGAAAGCGCTCTTAACATCCATTTGTTGTAACTTAAAATTATGATGGGCTGCATATGCAAGAAGGATACAGATAGACTCAAGGCGAGCTACAGGAGCGTAGGTCTCGCCAAAATCAATTCCTTCTACTTGAGAGAATCCTTGAGCCACGAGTCGTGCTTTATTCCTCACAACAATGCCATTTTCATCCTGTTTGTTCTTGAAGATCCACTTGGTGCCGATAACATTGCGGCAATCCTTTGGCTTTTCTACGAGCTTCCAAACTTTGTTGCGTTCGAAGTTGTTTAATTCTTCATGCATTGCAACAACCCAATCGGGGTCTTCAAGAGCATCGAAAACCTTCTTTGGTTCAACCATGGAAATGTGAGCTTGATGATCACAGAAGCTAGCAAGCTCTCTTCGAGTGGATACCCTTCGTCGTAGATCACCAACTACCTTGTCAAGAGTGTGACCTCTTAGTTCAAGGTTGCGATCCGCACGAGCCTTGCGACGAGCCTCAATATCCTTATTGTTTCTTGAAGGAGTGGATTCAATTGTTGTATCCTTGTCTTGATTATTGCATTGCCCTTGATCTTGGTCACCAGTACTGCCAGAAGATTGTTGCTGAGCATTTTCTTCAGGCCCGGATAATCCGCCCCTTGGAGGGGCCGGACTATCCGGCCTGGGGGGTGAAGTACCAGAACCATCTTCCTGAGAAAGCCTGACTGGAGTTGGAGAGCCATGGCCGGATAATCCGCCCCTGGGGGCCGGAGAATCCGGCCTGGGAGCTTCAGAGGTGTTGATTTCTCCTTCGGATCCCCTGGTACAAGTTGGAGTTCCAGGGGCGGATTGTCCGCCCCTTGGAGGGGGCGGATAATCCGGCCTGGGACTACCATCTTGTCCAGGAGACTGATGATCTTCAGCAGGTTGCGGTGTTGGTGCAGAGTTTTCTCCAACAGTAGGAGCTTGTTGATCTTGTGAAGATGAGGGCTCCACTTGAGTGGAGCATTGTCCTTCCTGATCCGCCACAAGGGGTTCCTCAATGGGGCGGAAAAATCCCACGCCCATTCTTCTTATGGCATCTTGGGGTATTTCAACATCTGCATCACAAACATCAACTTGCCCTACAAAGGAGCCGTTATTTTCATCGAACTCCACACTACAAGATTCTACAACAATCCCAGTGAGCTTGTTGTAGACTCTATAAGTGTGGGATTCGGCACCGTAACCAACAAAAATGCCTTCTAAAGCCTTGGATTCAAATTTTGACAAACGGACACCTTTAATAAGAAAGAAGCACTTACACCCGAATACCCTGAAGTATGAGATGTTGGGTTTGTTGCCGGTAAGTATTTCATATGGGGTCTTGTCCAAGATCTTCCGAAGGTAAAGCCGGTTTGATGAGTGACAAGCGGTTGATATGGCTTCAGCCCAAAAATTATAAGGAGACTTAAATTCAGCTAGCATAGATCTTGCCATATCCATCAAAGTCCGATTCTTCCTCTCAGCTACACCATTTTGTTGAGGGGTGTACGCAGCGGAATATTGGTGTCTAATCCCCTCTTCGCTAAGAAACTCGTTTAAAGTGTAGTTCTTGAATTCTGTGCCGTTGTCACTTCTAATTGCCAAGATGGGAACATTGTGTTGACGTTGAACTTCATTGGCAAAGTTGATGACAGTTTGTTGAGTCTCACTTTTCAGCTTGAAGAAATATACCCATGTATATCTTGAGTAATCATCGACGATGACCAAGCAATATTTCTTCCCACCAAGACTTGCATGAGAAGGAGGTCCAAATAAATCCACATGGAGTAATTCCAAGATCCTCTTTGATGACACAATAGTCTTCCTCTTGTGGGGAGAATCATGCATTTTTCCTTCAACACAGGCCCTGCAAACACGGTCTTTGGCAAAAGAGACATTGTCTTTTAGTCCAAGAATGTGGCCACCCTTTTGGAGACTTTGCAAAGTTCTCATGTTGACATGGGCTAAACGGCGATGCCATAGCCAGCCCACGTCGGCCTTTCCGAATAGACACATCGGACCCGAAGTGGTTTTCCCCGAGAAGTCCACCACATACAGGTCATTTTCGACGTATCCAACAAAAGCGACCTTTAGAGACTTGCTCCATAAGAGTACCACCAAATCATCATCGATAAAAACAGCAAAACCCATCTTGCCAAGGGCACGTACAGTAAGAAGATTGTAGCCAAGGGTCTCAACAAGCATGACGTCCACGAGTGATATATCGTGGGCAACCACAACCTTGCCAAGACCCAATACCTGAGATTTAGACTTATCACCATAGGAGACTGTGATATTATCAAGATTTGGACGCATCTCCGTGATGATCTCCTTGCTTCCGGTCATATGACTAGTGCAGCCACTATCCAGCACCCATTTCGACACACCGGAAGCATAGCCCTGCAAGAAAATTACTTCTTGGTTTTAGGTACCCATTTTTCAATGGGTCCTTTCATGTTAGTAACAAGGGTCTTTGGGACCCAAATAGACCAAGCAATATATTCATCAAAAGGACCAACATAATAAGCATAAACATCGCCATAATCATCACAAAAGAGTTCATAATTAGGATTGTGAGACCCTGCAAAACCAATATCATTAGTCTTGTCTTTTATGACAACCTTCTCAGCAGTGCTTGTCTTTAATTGCACATTCTTGGTCTTGTTTTTCTTGGTTTTCTTCTTCTTGGACTTGGTGACATACCCAAGTCCCTCTTTACCATGATTTGACCTTTGCTTGTCAAGGACTTCATCAAGCACACCTTTTTCCTTTGTAGTGATGTCCTTGATCACTCCTTTTTCCACATTAGCATTTTTCTTGTTACTATATGTTGAGTTGGACGAGCTAGGAGTATCATATTCGGCCAATCGACTTTGAAGCTGATCATGTGACTCATTGAGGATAGAGAACTCGTTTTTCAACGCCTTGTGAGCATTGTCAAGTTTCTCCAATTCCTCGGAGAGTCTATCATGAGCAGCCCCAAAGTCAATCCTTTCTTTCTTTAACTTCTTTGCCTTGGTGACCGCATTATCACGTTCCTTAACTAGTTTAGTCACAATCTCTTCATGTGACTCTTCCATAGACTCAAGCCTCTCTTCAAGAGAGACCCGAGCTTCTTCTTCTTCTTCAAGAGCATTTTTTAGGGATGCAATTTCCATTGCATCCTCCCTTTCAATTCTGCCCTTTTCTTCGAGGAGTGCTTCGTTTTGGGCCAACTGATCCATAAGAGCCTCAAAACGAACTTTGTGCTCACCTTGCAAGTTTGTATAGAAATAATCCAAGGCAATAATCTCTTCTTTAACCTTAAGACTAGCAGGATCATCCATGTCTATCATAGCCTTGGGAAAGGAAGAGTTAGAGGAAGTTACATCGGAGCTTCTTGCCATGAGACAAGTAGGATTCTTGTTGATGATGTTTTCGTTTGGAGAGTCGAAGAGTGATGTTGATGTAGATGTGGTGGTGGCTATAGCAGCCACCTCTTGAGAGCTACCGTCCTCGTCCTCATCTTCACTCCCCGATGAATATTCTTCTTGAGCTACTAGAACAATCTTTGGTTGCTTCTTGAAAGGAGCATTTTTCTTTACAAACTGTTTCTTACGTGGAGCTTTTGATTTGTCTTTGAAAATGAGTCTTCCTCCATTATCCTCTCTACTTTGATATGGACACTCAGCTACGAAGTGCAACCGGTCACCACAATTAAAGCATGTTCTCAGCTTGGGACCATTTTCTTTTCTTCCATAGGCTCCACTTTTGCGATCTAGTTCAGCTTTAGCCTTGGCTGGATCTTTCCAAAAGTTTCTTGCATAAAGAGCCAAGTATTGTCCGTGGATCCTTTTTATATCTTCGGGACAGTCCAGGCCTTCTACCGCATATTCATCATGATCAATCACACTAGTCTTCAAAGCCATGTTGACCCCCTTTTGCATCCCCATAGCTCGAGCACGAGCATCTTCGGCATTCTTGGCAGCCACTTTGAATGCGGCCATTTCTTGCATTACCTCATTGGATGACATGAGGTGATAATTGTGCCTACCTTGGAGACTTTTCAAATCTGTGGGCTCAAATGGCATAAGAGCACTGACATACTTGCGCTTGATCCAAGCATCATCAACATGAGCAGCGCCGTGGTTTCTGAAGGTAGTAGCTATTGCCTTGAGCCTCCTATACATGTCCTCGTGGTCTTCTCCATCCAGCATATAAAATCCTTCAGCTTCATTGCTCAAGGCATCATATCTATTCCTTCTCATACTTTCATTTCCGATGAAGAGCTCGGTAAGGGCATCCCAAGCTTCTTTAGCTGTGCTAAGATGCTGAATGTGTGGCATGTCTTTATCACCCACACCAAGCTGTATCATGTGTAGAGCTGTAGCATTGAGTTGGCTATCGACCACTTCTCTCCTTGTGAGATTGTTAGGATTTCCAACGTGAAGACCATTTTCGATGATCTTCCACAACTCTATGGAGGAACTGCACACATGAGATTTCATCAAAAATTGCCATTGAGAGAAAGTAGAAGCTGATAATTTGGGTGGATCACCCCTATTATGTATGTGTGGGTGAGGAATAGGCGGATCAGGGGAATACACATGAGAAACCTCATTGTATCCATCCTTACCGCTATCCTTTTTCGAGGAGGAGCTCTTACTAGTATCATCACCTACCACTTCGTTATCTTTGGAAACAGTTTTACCCGTTTCCTTGGATTGCGGAGTGGTATCCTCAGAGTTAGATGGAGGTGATGCTGCGGATGTGGAGAGACGCATTATCAATTGACGCATCTCCTCCATCTTAGCCTCCATTGAACTCACCAAGGTTGTTTCCAACGTCTTGAGATCGTTCATGGTGACTACCTCCGGAGCATCACTCCCATCTCCCTTGGAACCCATACTTCTCTTAGGCGGTTAAGCCCGAAATAAGAGCCGAGGCTCTGATACCAATTGAAATGGATCGTATGGGCACCTAGAGGGGGGGGTGAATAGGTGCTAACCAATTTTTAATACTTTTTCCAATTTTAGGCTTTACACAAAGCAAATTCTCTAGATATGCAACTACGAGAATTTCCCTATATGAAACCCTAACTACTAAGCACGTAAAGGAGGAGCGAGGAAACCGTAGTGGAGCACGCGGAGACACAGGGATTTGTTTTACCGCAGTTCCTTCCTTGTTAAGGGAAGTACATCTGCGTTGGAGGGGTGGGCGGTTCTAAGACCACCACGCCACAATAGGCCTCACCCTATTCTCCGATGGATCTCGCCACGAGAGGCCTGATCCACCTTCTCCACTATTGGATCCCTTCGAGGCGGGAACCGGTGCCTTTTACAATACTATCGGGGCACACACCCACAACCGAATTGGGGGCTCCCGGGATGACAACAAGCTGTCACAAAAACAAGGTTTATCAATATAAACGAAAACAAGGATCTAGATCTTTGCAAGAAATACTAGATCGGAGGTTCTCCAAATGAATGGAGAGGAGATGAAGCGCTTGATTGCTGATGATGAAGATCGAGTTCTCCTCCTTTGATTCCCAAAGGGATGGGGCCTTTGGGTGGATCTTGGTGGAGCACTCTTGTATGAAGTTTTGAGATCTGATCTGTTCTTTTTCGAGTTGAATCAAGAGTTCTGGCAGGAGGGGGATGGCTGGCTTAAATACCCCCTCCCCAGATCTGGCCGTTGCCCAACTTTGGGGGCGGATTATCCGCCCCCCACTTGGGGCGGATTATCCGCCCCCTGGGAAAATTCCGCCCCAAGGGCGGACTCTCCGGGGGAAACTCCGCCCCCTCTCTGGGGCTTGCGCCTTGGTGAAGCTTGGAGAAAATCTTGGGGGCGGATAATCCGGCCCCCCTGAGGGGCGGATTATCCGGCGGGCCGGAAAGTCCGGCCGAAACTCCGCCTCCCTCTCTGGGGCTTGCGCCTTGGCGATGAGCAGGAGGGGCGGATTATCCGGCCAGGCCGGAAAGTCCGGCCAATATTCCGCCCCCCTTCTGGGGCTTGCGCTTGCTTGGGCAGAGGGAGGGGCGGATTATCCGCCCCTGGTGGGGCCGGATTATCCGCCCCCAAAGGCAGAGTTCTGAGCTGCAACACTTCAACACACATTAAAAGATCCTTGGTATTGTTATCTAACACTCAAAACACTAGGGATTAAGAAATGTTCTTTCAGTAGTATCATGTATATGATACTAGTATATGATGTCATCTATACAATGCATAGTATCATGTAGTGGTACCATAATCTTAATGTATTTATTGTTTTGTAGAATTTTAATGTAAAATTGTGTGCAAAATTTATTTGAGATTAGCTTTTCTAGTTCTACATGCTATGATACAGTGGCATACGCAGGGGGTGGGTTGGGTGGGCCATGGCCCACCACGAATTTGCAAAATTTCTACTATTAGCCCATAATCTTCTATTTAGAATTCTGTTTAGTTGCCTTTTTTCTACCTGGGTCCATCCTGTATTTTTTAATGGCATCCGTCACTACTATGATATCTACCTAGTATGATACTAACACAATATCCGTTATTATTAATTACAGTGATATATAAGCATTTTGCATGTATATAATGCATGATACCACATGTGATATCCTTATTGGGTCTAGTCTAATAGCCCACCTTTAGCGGTTGCTGTTGGCTGTATGCATGTCGTAGCTTCTTGTTTCTTGTGCAATAGCCAACCTGCGGTGACCCAGCATACCACTGGATGATGTAGTATAATATATCCGTTGACATAACACCAATGAAGCACCGTTCACTAGTATTACATCCCTCAGAATGGCACAATAGAAACACAGCGGTCCAATACATGGCTTAAAGGTTACAACTCCCTCTTTACATAAGATCCAGAGAACACTCTAGGTTAAAGAGAGGGAAAGAACTTCTTACGAATAAGAATCAAAGATAAATAATGCAAAACTATTATACTATTAAAACTAGTATTTAACTAAGGAATTGGCATTGCTGCTATTGCAACGCACTACAGAGATATGTTCTTTGGTTAGAGATTGTATTTCTATCTAATCAGTAACTTTGTCTTCACTTGAGTTGAGGTATATGTTGACTTTCATGTCTTCATTGAAGAGCTTTAGCTGGTATTAATAAGTCCTGGAGCATATCTTGATGTAGACATCATTTTTATGGCTTCAGAATCTAGCAAGGGTTAAGAAGATATTTTGAGTACGAGCGTACTCAGCAAATTCACTAGAAAAGGAGTGTTTGATGCACTGTATCTACAACCACAGACCGTAGGTCGTAGGCAATGCAAGTTTTCATAAACATTTCTTGAAAGGTTGCTTTTATTCTGAAAATCTATGTCTGTGAGCCGTCACGGGTTTACCAGAACCTTCATGGGGTTCCTTTCCCGCCGCGTTCGCAGCCCCTTCCCGAAACAGGGAGTAACAAGTTACAGTTCTTTCACTCTGCAGAGGTGCGTCACTTTACCCATGAGAGATCAACTCTTTGTTGCACAACCGGGCAGCTTATTCCCGTCCACAATTCCATGATGTGGGGCCTAGAAGATGATCCAAGCCAATCACTGCCCTCTTCGCGACCCCGCATGCCTCCTTGGTGTACACCATTCCCACATAAATAATTACGACAATGGTTTGTACAAACCGTGAGATGCCAGAACTATCGTGGAACGATGAGGGTTCCCACCCATATGCTGCATATCCTCTATGAATTACCAATTAATATGCACGCTACGAGGATAACAGCCACGACCTGCACATCCGGCTTCATGCGAGAGGAAGAAGATACAGCTGACTTCTCTGTCCCATTCCAAATCTCATGATCAACGCGTAATATACGGCGCATGAATCACTAGCGACATTGGTTGTTAAGTCCTAGGTGATATAGTTCCGAATAGTGGTATTCCAACTATCAGGTTTAATAGATTAGCTGGTCACCCTGGATCAGTAATCAATAGTCCTCATTATTATTGAAAATAGTGTTTTCGGACCCTTTTCAAATGCAGGTGAAGACAACACTGGATTTGTAAAATACTTTACGGAAAATAAACAAAGGACATGAGCAAGTGTGAACTTGCCTTTTGTGATTGCAAGATTATGCACTCACGGTCTTCGAGTCAATGTATAAGATCCAAAATCTGAAATCAGCATCATTGGTCCGGTAAGGACTAATGTTTAAAGAAGCAGTATGCTTTTATGCATAAGTAATGTGATGCACGTTCTAAGCGCAGATCCTAGGAATAGTGTTGTTCTAGGGTTTAGATTCCGAAAGTGGTTACTTTGGAATGTGTGGTCCTTTTAAATAAGTTTCATAGTTGTACTTTCATTAGAGTTTAGGAGTGGTTGTAGACAACACATGTATAGGAGTAAAATATACATTCTTATAACATACTAGTTAGGACTACTTATACAAGATTTCTTGTTTAAAGTGGCAAAAAGGATAACCTTCGAAGAAAAGGTTTCTCTTTCGAAGTCTAAACAAACTTTTGTGGTTAATTAGTGGTGGTTGATGTTATTTGTTTTGATCAAATGATTTGGCTTGAGTTGCTTTATAGATTAACTACTTCAGACCAAAGTTAACTATAAAACATATAGTAATGTGTATGGTATTATATTTAGATTCTTGGAGACTAAAGGTAACTTTAAAATATAGATAGTTTTGAAAGTATAGTACTTATACATTAGTATCTTGTATATATGAAAAGTGTTCTTTAAGTTATTTAAGAATGTTTATTCTTTTACTTGGGATAATGGTTTCTTAATTCTATGATAGAGTAGTATCATTTACCCTTTATAGTTGAGTGAGTATAGTTTATAAACCCAACATAATATTACTTAACTACTTACGGATTTATATAGTGTTGTAGTAGTTTTTGTAATTTGGTGATTAATATGGTTTAGAGAAGATTTGATTGTTCACAAGTTATTAGACTTTATTATTAATGGAATTCTTTTTAGAGATAATCTTCATTTAAAGTTGTAGATCTTTCTAAAATAAAAATATTTATAATGTTTTAAATCATTAAGGCATTAGATTATTAATATTTGAGACTAATACTATTTATTAGACTCATTTTAGGAATATTAATAAGTTTTATTTATCTTTATATGAATTATTAATAAGTTTATATTTGAGTTGTCAAAAATATTTGAATTTTTATTTAACTGAAAAGTAGATTATTAGATTTTTAATATGTAAATGTTATTTTTGTGATCATTTTGGTATATTACATGTATTTTGTGATTTATAAATAACAAGATATGATTTTTAAAATGCTTATTACTTTATAATTATTTAATAAATAATAAATATTTAATTAAGTGAAATAATAATACATGATTATATTTTAAATTGGAATTCTTATATATACATATATTTTAAAGATTTTTGGTATTTTACTTATATTATAAACATTTATCCTTATAGGAATATGAATTATTTTTATTACTAAATATTTATTTAGTATTTTTTTCAAAAATACTATAATATTAATAAATAATGAAAGTGATTTTTATTTATTTTTATTACTTTTCAATAATTTTGTAAAATTCCATAGGGATTATATACACTACAAAATTCTTATAAAAGTTTAAGTGTTCAAAACTTTATATTTTATTTTATTTGAATAGAGTGGATTACTGTGAATCCAAAAATATTTTATTTATAATTTTTGGACTTTTATTTTATTTTCTATAATTTTATTGAGGTCAGGGGTATTTTGGTCTTTTTTAATTGATCAAAATTTTATTAAACAACTTGGGCTGGCCCCTTGGGCTTATTGGGCCAGGGTGGCCCAATAGGGCAGGGTCAAAAGATCACCCCGAAGGGTTTTGGCCTACCCAGCCCACACTGCCTCTCTCCCTTCCTCGACCTTATCCCCTCCTCCTCTGTCTCGACCTCGTGGCCGGCGATGCCGCCTCCGCCGATGCCTGCCGTCGTCGGCCATTCTGGCCGCCGCCGTGGTGCAAGTTGGGGTTGTCGACGTCGCTTGTTCGTTCTATCCACTTAGATTTGACTCCTGGGCTTCCCCGTGGTCAGGTCCACCCCATTCCCGAACCCTAGGGTTCAGAAAAGGTGTTGTCGCCGCCGCCACGATTCCGCCCGCGGTGATGTGCTGGGCCCGTGCACTGCTGCAGCCGCCGCCGTGGCAGGTGGAGGTCGCAGCGCCCCTCTGGGTGCTCCCTGTGCCGCCGCAGTTCGTCGGCCCCTCTGCTTCCTCTTCGATTCATCGGCGAGGACCTCGGGTAAGTTGTCTCTGTGGTGCTTGTCCATGCTACTGCCATGATTCTCTCTGTGTATCTAGTGGCTTTCATGCCGAGTGACTATGTGCTGGTTAGGTTCATCTCTGGATTAGGGTTCTTGCTCTGATTAGGGTTCATAACCCCCTGTTGATAATATCTATGATGCTTTAGATTTAGTATTGTTCATATGGAAAATGATTGTCTGATGTGGTTAACGATTGATAGTGGCTTTGATGATACTGGTTGCCTGTCAGATTAATTCTGGTGGTAATCCACCATGATCCATGCTAGTGTTTCAATGAAATCCTTGATTGGATTATGTTGTTGGTCTGAGAAGTTTACTCTACTGTCAGAATGCTTATGCTGACAGTAGCTTCTCTCAGTAGTTGCTTACTGCAATTATAATATTGGCTTGTATAAGATTATACTTAATGAATCAAATCATTACCTGTAATGATTTCTGTGGATGTATAGATGAATTTAAGGTTGATTCCTGGCACTTGGCTTCAGGAAAATGATATTCATTGATTTGTCCCCTTTTTTTCTGTGAAAGCTAAGTAAAGATTGGTTTTAGCTCATTAAGAACCTGTCCTTGTGATACCATTGTATTCTGGCACACAAGTGATTTGGTTTTTATTTCTGGCTTAGCTTGATTATGGTTGTGGTTAAAACTGATAAGATAATATGGAAGCTTTTATTAACTTTCCTGCCTATGATGTTGGTCTGAGGCTCTAGGATGTAATTCCTAGTGAGTTGGACAATAATTTGTTTTAAACTTATAGATTTAGAGGTGCTACTCTCTCTGATATATGTGCCCTGATCTGATAAGATCAAATGAAAATGATCTAAGTTGCAAAAATAACACTAAACCCAGTGATGCTGGTCTGAGGATTTAGTGCTTGTGGTTTGAGCTTGATTTCTTATCCTTATACTTGAAATCTCTAGGATAGATGCACTCCTCTTGGGTGTTTATTGAGAGATTATCTCATAAAACAACACATGTTTTTATTTAGATAATATGAGTAAATCATGTGATGGTTTTATGAGGCTCACCACAGATTCTGATATGGATGTAGTAGATTGATGATGATCTTGATCTTGATTTGCTTTTGTTGTGCTCCTGAGCTTGCTCTTGAGCTTGCTCTTGAGCTTGACTGCTCCTCCTAGCTCCTGGCTTGACCTTGCTGTCCACCAGATCCATTCCCCTCCTTATGTCACCATTCTGGTGATGTTTGGGTTGATCTGGGTGGTTGGGTTTGGCTGCTGTTCTTGGTTTAGCTGATGTTTACCCTGGCTGTGCTGGTGTGTTGTGTAGTGAAGAGATGCACTGAGGTGCTCCTCCACGGCTGTGCTGTGGTTTTGTGATATTGGTTGTGCTTGTGAGGTCGACAGCACACCCTTTGCATGCTTGTGTGTGTGCAGCTTGTGTGCCTGCTATGCACATGTGGATAAGTTCAGAAAGTTGGAACTTACTATTACCAATCTACTTTTACGTGGCTGGTGAATTGGTACCTTTTGGCTGTCATTTACATTCTGCCTTTGAATTTATGAAAGATGGAATCTTTCAGATTGGTGAAACTTGCCCCTTTTACCACATTTCTCAATGATGCGATTGTCAAGTGCACCTCATTGACATATCTGAGAGAAATTTACTAACACATATCCTATTTTGTTTTCTATTTAATCTTTGTTTTGCATGTACAAAGATAAAGATGAAGATTTAGTGTAGTTTTAGATATAGGATAGTTAGTGGATAAACCAATGTATTTTTCTTATTCTTTTGTATTTTTTCTTTTATAATTCTTGTAATCTTTATTTGGTTCATTTGTAATAAAGTTTATATATTTATTAATAAAGAATTTTCTTATCCTTTACTCTTGTGTAAATTGTGAAGTTTGGAATAACTTCAGTAAGTTCATTCTTTGTACCTTGTTTATGTATATGAAATGAACTTCATATACAATATTGTTCTTAGATAAGATTTAAGTTATAATACTTTTCTCTTAATTAATTTAAGATTTAAATCTTATATCAAAATCTTTTAAATTATAAAATACTTAAGTTTTAGAATCCAAACCCATTTCAAAACACATATGATTCCTTTAAGATCATATCAAAGTTTATAGCAATCCTCCTTTAAGACTAAACCTATTCTCAAAGTAAGAAAGAAACATTGATCACTCAAGGTTTTTATTTGGCGAAAATTTTATCCATATTTTCATAAATGAATGCATGCAACAATTCATATTACCAAATCTACCCTTCAATAGTTTCTATATACTGGGATGCTACACAACCGTAGATAAAAAATCTGATTTTTTTCTTACTCACTTCTCTCCTTCATCTAAACTTCTGCTGATATGAAATAGCTTATAGTAAGATGACTAGGATCTATTATACTTTCTCAAGTTCTACTCTAGATGGCCCACGTTAAAATGTCCTAGCTGGCAATGACCTGTAGTGCTCTTTTTAGGTCGCTAGAGATATTTTTTTTTTGCCTGCACATGCTGACATGCCGACTGGCAGAAAATATCAGCGGCACCGTCGTTTCCTAGAAATAGTCCCGGTCCATGGACCCGGCGTACGCAGCAGTGAAGCTTCCCTGCCCTCGGGGTCTGCGCATGGATAACTCGTGGGTGGGCCCGCACCTCCCCTCACCACGCAGATTTTTGTACCCGCCCGTGTAAGGAACCCCACCAAACGGATTAGCCCAACCCACCTTCTCCAAGCAGCAGCAGAGGAGGTGAAAAAGACAGCCAGGACAGCGGCGGCAGAGGGGGCCAGGCCAACCACCGGTCAGAGCGGCGGCGAGGGGGGTCAGGCATGGTGGGCCTGGTGGATGGCGGCGCGCGGGGTTGGAGGCTCAGCGACGAGGCGGCGGGTGGAGGAGCGGCGGCGACGGAGGCGGAGCACATGCGGCGGCTGCACGGCCACGCGCCCGGCGAGAACCAGTGCAGCTCAGCCCTCGTCAAGCACATCAAGGCCCCCGTCCATCTCGTGAGACGCCCACCCTTTCCCTTCCTCCCTCCCTACCTTCTTGCCTGCCTTTGCTGTTCCTTTCACTGTTGCGTGGGTTCGTCGATTCTGTTGGCGTGATTGCCTCGGTTGGTGGGCATCCCCTGGATCTGGAGGCTGGAGTCCTCGTCTCGCTGGGCTTGGTTTTATGATCTTGCTCGGTTATTGCCCTGTTCGTACTTGTGTGGTAGAATTCAATGTTTCAATTTCTCTACGTTTGCTGGAGCTGGACCTGATTACCAGCTGTTTCATCCCGCGGACTGTTTTTGATTGATGTAGTGCCGGGTTTGCAGGTTTGGTCGCTGGTGCGGAGCTTCGACCAGCCGCAGCGGTACAAGCCGTTCGTCAGCCGCTGCGTGCTGCGCGGGGGCGACCTCGAGATCGGCAGTGTAAGGGAGGTCAACGTCAAGACCGGCCTGCCGGCCACAACTAGCACCGAGAGGCTCGAGCAGCTGGACGACGATGAGCACATCCTCAGTGTCAAGTTCGTCGGCGGCGACCACAGGCTCAGGGTACGTGCTACTGCTAGCCATTTCGTGCTCTACTTCTTGCTTACTGAATGTTTCATCGCAAGTCTGATGCTAACATGGTCAGACATATTAGCTTGAGGATATAACATTGGATGCAATAACTTTGTTCGCCAGATCAGAAAGCTTGTTTTCGTTGAGTGTTGTGACAAATATATACTAGCATTTTACTCTCTCATTTGGAACTACTTATCAGAAAGAAAGCATTTAGAGATCACCGAGTGTTCCATCTTACTAGAAAATCACGTAGACCTGCTAAGGAATGAACATGATCATAATTAGTTTGCAGTGTGAAATTTGCATGCCTTGTCTTCCTTCTCTAAAGGAAACCATGTGCGTGAATCTTGTTGATCCGCATATGGGTTTCCTGTTTCTCTTGATTGACCACGGTTGTCTTGATTGTAAAGCTAAGTTTTTGTTGATTGGACATGGCTGCTGTGATGAGCTTAAAGGAGTACTTCTTTAAGCTTATGTTTGATCCATGCTAATCTTCTGTGTTGCCATTTCTTCAGAACTACTCATCCATCATAACTGTCCACCCGGAGAGCATTGAAGGGAGGCCAGGGACACTTGTAATCGAGTCCTTCGTGGTTGATGTGCCTGACGGCAACACGAAGGATGAGACTTGCTACTTTGTTGAGGCCGTGATCAAGTGCAACCTCACATCTCTCGCAGAGGTATCGGAACGGCTAGCGGTTCAGTCACCTACATCGCCGCTTGAACAATAGCATCCTGCCGGTTCAGTCACCTACATCGCCACTTGAACAATAGCATCCTGCCGGCACGCACATGTGAATCAGCATGAATAAGAAGCTTCAAAGGCTAGCTTTGCGATCTTTTCTCAGAATGGTAGATTCTCCATTTCCTTTTCACATATTTGTTTCTTAGGATTATGTATTTGTAGTACCTAGCTAGTGATGCTTTAGGTCTTAGCAACTGCACCTGGCTACCTCATGGTTACATATGCATACCTAGTATGTATATGTCACAGAGAAGCGTATGGAGTAGTTTTTGCCTCTTTGGTGCATTTGAAACAACCTAGAGTTTTTTCTGCATTTGAGATGCCTGCTGTACTATGTTCTTGGACGACTTTCCACTAACACTTGGGATTGGGGATTTTGACTTGTAGATTTTGGGAATGCGCTGTAATATATACATTGGTGGAAGAGTTCTCCTTCGGTGTTAATGTGATGGAAGTAAATAGTACTACCTCTGATCCATAATAAGTGTCGGGGGTTTAGTTCAATTCAGTCCAAATTTGAACTAAAGCCCTGACACTTATTATGTATCGAAGGGAGTAGTTAATTTATCTATGTAGCATCATGTTATTATTTTCTCATCCGTTAGATGATATATCTGTTTCAAGAATTTATAGACAAGGTCATGAGTTTTGGGGGTTGTAATTGTCAGAATTGGTGAGCAAGATGTCTTAATTTTCCTATGTAAAGTTAGGTTGCCTGCCCTTTTAAATGTCAAGACAGTCACGGCGACTAGGGAAGAGACCATCTTTCTTTGCTTCCCTTCCATGCTTCTTTGGGTAGGTTCGGTTCACCTTGATTTGAAGTCAAATTAGTTCAAGTCTCATCACTCTAATCCTCTTGTTATATGTACCTTTCAAAGCATGTGTAGATAAGCCAAGGCATCACTTTCAACGCTAGAAGCTCCTGAAATTGCTTCTAGAAAGTAAAAGAAAAGAAAAAAGGTCCATGCTGGACCAAACAATGCGGGAACTGTTTGCATTTGCTTGTAATTTTTCATGGACGAGGGAGACGTTGACAGTGACTTGCTCCTACCCGACGAAAACGGTGTCAGAGACAGGATTTTCTTTTCCATCGCCGGCGGTAACTGACTTTTTTCTCCATGGCGGATGATTAGCCTCGCGGGTGGATATACTCCCTCCGTTTCTTTTTATTACAAGACAGTTTTGCTAGTCAATTAGACTTCCCAAAACGTCTTAGGGCATGTATAGTAGGGTCTAATCAGCCGTCTGTAAGCTACTCCACCTAGGATCATAGCCCACATGTCAGAAAGAGAAAAGAGAAAACCGTCTAGTCCGTCTGCAATGTTATATGTTGATCCAAATTTTATAAAGTATAGGCCAACTTCTGACGAGTGGAGCGAGGCCTGTCGCTAGAAGGCTTGGGCCGAGTATAACGAGTCCGAAGTTGGCCCACACCGTGGCCAACGGGAACGCCCGTGGGGGGTGCGGGGGCGACAGGCCCCCGCGGTACGGTACGGATCGTCGAAGACCTAGGTTTCCACCGATATATAAACCCCTTGTAAGCCGCCGGTTGGGATGAGTTGCATCCGTGAAATCCCGGCGTTTGTAAACACTCCTCGATATAGTGAAGTTTCGCTGGCTGGCGCCCGTGGTTTTTTCCTCTATTTGTTGGAGAGGTTTTTCCACGTTAAATCTGTGTCCCTTTACTGTGTTTTTCGTTTTTGTTCTTCGTTATCTTCTTGTCGCAATTGTAACAGGTTTGTGGCCTATATAGGATCTTCCATTTTTCTCCTCTGTGAAGTGTAACATCCCAAAAATACTAAGCTTGGATCATCAAACTCTAATCCTCAAAATTAGGGTTAACAAAAAAATTTCTAATTAAAATCATAAATGCATGCATATGTGTATGCATTGATTTTGAAATTCTTTTAAACCACCTTGTTTGATTGTTTCATTGCTTGTAAAATGTTTCTTAGGTGAAATAAACATCATCTAAAACATTTCCCACACTTTTCCTAAAGACAAGTAAATCAAAACAAATATATAAAAGGAATGGTCATTTTGACCAATTTAACTCCCATGCCTACTTTGGCTGTCTCAAACTTTCAAAACCTAATAGAAACTTTTCTGGATCTTTGCACCCCTTGAATGTACTCCTAACAAAGTATCAAGGCCCACTTTGTGATCATCCAGAAACTTTCAAATGCATAGTTTAAATGACAATTCAAAATTGAATCTTTATCATATGGGAAGATCCCACTTTTTCAAAAACCACTCAAACAAGCTCAACTTTCAAAACCCAAGCATCTGCAGACTCACCAGCACCAATCTAGCAAACCCACCAAAAATCATTTCAAAATTCAAAACTTGATTTCATGCGGCCATTTTATCAAACAGGTTGCAGACACAAATCAAACAAACATCAAACACTATTGTGAGCAGTGATTCTTGCCTAACTGGTTCCCCATTTAGCTCACAACCAGCTCAGTAGATCATCTAGAAAGATTAACCAAGCACTAGCACCACTGTGAGCTTGCCATTGCCATCAATGGTGAACAACCGAGCACACCCTTGCCACCCCATAGTCGACAGCAAGCTAGGAGCAGCAGCAAGCCTAGCCAGCATGTCTGGGAGGCAGCCCACCGTCCACCGCCACTCACTGTCCCAGCCGCGAGCGTTGCCAAGCCCTAGACCACGCTCACGAACCATGCCTAGACTGCCAGAGACCATGCTGAGCGTGCGCCAGAGCACCACCCTCGACCGAAGCCCACAGATCGCGCGCCGCCCCCGCCGCGTGCATAAACAATCCCCACTGACCCAGGAGACCGCCAGACATCCCCGTTCGCCGCCCCGTGACGCACAGCCACCACTCTCCGTCGAAGACGCCGCCTCTGCCGCGTAGAGCATCGCCCGTTCTAGACCAAGCCGCACCGCCCCACGCCTCAAAACCATGTCGTTGAGCATCGCTAGGAGACACCGCACCGTCCCCTACCTTCGCCCATGCCAATAGCCGCCTGTACCATCGCCCCCGACGAGCTCACCGTGCGCCCCGACGGTCCCCTCACTCGACTATAAATAGAGGCCACCCCCGCTTGATTTCTTCACACCATCTCACTCCCCTCTCCTCACTGATCGTGCCACACCCTTCCCGGAGCAAAGAGAGCACCACCTCGTCGGAATTTCACCGGAGCCCGCCGCCTCTAGAGAAGAAGGGACCCATCAATTTCGTCCACCCCAGGAGCTGCCGCGACCACCCCTGAGTTCACCATCGTCGACTTCGTCATTCGCCCGCCTCGCCGACCCTCGCCAGCACCCCGGTGAGCCCCCAGCACCCCTCACTGGCCGCGCTAGGTTTCGTTCTCGCCGGCGTTGTCTCGCGTCGACGATGACTCCCAACCGTTGGATTAGAATCAGATCAAACGACCCACGTTGCCCCATACCGCTTCGCCCAGCCCCGTGTCACTAACGAGTGGGGACACCCACTTAAGCAGCCTGCGGGAGCACTGCGCTTAGCAGGCCGGCCCATTATCATTTCCCGCGCAGCCCAGTGATTTGAATTAAATCTTTTCTATTTTAAATTCAAACATACTTCTATACCCATTTTCAAAAATCAATCCAGGTCGATTCAGTGCACCAATTTGAATGAAACCAATTTTGTTGGAAAGGTCTATGAATGCTGAATCCAAGCCCGTTGGATTCAAGTCATTTGGATCTATAGATCATCCTTAGTAAAAATAACAAGGCAGAAGCTTTTCTGCATTCAAACATTTTTCAAATTTAAACCATAATAGCTTTTGAGTTGATTCCAACTCTCAAAAATCACATTTAACCATACCTTTCAGAATATATAAAAATATATAGGTTTACTTGCAGAAATAATGTTCAAGTAATAAAAGAATGCTACATAGGCATTTCTAGCCACTTTAATTAAATAGAATAAAAGGGTAAAACCTTATTAAATTGTGACACCACTTTAAATCACATTCTCATGGACTACAATATGTGGTGATTACATGTGTCAACATGATCTCATGTTTGGTTTGGAGAATATTAAATCTTAAGTAGTTTTTCAATGAGTAGAAATTAATTTTCTAAAAATAAAAGGAATTAAACCAAGCCTTAACCTTGTAATGTGAGAGATGATGCTAGATCATCTATAGGACCCTTGTGTGTGATGATTGCAAGTAGTTAAGTATTGTTTGGTGATTGTGTACCTCGTATTTATTCATAGACGCTAGTACCGACCAAGGATACGAGGAGGAAGGAGGATACTACGAAGAAGAAGTCGGGGAGAACTTTAACCACTGCTCTGCACAAGGCAAGCTGAGACTATACCTATGCAAGCCAATACTTGTTACTATGCCTACTATATGCCTTAAGCATATGTGATCATACCCACTTGATAAACCAATCCTAGCTTTGCTTGCAAGCTTCTTACTTTATTTCTTTATCAAAGCTTGCTTAGAGTTTACTTAAGAGATTGGTAGATACTAGAAATATATTTGAAGGTTGCATAAAGAGCATAAAATTTGGCCTTAGTTAGATAATCTTGATGTCATCTTAAGGCATGAGATTGAACTTAGTTGGAACTCCACTAGTTTACCACCCCTCATTATTGCTTACCCCCACTTGTAGATGCTAGTGCTAAGCATAAAACTTGATCAACCTTAGATGGGAATACTTGGTGGAAAAATGGTTATGAAAATCTTGGAATGATGGATCATTCTATTGAAATGTTTTGGACATGTGTTTCCGAACACTTGATGATTTTGGTGATGAAAATAATGAGGCATGAGCCTTAGCCTTTTATAAAACTGATGGTTGTCTGGATGCGATACCATTCCAATTTTATCTTAAAACCACAATACCTGAAGATTGGGTAGGGCTTGACTGGAAACTTATATACCTTAGTATTAGTTCCCTCACGGCCAAGGTCTGAGCTGAGGCTACCTTGTGAAGATTGTCCACCTGTGCAGTACCCAAGATGACAGTTGGTCATGGTTGGGAGGCCAAACTCACAGGAGAGGTGCTTATACTAGGGCGTGTAATTGAAAGGTTAGGATTGATTATCCGCATACCGAGTATGGTGAATTCAGGATTTGTTCCTGACGGATGTATCGAATGTTGTGGTGAAAGTGTACAATCTCTGCAGAGTGTCAAACTATTCGAATAGCCGCGTCCGCGGTTATGGACAGTTGGAGTGGCCATACTGTTCCCCCGTCAGACTTTTCAAAATGACTGGTGAAATGATTTGAAACTTTGACTTGACCACAACAGAGTTGTGACCTGAGTTACAAGATCCCACCTAGGAGATATAAAATTGTGACTAGCTTCAGAACTTAGTAGAGATAAATCTGGCTTTTGCAAAACAACCCTAGAGTCTAGTGTCCTATTATCCAAAAACCCCTTTACCTGTTAGTATTAGTTTGCGAGTACTTAAAGAGTACTCATGGCTTTGTCCCTGGCTATTCCCATGACCAGACTATGAAGAGGAGTACCTGGAGGATGGACCCCAGGGAGATTACGACAACTAGGATCATCTCCCATCGTCAGCATTGCCTGTGATCCCGAAGATGGAGCTTCGCCTACGCTACCGTTATTATTACGTATTCCGCTGCTTGATGTTGTATTAAGAACTGGATCATGAGATCCCTATTCGTATAAGAACTTATGAATCGTTTGTAATGGATGATGTACTATGGTATCCAATTCTGTTATGTCTCGCAAAAATGGTAATCCTGGGATTACGATGTATTGCATAACAGGCATCTGGGATTAAAAATCCGGGTGTTGACATGAAGCCTTCCTCCTCCAAACAATTGACACAGATCCCGGTGAGAGCCGCAGCCTCATCGTACTGCACCACCGTGATGGGCCCTGGAGACCGCGTCCTATGGCATGTGGCCGGTGAACAAGTCCTCTTCAGGGCGGCCGCTATAGGCCTCAGTCCGCGCTAATCGATAGATCGAGCACCTTCTGACCGGCTGGACGATGTACAAAGCTAGCTAACTTCGTATAACAGATATGATTGATTTTTAGTGGGAGCAATCTCTACAAGTGCAGACCAGCAGTCGAAGCCGCCAAGCCGGAGTCAGGCAAGATGATTTTCCGTTGGTTCAACAATGTTTCCTGATTTTGTGGTGCTACAGATAGCAAAAAAGATGACCATTGCAAAGACTGTCTTTAGCTCTGTCTATAGTTGACGTGGAGGATCTTTACAGACAGCAGGTGTCTAAACTACTATACATGCCCTTATAAAAAAGAATAAAGGTTATAACAATTTCTCAATTAATACGTGATTTATGTGATATATAAGTGTCGTAAGGTCACCTCTAGACAATCCCCATTATTTAGAGGAGTAAACGGCTCCCTATTCGTTAGAGGAGTATGTTTACTCTTCTAAAAAAAGGTTTCTTAGACGGAACTCTTAAACTTGACTTCCTAAACCACAATTTTCATACAAATTTGATCTTTAAAAATTAACCATGAACTAGTAGATTTAAACAAAATTAAGCTAAAACTATGAGCATTTAAAACTCCTTGTTGTCGTCGGTGCTGTCGAAGTCAAACGACAAGGAGGAGCTGTCGAGGTCGATGACCGTCCTCGCGGTTGCACCGAATGACAACCTTGCTCCGTCACCACTTCTCTTGGCCGCGCCGAACAATGTCTTGGCTCCGCCGCTCGTCCTCACCGCGTACTCCATGAAGCAGCAACACTCCTCCTTGACGAGCTCCTGGTGCTCTTCACGAAGCACTCGCATCAACTGCTCATTTGGATCCGGTGGAGCTACGGTAAGGTTAGGTGGATCATAGACCTTTTGTACATTTACTACCATCGTTTCAAGGCTTAAGGCGAACACGTTTTTCAAAGAAAAGTTTGACCAAAAGAATTGAGCAACAAAATCTTGATTATATTGTACATAATTAGTATCATTGGATTCGTATTGAAAAATACTTTTCAGTGATACTAGTTTTATACCAAAACTCTTTACGTATTTAGAGTAATTCTTGGTCAAAGAAAAAACACGCAAAACAAGGACGCCTTAAACCCTGAAACGGAGGGAGTACTGCTAATATTTTACCCCCATTTCAAATAAAAACTTCCCTTAATCTTGTTTTAAAAAACTTCCCGCAATTAGCCTTGTGGTAAGCAGAGCCGACAAACCTCGGTACATTTTTTAGCATACCTAGTACATTGAATTTTCATTAAGGAGCTAGCGAAAAGATAGCATATTTAACCTAACTATGGCCCAAAACCTTGAAAATTTAGCCTGCTGGGTCAGGTGGACCGCCGACCTCCGACATATTGTGTACATTGAATTTTCAGTGAGGAGCTCGTTAGAAAAGCATATTCAGTACAACTTTAGCCCAACACCTCGCTAATTTATCCTTCCGGCCAGGTCAGCTGTGGGACACCAACCATCAACACATTGTTATTTAATTTTTTTAAGAATGAAGCACATTGAAGTTTCTCTAAGGAGCCCACGATAATATTGGTTCACAAGATTGGACCTAAAATTATTTTTGTATCGCGTAAAATCTTCTTAATTTAGCATTTTTCATGCCATTCCGATAAAGTATAGGGCAAGCTTCATCTATCCAAGTTGTATATATACAGACCATGTCACATTTTTTATGGCAATTCGTTAGGATCGCTACCTTTTGATCGATATCAACATTAGATTTCTAAATGTAATCTTTTTAAGGAGTAGCATAGTTGGTTCCGGTGTAGTGTGGCAACACACACAGTTCGAATACTAGGTTTATCGATATAAGTAAGCTATGTTGCACTTTTACATTTTTCTAGCATACACACGAGTTTTCTGCACAATGACGGTTGCCAAGGTCAAAACAGTGGACACGACCGAAAAAAGTCCACCATACACGCGTTTCATTTACAGAGAGGCTAATATAAACAGGAAGGCGCGAGCGAAGAAAAAAGTCCAACATACACACATTTCCTGCACAGAGAAGGCTGACCTTTAGGACCCAACACCGTTGCCAAAGTCAAAATAGCGGACGTGGTCGAATAAATTCTATCATGCACACGTTTCATTTACAAAGAGGCTGACATGTGGGACCTAACAGCGAAACCTTATACAAGTGCTGCATTGAGCAACTTTTCCAAGTTCGAAATAGGAAGGCACGAGTGAAGAAAAGTCCAACATGCACACGTTGGCTGACATGGGGGATCCAACAATATTAATAAATGGCTGATGCAGCGAACAACGTTATCAAGTTCGTAACACGAATGCGAGAGCAAGAAAAGAAGTCAATCATACAACCTATCACTAGAAGAAAATGTCCTTTTACAACTGAAAGAACATGTGGGCCCCCATGTGTGATTTTGGTAATTAATGACAATCTTTATGAACTAATGTGTGTATTAAGTTGTACTTGTAGGAATTGTCCACTGGCATCGCTTGGAGCATGTGTTGGCTTCAAGGTTGATGAAATTAGGAGAAGATGTGTTGTGCAAGTTCAAAATGCGCTATCTATAGAAGATCTCATGTTTGATGCTTGCCATCCTCAGTGATCATGTATCGATAATGAGGAATCAAGAAAGGCGTTCTATCTTGAGAAGGTCAAGTTCGTCTACATTGAGCTCATGTGGAATGCTCAAGGCAAAGGTATAATCTTGACAGGTTTTCCCTTTTGCCGGTCTCATGTTGTGTGTGGAAGACCGAGTTTAGGATAGATAACCGTACTATCAAGAGGGGCTCTCGAATGAGTAACTCGATCACATTGTTCGGAGAGAGGTCAAACCTTTGCATACTTGCATCATCGTATTTGGTTGTTATTTGGTCTTATCCATGTGAGGATATAGAGCTTGTGGTAATCTCCATAACAAGCTCCTGTTCATCAAAATCAGATCTCCCGTATATATCTTGTTGTGATTTTGATCTTGGTGGTTTTTCGGTGTCTCACAAAGTGAGGTATCTCACATTATATTACTTGATACATTCTCACTTGGTGATAACCAATATTTCCACTTTTTATTGGGAATCTCTTGTCGCCATCTATCTAACGCAATTGGAATTGGGTCAATCGGAGTCACCAATCAAAAGTTATGACCGTTTAAATCTGCCTCATATTTGATTTATAAAAGAAAAAAATCTGTTTTCTGGGCCGAGCGGTAGTACCGCCCGGACGGGCCGGTACTACCGCCCGCCCCTGAGTGTGCCCCATTATCTTCTGCCTCGCTAGGTAGTCAAATCCGGCACTACCGGCCGGCCCGGTAGTACCGCGCGGGTGGACCGGTAGTACCGGCCGGCCCATGAACACCCAGAAACATCTTGCCCAGCTCCACCCCGCTAGCGCTGCGCGCTGCCTTGCCGTCGCTTGCCCAGCATGCTGCCTCGCGCGCGTGCCTCGCTAGCTCGCTAGCTTGCAGGCCGAGCTGGCCTGCCGCCGCCGCTCTCTCGCGCGCTGCCG
Organism: Avena atlantica; assembly: GCA_910589765.1. NCBI lineage: Eukaryota > Viridiplantae > Streptophyta > Magnoliopsida > Poales > Poaceae > Avena > Avena atlantica. The sequence goes on from OU342733.1 coordinate 84,608,834, forward strand.
CCGCCAATTCCCGCGCGCTTCCTTTCCGCGCGCAGCTGCCGCAGTTCCCGCGCGCGCCCGCGCATTTCCTGCTCGATCTCATGCTGCGTTGGGCCCCACTGCCACTCCTCGCGTGCGCGTGCTGGCTTGCTGTGCCGCGCGCCCTCCTGCCTGGCTTGCTCGCCCCGCATTACTTGTGTTCACCACCAGTTAGCTCGCTCGTTTTGCTGCTGCTGAGCTGCCGGGCAGTAGTACCGGCCCTAACCAAAAAATGCAAGATTTTCTGGGGCCACTATTTAAGCCTTTTGCCCCTTTTCAGTTTGGATTGCTTCTTCCTCTTCTATAAGTCTAAGCTTTTCCCCCATTTGCTCTACATCTTAAATCTTGATTAATCTCTTTCCCTCCAATGATTCTTGCCCATATTTGAGTGGAAGAGAGAGGAGATCTAGATCCACGTTTTGACCAAACCAAAACATCTCTTTGTGAGTGTATCTTTGGGGATCTAGATTTTGGGGGATTTTGTGTCCCTCTTTGATTCCTCCTCTCTTGTTCCTCAATAGCTTTAGTAGCTTTGTTGGAACTTGAGAGTGAGGGATTGGAGAACCTTTGTGGTGTTCTTGCTATTTGCATTCGGTGTATCGGTTTGAGTTCTCCTCGGAGGATTTGGTTCATGATATTCGTTGAAGCTTGTCCCTCTTGGGTTTTTGGAACCCTAGACGGTTTTGTGGCCTTGGTGGTGTTTGTTGGGAGCCTCCAATTAAGTTGTGGAGAAGTGCCCCAACCTTGTGAGAGGTTTCGGTTGCCACCGACAAGTGCACCGATAGTGGAAGTGTGGATCGATCCCGTTGGTGTGAGATTCACCGGAGAATAAGGGAGGCCTTTTGGCGTTGGTGGTTTGATACCACCCCCTCTCCAAACGAGACGTACTCCATGTTGGGAGGAACTCGGTAAAATATTTTCGTCCCCGCGTGCCTCGGTTATCTCTATACCCGAGCTCTTACTTATACACTTTACTTTGTGATAGCCTTCATGCTTGAAGTATATATCTTGCTATCACATAGTTGTTTGTCTTGCTTAGCATAAGTTGTTGGTGCACATAGGTGAACCCTAGATTGTTCTAGGTTTTGTGCTTAACAAAGTAAACGTTAGTTTTATTCCGCCTTTGTTGAGTCACTATCGAAAAAGTTTTAATCGCCTATTCACCCCCTCTAGGCGACATCTGTATTCTTTCAATATCGGACAATTTTCGTGGTTGAAGTTCCATTTTTCGTGGTTGAAAATCCTTCTACGACGGATGCCCTTCGTGGTAGAAGCCCCATCACAAATGATTCTACCACGGTTTTTTCCGACCGTGCGGATTGCACCCTTCATCCATGAAAAGTCGTTCCGTCGTAGATATGTTCGTCAACCGCGTTGATTACTGACATCATGCAAACTGAACAGGTGAATTATGCGGGTTGTTTAAGTGTGCAGGTATCACAACTGAACATGTGAAGAAGAAGTTACTCTCTATATCATTTAATGGAAGAGCTGAAGAATGGTATAAGCTGCTAAAGAATGGACAATCTATGGAATGGGAGAAAATAGTACCTCTCTTTTACTCTAAATTCTATCCTCCCAGTGAGATTCATAAGGATAGGAATCTAATATATAACTTTTGGCCTCGTGATGGAGAGAGTACAACTCAAGCTTGGGGGAGATTGAAGTTACTAATGCTTAAATATCCTATTCATGAACTCCCTAACAACATTATTATCAATAACTTTTATGCAAGGCTTTCTCTTCATGATAAAGATCTACTAGATGCTTCTTGTGCTGGATCATTCACATGTATGAAGGAAGAAGCTAAATGGTATCTCCTAGACCATATTCAAGAGAACACTGAAGCATGGGAGAATGACAAAGAAAGAAAGTCAGGTATAAACTATGATTGTGAATGCATTAAATCTTTTATGGGAACTGATGACTTCCGTGATATTAGTACTCAGTATGGTCTTGATTCTCAAGTTCTTGAAAAATGTTTTAAGGCCTTTGCCTCTTATATTGAAATTCACAAAAAGGAGTGGGACAAGTACCATGCACCTTATAAAGATATTGTTACCCATGTTCCTGCTAGCATTGAAGTTTGTACTGTTGATCCTATTTTGCCTGAACCTTACATTGAGAAAATATCTTTTCCTGCTAAGGTAAAGGAACATTCATAGATAATGTGGTTAGCAAAAGTGCAAAGAAACTGTGGAACCTGAGGAGCAAATAAATATTGAACCTGTAGTAGCCCTTGTGAAAGATCTTGTCACTAAAAATATAGAGGATGAGCACATTGTGTTCTGTGAAGACGCTTCTAATATTGTCTCTCATCCTAGAAAAGTTAGGAAAACTAGTGTCCCTATGATTTCTGTTAGAATTGGTGATCATTGTTACTACGGTTTATGTGATATTGGTGCTAGTTCTAGTGCTATTCCTTATGAGCTTTACAGGGAAATGATGCATGAAATTGGTCCTTCTGAACTTGAGGACATAGATGTGGTTGTTCACCTTGATAATAGAGAGACAGTCTGTCCAATTGGCATTGTAAGATATGTGGAGGTTCTTTGTGGTAAGATTAAATATCCTGATGATTTTCTAGTACTTGGTTCTGAAGCTAGTAAAACCTGTCCTATTATCTTTGGTAGACCCTTCTTGAATACTTGTGGGGCTATCATAGATTGTAAGAAGGAAATTTTTTAACTAAGTTTGATGGAGAGTCTTATGAGTTTAATTTTTCCAATTTTTCTAAAACTCCTTATGAAAATGAATTGCGTAATGAGGATTTCAGGGTTGAACAACTTTCTTCTATATCTCTTGCTCCTAACAATGCTTTGTAGCAGTTTATGGAAGATCATGAAAGTGAAGTCTTCATGAAGGAAAGAAATGAGATTGACGAGGTTTTCCTTCATCAACCTGAATTACTTAAGCATAACCTACCCATGGAAGATCTGGGTACCACACTACCACCTAAAGGAGACCCTGTTTTCGAATTAAAACCTCTACCTGATGATCTTAAATATGCTTATCTAGATGATAAGAAAATATATCCTATTATTATTAGTTCTAAACTTTCAGGGAAGGAAGAGGAAATATTATTAGAAATATTGAAGAAACACCGAGGAGCTATGGGGTATACTCTTGATGATTTAAAAGGGATTTCTCCTACTATATATCAACATGCTATTAATATAGAACCTGATGCAAACCAGTTGTTGAACACCAATGCCGTTTAAATCCTAAGATGAAGGATGTGGTAAGAAATGAGGTATTAAAACTCCTTGATGCAGGTATTATTTACCCTATTGCTGATAGTCAATGGGTTAGCCCTGTTCATTGTGTCCCAAAGAAAGGGGGAATCACTATTGTGCCTAATGAAAATAATGAGCTTATACCTCTAAGAGTAGTGGTTGGGTATAGGATGTGCATTGATTTTAGAAAGGTTAATAAAGTTACTAAGAAAGATCATTATCCTCTGCCATTTATTGATCAAATGCTGGACATATTGTCTAAAAAGACCCACTTTTGTTTACTTGATGGTTATTCTGGGTTCTCTCAAATTGCTGTGAGAGCACAAGACTAAGAAAAAACCACCTTCACTTGTCCTTATGGAACTTATGTTTATAGGAGTATGCCTTTTGGTTTATGTAATGCTCATGCTACCTTTCAGAGATGTATGTCTGCTATCTTTCTTGGTTTTTGTGAAGAAATTGTGGAAGTTTTCATGGACGATTTCTCCGTCTATGGAATTTCTTTTGATAATTGTTTGCACAACCTTGATAAAGTTTTGTAGAGATGTGAAGAAACTAACCTTGTTCTTAATTGGGAGAAATGTCACTTCATGATTAATGAAGAGATTGTTCTTGTACACAAAGTTTCTAAAAGAGGTATTGAAATAGACAGAGCCAAATTGAAGCAATTGAGAAGATGCCTTGCCCTAGGGATAGAAAAGGTATTCGTAGTATCCTTAGTCATGCTGGTTTCTATAGGAGGTTTATTAAAGATTTCTCCAAAATTTCAAATCCCCTTACTAATCTTCTTCAAAAATATGTACCTTTTGTTTTTTATGATTGTTAAACAAGCAGATCAGTCAAGATAGGAGCAATCCCACCGTGTCTTGTATCACACGTATAGGGAGTTGAGATAGATACGAATTAGTTAATGTTGTTGTATCAGATTAGATCTAACTATCTTGATGTATATCCTGTAAACTCCGGACTATATATACATGATGACCCCGATGCTATTTGGCACGACAAACTAATCTCTCTCCCTTGTTATTTTTATATGGTATCAAATCCCCTGCTCCTAATCGACTAGGCTATGGCTCCCAACACCTCTGGAACTCTCTCCACCACCATCGCTGCCTCATCCAGCTCCACCTCTTCCCCTTTGTTGCCGTCCATCGCAAGCTCCATCACCGTCAAGCTTGACCAGGAGAACTATCTCCAATGGCGCGCCCAGTTCGTCCCTGCCCTGCATGCCCACGATCTGATGGTCTTCGTCGACGGGTCGATCAAGGAACCGGCGAAGCTGATCGCCGCTCCCGGTAGAGATGACAACACCGCCAAGGTACCAAACCCCCTTTATGCAACCTGGTTCCGTCTTGATCAGCAGGTTCTGAGCGCCATACTGGCATCGCTCACGCCTGGCCTTCTCGGGCACGTCCTCTTCATGGAGACCGCAGAAGAGGCATGGAAGGCACTACAGGAGATGTTCACGTCTCGCTCCAGGGCGCGCATCGTTGAGCTGCGAGTGCAGCTCGCCATGACACACAAGGGCGACATGTTGATGGCCGAGTACTACCACCGCATGAAGAATCTGGCCGACACCATGTCGTCGATCGGCCAGCCACTCAGCTCCGCTGAGATCGTCTCCTACATGCTTGCCAGCCTCAGCAACGACTACAGCAACCTCATCACATTGCTCACCTCCCGCTCTGAGGACGTCTCCATCGGTGAGCTCTATGCTCATCTCATGAGCTACAAAGCCCGTCACCTGACCCACGACCAGATCTTCTAGCACTCCGCCAATAATTCTATGCGCGGGGGCGGTCGCGGGGGCTTCGGCCGTGGCGGCGGTCGTGGTGGCGGCAACTGTGGCAACACCACCAACAATGGAGGTGGCCGCCGTGATGGCGGAAACGGTGACACCAACTACGGAGGAAACGGCGGAGGTCGAGGCGACAGTGGCGGACGTGGGAACGACAATGGCGGTCGTCCCAAGTCTACCTGCCAAATTTGTGGAAAATATGGCCATGATGCTCTTCGCTGCTACTCTCGCTTCGACCACTTGTACCAG